>CP136054.1:21910329-23110329 GCA_032464435.1 Aegilops umbellulata
TTAGTAAGTGCTTAGTAGTTGAACTAGTTGATTTAATAAAACTATTTTATTTTATTATAGAAATAATTTATTTTTAGTAAGTACTACTTTATTTTATTTATAGTAAGTGCTTAGTAGTTGAACTAGTTGATTTAATAAAACTACTTTATTTTATTATAGAAGTAGTTTATTTTTAGTAAGTACTATTTTACTTTATTTATAGTAAGTGCTTAGTAGTTGAATTAATTGATTTAATAAAACTATTTTATTTTACTATAGAAGTAGTTTATTCTTAGCAAGAAAACTAATAGAACTAGTTTATTTTTTTAGTTCTTATTCCCGCATCGACGTCGACGATGTCTATCCCGCATCCTCATCGTCGACTCGGCGGAAGAGGCCTGCTTGAGCAGAGGGGCCATGTCCGGGACTGGACTCCGCCGGGCTGGTATTGGGAGGTGCTACCTTCCGGGGGGCGTAGGTTGGTGAGGAGCCAGTCCGTCGTTGACCCGATTCTTGTTTGGTGGCGATCGTGTGGGCCAGTGACGGTGTCGAGGCTTCCGAACACCGCGGAGGTGGTACGTCACGGTGTCAGCGAGGAGGACGAGCATGTCCGTCGCTACATGCTTGCGTTGGAGGGCAGGTTCGACAATACTTGGCAGGTTCTTCAGGGACCTCACTGGAGCTATGATCCTGTGATGGTTCCTTCTCTTTGGATGTCCACCGCCGGCGCCGATAACCGTCAAGCGCTATGGTTCTAGCTGTATTAGTGATGCTATATGTATGATAGTATTCGATGTGTATTACTGATAATATTCAACGATGTACGGACGCAAGAGATGATGTAGTTTTGCTTATAATTGAATGCATGCTAATTTGAATACTATTTTATTTTACGATTTGGTTTTGCTAAAATTGGAGAGCACTATGCACGCCGTATGTATTTGATTAGTTGATAGCTTATAGGATTTTTGTTTTCGCAGAAATCTAGGAGCCCCCTCCATCATCCTCGCCGTCGTCCCCGTCACCGACCCCCCTCCGACCTCGAGGTGAGACTAGCCAAATCTCCATGTCAATGAGTCCTATAAGATATTTTGAAATGTTTTGGCTCATATTTTCAACCATTGGAATAGCCATCAAGTTTGAATGCTCATATAAGTAGATAAAAACATGTATATTTCCTTGCCGGCAAATTTCAGGCGTTCGATATGTCCTTTTTTAGAAAGATAATTAAACAATATTTCGGGTTGACTTTAAGTCTATCGAGTCTCCACCATATATGAGAGGACGAAGAATCCAGATTGTTGTCGTGGGGGTAGCTTCTCCTTTGTTCCCGTGTGCTAGACAATTTGGTGTAATGCACTTGGGAACGAAAGGAGGAGCTACCATCACCGGCGGTCGCAAATGTCAGAGAGGAATCAGTGAGGTAGGGTCTCCATCATATATATATGACAGGACGAAGAATCCTGACTGTTGTCGTGGGGGTAGCTTCTCCTTCATTCCCGTGTGCTAGACAATTTGGTGTAATGCACTCGGGAATGAAAGGAGGAGCTACGATCACCGACAGTCGAATATGTACACCACGTGAGCTGAGAGTTTTCAAGAAAAGGCTCGACAGACCGATAGTCAACCCGTGATGAATAATAATGATCTAATTTAGGTTTTTTTAGTACATATATTTAATTGTACAAGTTTAATATTTGAATTATGAACATAGGAAATGTCGTACTCGGACGACGAAAACCGCCCGGGGGAGTGCGACTGGTGCCAGGACGACCGAGGTATGCGCGACAGGTTCCTTCAGCTAGACGAAGATCGGCGCTTCAGCATTGAGCTCGAGGAGATCTTTGATGTTGAAACGGTACGCAACGACGGCAAGTGTTTTTTTTCCTAATTAAGCACGACTTCAACTATTTCAACGTGTACTTTTCATCTTTTCCCATTCGACTAGCTTATCCCATGCTATGCAAGACGCTATGTCTTGGAGAGGATGGGTTTTGAAGACCATGAAAGTATGGAAACAAAAAAATTCACCTAAGGACCCATCATGGTGTGGATCATGAAGTAAAGCTGTACAATTCTGAGAGTGTAACCCATTTTGGTTGTAAAAATTGGGAAGCATTTTGCAAGATGTATGGTTTTGATGAGGGTATGCTTGGCACCCTGGATCTTGGTGATCCTAAAATTGAGCAAGACAATATGGACATTTGGGTCCTTGTTGATACGCCTTCAATTCTACCGCTATGTGAGTTTCTCAAACATAGTTATTAGCTAATTTATATTGTTTATTTCAAAATAATTGACAACTTATTTTCATTGACAGCTTATTTTCATTCTTCAAAGAATGTGCGGAAGATGGTAGACAGAACCTACTACACCAAAGGCTTCGAATTAACTTATCAGGAGAAAAATAATCTGATCGCATTTTCTACTGATCTTGAGAATTACAATATCTACAATGAAACTCCTCAACATTATGGTCAATACGTGCCACTAGTGCACGTGTTGAACTAAGGTAACTACCATGGAGATACCCTGGTAAGATTTTTTACTATTACGTAAAAAATGTGCGTCTTTTGCATACTTCTAAAACTAGTACATCATTGCTAACTACGAAGTTATTACTATGTTTTTCAATAGATAATCCCGAATGATTGTGTGCCTCATCTGATGTATCAGCATGGTCGCCTTGATGTTTTGAACATACAGCCAGGTCATCCTACGAATCTCAACTATGCATACCGGATTTCTAAAAGAAGTGAAGACATGACAATCAAAGAATGAAACAAATATATGGACAGTCGTAAGGAGGTTCTTGGAAGCAAAAGGAAGTGAAGCGCAAGAATTGGAAACATGATGATCTCCATTCTCCATAATGGGGAGTCAGGGTCTATATTTGTTTTATGCTATTTTACCTTAAAGAGGGTATTTAGGTCCTAGCTAATACTGATGATCATGTGCTAAGAACAATTAAGTAGGGTTGGTTCCATGACTATAAGGATGATGATCGTATGACTTGTTATTAGTAACGAGTAGAAGTTTTATGATGATGATTAGTAGGACTTGTTATTATGATGATGCATGATGCGAGCATGAAGAGTTACTATATATCAGTGGGTGAAATGAACATGGATTAGATTGAAGTGAAGGCAACATGCATGTGGTGCATGTCGAAAGTAGTACAATCCAAACTTCATCAAGCTATTAGGATTAGTATTAATTTCGACATGCTCCACATGTTGCCTTCACTTCAATCTAAGCCATGTTTACGCATAGCAGTAGCGTTGGTAAACCAAGCACGAAGATAAGAGAGAACACTTTTCTCTATTAGCTCGCTAACAACCTAAATTAACCCCCAAACCCCTAAACCACCCCCTTTAAAAAAAACCTCAGCTCATGCCAACTGCTGACGCGTGGATGCCTTTTGGACCCGGTTGGTGCCACCAACCGGGACCAAAGGCCCTCCTGTCTGGGCTCGCCGCAACGGTCATGTGGAGGCCCATCTGTCCCGGTTCATGTAAGAACCGGGACTAAAGGCCTAGGGCTTTAGTCACGACCCTTTAGTTCCGGATCCACAACCAGGACAGATGGCCCTTACAAACAGGGACAAATGTTCCTTTTTCTACTAGTGTACGCTCATACATGTGGAAGCGTTAGCAACTTCGCCTACCAAGCGGAACGCCGGTGCTGCGGCGCGGTCGCTATCGCCGGCGGCGACAATGCCACAAACACAGTCGAAGGTCTACCATGCTTACCCAGGGGGTAGGGCATGGAGCCCGGTGTCCTGAACAACGGCAGCTCCTTCATCAATGCCATTAAGGCCATGTTGTGAGCACTGAAGTGTGATTGATTGTGGGACATGTGCTGCAAATGACCGGCGACGGCAACGATGAGGCCTGCCTGACGATGGTGATCTCGGCGAGCAATTTTAAAAATTAGGAAACAAACAAATGACAAAACTACCCAGCTAATCAACGAACGAGATGATTCGATACTAGGTCCCAGTAGTAGTATAAGTGTTAGACATAAGCACACCTTGTGTCCGACTGAGATTAGTAGTCCAAGTAGTATTAGGATTCCTAGCCGTGTCGGTCATGTAACGAGCTAGTCTAGCCTGCTATATATACATGTAGCAGCCCCTTGTAAAGTTGTACGCACCGCAAAAAAAGTCTTTTCCTCTCTCCAGTTTCGTTCGCAAGGTACGCAAGAGTGGCTCGGTCAAAGATCGTTTCGATCCATAGCAAAGCTAACTGGCAAGGGCAGCCGTATGCACATCCATCAACCTGTCTGCCTGCTTGCTTGCGTGATAGTGCACGTACGTGTGCACAACTACGGGAGGATTTGGTCTAGTGTTCTAAATCCAACAATTGGTATCTAGAGCCTCGACGATCTACGATCAACGATGACGGACAGCGACGCAGAGTCGGTCAAGTCCGGCAACGGCGGTTCCAAGGCGAACAAGAACGGCGACAAGGTGAATAAGGCCGGCAAGTCAGCAACCAGTGGTGGTGGAACGGGCGGCGCCAACGTGCCGGCGCATCGCAACATCCCCATCCAGTACCCGATGCTCACCGACGCCAACTACGGCGTGTGGGCAGTGAAGATGAAGATCATTCTCCGAACCCTACGAGTGTGGCAGGCCATCACGGACGAAGATGTCGACGAGGAGTGCGACGAAGGTGCCATGGCCGCCATAGCCCAGTCTGTGCCAGATTCCGTGCCGATGATGTACGTGAATTTATCAGTCACCGAACTGAAAAACTTCTCCACAATTTCGGTCTCCTCGAGCTTTGCACCAAGCGCGCGGATCTCTCCCACCAAAGTAGTCAGACGCATGGCATAGTCGTTCACCGATTCAGTGTTCTAAATCCAACAATTGGTATCTAGAGCCTCGACGATCTACGATCAACGATGACGGACAGCAACGCAGAGTCGGTCAAGTCCGGCAACGGCGGTTCCAAGGCGAACAAGAACGGCGACAAGGTGAATAAGGCCGGCAAGTCAGCAACCAGTGGTGGTGGAACGGGCGGCGCCAACGTGCTGGCGCATCGCAACATCCCCATCCAGTACCCGATGCTCACCGACGCCAACTACGGCGTGTGGGCAGTGAAGATGAAGATCATTCTCCGAACCCTACGAGTGTGGCAGGCCATCACGGACGAAGATGTCGACGAGGAGTGCGACGAAGGTGCCATGGCCGCCATAGCCCAGTCTGTGCCAGATTCCGTGCTGATGACATTGGCAGAGTTCGAGACAGCAAGAGAGGCGTGGAACGCACTCAAAGAGATGAGGATCGGAGAAGATCGCGTCACAAAGGCTCGGGCACAAGTGCTGAAGCGCCAATTTCACAAGTTGCAGATGGAGGAAACTGAATCGGTGAACGAGTATGCCATGTGTCTGACTACTTTGGTGGGAGAGATCCGCGCGCTTGGTGCAAAGCTCGAGGAGACCGAAATTGTGGAGAAGTTTTTCAGTTCGGTGACTGATAAATTCACGTACATCATCGGCACGCTC
The DNA here is from genome assembly GCA_032464435.1 of Aegilops umbellulata. Classification (NCBI taxonomy): domain Eukaryota; kingdom Viridiplantae; phylum Streptophyta; class Magnoliopsida; order Poales; family Poaceae; genus Aegilops; species Aegilops umbellulata. The sequence goes on from CP136054.1 coordinate 21,915,820, forward strand.
GAACAGCTTTACGACATCGACGACATGACCATAACGGAGGCGATCGGACCCTTGCGGACATGGGAGGAGAATGCTCGTGGCTGTCGGAAAGGCAAAGGAGGAGGTGGTGACCAACTCATGTACTCGCGCGTAGATTGGGAGTCCCCAAGTAGCAAAGGAAGGCGCAACGTTGGCGAAGGCTCAAGCAACGCGAAGAGCGGCGGACAAACCGAAGAAGGCAAAGGAAAAGGCAAGCCACAAGGTCGTGGTAAGGCGGACCGATCTAAAGAGCGGAAGCCACGGAACTTGGATATGTCCGAGGTCAAGTGCTATAACTACAACGAGATGGGTCACTTTGCGAAGGATTGTCTGGAGCCTAATAAGAGGGAGATCAAGGCAAATTTGGCAAAGCAGGAAGACGAGCGTCCAGGTCTTCTAATGGCCGAAGTTTGTGATCTCGTGGAGCCTAACAAGCAGGAGATCAAGGCAAATTTGATGAAGCAGGAAGACGAACGTCCAGGTCTTCTGATGTCCAATGTTTGTGATCTCGTTCAAACAGCGGTTATGAAACCAAGCCGGAAGGTGCTACTTCATGAGAAGAAAGTAATACCGAAGTTATCCGGAAACCAGAATGCGTCGTGGTATCTAGACACAGGTGCCAGTAACCACATGACGGGGTGCAAGGAGAAGTTCCTCGAGCTGGAATATGATGTTCAAGGCTCGGTCAAGTTCGGTGATGGTTCAAATATGGAGATTTGCGGGCAAGGTTCTGTCCTTTTCGAGGGTCTCACAGGAGAACATCGCATACTCACCGGAGTGTACTATATCCCACGGCTTCGCAACAACATCATCTCTGTCGGTAAACTTGACGAGAATGGATGCAAGGTGGATATTGAGAACGGAGTGATGACGATCTTCGACAATCTCCGAAACGTGCTAGCGCGTGTGAATCGCACGCGGAACAGGCTCTATATCCTCAACCTTGATCAATCTCAACCGGAGTGTTGGCTCGCCAAGAGTGATGATTCGTGGTTATGGCATGCTAGATTTGGACACGTCAACTTCTATGCCTTGAAGAAGATGTCGAAGATGGAGATGGTATCTGGGATGCCGTTTATCGACCATGTTGATCGAGTATGTGATGGGTGCTTGGTTGGAAAACAGCACCGCAGGCCGTTCCCTGCTCAGTCTACCTATCGTGCAAGTGATGCACTCGAGCTGCTCCATGATGATCTATGTGGCCCTATCACCCCAGCAACTCATGGAGGAAAGAAGTACTTCTTCCTTGTGGTAGATGACTACTCGAGATATATGTGGGTCATTCTCCTACGATCTAAAGATGAGGCGTTTGAAGCGTTCAAGAAGCTGAAGGCTGCAACGGAGATGGAACACAAGCTGAAGGTTTGCGCTCTAAGGACAGATCGCGGCAGAGAGTTTACGTCGAACGAGTTCAACGACTACTGCGAGAAGATTGGCATAAAGAGGTTCCTCAGGGCACCTTATACGCCGCAGCAGAACGGGGTTGTTGAAAGGCGCAATCGAACCGCCGTTGACATGGCGAGAAGTTTACTCAAGAGCAAGAACTTGCCGGGGACTTTTTGGGGAGAAGCTGTCTCGACGGCGGTCTATCTTCTCAACCGAGCTCCAATGAAGGCGGTGATCGGCAAGACTCCGTATGAAGCAATTTACGGACGGAAGCCGAATGTGTCTCATCTACGGACATTTGGGTGCGTGGCGCATGTGAAGACGGCGGAGCCGCATCTCTCAAAGCTTGCCGATCGCAGCACCAATTTGGTGTTCATCGGATACGAGAGGAGTTCCGGCACCAAGGCATACCGCTTCTACGATCCACAAACCAAGCGTCTATGAATTTCACGCGACGTCGTGTTTGAAGAAAACCAAGCATGGAATTGGAGCGCAGCAGCCGACGATGCTCCAAATGGTAACATATTCACAGTTGAATTCCCAACTGATGATGATGCAGGGGAGGACGTCCAGGTGGTTGGCAAGACACCCAACCAAGGTGACCACAATGGTAGTGATCATCATGGTGCCGACACCGACGACGACGCGCATGGGTCGCAAGGTGATAGCGACAATGACGCGCAAGACACGGGTAGAGATCTCGGCAACGACATCGACAATGAGGCGCATAGTGAAGATGACAATCAAGATGATGGTCATGATCACGACGACTACGCCGACGATGCGGATGCCAACGACCCGGCATCTACCATGCCCGAGACTCAACCGTCTTCCTCAAGTGCATCGACGCCGACACAATTTGTGTCTCCCCCCTTCGCATGCCACAACGGATTCTTCCGGGCCTCGTCGCTACAAGACCCTCAAGAAAGTCTACAAGTACGCAAAGCCAGTTACGCTCGAGTACTCGGATTTGTGTTTACTCGGAGTTGAGGAGCCGGTGAACTTCGTAGAGGCGAGCAAAAGTTCAAGTTGGATGCATGCCATGGATGAGGAGATGAAGGCGATCGAGAGCAATGGCACGTGGACTTTGGTAACCCGACCTCCGAATCAAAAGGCCATAGGTTTGAAGTGGGTTTACAAGTTGAAGAAGGACACGAAGGGTGCCATTGTGAAGCACAAAGCAAGACTCGTCGCAAAGGGCTACGTACAACGTCAAGGAGTTGACTATGAGGAGGTGTTTGCACCGGTTACTCGAATCGAGACGGTAAAAGTGCTCCTAGCTTTGGCAGCACATGAGGATTGGAAGGTTCATCATATGGATGTGAAATCCGCTTTCCTCAACGGCGACCTCAAAGAAGTGTACGTGGAACAACCCCTTGGCTACGAGAACAAAGGAGAAGAAAGAAAAATTTACAAGCTCAAGAAGGCACTTTACGGACTGAAGCAAGCGCCAAGAGCTTGGAACGCAAAGTTAGACCGAAGGTTGGTCTCGATCGGGTTCAAGAGATGTCCCGTCCGGGGTCCAAAAGATGGTCTACCAAGCACTGAAAAACAGATGAAGGTTGAAGATGCGACCAAGGAGAAGCGCTGGCCTCAAGCTACGGACGAGCTGACGACAGCAAAGACGGTCTCTAAAATGCTACGAGGGCCGGCAAAAGAAATGCCAAGAGTGAAGCATACGAGTAGCAATAGTCGTGTTTGGGATCCAGGTGGTAAGAAGGAAGTTGTGCTTAGGGGGGTGAATGTTAGACATAAGCACACCTTGTGTCCGACTGAGATTAGTAGTCCAAGTAGTATTAGGATTCCTAGCCGTGTCGGTCATGTAACGAGTTAGTCTAGCCTGCTATATATACATGTAGCAGCCCCTTGTAAATCTGTACAACGAAAAGAAAGCAATACAAAGAAGTATTCAACAGGACCGACAAGGTCCTGTGGCCATCAAATCGATTTGTTTCTTCTGTCGCCAAGTCACGCCAAGAGTTCCGTCGACGACGCCGACGTAAATTGATCCGAGCGGTTAGAGCACTAGCAAGCCAGCTTCACGTACGAGAGGTTACGGCGGTGCATGTGATAGCTATCTACTGTTCATCAATCAACCAGCCTGATTGCTTGCTTTGCTAGCTTGCACGTACTGCTGCTGTTATTGCTCTGGTGAACTGATATAGCGATCAAAAGCCAACAATAAGGTGCCTAAAAAAACTCACAAAGTACCCTGTAGCTTTGGGTTTTTCGGCCTCGGTTGGCGATCACATCACCACCGCGAGGAATATGCCGCCAGTCCGTCCTGTTGACGTATAATGTGTTGCCTAGTCTATTCCATCCGATCGGTCTTTTGATTGCATTGGCTAGAGCATGCACTTCTATATGGTATCGGAGCCAAAAGGTCTTGAGTTCAACACCCGGCTGACGCAATTATATTGCAGCCCACTTTCGGTCCACGTTTAGGCCTGAGGAAGCCACACGTGAGGAGGAGTGTTGACGTATAATGTGTTTCCTACTCTTTTTCATCAGATTTCTACACATCTGATCGGCAAGGACTGGGTCGATTTTTCTACGAGCTCTCTGCTAGGTGACCCCCTACCCTTTGTCGCACCCACTGCCTCTAATCCTAGTGGCGCCGCCTAAAGGTTCTTCATCTAGGTCAGGCGGATGGAGTGGGAGCAACTTAGACGAGATGTTGCAGTTCTTGGATCTCAAGGACGATGAATTAGACAATATGATCATTGGAGAAGAAGAAGTTAAGCGATTTGAGGCAGACACAAGGTGGCTTGCGATAGGCAAGTTGAACACATCTCGCCCCTTTAGTTCATCAGCAATGTTTGAGACGCTCAAGTCAGTTTGGGGGCTGGCACGTGTTCTAAAGTACAGAGAAGCGGGGGACAATCTCTTTGTGTTCCAGATGTTCTGCTTGGGCGATTGGAAAAGGTCGTTCATGGCGGTCCTTTGCTGTTTAGACTTTAGAGGGATGGCTTTGATAGTGGAGGACTATGACCGTAAGAAGGATCCCACCTCGGTGGTCTTTGATGGTCTGTATGTTTGGGCTCAGATACATAAAATCCCCAATCTCTACCGTCAGCGCCAGGAGGGGTTTGTTCCCCAGCTAGCCCGCCGGATCGGACGGGTCAAGGAGATTGAGCTCTCCCCTAAGCTCTATTATGAAGGTATTATACTTGTCTCAGAGCACGCGTTAGTATGCTGCCAGTGAAGTATGAAAAGATGACCTATTCCTGCCAATTTTGTGGTCATAACCATGAGTGTGGCGATGGTGTCTAGGATGAAAAGAAAAAGGAGATCCAATATAGGAGGATTACATTTTCGAAGCAATCAAACAACTCCCATCTATCTAGCCAGCCAGGGAAGTCTTTTTGGCAAAGCCATTGTCATCCTCTTCCCTGCTGCATGCGTGTGTGTGGGATGAGTCTTCTCACCGTGTGTGTGTGTGTGTGTTCGTTCTTGAGAGAATATAGAAATTAGAGAGAAAAGAGAGGTGATGAGAGGCTGCAGCGCCAACAATACACACGTACAATAGCTGGGCATACTACATCAATACTGCTAGTTCACGTGATGTTCCCGGGAAAGTACGTCGCTGATGGATATCTAGGGAGAACCTTTGAAGGACCATGAACGGCATTGGGCCAGCTACAGCACACAGTGTGCACAGTAATTGAACAACTGTAGACAAGCTGAAGCTGTCGTGGTGGGCGACGGTGGGTTGAGATGATCAGTGAGCAGCAACAGGTGGCTCAGCGCAGTTTAAAGTAATCAATTAATCAAGTTGCATGTGTTGTACATGACTATTATTGGCTCCGTTGTAAGTACCATATATACAGCGAAGCAGTGCATTCTTTGTACTATTCATATAGCAAACGCCAAGGGCAAACGCCTTGCCTGTCATTTACTCCCTCCGTCCGGAAATAATTGTCATTAAAATGGATGTATCTAGATGTATTTTAGTTCTAGACACATCCATTTTGATGACAAGTAATTCCGGACGGAGGGAGTAGATGCCGAAGTTGATGGCTCCCATGTCTCATGGGCCGGTAACAAGACAATGAGCCTCTTCACAGTCCAGGTCCACGCGTCATAGCTAAACACCAAGTGGTTGAACTCATCTTTGGCCTCCATGGTTAGCAGGTGAAGTGGTACTCCCGCTACTGCTGTGGTACAAGAGGCCAGTCTTGCTGCCTTCCTTGACCAAGAACCTGCCACTCGTTTGTGGGATCAAATGGAGCGAGGACGCAGCAGCGCTACTGGGCCGGTACGGTTGGAGGGCAACGTACCAGTGCAACGACTGGCTCCAACTGAATGTGTATCTTCTATTCAGATTTTGAGAGATATGGCTCTGTTAAGGTTTTGATTTTCGGTTTGTGAACTTTTTTACCACAGGCCGAGATGGCCGAATTTCGGTCATTTTCAAAAATTTCGGCCGAAATTTGACTAAAATTTGAACAAAATATATTTTTTGCCCCAGGCCGAGATGGCCGAAATTCGGCCGAAATTCAAAACACGCCTCTGTATGCTGTATATGTAAATGAGGATTGAGGATCTGATTGATTTCATTAGCAGGAAAATAACACGACATGGTTCTTTGTCAGGGTGAAAGAAGAATAGAACACCCAAACTTGGATTTCTGGATCCCTGCAAACCAAGGCTACAAAAGGTTCTTCCAGCCCCATCATGCACCTACATCTCCCTGAGAATTGTACTGTGGTGATTCCCATAGTATGATGCATCTCCGTGAGAATTTTGGTCATGTCCATATGAAGTCTGAGCTGGAGCGCATCTGCTTGACCGTCAACGCCGAGTTCTAGCAGATCCGAATCGTGCTATAGCTAGGCATACTACAGGAATACTGCTAGCGCACACCTTGTTCCTGTGGAAGTACGTCGCTAGTGATCGATATATTGGGAGAACCTTTGAATGGCCATGAACGGCATTATGCTAGCTACATCATGGTGTGCAGTAATAGATCATGTCGTGGTGGGCGACGATGGTCGGTTAGGATGGCTAGTGAGCTGCAGCAGGTGGCTCAGCAGAGTTTAAAGTCGCCATTGAATTGCCTCCTGTTGTATGGCCACGCGGACATGCTTGTGGAAACCAAGTCTACCAACAGCTGCTTGAGCCACCGGGCTCAACCCAGGTTTCCACTAGAAGTGTGGTCATTCCCACATGAAGCAACGAAAATTAATGCTCAATCTCATAGGAAATGGTCATCCTAATGCCTCTCAATCCTACTACTCTTGACCAGTGCAAATGAGCTACTCTTTCCATCATCTGAACCTAGCTACAAGAGCATTAAAAATACTTAGATATGTTGTACGTTTTATACTACTTGTTCTTGCAATTGTTTAAATAACCGTCGATACCAGGTAGAAGAGAGAAACCTAGAAAGTTTTTGAGTTGAGAGGTGAAGTATACAATTAATTCTCATCAATTCGTTTGGCTCAGCTACTCTTGTATGTGTTCAATTAATTGATGTGTGTAGTATTTATCTATGACAGTCTCTTTGCGAGATAGAAGTAATGTTCTCACTGGTTGTCAAATATAATCAGACGGAGTTGCTTATATATTGTAGAATTTCTCCAATTGATGCTCAATAAGAAGACTAGGTGTTCACTTTACTCGTAGAAGTGAATGAGAAAAAAATCCGACCCAGCAGCCGAATTGTCTACCCAGCTACCAGGGCGAAGATTTGTCTTCCCCTGTCTCGCCGTGCCACTGCCACTGCTGACTCTTGATCCTGTGGCAACGGGTCCTATCCCCTTAATCCCTTGTTCTTTCCCACACAACGGATCTTGTATGGTAGATTGGTGGCGGCGGGCCGGTCGATTACGCGCATCCTCCCTGGAGACGATGGTTGACTACAGCGTGGGATGGCCGACTAGCAGCAGAACAAAGCAGTGTATTCTTTTAATACTCATATAGCAAACGCCAAGGGAAAACGTCTTGCCTGTCATTTAGATGCTGAAGTTGACGGCTCACATGTCTCATGGGCCGGTAACGAGACAATGAGCCTCTTGACAGTCCAGGTCCTAACCCACAATGGTCCCCTCATCTTGGTCAAGCCGAAAGATTCTGTTTTTTTTTTTTGATGTTTTTCATTCACAACCAAATTAAAATAACTTTGTATTATTATCACCTTTCCGCACATATTTTACTTTTTCCCGTCGAGCACATTTGATTTCTTCCTCAAGCTAAAGCTTGGGCAGGAAACCATCTGCGTCTCTCTTAGCCTCCAGATCAGCTATGTAGAGAGAGGCACATATTCGGCCTTAATGCTGAAATCACTAACAATTGCCGGAATTCCTACATCGAATAGATCGGTACAGTAAACCCAAAATTGTCTTCTTTATTTTTATGAGGATTGTGGTGATTTTGATATGAAACAACATAGATTGCCATTTACAGAAGTAATGATCGTCCTAGTGTATCCCAAGCCTACTAGTAATTAGTATCCCATGGTGTCCTTCATTCATGCAAAGAAGCTACACTTTTTCCGTGATCTCAACCTAGCCAGAAGTGCGTAATATAAACTTGGATATCTTGCCCATTTTCACAGCTCTTGCAATGGTTTGTTTATATGAATGTGCAAACCAGGAAGAGGAGAAAATGCAATTGTTTCCTTTGAGAAGTAAAGTATACAATTATTTGTACGCGTATGTGGTTGGCTCACCTACCCAGTCACTTGTCAGATTGAAATTAAGTTGCCCGTCTGTGACTCATGTTAAGTTGCCATTCATCACTTCTTCTGTGAATATAGGGCCAGTCAAAAATTGCCAATTCTTAAATAATACATGCTTCACTTACTCGTAGAGACTGGATGGGGGCAAAAGTAGAACAAAGACTCAATTCTTCTGAAAGCACATGGACTCGCTTTCTCTCCAAAGACCTGGTGATGGAGGGAGAGGAGAAGACTAATTTTCTGTTCCTTATGATCAGGTCTCGATTCAGTGATCTTGTCATTTGGAATTTTACATAAAAGATAATTTCACAATGTTTGTTACCAGACGTTAAAAGTACTTACACAATAAAGACACCTAACTGTATTAGAGTTTGCAAAGGCAAATATTCTATCCTCCAAATACAAATAGGCGTGAATGTTTACAAACAACGACAATGAGCTGCCTTTTGGTTGTCTGTTTGTTTATATGCACATATACGATCGGAAAAAGGCAACATGGGCACTCTCCAACTGATTTTGTCCTTCAATTCTGGTGTTCACTAATTAGTTTCATTACTATCCAGTACTCAACAATTTGACATTGTATAATGCTTGTCGAAGCTACTTTCAGTCTGAACTCAGAAGATATGTGTAACAGTTCATGTGGCATGTTAGTACGTATGACATCCGTTTGTCCGGTAAAACTAACACAATGATGAATCTGTTCACTGAATAATTTTATGTCATTTGCAGAAAGCGGAACGTCTTCATGCTTAGTACTGAATTTTGAGATAAGCTTGCGTCTCTCATTGATAGATAGTAATAATTTACAAGCCTAACATCCATGTCATGCAAGAGAGACCTCGCGTCTCCGGTCCTCGTTGATTAGGCTAAATCGGGCATGGCACAATCTGCATGGGAGAAATGGGCCTCGGCGAGTCTACGAGGGTACGTAAGACGCTCCACAGGAAAACCAAAGACGTCAGAGCCACCAACTGGTATCTACATCTTGAGTGCCATATCGCTGCATGTCACAGTGCACCGAACGCCCAGACAAGAAAAATCAATCTAGTGACCCATGGCGTAGACAGTTCTTGCAGTCATGCCAGCACATGTGAGCCAACATCTTCCAAGGGTCTATTCCAACCCTTACATATCTCATGAAATAGTGATGCTTGATCCTCAATATAATTCATAGCTGCTACAAATGGTTGTCCTAATGCCTCCCAAGCCTAATAATTATTATCCTATGGGGTCCTTCATTTGTGCAAATTAGGTCTACTCTTTCCACAGTCTCAGCCTAGTTAGAAGTGCACAAAAGAAACAAGGATATCTTGCACATTTTCAACATTCTTGCAGTGATATATATAAACACCGAAACGAGGAAGAGTAGACAAACTATGAATTGTTTTTGGTGAGATGAAGTAAAGTATAGCAACTATTGGCACATGTATGTGGTTGTATCACACACTTGCCAGATTGATGTTAAGTTACTCTTCAACCACCCATGCTTCGTTGTCATGCACCACCTGTCCTGTGAATGTAAGTCCAGTCGAGATATGCACTTCACTTTACTCAAAGAGACCAAAGGAGGAAAAAGCCTGACCCATGCACTCCATGATCACTCTAGGGTGATATGGAGGGCTAAGTTACCACAAGGACTCAATTCTTCCCCAAGAAAATGGACACAACTCTTTGCCAAGCACATGCCGATGGACGGAGAGAATAACATTTTTCTATTCCTTATAACCACCATTATCTTTGGAAATTTTGGCTACATCATTTCCCAATGATTTTGACGAGACCTTAAACCTACTTTATTGCTTATGACCCTATTTTACATACACTGAAGACCCCTAACAATCTTAGAGTTAAAATAGGCATATACATTTACATGGTTTGATTTACAAGCTCTATCTCGCTGCCACGATTCAAATCATTTGATAAAGTTTTATTACGTCGCCCTCCATGGTGGCTAGATGAAATAGATAGTTGTCACAAGGTGAAGATGAAGTAGCAAATGGTGTCAATCTTGCTTAGATGTGGAGACACACAACACTGTTCTAAAGCACCATCTTCAGTCATATCATATTTTAACAATAGTGAATAGGTACATCAACCAACATCTGAACATCGAGCCATATCATATTTTAACAGTAGTGAATAGGTACATCAAACAACATCTCAACAATGATGAATATTAGGCTATTAGCTCTTGTTCGGACCCTAGTTGTTTGTCTCGTTTTGAGATAAATCATTGTATATAATTTTGTGCTACACTTCAGATAATTCTTCACGGGTGTTGTATTCATGGGAGATTGCATCATATGTCCCATTTTGCATTTGCCGGTGTTTTCTCGGTACAAAAGGCTGATAAATGGTCGGACATGTTGCAACCTGCATAGGATGTCAAAAATCGTTCAAACCTAACAAGGATGCCTACCATCAGCATGCCACATGGTCCAAAAGTTGGGGTTACTTGAAGGACGTCTACAAATAGATCATGGTCAAGGAAAGATGTTCTGGTAGGCCAGTAGGCTTCGTATGAGAGTATATTGTTTCTCTATATCCTTGAAATGGCCTCAATTTTTTCCATGGCCTTTTATGACCAATTAAAGGCACTATGCCAAGTTGTTTCGGTTTTCAATAAATTTTACATTTTGTGGAGTTTTGTCTCTAAAAAAAGGCCGAAAAATGGTCGGATGTCTTGCAACTTGCAAACTATGATCGAAGTGATTTATACTGGCATGGATACTTGTTTTCAATGAATTTTACATTTTGTGGAGTTCTGTCTCTAAAAAAGGCCGATAAATAGTCTGATGTCTCGCAACTTGCAAACTACGTTCGAAGTCATTTAAACCTGGCATGGATACCTGACATATCCCTGCAAAGTCGTTGCAAGAAATTGGGCATTTATCCATAGAGCAAAAACCACCACTTGAGAGGAGTGTGCTAGACTAGGCACAACGGATGCATCCTTGGGCATGTAGTTTTTTCTAATTTGAATTCTTCTGTTATTTTTCGTCATTATCAATCAAAATGAACATTTTCTCATATCCTAAACATTTCTTGAAATTAGTTAACAATTTTGAAATTTCAAATTGTGTACAAAATTTTACAAACTTGAACACTTTTTCAAAAAATGTTATCAAATTTCCAACGACTGATTAAAATTTCAAAGAAAATTTGCAAACCATGTATTTTTTGAAAATTTGTTAACTTTTTTGGGAATACATACATTACTTAAATTTATGAACAAAAAATTCAAAAAGAGAAATATGTTTTTATAATTCGAGACCATTTTTTAAAATTGTAGACAATATTTGGAAACAAAAACCTTTTTTCGTATTACCAAAAAATATTTGAATTATACATTTTACTAAAAGAATAATGAAGTTCAAAAAGATAAAAATGAATCATATCAAAAAAGAGAAGTAATACGTATAAAAAATAGAGAAGACAGAAAAACGCTTAGGCCTTTACCCAACTTTTTTTCCCAACTAGGCGACGGCATCGCTCACGTCGGGTGCTTATGGGGCCGGCCCGTGCATTCTTTTTCTTTCTCGGTTTTTTTGTGTGTTTTTGTTTCCATTTCCATTTTTCATTTTTAATTTTTACTTCTATTTTTCTTTTTCTTTTTCTATGATTGTTCAAAATTTAAAACATAATCACAGTTTCTAGAATTTGTTCAGTTTTCTAAAGAAAATCCCTGTTTTGAAATTTTCCTTAGTAATGAAAAAATATTAGCTTAAGGATTGTTTTCAAAAAATAATAAAAGAGATTTAAAAAATTGTCCGCTTCTTTTGAATAAATGTTGACAATTCCAAATTTCAAAAAGTATTTGCATTTTCAATTTTACTTAACATATTCGTTAAATATTCAAGAATTTTAAAAATACCGTTTTCAAAAACGGAAATTAAAAATATGTTCATGTTTTGCTAAATTTGTTCGCAAATTCCAAAAATGTTCACAGAATTTCACAATATGTTATTGTTGTAAAAAAATTGTTCAAAATTACAGCAAGTTTTGTGTGTTCAATTTTGCTTCTGTTTTTCAAAAAATTGTTCACGCTTAAAAGAATCATCATTTTGAAAAATGTTACTGTTTTGAATTTTGTTTCTGTTTTTGTGAAACAATTGTTTTGACATCTCCAAAAAAAGTTCATGTTTTCAAAAATAATTTTTTTCTGGAATTTTGAAAATTTTTCATAAATTGTTCTTAAAAATCGGGTCCATCGCTAGTCCTTATAAATTTGCGCAGCTAATTATTTACTTGGACTTGTTGGCTCCACTGACTTTGAACTCCTCGTAACATGCATGAGGTATTGAGTTTAAATCTGAAGCACACCCTTTTTTGTGACGTTTTACAGTGCACCAAATGTTATAGTTCTACAATTAGTTTCTTTTGTATCACATTGGCATATGACTACATATAATGGATAAGTTTCACAATTGCAACTAAGCAGACATGAATGCTACCTGCAAATAACATCCAACCCCCTAAAAAATGTGCTCTTTCTTTATTGTATATCCCAGCCTTTTCTCATTCTGTTATGTGGTGTTACTACAAATAATATAGCAGGAACTTCAACCTGTTCATTGATCTACAAAATTGCCATTCATAAAATCTTCATAATTAAATGAAAATGTTAATGTTCAAGATAAGGTACTCTATAGTTTTCTTTATTTGTACAATTTTGACTGAGCTGCATTGTTGTTTTCTAATGTTGCTGCCATACTCTATCAAAACGCCTAGGGTTTGCCTAGTATACCTGAAGGGTTCCAAGAAGCATTACAACAGATTCACGTGAAAGCCGCCGATAAACTAATAAAATACTAAAGCCTTTGGATTGCCATGTACGGCATTGTGCTAGATACAGAAGGGTGAGTAGTAATAGAACAACTGTAGACACCCGCAAAAAAAAACAACTGTAGACAAGCTGAAGCCGTTGTGGCGAGAGACAGTGACTTGAGATGGCCGGTGAGCTGGAGCAGGTGGCTCAACACAGTTTAAAGACACCATGGGTTGACTCCTCTTGCACGGCCGACCTGCCCGTGGAGACCATGTCTACCAACAGCTGCTCTAGTCCCACCCGCCTTGCACCCAAGTTTTCATTAGAAGTGTGGTCATGTCCACATAAAACAATGTAGATCATCCATCTCACTAGGAAATTAATGGTCAACCTAATGCCTCTCAATCGTACTTATTAGTATCCTATGGACTTCTACGCAAGTGCAAATTTGCTACTCTTTCCATGATCTCAACCTAGCTAGAAGGGCATTAAAAATACTTAAATATCCTGTAGTTTTCATAGTTCTTGTTCTTGCAATGGTTTATATAAATATTGAAACTAGGAAGTGCAAACAAACCTACGTTTCTAGAAGTGTTTATGTTGAGATGTGAATTATACAAAAAAATTGAGGGATTAATGACAGTGGGAGAGGCTCCCACTGACTTTGCATTAACTCGGAACATAAAGTTACATATTTACAAGGGTGGGATTAAGGCCCCCAGGCAAAAGCTATGGATATGCAGAAGAGGAAAGCAGGCAGGAAAGCACAGCTAAAGCAAGCTAAACAGAATTATGTCACAGCCCTTGGAGGAACGTGGAGATGAAGGGATGCATGTCCTGTTTACAATTGTCCATAAGCAGTCCCATCAAGTTCTTGAAACGTGCCAACCAAGAGTCAAACGAGTGTGGCACCCTTCTAAAGTGCTCATTGTTTCTTTCTTTCCAAATACTCCAAGCAGCCAGCATGAAAATGTCCATGAAGAGGGGGTAGCTCCACTGCCGCTTGCCAGCATGCATCAAACTGAGACGATTATCATCACTTGGCCAAATTATTCCCAGCTTTGCCCAGCATAGCGCACTAAAGGGGCAGTGGAAAAAGGTGTTCCACCGTCTCTTCAGGGGGTCGATCACACAGCAAGCAGGCAAAATTATTGTTCTGGATGTTGTAGTGACGACGCTTGAGCATATTCCTTGTGTTCAAACGATCGACCAATAGAAGCCAGCAGAACACTTTAAATTTGATGGGGCTTTTGGCCTTCCAAAGCCACACAAACGCCTCGTCAACCTCGACCTCTCTGAAACAATGTGTGTAGTACACACTGGAGGAGAACCGATTTTGCGATCGAGCAGGCCCAAACAGCTTGCTCCTCTGGCACTAATTCAACATTCGCGCACTGCCCTTGGATCAACCTGATCTCATCGCGGGCCTGTGTCGAGATGGGGAGCTGAAATAGCTCAGCAGGGTCACTAGCTTGCAGGACTTCATCAATAGTAGCATCCTCGTTCGTGCAAAAAGAGAAAGCCCTGGGAAAGGAGTGCATGAGGGGGTGTTCTTCGTCGTCGAGCCAAACATCCTTCCAGAAGAGAGCCGAGAGGCCATTACCAACTGTAACTGACGTGATTCCTCTGAAAATACACTGTGCATCATAACATCACGCCACCAAAAGGAGCCAACAGCATTGCATGCATGGGGCACCTTATCAGGGTAGTACGCATCTCAGATCAGCGAAACCCAGGGCACATCCTCTTTTCTATAGAATTTAAAGAGGTGTTTGAGCAGGAGGGCCACATTCTGTGTTTTGATATCAATGACTCGAAGGCCACCTTTCTTCTTCGGTCTGCAAACCAGATCCCATGCAGGCAAGGAACTATTCTTGACCCCATCATCTGTGTTCTTCGCCCAAAGGCAATACCTGCGGAGTTTATCTAGATGTTCAACTACACGGGGCGGCAGCTTGATCGTGCACATGGCATAAATGAGCATTGATGTGATCGCAGAATTAACCAGTGTGAGCTTAGAGCCAGTGAACATCAGGGACAAGGCCGTTGAAAGCTTCCTCACCACACCATGAACCAAAGGCATCAAATCGAGCACTGTCGATCTAGTGGTTCCCATGGGAAGACTAAGGTAGGTGAATGGCATTACCCCCACCGAGCAGCCAAAGATGCGAGCAAGATCATCTGTTTTGTCTTGGGACAGATTGATCGGGATGAGAGTGGACTTGCTAAAGTTAATTTTTAGCCCAACTGAGTCAGCATAGTCCACAAGGATGGATTTCATAACGGCCGCTTGGGATTGACAAGCTGGCAGCAGAAGAATTGTGTCGTCGGCGTATTGAACCACCGGGTAGTCAGTCACATTGGGTGAGGGGAAAGGCAGGTGGATCAGACCGCGCCGGAAAGCATCGTTGATGGCTGCTTGCAACAAGTCCGCAGCAAGCACAAAGATCAGGGGCGAGAGCGGGTCACCTTGGCGGACACCACATTTGCATTTGAATTTTCTCCCTGGGCAGCCATACAGGAGAACAGAGGAGACACCAGACCCAAATATTAAGTTCATCCACCCCAGCCACTTGTCATCGAAACCCATGTGCTTCATAATATTCATCATTGGCTCATGCTCAATAGTGTCAAAGGCCTTGGCAAAGTCCAATTTCAACAAGGCCACCTCCCCCGAAGACGCTTGGCATTGGTGGATAAACTCGAAAGTCCAGGACAAACAGTCTTGGATCGTCCTCCCTTTCATAAATCCGTACTGATTTTTGTGCACAATCCTTAAGATGAACTTCTACGGATGATCATCGAGTAATTTGGTGATGATTTTGAGGCAGCAATTCAGAAGAGTGATCGGTCTGTAGTCACTAGCAGATTCTGGAGAGGCAATCTTCGGGATCAAGGTAATATAACCCTCATTAATATTGGTAATGTCCAGTCTTCCTTCATGAAAATCATGACACAGCTTATAGAAGTCCTCCTTTACGATCGACCAGCATGATTTAAGGAAATACGCTTCTTTACGCACAATCAGTTGGCTCACGTACTCGTATATGATCTGTGTATTTACGCACAACAATACTTTGCTCAGATTGAAGTAAAGTTGCATATCTTATCACCTATGTTTCTTTTATTCTACATCATTTATCCTATAATTGTAAGTCCGGCCCAACACGCTTCTGTTCTCCGGATAGATGCTCAATAAAACTAAGTACTTTACTCATAGAAGAAATGAGAAGAAAATCAAGCCAGACACTGGCATCTTGTGCCCAGCCACCATGCTAATGATTTGACATACGCCACCGCCCCTCCCTTTCATATACTCGTGCCGCTGCTACCGTTGCCCCCTACCGTGGTGGTTGTACCGCTGTAGGTCCTATCCCCAGAACCTCTTTTTGCCTCCGTGAGGGGGAGCTTCGATGCCAAGAGTGTGGCCCCAGGTCGACAGATTAGGCGTGATACGGCGGGTGATCATGGCATAGGACATTCGATTAGCTACAAAGCTGGACCATGCCCATGGTGGATTGAATGCTCGAGAGAACGCAATCGAGGGAAGCCTACGATAGAAGCACCACTTACGTTGCAAAAATTGAAAAACTCAATGAGAGCAGTCAGAACGTTGATGGATGTCTCAGATGGATTCTGCGGGAGCCAGTGGAGCTTCATGTTCATTTTGTGAAGAAAAATATCTGACTAACAATTGTACGTAAATAAGATCCTTCAACAGCTCACGTGGGACCCATCTGAGATATCCATCCATGAACCGACAACTATTATTGAGTTTGTGTGTTTTAGCACACTAACGGGTTCTTGATCCTGAACGCAATCGTGTGGACAATTGTATCACTTTTATATATTTTGTCTTTAATTCCTGATTTACCGTGCTTGGAGCAGAGAGAGGATTGGAGGAGCAAAGAAACGAAGCCAGATGCTGATAACGTACATTAGCACTGATGCAACTGTGGATTTTCACGTTGTGGATGTGTGGAAGCTTGATCCTGGTTTATACTGGAGCAAAGCATTACAACCCTTGCACTTTTTAAACCACATATGCCGCTAGAACTTTATCGTTAAACATGTTATCATTTTTACATAGTCAAAGCAACCAAATCATGACAGACGCTCCCATAATAAGAAGAATTCTAAACTTGTTATTGATCTGACATGCAACCAGTTGCTAAATTTTTTAGCAACACTACGTGGAGGATACTAAGTCAGAAGCTACTTGGATGACAGACCATATAGAACGAGTCAATTTGCATTGGAACAACAATTGTTTTATGGTCTTATTGTGGTGACAAAAACACATTGCTTTTTCTAGAATAAGAAGGGCCTCCCCCTTCAATTTGTATTAAAGAAACCACAAGGTTCAGCTAATAAAAAACTAGTAGACAAAAGAGAAAAAACAGTTAGCCAGGCAAGCAGCAGACCTCTACTAAAGCTCGATAGGAGTATCAGCCAGCACGATCAACAACCATAACCTAGTGAAACATCTCCCAAGGAAGGAAAAGAGCCATAATAAGAGGTGCCCACATATATAGGTTCATCACATCGAACATAACATAGCACAAGACTAAACCAGACTAGCAGCAAGGCCAACTACAAAAAGACGCAACATGGACGATCTTCAAGCTCCTATCATGCATACTCCATTGCACCATTCATGAGAATCTTTGTAGATCTCACTTGCTACATGCTCGAGCAGTTTTGCCCCCACCATCTGCAATATCAACCATCCCATGATCCAATAGCAAATAAAGTTTATTAGAATCAATGGGTCAGAGTAAGATTTCTGTTAAAAAATCACATTATTTCTACTTTTCTAAAGAGTCCAGAAAACACCAGCTTTTTTTTATTATCCTTTGAGAAGCTTTGAAGCCAGCCCCAAGACATATATCCAATGAATATGGAACAACACCCATGCTAAATGCATATTTCAACAAGTTCCAGACCAAATCAGCAGCTGAACATTTGAAGAATAAATGATCGACGGTTTCATTTTATCCACATAAGACACATTGTTCATCACCCTTCCACCCCTTTTAAGGAGGTTGTCTTTAGTTAATACTAGAAAGTTTGCATGTGCAACACACGTGTAATCTTCTTAGATATAATTCTATGCCTCCCATCCTGCATCAAGATGCTCTTTGTCCTTCGAAGAACACATCTCTTATAGTTTACTCACGTCGTTCTCTACCCCATGTATCTCCTAGATTTATTTCTTTCATTTTGTAATCCAAGAAAAAATTCATGAAAAAAATTCCTGTCCATCTACAAAATTTTTTTGACAACATGTGTCATGTTTGTTCACTCTCCTCTTCACAAAAAGTGCCATGTATGGTTGCCCACTCTGGTCATTCATATGATATGTGTCATCTTTGCTCTTTTGTAGCAATCCTTCTATAGAGTATTATAAGAGCAGTTAGATCACTACTTTAGTGATCTAACTGCACTTATATTACTTTACAGATGGAGTATATAATAAGTGTTGTAACTGTTATATAGTGTACATATGTGCCACCTTCAATTACTTTACAACGACGAAGTGTTTATTTTGAGATGTGAAGTATACATTAATGACTCATCTATTCGGTTGGCTCACGTACTCTTGTATGAGTACAGTTAATTGATATGCGTAATTACTCATGACAATCCTTTTGTCAGATTGAATTAATGATGCACACCTTATCACCTACTTCCTCCATCACTAGTAGAAAAAGGATCAAACGTGAAGCACATTAGTGCCGGTTTGATTTTGGCCCGGTACTAATGGTACCATTAGTGCCGGTTCGAACGGATTTGCATTAATGCCGGTTCGTGTTGAACCTTTAGTACCGGTTCGTGGCACGAACCGGTACTAAAGGGGTGGTGGCAGGCTGGCGTCAGGCCGGGGCCCCACGATCACCTTTAGTACCGGTTCGTGGCACGAACCGGTACTAAAGGTCTAACCTTTAGTACCGGTTCGTGCCACAAACCGGTACTAAAGGGGTCTGACCTATAGTACCGGTTTGTGACACAAACCGGCACTAAAAGTGTAGGGAAAATGTAAAACGGCTATAACTTTTGCATACGATGTCGGAAAAAATGTATAATATATCAAAAAATTCAGCACGAAAATCCGCATCCGATGGAGATAGCCTACGGCCTATTTGGAATTATTTAGAATCCTCAAATTCCAAAAGGAAAAAAGATATGGTCAAATAATTTTAGTTTTAAAAAAAAATTGGTTAAATCTGGTCAAACTACTTATTCAAGAAGTATTAATGTTTTACTACATAATTATTCAAGAGTATTAGTGTTACTAAATAATTATTTCAATTTTTTGAATTTTGGTCAAATCTGGTCAAACTATGGTCAAATTATGGTCAAACTTATTCAAGAAATATTAGCGTTACTAAATAATTACTGTTTTTTAGAATAATAGTTTCAAACTCAAACGGTGAAATGTGTGACTTCATGCTCAAGCTAAACTCCTGAGGGTTAATAGGATTAACATCTTACTATTGTCAGGAAAACAACAAGTGCAGACTCGAAAACGAAGGAGAATAGAACCCGAAAGTTAAGCGTGCTCGGGCTAGAGTAGTGAGAGGGATGGGTGACCGGTCGGGAAGTTAGATGATTTGGAATGAGTGATCCACACTTGAGCAGTTAAGAGAGGGGATTAGAGACTAAATCATCAAATAATTCAGAAAAAATTAAAAATCGAAATTTTTTTCCAAAATTTTCAAAAAAAAAATAAAAAAAAACCTTTACTACCGGTTGGTAACACCAACCGGTACTAAAGGTCCCCCATACCGGGGCGCGAGCTCACGCCACGTGGTGGCACTTTAGCGCCGGTTCGTGCCGAACCGGTACTAAAAGGGGGGGGGGCTTTAGTGACCACACTTTAGTGCCGGTTATGAAACCGGTACTAAAGGCCCTTACGAACCGGCGCTAAAGCCCCCTTTTCTACTAGTGCATCCAGTGAAGAGTGTACATTTAGCTTTAATTTATACATAAAACAGTACACTTCTATATTCATAATGCACTTTAAGTAGAAATATGTTTATCCCTCATCACACGGTAATCAAGACCAATAACATTCTACACATGGTCTCTTTAATTTTTATATGCACTTAGCTCATTGGGAGCTGGGTAATTAAAGATGAAAGAGATGGTGGCTTGCACCTTTCCAATGTACTTTTTACTTCACTCCATAATTTGTCCTAAAATTTCTATATGTACACTTTTCACCAGGCGGAGGGTTTATGTTTCTTTTATCCTGCATCATGTATCCTATAATTGTAAGTCTGGCACAACCTTCTTCTTTTCCCCGGATGGATGGACTAATTGTTCACTTTACTTATAAAAGCGATTAGAAAAAAATCCAGCCTAGCAACTGCATTGTCTGCCTAGCCACCAGGGAGACGATTTGACTTACAGCGCCGCCCCTTCCCTTCGTCTACTTGTGTCGCTGCTAATGTTTCCCCTTGGCGCGGTGGTGGCATGTCCTATGATCCTATCTCTCGAACCCCTTGTCCCCCCCCCCCCCCCGCAAGTGGTAGCTTGGATGCCGGTGTGTGGCCCATATCAACGAATTAGGCATGACATGGCTGGTGACCATGGCATGGGATGGCGGATTAGCCGCGAAGCAGGGCCGAGGTCATAGTGGATTGAATACACTATGGAACACAATTGACTACAATAGAAGAACCACTTATCTTGCAAAAATTGAAAAACTCAATGAGAGTTGTCAGAACATTGATGTATGTCTTAGATTGATTCAGCGGGAGCTGGTGGAGCTTCTTGTTCCTCTTGTGAAGAAAAATATTTGACTAACAATTATACGTCCTTAGGGTTACTCTGCATCCCGCTGGCATTGCCGTCGATCCGCCTCGTCTCTGGTGGCCTTAGGGTCATGGGGCGCGGTGGATCTCGGGCCTTGCCAATGGGAAGTCTCCATTTTAGATGGTTCGTTGAGTTTTGTTAGGGTTTGTGTCCTGCTTAGGAAGGCGAGACGTCGGCGGCTCCCTGAAAATGGAATAAGGTCCTCCCCGCCTAGCCCTCGTCCCGGTGATGCATCTAGCATCATCGGTGGGCGTGTGAAGGTGTATCTCTGGTGGATCTGTCTTTGATGGATCTGTTTGGATTTGTTAGTTCACCTAATTTTGTGTGTTTTCAGGTTGGATACTTCCCATCTAGGCTACTTTTTCAACAACGGTGGTTACTGTTCTGGTGCGTTGGTCCTATGGGCCTTTAGCACGACGACTTCCCAATTGTCTACTACAACAAGTTTTTCCTGACTGTGGCGAGGGAGGGGCGATGACGGCGGCGCTCCGTCGGCTTGCTTCAGTGCTTGTAGTCGTCATTAGGTGGTCTATAAATCTGGATGTAATTTTTATTATTTCTGGTGTTTGTTGTACTGTCATGATTGAAGATGAATAGATCAGAAGTTTTCTTGGAGAATAAAAAACAATTATACGTCCTTCACCTGTTCCCGTGGGACCCATCTGAGATATCCATCCAAGAACCGACAACTATTATTGTGTTTTCCTATTTTAGCACACTAACAGGTACTTGATCCTCAACACAATTGTGTGGACAATTGTATCACCATTATAAACTTTATCTTTAATTACCTTGGTTGGATGAGAGGGGGGGATGGAGGAGCAAAAAAAACAGAGTCGGATGCTAGTAACATACATTATCATTAATGCAACTGAGGCTTTTCATGTTGTGGATGTGTGGAATGTTGATCCTGGCTTATACTGCAGCGAAGGGTTACAGCCCTTTCACTTTACAAACCACGTATGCCGCTGGATATTTCCTCTAGTTGTTACAACTCACTAACTGAAATTTTCTACGAAACATAAGAAGTTTGGATTGTGGTGCCGTAAATGGTGCATCAAAAAGCATGGCATTTCCCCCGCATAATTCTACCGACGTTTCTAGGAGTGCTCAAGGACAATTTGCTGGAGTTGTTTAATGAAGTCCACATGAATTACCTTGATTGTTTCTGGCAAAATATTGGTGATATAATTCTGCTGCCCAAGTAAAAGGAGGCATGTTAGATTTATCAACACTGCTTGACCAATTATCTCCTAAACATCAACTGTAAAATCTTTACGAATGTGGTTACTAGGCTGCTAAATAGGATAGACGACCATGTGGTTCCCTTGGACGAATCATCCTAGGGGCCTCTTTGATTCGCAGGATTGTCAAAATGAAGGAATAGGAAAAATGTAGGAATAGGATGGCATGTCCCATAGTATCCTACATGATTTGAAAGAATGTTTGATAGCGCAGGAAAAACAAAGGAATTCTAGAAAGAGGTTTGAGTGGATGGAAATTTTCTTCCAAAATGTAGTACAAATGGATCCTATGAAAAAATTCCTAAGGATGCCAATCCTACGAATCAAACGAGCATCACAGGAAAAATTCCTAATGGTTCAAATCCTCCAAAAATCCTATGCAATTCCTTTGAATCAAAGGAGCCCTGGATTGTTGGCCCAGTTCCCTTGGACGTCACCCGTAAGCAAGACCTTTTCGTCGAGAGCACTACCGCAGTTGCCAAGCCGGCCGAGCACTATCTGGCCGCACATTGACTTGGTTTCTGTGAAGATACATACACGTACAAAGCCCTGTTCTATATGGTCAGTCATCCAAACAGCTCCCGGCTTGTATACTCCTTGTAGTGTTTATAATGTATTTGACAACTGGCTACGTGAGATTGATCACAGGTTTGAAATTATTCTCATGGTGGGAATGCTTGCCGTGAGTTAGTAGCTTTGGCTATAAAGAAATGATTAGGTTTTTAACGATAAAAGTACTTCTCTTATGCAGCTTATCAACAGATGTACCAGGAGTCTTCGTTATGTTTACTGAGGTGTGTATACGATTGAAGGCTACAGCGAGGTGTACTTTTACCCAACAAGGGTGGCATTATGATCCTAAGATTGTGCCACCTTCGATTTAGGTGTTATACGGATCATACATTTTTCGTTCTATTTCGCCTTCTTCTTTTATTATAACTTGGTGTGAAGACTTTATTGAATGTGTGCATCTTAGTCATACATATGTCGAGTGTAATACTTAAACCTTTTACATAATAAAGCTACCCTTGCCCAGCAGGCAGGCAGGTGGATACATTCACTTCCGATCTAGCACACGAAGCTAGCTTGCACTAGCTAAGGGCACGCACACTCGTTGTCTTGATGATCGATTAATCACGCCGACTACGCAACTCTCGGAACACAAGCGAGTCAGTGATAGATAGCCACGGGAGCGGGAGCGTGTCGCTACCGTTAATACTTTGGGGAAAGCTTGCCTTCAGCCGGTGGATCACACACGAGTGATCCGCCACCTTCTCTGTATGACGCTATTCTTTGTGTTTCTTCCTTTGTATTTTTTCTGCAACATCATGTGTGCTGCAAATTGCCTTCCGCAACAATATTCATGTTACAAAAAAAATGAAGATGAAAAGAATTGCAAACATTTTCTACAACATCATTTGTGTTGTAAAAAAAATTCTGCAACAAAACCCATGTTGCAAAAATAGTGAAAAAAACTGCAAAATCACCGATACTGTAAAAGATTTTTGCAGTATAATCTTTGTTGAGAAGAATTCCGCAACACAACTCATGTTGCAATGATGAGGATAGTGTTGACCGCTGGATCTAACGGCCGTCGAGACAGCGGATCTTTTAAAAAGATCTATTGACGTATAAATGTATTGCATAGTCTCTTTTATCAGATCAGTTTTTTGGTTGCATTGGTTAGAGAATGCACTTCTACATGGTATCAGAGCCAAGAGGTTTTCAGTTCGAGACCGGCTGACGCAATTAAATTGCAGCCCACTTTCGGTCCACGTTTAGGCTTAAGGGAGCCACACGTGAGGGGGGAGTGTTGACGTATAACTGTGTTGCCTAGTCTGTTCCATCAGATCGGTCTTTCAGTTACATTACCTAAAGCATGCACTTCTACAAGATCCACCGGCGGACGCGTAGCATACCCCTAATTTTTCCCTTGCTTTTCAGTATAGATTACAAGCGGTATGCAAGGAGTAGCAGCTAGGACCAGCTCATTCTAACCTAGCCGGTTAAAAGTCCTAACTCTAATACTATTAGGTGATTGATTTGTGTACGAGCCGGACACAAACCATCGTCGTGGTTGTTTCCAACATAGATGGGGTTATTTTCTTGCAAGAGAACATTAATGAGTTACACCCGAAAAAAGCTCATTAGGGTTACTGATGTGGCCCTAGGTACTATTGCTCAGATGACATAGCTTGCATGTCGGTGCTCCGTCGGTGGTTGATTGAACAGTCTAGAAAAAAATGTTGGTGACAAAGCAAATCGCACCAGTTCAACTTGCTTTTCATGAGAATTGTCAGGATTTCGGTATAAAACAATTGTGAATGCTTTTCTCCCCATAAATGGTTTTCTAAACGCCTCCTAAGCATACTAATTTGTATACTCGGGCAATCACCAAGCAAAATGGCTAGTCTTTTGGTATTTCGATAGAAATTTGGTTATCTTGCACATTTTCACACTTCTTACACTGGTTTTGATGACATCGAAACTGGGATGAGGTTGGAGCTATGAGTTGGCTTTCTTGGGATGGTTTTAGGTCAGTTTTCCATTAATTAACCAGGCCACCATCGTCTTTTTTAATGAATCAAGATTCATAGGGATCATCTTACAAAAAGGACACCCCACCCATACATGTGTGTTATCTTAGGCCTTTTCTGGCCAGCTCTCACAAATCCTCATAAATCATAATCTGTTACGTCCTAACTCATAAACACAGAATGAATTCAGGATGCCATTCAAGAACTAACCAGCTACTTTCCAGTGACACAAGTTCTGTCGGCACTGAGGCAAAATGCTAAACAAAATTTAGGGAATATATGGCAAACACTTGGGATTGTAGGACCCGGAGCTTTGGCTCTAGGGAGCATATGCTCCCTGGTGAACAGTAAATTAAAAACAAATAGGAAATAAATCTTACAATATTCTTTTTTTTGTAGATGTTCATGCTAGTGTAACACTCATGCTTGCCCATTTTTATGTGCAGGATAGCAGTGCTTCGTGGGTGGAAAAACCAAATTAAGTGCACCATTTGAAGGTAACGTTTGTCGTGTAATTTTTTTTTTGCACACGTCAACATGCTCAAGCTTTCTACCCTAAACATTTTTAGGTAGAGTGTGGGTATGACAATTAACACATCTATTTTTTTTAAATATGACAATGGAAAAATACAATTTTGGTGCATAGGAGCATATACTCCCTAGAGAGAAAATCAATATCCAGCATAAAATCCTATTAATGCTTAAAAAATAGCAAACAAACTAAAAAATGGCAGCCAATTAATCCTCCTATACATGTACTAACGCGACAAACCTAGTGCAGGATGCCCACGAGGGCACCTTGGACTCCATCTCGGTGATTGCTCCAGCTGTAGTTAGTGGTGTGGCATCTCCCGCTGCAACTTACCGACGCAGTGAGTCCCATGGCAGCTTATTGGTGTGGCGGAGGAGGTCGGTGAGGCCACCTTGGCAACCATCTTGGCGGCAGCTCGAACTCCAACTCAGTGGCGGTCCCGGAAACTAGTCTTTCAATAAATGATGTCTTCTATTGACTCGCTGTATAGAATCAAGAGAATGCAAAACACAATAAGTACGTTAAACTGTAACGTGTGTATATACTGTGTAGCTCCATGTATATAAGATCTGTAACGCCCTGGCCAGCGTGCCTATTCTCTTGGGCGTCTCTCTCCCTCTCACATGTATACTAGGCAACCTCATGTAACAGATTCATTGAAGGACAGAACAATTCTCTCCAACTTGGTATCAGTCACCAGGAACAATTCTCTCCAACTTGGTAGTAGTTTGCACTTTCCACTGCTTTTCATTCAGTCTCTTTGAACCATGTGACTTCACACAAGCAGATGTGCGTAGTGAAAACCGCCAACTTCAGGCTCGTCTAAAGAGTGTTGTTTCTTTAGAGAGAATGAAGGAGGCTTTGGAGAAGAAGGACCAGGACCATGCTGCTGCTCAGAACGAAGCACGTGAGAAGACGACGCTTGCGGACCAGAAGCTGGCTTCAGTCGGCAAGTTGGAGGATGAGAACTCGAAGTTGAAGACAGTCGTCTCGGACGCCAATCGGGAAGTCGAGCAACTGAGGAAGGACAAGGAGAACCTGACCACTGAAGTCGATGGCCTTAGGGCAAAAACGAGCAAGCTAGAGTCCTATTTGGAACAACTTGCGGCGAAGCTTGTCTTGAAGCTTGAAGGTATGGCTGTTCGATTAGATAACTGTCGTCGACTGAAATTTCCTATACTGTCGACTCATTGTTTTTTGTGATGGAACAGAACTTTGCCAGGACTTTGAAGCTGAAACTGGACGGGTCGAGACCTGGTCTCGACCCCATCAACTATTCCGTGAAAGATGAAGTTGCAATGAACTTGCTGCAATTGGAGTCGCGCTTGGATGGTGCCGTTGCTTATCTGGCTCGACTGAAGGAGGTGATGACCCAAGTGGATGCTGAACTTTGGCCTCAGGTGGAGCTGTCTCAAGACCTCGAGTCCCTAATAACTCGACTTAATCATATTCCAGGCCGAATGCAAGAGTGGAAGAAATCTTCCGCTCGCTGTGGTGCCGATGTCGCCTTGTCGTTGGTCCGAGTGCATTGCAAGGAAGCTAAGGAAGAAAAGCTGGCAGCTCTCAAAGTAGCGAATACTAAGAAGCACTCTTTCCAGGACTTCATGGACACCTTCCTCGAGTCAGCCACTCACATTGCCGACAGCATCGACCTCGACAGCTTCTGCGATCCGGCTAGTCCTTCTCCCGCCGAGTGATCGAAAAAAACATTATGCTTCACCTTTATTTGCCTCGGAATGCCAAGTGATTTTGTAACCATTAAAACTCCTTCGGGCCTGGTGCCCGAGTACTTTTAATCTGCAGTTAGAAACCTCTAGATTTATCTTTGAATATGTTGGGTTTATCTTCGAGTGAAATCTGTTCTTCACTTGGATCGGTTTCTCATCGTTTGATGCAGTTGCTGGAGCAGGATCAGCAGTCGGCCCGTTGGATGAGCCTTTGGCAGCATTGATCAGCTCATCAGCGAGGTACTCAACAATGGTCTTGACGTTCTTGTCATCAGCAAGGGGCCAGTCGTTGAGTGCATACAATCTCGTCCTTCTTCTTGACGGTGCAGCCTCCGGGGGGGCGTGTGGTCGACCTGCAGCCCCGCTCACCACTCGGTAGGACTTTCAAACTTAGGCGAGTGCTGGACTATAGCTAAGCCTCCGAGTGAGAGGGCTGCTCACCACTCAGTAGGATTTTCAAACTTAGGTGAGCGCTGGGCTGCAGCTAAGCCCCCGAGTGGGAGGGCTGCTCACCACTCGGTAGGATTTTTCAAACTTAGGCGAGCACTGGGCTGCAGCTAAGCCCCCGAGTGGGAGGGCTGCTCACCACTCTGTAGGATTTTTCAAACTTAGGCGAGCGCTTGGCTGTAGCTAAGCCCCCGAGTGCGAGGGCTGCTCACCACTCGGTAGGATTTTTCAAACTTAGACCAGCACTAGGCTGCAGTTAAGCCCCCGGGTGGGAGGTGAAGGAAATATGCCCTAGAGGCAATAATA
This sequence comes from Aegilops umbellulata, assembly GCA_032464435.1. NCBI lineage: Eukaryota > Viridiplantae > Streptophyta > Magnoliopsida > Poales > Poaceae > Aegilops > Aegilops umbellulata. Next base: position 21,943,291 of record CP136054.1, read on the forward strand.
AAGTTATTATTTATTTCCTTATTTTATGATAAATGTTTATTATTCATGCTACAATTGTATTAACCGGAAACATAATACATGTGTGAATATATAGACAAACAGAGTGTCACTAGTATGCCTCTACTTGACTAGCTTGTTAATCAAAGATGGTTATGTTTCCTAACCATGGACAAAGAGTAGTTATTTGATTAACGAGATCACATCATTAGTTGAATGATCTGATTGACATGACCCATTCCGTTAGCTTAGCACCCGATCGTTTAGTATGTTGCTATTGCTTTCTTCATAACTTATACATGTTCCTATGGCTATGAGATTATGCAACTCCCGTTTACCGGAGGAACACTTTGTGTGCTACCAAACGTCACAACGTAACTGGGTGATTATAAAGGTGCTCTACAGGTGTCTCCGAAGGTACTTGTTGGGTTGGCGTATTTCGAGATTAGGATTTGTCACTCCGAATGTCGGAGAGGTATCTCTGGGCCCTCTCGGTAATGCACATCACATAAGCCTTGCAAGCAATGCAACTAATGAGTTGGTTGCGAGATGATGTATTACGGAACGAGTAAAGAGACTTGCCGGTAACGAGATTGAACTAGGTATTGGATACCGACGATCGAATCTCGGGCAAGTAACATATCGATGACAAAGGGAACAACGTATGTTGTTATGCGGTTTGACCGATAAAGATCTTCGTAGAATATGTAGGAACCAATATGGGCATCCAGGTCCCGCTATTGGTTATTGACCAGAGACGTGTCTCGGTCATGTCTACATTGTTCTTGAACCGTAGGGTCCGCACGCTTAAGGTTTCGATGACAGTTATATTATGAGTTTATGAGTTTTGATGTACCGAAGGAGTTCGGAGTCCCGGATGAGATCGGGGACATGACGAGGAGTCTCAAAATGGTCGAGACATAAAGATCGATATATTGGACGACTATATTCGGAGTTCGGAAAGGTTCCGAGTGATTCGGGTATTTTTCGGAGTACCGGAGAGTTACGGGAATTCACCGGGGAGAAGTATTGGGCCTTATTGGGCCCTGCGGGAAAGAGAGAGGGGCTGCCTAGGGCAGGCCGCGCGCCCCCCCATGGCCTAGTCTGAATTGGACTAGGGGGAGGGGCCGCAACCCCTCCTTCCTTCCCTTCTCTCTTCCCCTTCCTTGTCTCCTACTCCTGATACATGGAAGGACTCCTAGTTGGACTAGGAAAGGGGGAATCCTACTCCCGGTGGGAGTAGGACTCCCCTAGGGCGCGCCATAGAAGAGGCCCGGCCCTCCCCTCCTCCACTCCTTTATATACGGGGGTAGGGGCACCCCATGGACACGCAAGTTGATCTTCGTGATCGTTCCTTAGCCGTGTGCGGTGCCCCCCTCCATGATATTACACCTCGGTCATATTGTAGCAGTGCTTAGGCGAAGCCCTGCGACGGTTGAACATCAAGATCGTCACCACGCCGTCGTGCTAACGGAACTCCTCCCCGAAGCTTTGCTGGATCGGAGCCCGGGGTGCGTCATCGAGCTGTACGTGTGTCAAGAACTCGGAGGTGCCGGAGTAACGGTGCTTGGATCGGTTGGACCGGGAAGACGTACGACTACTTTCTCTACGTTGCATCAACGCTTCCGCTTCGGTCTACGAGGGTACGTAGACAACACTCTCCCCTCTCGTTGCTATGCATCACCATGATCTTGCGTGTGCGTAGGAATTTTTTTGAAATTACTACGTTCCCCAACAGTGGCATCCGAGCCTAGTTTTTATGGTTTGATGTTATATGCATGAGTAGAACACAAGTGAGTTGTGGGCGATATAAGTCATACTGCTTACCAGCATGTCATACTTTGGTTCGGCGGTATTGTTGGATGAAGCGGCCCGGACCGACATTACGCGTACGCTTACGCGAGACTGGTTTTACCGCCGTGCTTTGCACACAGGTGACTAGCGGGTGTCAGTTTCTCCAACTTTAGTTGAACCGAGTGTGGCTACGCCCGGTCCTTGCGAAGGTTAAAACAGTATCAACTTGACAAACTATCGTTGTGGTTTTGATGCGTAGGTGAGATTGGTTCTTGCTTAAGCCCGTAGCAGCCACGTAAAACTTGCAACAACAAAGTAGAGGGCGTCTAACTTGTTTTTGCAGGGCATGTTGTGATGTGATATGGCCAAGACATGATGCTATATTTTATTGTATGAGATGATCATGTTTTGTAACCGAAGTTACCGGCAACTGGCAGGAGTCATATGGTTGTCGCTTTATTGTATGAAATGCAAACGCCCTGTAATTGCTTTACTTTATCACTAAGCGGTAGCGATAGTCGTAGAAGCAATAGATGGCGTAAACGACAACGATGCTACGATGGAGATCAAGGTGTCGCGCCGGTGACGATGGTGATCATGATGGTGCTTCGAAGATGGAGATCACAAGCACAAGATGATGATGGCCATATCATATCACTTATATTGATTGCATGTGATGTTTATCCTTTATGCATCTTATCTTGCTTTGATTGACGGTAGCATTTTAAGATGATCTCTCACTAAAAATTATCAAGAAGTGTTCTCCCTGAGTATGCACCGTTGCCAAAGTTCGTCGTGCCCAGACACCACGTGATGATCAGGTGTGATAAGCTCTACGTCCATCTACAACGGGTGCAAGCCAGTTTTGCACACGCGGAATACTCAGGTTAAACTTGACGAGCCTAGCATATGCAGATATGACCTCGGAACACGTAGACCGAAAGGTCGAGCGTGAATCATATAGTAGATATGATCAACATAGTGATGTTCACCATTGAAAACTACTCCATCTCACGTGATGATCGGTTATGGTTTAGTTGATTTGGATCACGTGATCACTTAGATGACTAGAGAGATGTCTGTCTAAGTGGGAGTTCTTAAGTAATATGATTAATTGAACTTAAATTTATCATGAACTTAGTCCTGGTAGTATTTTGCAAATTATGTTGTAGATCAATAGCTCGCGTTGTTGCTTTCATATGTTTATTTTTGATATGTTCCTAGAGAAAATTGTGTTGAAAAATGTTAGTAGCAATGATGCGGATTGGATCCGCGATCTGAGGTTTATCCTCATTGCTGCACAGAAGAATTATGTCCTTAATGCACCGCTAGGTGACAGACCTATTGCAGGAGCAGATGCAGACGTTATGAACGTTTGGCTAGCTCAATATGATGACTACTTGATAGTTTTGTACACCATGCTTTATGGCTTAGAATCGGGACTTCAAAGATGTTTTGAACATCATGGACCATATGAGATGTTCCAGGAGTTGAAGTTAATATTTCAAGCAAATACCCGAGTTGAGAGATATGAAGTCTCCAACAAGTTCTATAGCTAAAAGATGGAGGAGAATCGCTCAACTAGTGAGCATGTGCTCAGATTGTCTGGGTACTACAATCGCTTGAATCAAGTGGGAGTTAATCTTCCAGATAAGATAGTGATTGACAGAATTCTCTAGTCACCATCACCAAGTTAGTAGAACTTCGTGATGAACTATAGTATGCAAGGGATGATGAAAATGATTCCCGAGTTTTTTATGATGATGAAATCGATGAAGGTAGAAATCAAGAAAGAACATCAAGTGTTGATGGTTAACATGACCACTAGTTTCAAGAAAAGGGCAAAGGGATAGAAGGGAACTTCAAGAAGAATGGCAAGCAAGTTGCTTCTCAAGTGAAGAAGCCCAAGTCTGGACCTAAGCCTGAGACTAAGTGCTTCTACTTCAAAGGGACTGGTTACTGGAAGCAGAACTACCCCAAGTATTTGGCGGATAAGAAGGATGGCAAAGTAAACAAAGGTATATTTGATATACATGTTATTGATGTGTACTTTACTAGTGTTTATAGCAACCCCTCGGTATTTGGTACTGGTTCAGTTGCTAAGAGTAGTAACTCGAAACGGGATTTGCAGAATAAACAGAAACTAGTTAAGGGTGAAGTGACGATGTGTGTTGAAAGTAGTTTCAAGATTGATATGATCATCATCGCACACTCCCTATACTTTCGGGATTAGTGTTGAACCTAAATAAATGTTATTTGGTGTTTGCGTTGAGCATGAATATGATTTGATCGTGTTTATTGCAATACGGTTATTCATTTAAGTAAGAGAATAAACTGTTGTTCTGTTTACATGAATAAAACCTTATATGGTTACACACCCAATGAAAATGGTTCATTGGATCTCGATCGTAGTGATACACATATTCATAATATTGAAACCAAAAGATGCAAAGTTAATAATGATAGTGCAATTTATTTGTGGCACTGCCGTTTAGGTCATATTGGTGTAAAGCGCATGAAGAAACTCCATGCTGATGGGATTTTGGAATCACTTGATTATGAATCACTTGATGCTTGCGAACCATGCCTCATGGGCAAGATGACTAAGACTCCATTCTCCGGAACAGTGGAGCGAGCAACTGACTTATTGGAAATAATACATACTGATGTATGCGATCCGATGAGTGTTAAGGCTCGCGGCGAGTATCGTTATTTTCTGACCTTCACAAGATGATTTGAGCAGATATGGGTATATCTACTTGATGAAACATAAGTCTGAAATAGTTGAAAGGTTCAAAGAATTTCAGAGTGAAGTGGAAAAATCATCGTAATAAGAAAATAAAGTTTCTGCAATCTGATCGCGGAGACGAATATTTGAGTTACGAGTTTGGTCTTCAATTAAAACAATGTGGAATAGTTTCATAGCTCACGCCACCTGGAACACCACAACATTATGGTGTGTCCGAACGTCATAACCGTACTTTATTGGATATAGTACAATCTATGATGTTTCTTACCGATTTACCAATAACGTTTTGGGATCATGCATTAGAGACAGCTGCATTCACGTTAAAAAGGGCACCATCTAAATCCGTTGAGACGACACTATATGAACTGTGGTTTAGCAAGAAACCAAAGTTGTCGTTTCTTAAAGTTTGGGGCTGCGATGCTTATGTGAAAAAGTTTCATCCTGATAAGCTCAAACCCAAATCGAAGAAGTGCGTCTTCATAGAATACCCAAAGGAAATTGTTGGGTACACCTTCTATCACAGATCTGAAGGCAAAACATTCGTTGCTAATAAATGGATCCTTTCTAGAGAAGGAGTTTCTCTCGAAAGAAGTGAGTGGGAGGAAAGTAGAACTTGATGAGGTAATTGTACCTTCTCCCTTATTGGAAAGTAGTTCATCACAGAAATCTGTTCCTGTGACTACTACACCAATTAGTGAGGAAGCTAATGATGATGATCATGTAACTTCAGATCAAGTTACTACCGAATCTCGTAGGTAAACCAGAGTGAGATCCGCACCAGAGTGGTACGGTAATCCTGTTCTGGAAGTCATGTAACTAGACCATGATGAACCTACGAACTATGAGGAAGCGATGATGAGCCCAGATTCCGCGAAATGGCTTGAGGCCATGAAATCTGAGAAGAGATCCATGTATGAGAACAAAGTGTGGACTTTGGTGGAGTTGCCCGATGATCGGCAAGCCATAGAAAATAAATGGATCTTCAAGAGGAAGACGGACGCTGATAGTAGTGTTACTATCTACAAAGCTAGACTTGTCAAAAAAGGTTTTTGACAAAGTTCAAGATGTTGAATACAATGAGATTTTCTCACTCGTATCGATGCTTAAAAGTCTGTCCGAATCATGTTAGCAATTGCCGCATTTTATGAAATCTGGCAAATGGATAAACAAAACTGCATTCCTTAATGGAGTTATTAAAGAAGAGTTGTATGTGATGCAACCAAGAGGTTTTGTCGATCCTAAAGGTGTTAACAAAATGTGCATCTATGGACTGGTGCAAGCATCTCGGAGTTGGAATATACGCTTTGATAAGTTGATCAAAGCATATAGTTTATACAGACTTGTAGTGAAGCCTGTATTTACTAGAAAGTGAGTGGGAGCACTACAAAATTTCTGATAAGTATATGTGAATGGCATATTGTAGATCGGAAATAATGTAGAATTATTCTGCAAAGCATAAAGGAGTGTTTGAAAGGAGTTTTTCAAAGAAAGACCTCGGTGAAGCTGCTTACATATTGAGCATCAAGATCTATAGAGATAGATCAAGACGCTTGATAACTTTTTTCAATGAGTACATACCTTGACAGGATTTTGAAGTAGTTCAAAATGGAACAGTCAAAGAAAGAGTTCTTGCCTGTGTTACAAGGTGTGAAATTGAGTAAGACTCAAAACCCGACCACGGCAGAAGATAGAAAGAGAATGAAAGTCATTCCCTATGCCTTGGCCATAGGTTCTATAAAGTATGTCATGCTGTATACCAGATCTATTGTATAGCCTGCACTGAGTTTGGCAAGGGAGTACAATAGTGATCTAGGAGTAGGTCACTGGACAGCGGTCAAAATTATCCTTAGTGGAATAAGGATATGTTTCTCGATTATGGAAGTGACAAAAGGTTCGTCGTAAAGGGTTACGTCGATGCAAGTTTTGACACCGATCTGGATGACTCTAAGTCTCGATCTAGATACATATTGAAAGTGAGAGCAATTAGCTAGAGTAGCTCCGTGTAGAGCATTGTAGACATAGAAAATTGCAAAATACATAATGGATCTGAATGTGAAAGATCCGTTGACTAAGATTCTCACACAAGCAAAACATGATCACACCTTAGTAATCTTTGGGTGTTAATCACATAGCGATGTGAACTAGATTACTGAATCTAGTAAACCCTTTGGGTGTTGGTCACATGACGATGTGAATTATGGGTGTTAATCACATGATGATGTGAACTATCGATGTTAATCACATGGTGATGTGATCTAGATTATTGACTCTAGTGCAAGTGGGAGACTGAAGGAAATATGCCCTAGAGGCAATAATAAAGTTATTATTTATTTCCTTATTTCATGATAAATGTTTATTATTCATGCTAGAATTGTATTAACCGGAAACATAATACATGTGTGAATATATAGACAAACAGAGTGTCACTAGTATGCCTCTACTTGACTAGCTTGTTAATCAAAGATGGTTATGTTTCCTAACCATGGACAAAGAGTTGTTATTTGATTAACGGGATCACATCATTAGTTGAATGATCTGATTGACATGACCCATTCCGTTAGCTTAGCACCCGATCGTTTAGTATGTTGCTATTGCTTTCTTCATAACTTATACATGTTCCTATGACTATGAGATTATGCAACTCCCGTTTACCGGAGGAACACTTTGTGTGCTACCAAACGTCACAACGTAACTGGGTGATTATAAAGGTGCTCTACAGGTGTCTCCGAAGGTACTTGTTGGGTTGGCGTATTTCGAGATTAGGATTTGTCACTCCGAATGTCGGAGAGGTATCTCTGGGCCCTCTCGGTAATGCACATCACATAAGCCTTGCAAGCAATGCAACTAATGAGTTGGTTGCGAGATGATGTATTACGGAACGAGTAAAGAGACTTGCCGGTAACGAGATTGAACTAGGTATTGGATACCGACGATCAAATCTCGGGCAAGTAACATATCGATGACAAAGGGAACAACGTATGTTGTTATGCGGTTTGACCGATAAAGATCTTCGTAGAATATGTAGGAACCAATATGGGCATCCAGGTCCCGCTATTGGTTATTGACCGGAGACGTGTCTCGGTCATGTCTACATTGTTCTCGGACCGTAGGGTCCGCACGCTTAAGGTTTCGATGACAGTTATATTATGAGTTTATGAGTTTTGATGTATCGAAGGAGTTCGGAGTCCCGGATGAGATCGGGGACATGACGAGGAGTCTCGAAATGGTCGAGACGTAAAGATCGATATATTGGACGACTATATTCGGAGTTCGGAAAGGTTCCGAGTGATTCGGGTATTTTTCGGAGTACCGGAGAGTTACGGGAATTCACCGGGGAGAAGTATTGGGCCTTATTGGGCCCTGCGGGAAAGAGAGAGGGGCTGCCTAGGGCAGGCCGCGCGCCCCCCCATGGCCTAGTCCGAATTGGACTAGGGGGAGGGGCCGCAACCCCTCCTTCCTTCCCTTCTCTCTTCCCCTTCCTTGTCTCCTACTCCTAATACATGGAAGGACTCCTAGTTGGAATAGGAAAGGGGGAATCCTACTCCCGGTGGGAGTAGGACTCCTCTAGGGCGCACCATAGAAGAGGTCCGGCCCTCCCCTCCTCCACTCCTTTATATACGGGGGTAGGGGGCACCCTATGGACACACAAGTTGATCTTCGTGATCGTTCCTTAGCCGTGTGCGGTGCCCCCCTCCACGATATTACACCTCGGTCATATTGTAGCGGTGCTTAGGCGAAGCCCTGCGACGGTTGAACATCAAGATCGTCACCACGCCGTCGTGCTAACGGAACTCCTCCCCGAAGCTTTGCTGGATCGGAGCCCGGGGTGCGTCATCGAGCTGTACGTGTGTCAAGAACTCGGAGGTGCCGGAGTAACGGTGCTTGGATCGGTTGGACCGGGAAGACGTACGACTACTTCCTCTATGTTGCATCAACGCTTCCGCTTCGGTCTACGAGGGTACGTAGACAACACTCTCCCCTCTCGTTGCTATGCATCACCATGATCTTGCGTGTGCGTAGGAAATTTTTTGAAATTACTACGTTCCCCAACAGGAGGGCTGCTCACCACTCGGTAGGATTTTTCAAACTTAGGCGAGCGCTTGGCTGCAGCTAAGCCCCCGAGTGGGAGGGCTGCTCACCACTCGGTAGGTTTTTTCAAACTTAGGCGAGCACTGGGCTGCAGCTAAGCCCCCCGAGTGGGAGGGCTGCTCACCAATCGGTAGGATTTTTCAAACTTAGGCGAGTACTGCTCACCACAATCTCGTCCTCCTTCTTGATGGTGCGACCCCCGGGGATGGGGGGGTTGCGACCGACCCATACCAATTATTAAGAATTTTTTATCACTTATGCGAGTACTGGACTGCAGCTAAGCCTCCGAGTGAGAGGCAGACTCACCACTCGGTAGGATTTTTGTCACTTAGGCGAGTACTGGACTGCAGCTAAGCCCCCGAGTGAGAGGCAGACTCACCACTCGGTAGGATTTTTATCACTTAGGCGAGTACTGGACTACAGCTAAGCCCCCGAGTGAGAGGCAGACTCACCACTCGGTAGGATTTTTGTCACTTAGGCGAGTACTGGACTGCAGCTAAGCCCCCGAGTGAGAGACAGACTCACCACTCGGTAGGATTTTTGTCACTTAGGCGAGTACTGGACTGCAGCTAAGCCCCCGAGTGAGAGGCAGACTCATGACTCGGTAGGATTTTTGTCACTTAGGCGAAACAGATTCGCAGCTAAGGCGATATGTACAAAAGAAACAAATAACAATCAGTCGGAAGAAAGTGAAATTATGTATTTTGATAGCCAAACTAAGAGGTATTTCTTATTACATCTCATCAGTCTAAATGCTTAAGAGTAAAAAGGGCGGAGCGGATCCGCATTCCAAGCGCGCGGTTCATCTTTGTTGTGCTCGACATTGAAGAGACAATATGCTCTGTTGTGGAGCACCTTGGTGATGAAGAAAGGGCCCTCCCAAGCAGGGGCGAGCTTGTGTGGCTTCTGCTGATCGACTCGGAGGACCAAGTCTCCTTCTTGAAATGCTCGACCCCTTACGTTCCTGGCATGGAATCAACGCAGGTCTTGTTGATAAATGGTCGACCGGATCAAGGCCATCTCTCTTTCTTCCTCTAGAAGGTCGACTACATCTTGTCGAGCTTGCTCTGCTTCCCCTTATGAGAAGAGTTTGACTTGGGGAGCGTTGTGGAGCAAATCACTCGGAAGTACGGCTTCGGCTCCGTAGACTAGGAAGAATGGAGTCCGTCCCGTCGACCGATTGGGAGTTGTCCTTAGACCCCAAAGTACTGATGGGAGCTCATCAACCCAAGCTCCTACTACATGCTTGAGGTCATGCATCAACCGGGGCCTCAGTCCCTTGAGAATCAATCCATTCGCTCGCTCAGATTGCCCATTCGACTGAGGATGGGAGACCGAAGCGTAATCGACCCTCATACCTTGGGAGGCACAAAATGCTCTGAATTCATCGGAGTCGAAGTTCGATCCATTGTCTGTGATGATGCTATGTGGCATACCATATCTGAATATCAATTCTCTGATGAAACTCATAGCAGTACTTGCTTCAAGGTTTTTAATGGGCTTAGCTTCGATCCACTTGGTAAACTTGTCGACCGCTACTAGCAAATGGGTAAATCTGCTCCTGCCAGTCCTCAGGGGTCCAACCATGTCCAATCCCCAAACAGCAAAAGGCCAGACGAGTGGAATGGTCTTCAGAGCTGATGCAGGTTTATGGGACATGTTGGAGTAAAACTGACAGCCTTCACACTTGTCTACTATTTCTTTTGCCATCTCGTTGGCATGTGGCCAATAAAATACGGCTCGGTATGCTTTGGCCACGATGGTCCGAGAGGGAGCATGGTGACCACAGGTCCCCGAGTGAATATCATTGAGGATCATTCGGCCTTCTTCTGGCATGATGCACTTCTGGCAGCCCTTAGTTACACTTTCTCTGAACAACTGACCTTTTATCACAGTAAAGGCTTTAGACCGTCGGACGATCTGTCGAGCCTCTTCTTCATCCTCTGGGAGTTCTTTCCTAAGAATGTATGCAATGTATGGCACTGTCCAGTCGGGAGTAATGACCAAAACCTCCATGACTAAGTCGACCACGGCTGGGATTTCGACTTCAGTCGGATCTGTGGCACTCTTGGGCTGTGGTGATTCTTCGCTGAAAGGATCTTCCTGAACTAAAGGTGAATGAATATGTTCCAAAAACACATTTCGGGGAATGGCCTCTCTCTTTGATCCTATCTTTGCCAACTCATCTGCACCTTGATTTTTCAGTCGGGGTATATGGTGAAGCTCCAACCTTCAAACTTCTTTTCCAGCTTTCTCACTGCATTGCAATAACCAGTCATGGATGGGCTCCTGACATCCCATTCCTTCGTCACTTGATTAACCACCAAATCTGAGTCACCGTAGACCATAAGGCGACGGACGCCGAGTGAAATGGCCATACGCAACCCGTATAACAGTGCTTCATATTCGGCTTCATTATTGGAGGAATCAAAATGAATCTGGAGCACATAACTAAGCTTGTCTCCACGGGGGGATACCAATACTTCCCCAGCGCCTGAACCATTCAGCATCTTGGAGCCATCAAAGAACATAGTCCAATGCTCCGAGTGAACTTGAGTCGGCAATTGCTGCTCAATCCACTCGGCAAGGAAATCCGCAATTGCTTGGGACTTGATAGCCTTCTTTGCCTCAAACTTATTATCCAATGGAAGGAGTTCAATTGCCCATTTTGCCACTTGACCAGTTGCATCTCTGTTATTCAGAATTTCAGATAGTGGTGCGTCGCTGACGACTGTAATGGAGTGATCAGAGAAATAATGCGCAACCTTCTTCATGGTCATGTATATTCCATAGACAAGCTTTTGATAATGTGGATATCGTTGCTTGGATGGAGTCAAAACTTCAGAGAGATAATAGACTGGGCATTGAACCTTGTAAGCTTTTCCTTCCTCTTCTCGCTCGACCGTGAGTACTGTACTGACAACTTGTCCAGTGGCTGCAATGTAAAGCAGTAAAGGCTCTTGGCTGGTTGGCGCAGCGGGCACCGGCTGGGTGGAAAGTAGGGTTTTGAGCTCTGCAAACGCTGCGTCAGCTTCCTCCGTCCACTCGAACTTATCAGATTTCTTCATCAGTCGGTAAAGAGGCAAGGCCTTTTCACCGAGACGAGAAATGAATCGACTCAGGGCGGCCAAACAACCAGTCAGCTTCTGAACGTCATGCACTCGCACGGGGCGTTTCATTCGGAGAATGGTATCAACTTTTTCTGGATTGGCGTCGATCCCTCATTCGGAAACAAGAAAACCAGGTAACTTTCCTCCTGGAACTACGAATGTGCACTTTGACGGATTAAGCTTGATATCGTACCTTCTTAGGTTGGCAAAGGTTTCTGCGAGGTCAGTCAATAGGTCGGAACCTTTGCGAGACTTGACCACAATGTCATCCATGTATGCTTCCACATTCCCACTGATTTGAGTGAGCAGGCACTTCTGAATCATTCTCATGAATGTGGCTCCAGCAGGCCCGATTGATATGCTTGAAATCAATGCACATACGAAGTGAATCATCCTTCTTGGGGACCATGACTACATTGGCTAGCCACTCGGAGTGGTAGATTTCACGGATGAACTCTGCTGCCAACAGCCGAGCCACTTCTTCGCCAATTGCTTTTCTCTTCTGCACGGCGGACCGCCGAAGGTGCTCTTTGACGGGTTTTACCTTGGGGTCGACGCACAAACGATGCTCAGCCAGTCCCCTGGGTACACCTGGCATGTCAGAGGGTTTCCATGCGAAGATGTTCCAGTTCTCACGGAGGAACAGGATGAGCGCTTCTTCCTATTTGCTGTTGAGTGTTGTTGATATATGAGTTGGAGCAGCATTGGGATCGGTCGGGTGAATATGAATCGGCTTCGTTTCACCAGTCGACTGAAATGCAGAGTCTGTAGCAGGCTTCTTGGCTCGGAGCAAATCACTCGGATCTGCACTCTTCTGATACTCTTGCAATTCAACTGCTGCCATCTGTGCATCTGCGATTTTGGAACCTTTCTGGAAACATTCCTCTGCCTTCTGCCGATTGCCAGTAAGTGTGATCACGCCTTTGGGGCCAGGCATCTTCAGCTTGAGATACACATAACATGGTCGAGCCATAAAACGTGTGTATGCTGGCCTACCCAAGATGGCATGATAGGCACTCTGGAAATCCACGACTTCAAATGTCAACTTCTCCTTACGGTAATGCTTGGAATCACCGAAAACCACGTTGAGGGTGATCTGGCCGAGTGATTCGGCTTTCTTTCCAGGGATAACTCCATGAAAACTCATGTTTCTCTCGCTAAGTTTGGACATCGGAATGCCCATCCCCTTCAAGGTTTCAGCGTAAAGAATGTTCAAACCACTGCCACCGTCCATCAGTACTTTGCTTAATCGAGTGCCCCCGACCACGGGGTCGACCACCAGTGCTTGCCTCCCAGGGGTGGCTACACGAGCAGGATGGTCAGACTGGTCGAATGTGATGGCTATCTGAGACCATCTCAAGTATGTGGTCGTCGCCGAGGGAGCGGCCATATTCACTTCTCTATTGATGACCTTCAATCGACTCTTGCTCTCAACATTAGCAAAAATCATCAGAGTTGAATTGACTTTGGGATAACCATCGTCTTCCTCTTCATCCTCATCTTTGTCCGACTCTTTCTCCTTCTCATTGGGTTGTTTCTCTCGTAACTGCTGGATCAGGAGTCGACATTGCCGAGTGGTATGCTTCGGGTAAATCAGATTACCTTCTTCATCCTTCTTCGTGTGGATGTGACATGGCAAATCCAGCACATCATTTCCTGCTTTATCGTTTACCTTCTTTGGGGGCCAGGGCCCCATAGGTTTTCCTTTAAACTTTCCTTGATTCACTGCCGCAATCTCTCCAGGTGCCGTTGGTTCGGCCTTACGCTTCTGTTTCCGATTGGAGTTACCTCCACCGGCCTCTTGGCCGACTGGTTTACTCTTCCCGCTACGGAGTCGATCCTCTTCTTCTCCGTTAGCGTACCGGGTTGCTTTCTCCATCATCCGAGTCAAAGTCATATCCCCAGTCCGACCGAACTTCAAGACCAACTCTCTGTATTTGACGCCTTCCCTGAAAGCGCATATTGCTTGATGCTCTCATACATTCTCAACGGTGTGATGTAGAGTGGTCCATCTCTGAATGAATTCCCTCAAAGTCTCACTCGGCTTCTGCACACAATGTTGCAACTCGAGTAACCCTGCTGGTCGCTTGCACATGCCCTCAAAAGTTCTTAAGAACACTCGAGCTAGCTCCTCCCAACTGTGTATACTGCCTGGAGTCAACTGAGTCAACCACGCTCGGGCCGACCCTTCCAACATAAGAGGGAGATGCTTCATCGCTATCTCATCGTTTCCGCCTCCAATCTGCACAGCCACTCGGTAATCCTCGAGGCACGTTTTGGGCTTGGTTTCTCCAGTGAACTTACTGACTCCGGTTGCCAACCTGAAATTTGGAGGAATTATTGACGCCCTGATGGCTCTGCTGAAACACTCTGGGCTGCTGCCACTCGGACGATCCCTGCCAAGGCCTTCTCTATGTGCTCTGTTCCGATCGACCAAGCCTTGGACGAGAATGGATCTCGCATCGAAGCCTGGCTCTCTTGGGTCGACTGGTGCTCTGCGCTCGCCGCTGTGATGGCGCATGTCATCATTCTGTCGAGGCACGTACGACGCACTCCTCGGAGGAGGCGTAGGCACTCGACGATGATTGTCGCGGTCGAACTAACGATCATACTGTCCACGGCCTTCCGGCCGAAGGGGCGATCTTGGGCTATGGGCCGGCTGGACTGTATCCGCTACTACGGATCTGCTGTGAATCCTATTCCGTGACTGAGACACTACAATGTTCTGCTCTCCTGCTGCCCGGAGAAAGGCCCGGATCTGCATCAGCCCTCTACCAGCCTCCGACTGGGAAGGCTGAATCGATTCTGCTATTCGGGCCGCAGCTGCGAGGTTCTGAATCGGAGTACGATATACCTTAGGTGGAGGCGGAAAAAGCTGTTGTCGACTGGATTCATGGATCCGCTCCTGAGTGCGCTCGTCGAGAGCACGCTGAAGGTTATCCAATCGAGTGCGCTCAGCCAGATTGGCTAGGCGCACCTCCTCCAAGGCCCGAGCCTCGGGGGTTTCTCCAACAATGGGCGTGTGGAGTGCATCCATGTTGCGGTGACGAAGTTCTTCTCTCTGCTGCGAAGAGAGGGGTTCGGGTCGGTATTCCTCGTGGACACGCGACGGATCGCCGTCTCTGTCTTCGTCGTCCTCACGGTGAAAACCAGGCGGACTGTGTGGCCCGTCGACCATCAAGACTTCCACCGCAGGGTCGCTGCTGTCGCATTCCGATGCGGTCTCCGTGGAGACAGTCGAAAGATCGAATAGGCCGTGGAGGGTTTTGTCGGGCTCGATTGCCGCGACTTGATGGGTGGCCGAATGCCGAGCCACCACGTGCTTCACCCACCGCTGGAGTCGCGATCGACCGGATCGCTTGCAGCGGCGGACAGCGGGGAGGGAAAACACAGTCGGAGCCGACTGATACTGAGTCGACGACTGCCGGAGAAGGACGCCGCGGATGCACGCGCGGAAGTGCGTCGCCCCTCGGACGGGGAGCGCCTCAACGTCCAGGGGAGCTTCTTGAAGCCACGCGGAGTCGTCGGCGACGAAAACGAGCGCGCCGAGAAGGATCTCACGGCCCTCAGCAAGTCCGCCGCCGGAAACCATGATAATGATGATCGGTAAACTTGCAGCTTCACCAACAAATCGCCAAGACACCTTGCCCCACGGTGGGCGCCAACTGTCGTGGTCCTAAGACTGATAGTATAAAGGGGGGTAGGTATGGAGAGGCAAGATCTTAGCTATGGTGAAGGTGTACACACGGGATTTACGAGTTCAGGCCCTTCACAGTGGAAGTAACAGCACTACGTCTCGGTGCCCAGAGGCGGTCGATTGAATTATGTGTGTGATATTACAGGGGGTGCGAACCCTTGTGCCAGAGGAGGAGGGTGGCTTATATAGAGTGCGCCAGGACCCTCGCAGACCTCCATTACAAGGGACTTAATGTACATAAAGTAAGGGACGTTACTGGTAACGTCTGCCTTAAGTGCTATTAATGATCTTAAAGACTACAGAGTGAACGCCTGACCGTTACAGTGCTGAGTGACTCCCGATCTTCAGTAGGTCGAGTGACTCTCCATATGGTCGAGTGACGGTAGGGAGGAGGACCTTCGAGTGATGTGGCCGTCGAGTGGATTGCACTCGACGTGTACAACCGGAGCTCTCCTGTTGTCTCTTGGTCCTTTTATCTTCCAGGGTAGTGACCTTGGGTAGGGCGTATAGGTCGGGCCTATGACCCTACCCCAAGTCTGTATCCTCATCACTACCTTTGCACGGGGCCGCAGCCGGAGCGCCCCGACAGCTGCAGCCTCCTCCAACGCTCCGATCCGTGAGCGCCCCCCTTCCATTTCCCCAAACTCCATCCCTGATCTAATCCCCCGTCGCATCCAACGCAGCGAGGCGAGGATGAATCCGCAGCCGGCGTCGCCAGCGCTGTCGGCGCAGAAGCTGACGACCAACGATGCCCTGGCCTACCTCAAGGCCGTCAAGGACAAGTTCCACGACAACCGCGCCAAGTACGACGAGTCCCTCGAGGTATGTGGTGCTCAAAAAAATCAATTCCTGATTTATCTAGATATGTGGTACTTGTAGGTGTATGATGCTAACACGGATGGGATTGATCTAGGTGGCCACGCTGTTCCACGACTCATTGAAGTGGCACTCTTGTTTATGCATACAATGCAAAAACATATTTATAATATTTGTATCCTACCATGCAAAGGAGTATTGCTTGACTGCTCGCTAGCAAGATTTCAATCATAATCTGTGCATACTTGTTTATGATATTTGTGTGCCTCCATCAATCCTCTTTGGCATCAGATGATACAAGATACCAGAACTAGCAGTTCTCATCGTGCTTATGTTTTGTGATCTCAGTTTATCTAATAAAACCGGCAATTATAGGATGCAAGATACCATAACTACCTAATTGGGGTCATTTGCATTACTTTAGTTGTACCATGTGGCTAGTGGGCTAATATGGGAGACACAGCATGGCATCATACTGCAGGGAGAGGTAACAATAACTTGGCATGTGCAATGTCATGATGCTGATCTATTTGTGCTTGTTGTTTATTTACAATGAATATGATGAGCTTGCTCGTGAGTGACATTGAGTTTCAGACATTGCTCTTGTTAAGCTTATTCTCTTTCAAACCTTCACTATCTCACCTCACTTTCGCCTTATGCTTGGCACTACTAATACACTGGCTATGCATTTGTAGTGTCGGAGGTGATGTTCGCTGTTACGTAGGCGGTGAAGGATGTGTGCGCGAAACCAACCACCGAGCGCCTCTTCCTCGACAAGAACAGGAGGATCTGCTTGTGTGTTGACAACAAGTACGGGTGTGTGTCTACAGTTTAACTGAACCAACAATCTACAGCTCTTTTTTTACTCTTTTTTTTATGAAATCTGATCTGGATCATGACCACTCCAACGGGTAGCAGTTTCACTCCGCACACGACCACACGAGCACTCGCGGACGAGGCCGGCGACCGGCAGCGACAGGTGGTGCAGCGTCCGACGGAGAAGTCGCGGGGCCGCGGGCCTGGATGAGAAGCCAGCGACCTGGAGGCGGACGTGGTCGGCCCGCACTGGCGAGGACGGCTGGTGGGAGCCGCCGGGCGTGTAGATCGGGCGAGGGAGCCGCCAAAAATTGGACGAGAATCGGCGGCTGGATGCATAGTTGACCAGTAGGATTGAGGGGACAGGTCGGGGCAGACCGATCCTGGCGAGGTACCGCAGGTAGGAGTTGGCAGGCGGCAGTGTGTTGAGCGTGTCCAGATCGGTCTGATCGAACTAGCCTGGATGATTGTGGCTTGAGTCAACATGTAGCTCTCCAGCATGATGGAGATGACCCAGCGCGGTGGGAGAGAAGGGAGCGGCGGCGGATAGAGGCAGCAGCGCAGTGGTTAGAAAAAAATTCTACTGAGAGAGGAAGACGAGTTGCAGCGTCTGAAGAGAACAAAACCTAGGCTCTAATATCATGTTAGGAAAGTAACTTGTATTACTATGGTGCCAAAGACCAGCATATATACATGTACAGCATATATACATGTACAAGAGAATGTCAAAAGGCTAGAATACAAAAGGCCAAAGGCCACATAAATATAACTCAATATAACTCTAACAAACTGAATTCATCAGTTCCCATCTTGAAGGATTTTGTTTTAGCATTGGAATAATTCAAATAATTTTATCCAATTTGACAACTGTTTACACCAAATTAGATTTCTCCTGTAGATTGATTGTTCACAGCAAATTAGATTGTCAGTCTGTTTTTTCTGAAACCAAAACTCACATCCATTGTTGCTTACTGTGGTGCTGCTGAATAACAAGTTTCAGGTCTCCTACCCACCGCTGCTCTTCTTCTGTGCGATGTTCATCACCGTGGAAGGCTTCAACAAGACCGACATTCCCAGCACGTTCTAGGAGTTCATGGAGCCCTATGCGCGAATTGACACGTTGACCGGGGTGGTCGTCGTCACTCTGCTGATCCTTCTCCTCTCCAATGTCACGTCGCGTAGCTTTCTAATTCTGTTCTATTGAACCTCATGACATCATTGTGCGTTGTAGTATTTGCTGACATTTTGTTTTATGCTTTTGTGGCAGTTTAGTCCAGTCGGCCATTATTTTGCCAGCGCCTCACATGACAGGACTGCTCGAATCTGGTCAATGGATAGAATCCAACCTTTGTGGATAATGTGTCATGGTAGTATCACATCCTTCTGTCCAATCAAACTAACACAATGATGAATCTGTTCACTAAATATTTTCATGTCATTTCCAGACAGCTGAATATGTCCATCCTTAGTTTTGACCTTTTTGGCACAAAGCTTGCATCCCACACTGATAGATAGGAATAATTTACAAGCCTGACATCCATGTTGTGCGAGAGAGACCTCGCATCTCAACTCCTCACCAATTAGGGTAAATTCGGCGTGGCATAATCTGCTTGGGAGAAACGGCCCCGGCGAGTCCAAGTAGGGTATGTAACTACGTATGATACACTATGGGAAAAGCAAAGACGTCAGAGCCATCAACTGGTATATCCGTGTCCTGAGTGCCATATCGATGCACATCGAAACACATGAAAGACCCAGAAAAGCAAAGTAAATCTAGTGAGCCACAGCGTAGGCAGTTCGTGCCGGCCAATGCCTTCCAAGGGTCTTCTCACCCTTACTTATCTTGGGAAATAATGATGATCGATCCTCAACAAAATTTACTCCTACTACAAATGGTTGTCCTAATGCCTCCCAAGCCTAATAATTAGTATCCTGTGGGGTCCTTCACTTGATTAACTTAGCTATTCTACTCTTTACACATTGTGAACCTAGCTAGAAGTGCCCAAAAGAAACCAGGATATCTTGCCAATTTTCTCATCTCTTGCGGTGGTATAAATAAACGACAAAACCAGGGACAGAACGCTATGAACTGTTTTTGTTGAGAAGTAAAGTATTACAACTATTGGCATATGTATGTGGTTGGCTCGCATCCGGTCTGTCACTTGCCAGACTGATGTTAAGTTTCCCGTCTACCACTATCATGTGAGTGTAAGTCCTGTCTAAGGTGATCGATGCTCAAAAGAATACGGGCCTCACTTTACTCAAAGACACTGAATGAGGAAAAGCCTGACCTATGCACCCCGCGGACACACTAGGGGCGCATGTAGGGCTAACTAGCACAAGGACTCAATTCTTCCTGCAAGCAAATGGACACAATTCTTCGCCAAGCACATAGTGATGGATGAAAAAAAAACATTTTTTCTACCCCTTACTACCATCATGGTCTTTGGAATTTTTTTCTAAATCATTTCATAATGTGTTTGACGGGACCTTAAAGCTACTTCATTGCTTATGACCCTCTTTTACACACATTGATGACCCCTAACCATCTTCGAGTTCAAATAGGTGTATCCATTTAAATGGGTTGATTTATGAGCTCTACCTTGCAGCCATAATTCAAAACGTTGGTACATCTTTAATTACTCCACCCTCCATTGTGGCGAGATTAAATACATAGTTTTTAACATGGCGAAGATGAAGTTGCAGAAGGAGTCAATCTTGCTCGGAGACACACAACCCTGTTCTACAACACCATCTCCAGCCATCTCAAAGTTTAACAATAGCGAATAGCTACATCGACCGGCATCTCAACAATGATGAGTATTAGGCTATTAGCTCTTGTTCAGACCCTAGTTGTTTGTCTTGTTTCCAGATAAATCATTGTATCCGATTTTGTGCTATAGATAGCATCATGGCCGGCGTATTCACAGGGATTGGAACATCTGCCCCATGTTGTTTGGGCACTTGACTGAAATAATTTTTGATTTTTTATCCCTATTTTTGCCATGCAAATTTGCATTTCAAGCCTACACTACTCTCTTTACGTAGTTGTACCCAACTGAACCAATTGAGCCCCTCAGAGCTGCGGAGGCGTCAGATGACTCTCGGGAAGCCGTAGGCGGCAACTGATGTAGCAACGGGGCCAATGATCGAGCTCGAGTTGGAGTATATATATGGGTGCTAGCCTCAAGCTGGAGTTGGAGAGTACATGCGCAGCGTTGCTAACCTCGAGTTGGAGTAGGGATACACCGATGCTGACCTCAAGCAGCGATTCTAGTTAGTACAGTGATGAGCCCTGAGTGCGACAAGGTCACTCATTTCTATGGTTATTATCTTTCAATTTCACTCTCAAGGTGCAAACGGCGTGTCTTGTTCTTGTTAGTGTGCAGCCCGTAAAATTGAAGTTTTGAATTTTACGCACAACACATGACAACTTAATAGATAAAAAAATTAAACTGACAACATATATTCACAAACACATCGCGCTGAAATCACCAACTGATATTACAAAAAGGTTTCTCCATCCAAATGACATAACAAATTAATTATTCTGCATCTACATTAATAAAAACTATTGATTCTGGGTCCATCCCTAGAAAACTGACAAAATTCAACACCTCTTGGAATTTAAAATAGAAACTCATCGTCCCCAAAGCAGAAGATGAAGGGGAGCTTGTACCTCTGCGCCATTGACGAGGATGTGGTGGATTGGAGGCGAGCGAGAGGGAACTGGGAGGCGCTGGAGAGTGGAAAGGATAAGGGATAGAGGGGAGGCTGTTGGCCTTTTATGGGCGCCATTAAGAGTGCAGTTGGGGATGTGGGATGTGGCAGGCAGCCATCAAAGGGTGCGCTTCCGAGTGAGAAACGTGGTCGCACTCACACACTGCTGCTCACACACCTCCTCGCCTGCTATGAGCAGGTCTGGAGATGATGTCGCCTGACGAGGATTCCACTAGGCTCGTTCAATCCGCATGGAGGACGTCAACAAGCTCTCTGCATCACTGCCATCGACAAGTTCTCCGCATCACTGCCATCGTCTTTTTCGTCCAAACCATCGTTGACCTTGCAGCCTAATGAGCAAAATGAATCTTGCACCTTGTAATGCCAAAGGACGATTTTGATCAATACATGTAGGGTACAGCCAAGAGAGGTTTCACTGCTGAAGGACGTCGTTGATCAATATGTAGGGATCTCCCAATCTAGTAGGTCGATGCAGTTTATCACACTGCCGCTGCTCCATTTTCATGAGAACCATTGTGGTTTCAATATGAAGCAACTCAATCTCTCATTTCAACAAAAGATGATCATCCTAATGCCTCCCGAGCCTACTAGTTAATATATCACGGTGTCCTTCATTCATGCAAATTAGCTACTCTTTCCACGATCTCAACCTAGCTAGAAATGCAGAAAAGAAACTTGAATGTCTTGCTCATTTTCGCAGTTCTTGTAATGGTTTATATCAACGTTCAATTAAGGAAGAGGAGAGAAACCTATGAAGTGTTCTAGTTGGGAAGTAAATGATACACTTTCTGCCACATCTATGTGATTGGCTCATGTACCCAGTTAGTTGCCAGATTGAAGTGTAGTTGCCCGTCTATCCTGCGAACGTAAGTCCAGTCGAAGTTAATCAATGCTCAAATAATACTGGCTTCACTTTACTCAAAGGGAAAAAGCCTGACCCAAGCCCCAGTCTTCACACAAGAAGTTATTTCTTCAACAAGCAAATGGACTCAATTCTAGCACAAGAAGTTATTTCTTCGACAAGCAAATGGACTCAATTCTTCTCCGAGGACATAGTGATGGAGAGAGCGGAGAGAAAAACTATTTTATGGTCCTTAAGACCATCGTAGTCTTCGAAACATTTGCTTAAAACATCAATTTCACAAATGTTTTTGCCCAGACCTTAGAGGTTAGAGCTATATTGAAGTGCCCTAGCCGTCCGTTCAAATAGGCATATACATTTACAAGTTTTGATTTAATAAAGGTTCCAAAAAAGGATTTAAGAGCATCGCTAACCAATCCCCTAAAAGAGGGTATAGTAAAAAAAAATGGTTTTCCTCGTCTAAACCACACCTAACCTATCCCCATCGCCATTAGAGCAGTGCAACTATTGTTATGAACGTTAGGAGGCAGTGCAACTATTGTTGTTCTTGTAGGTGTCGCAAAAAAGATGGAACAAGCTCGTGAGCATTCACATCGCCAGAAAGTTAACCTTTTTTTAGCTTTTTTGAATTCTTTCTGCTAAAATCACACAGATTTTAAAAATGATATACTAATACTAATTTGATATGGACATGATGCTAAAATGGACAAGACTGCGTACAATAGACCCAAAGTAGTCGGACCCTTCCCCGGACCCCGCGCAAGCCAGGAACTACATGCACCAGGCAGCCCCTTTTTTTTATAGACGTGATACTAGTATCTCCACATTGTTTGCACCTATTTCTCGTGCCAGATCTCTTCTTCTTTTTTGTTTCTCTTTATCACCACCTTCTTTCACATTTATTTTGCAATCATCATATTTTTTTTCTTTCGTTTCCTGCCAACACCATAACAACCATCTTCATTACAACCTTTGATCCTATGCTTCCACGTTTCCCAACGGAGCTCTTTAAAATTGGTGGCACCATCTCAAAATTTAGAGTAACATGAGGCCACTGAGACTTATATGTGATTGGTTCAATCTCTCAAACATAGGCAACACAGAACTTATTCAGGGAGTAGTACTCGTGCACATATGGCTGAAAGTTTACATCTGTGGCCTCTTTAAGGAAATCCAAGTGCATGCTCATGGGGCTTTCTAGTGTGCTGCTATTCTAGGCAAGTGCACTCACGGTTAGCTATCTTCACATCATGCCTCCTATTCTTCTTGTTGGTGTCCTTGAACTCACAATATTCTCCTGTTGATCCTCCAACAACCAAATGGTCAAGTTGCCCAATCATATAATTTATTTGTTGAATCATAGCAGGAACTGTCTCTTTCCGGAGCATTTCTACAATCCTTCTCCTCCTATCAACAAGTATCATATCTTTCTCTCTTATTGATTCGACTAGCTCATCCACGAGCAGATCCTTTGTTCCTTTGATCCATCAATTGAAGCACTCGACTACATTATTGGGAATGTAATGGCATTTTATTTTTGTGTTAAAGTCACATCTCATCCACTTCAAGTTATGATAAGTACACAAGTAGGTATGTACTACAGGTTTAGCTTCAAATATCTGGCACATATGATAGTTAAGTGTTTTCACGCGACCAACCATAGCTGCTGGCGACATGCGACCAAAAACGTCCCATGAAACTATTCTAAAGTTTGCGATCAGATGCCTAAAGTGCTCTCTTTCCCGAGCTTGAGGAAAAACAATTTTAATTACCCTGAACCCTTTGCATAGCTAGACTTTGAAGCTGGCCTATTGCCCCATGCTGTTGTTGCATAAACCAAATCCAGTAATCCTCAATTTCAGTACCGAAAAATCCAAATGCTAAAGGAAACACACAATTTTGTTCGTCTAGTGATGTACATGCTGATAATTTTGTTCGTCTAGTGATGTACATATGGTCTACAACTAGCCAACTAGCCAACACGCCATGTATACACAGCTTAATTGCGATAAAAGATCTGTGGACATACACTTCACCTCCTTTCCTCTTCACGTCAACCTCGACAATGCTACCTCGAGATCTCTTATCAAACTTGGCTTTGAAGTTCAATAAATACTGAAAACTCTTGACTGGATATCCAGAGCCGCACATATGTTATAAGGTAGCATTGTTGAGTGTGATGTGAAGACGGAAGGAGCTGAAGTGTATTTAAAAAAAAATGTGGCGCTTAAGCCATGCATTGATAGCTTCTTCCCTGGCTGTAAACCATATGTGGAAAGTTGAATGGTCAATTAGCAGCTTGTACATCACTAGAATAACAAATTTGGACATTTCCTTTAGACTTTGGACTGTTTGGTACGGAGACTATGACAACTAGTTTTGGTTTATGCAACAACCACATAGGGCAATAGGTCATCTTAAAACTCTAGCTATTTGAATTGGTGCATGCAAAGGGTTCGAGGATGTAGATAAATTGCTTGTCATCAAGCTAAGCAAAGGGAATGCTTTAGGCACCTGATGGCAAACTTCAAAAAAGAAAAAAACTTTCATGGAGATGTTTTTGGTCGCATGTGGCTAGCAGCCAAGGCTCACCGCATGGAACCATTTAACTATCATATGAGCAAGATATTCAAAGTTGAACCTATAGTAGGTACCTACTTGTGTACTTATCATAACTTGAAGTGGATGAGATGTGACTTCAACAAAGAAACAAAATTTGATTTACATTCAAAATAATCTAGCCGAGTGCTTCAATAGCTAGATCAAAGGAATGGATGATCTGCGCGTGGAGAGCTACCCGATTCAATAAGAGAGAAAATCATAATACTTGTTCATAGGAGGAGAAGGGTTGGGAAATGTTCCCGAAGAGCCACTAGCTGCTATGATTCAATAAATAAATAAAAGCACTAGACAAATTGTCTATTTTGTTGTTGGAAGATCAACTGAAGAAAGCTGTGAGGTCAAAGACACCAACAAGAAGAATCTGAGGCATGTTGTGGAGATAGGTGGCCGTGTGGGTGCAATTCCCTAGAATGGCAGTACAATGGAAAGCTCTGTGAGTATGGACTCACAATCCTTAAATCTTATAGAGACTGCAGATGTAAATATTAGCCATATGTGCATGAATACTACTCCATGAGTATGTTCCATGATGCCTATGCTGGAGAGATTGAACCAATCACAAATAAGTCATAGTGGCCTATCCTAAAGTAAGTTCCATAATGCCTATCCGTGAGTATGTTCCATAAGCCTCAGGTTACTTTAGATTTTGAGATGGTGCCACCAGTTTAAAATAGCTCTGACGGGAGACGGAAAAGCAGAGAATCAAAGGTTGCCTTGAAGACCACGGCGATGGTGGCAACAAACATAAGAAGAAAAAAGGATGATGATGGCAAAAGAAATGAGCAAGAAGGTGGTGGCAAAGAGAAGGGAAAGGAAAATAAGAGATTTGGCACCAGAAATATGTGCAAACAAAGTGGAAAACTAGGGCATAAAGAAGAAACTTGTCTAGAAAATGGAGCTAAAGAGAGGTAACCCATGTACTAGTATCACATCTATATTAGTATCAAATTAGTATTAGTATATCATTTGTAATGTGTAATTGAGCAAAAAGAAAAAGGCTAAAAACGGTCAACTTTATGGCGAAGTGTGTGCTCATGAGCTCGTTCCATCTATTGCTGAGATACCTACATGAATGACAATGATCACACTGCCACCCAGCCTTCATGACAGCCATGGGCCTACCACAAGGAGGTCAATGTTATATTTGTCATATGCATATCTGATTCATGCAGAAAAAAAAAATCCTACTGTTATAACCTTGGTGTTTAAACATGCAGGAGACTTGCTATGGCCATATCTGGAGGTGATGCATCACAACCATCAAGGACAACTATTGCTTCTGTAGCATCACCTACTTGTCACATCCCTTCGTGCTGTACAACATGCCCAAAAAAAATGACCCCAAAGCAGAAGAAGCTCTCATTTTAGTGCATTGAGATGCTATTTTAAATTCCAAGAGGTGTTGAATTTGTCAATTTTCGAGACAGAGACTCAAAATTATTGTTATTATTGCTTGATGTAAACTCACATTAATTTGTGTGATTTGAATTGAGCCACCTTTTGGTGATATCAGTTAATGATTACAGAGTGATATATACCCTAATTTGATTACTGTCAATGTGGTTATTTCACCTATTAAGTTGTTATATGCTATGTGTAAAATTCAGAACTCCACATTTTACAGGCTGCACACTAGCAAGAACAGGACACTCCATTCACACCTTGACAGTGAAATTGAAAGATAAACAGAGAAATGAGTCACTTGCCGTGCGAGTCGTCGCGCCCGTGCTCACTGGAGTTGTTGTGGTCATCGTAGTCACCGGAATCGCCGCTTGAGGTCAGCGCCATTGTGCCCCTGTTCCAGCTCGGAGTTACTGTCGATGCGCCTGTACACTCTAGCTCCAGCTCGAGGCTAGGACCGGTACCCTCCAACTCTAGCTTGTTGGCACCCTTGTTGCAGCAGACGCCATGTACGGCCTCGCTGGCGGGCAATGACAAGGAGCGCCATCTGCCTCCTCTACAATTCCAAGCTGCAGCAACAGCCGGTGTGCCGCTGAGCTGCAGCGGAGCCGTCTCTGGTCAGCCTTCTCCGTCGCATCGCTGTGCTGCAGCGGAAGCTACCGCGCCTCTGGCAGCAGCAGGAGCAGCCATCAAGATTGGGGCAAGGGTGCCCTCATCAATCTCCTCCAATAGGTTTGTCACTTCAATACGAGTATAATGAGAGAGGAACGGGAGAAAGGCGATGAACCAGTCGATCCAACCAAGACCAACAGTCAAACACAGAATGGTCCGTAAAGAATTGAAAATTTGCCACATGGGCAATACAGTCTTTTCAACTGGCAAAAATATGGATAAAAAATAAAAAAATGTCACAGTAATTTAAAGGGCATATTACCAAAAGGAAAAAAAGAAAAGCAGGGCAAATCATCTAATCCGGTGTAAAGAGGGGCAAATAAATGGGGCAAATGATCCAATCCCCCGTTCTTGTAATCACTGGCACAATTGAACGGTTTTATTTTATCAGAAACTTAAAACTTCTGAATCAGAGTTGATGAGCTGTCTTATAGGTCTCTGTTTAACAGTGATAAGTCAACGACAAGGAACATCATGCTTATAATAAAATCTCTTATCGGACTACTGCGAATCTGCGATGATACTGTCCTGGGTACTGACGCTGAAAGTTGATGAGACTGCAACAAGAACCTGGAGCGACTTAACCTGTATAACTAAATCTTCACTTTAGATCCAAGTACCCTTCATTCATTCCATTTATGAATGAGACTGGCACCCAAAAAAATCTTTAAACAGAACAATCAGTGTGTTTACTGTTTAGAGTGAATAAATCTTCTAGGACCACATTTTCTGTTTTGTATATAAATTATACAGAGTGAAGATGTGCAATCACTGAATACATGAGGTTCTCCTTCAATTTTTTTCTGATATCTTGGTTATACTCACATCAGGTTCCATTTGTCCTTTGCAGCATCACTCTGTTGAACCATATTTCTGGAACAAAATCATTTGTTGTCTCGTCATCTGAAGTTTCTCTAAACTCTTATCTTGAGGGAAAGTTCAGAACCTATCACTTGAGGCAGAGATATATCATAAATTCAGAGTTTAGTACTGGCTGTAACAGGCTATGAAAACAAAAGGACATGCTCTTGATTGCAGTGATGTTGAGTTGTTGACTAGACACATTGCTGTAGACGATATACTTATCATGTGACCTGGAGATTCAAGTTTGGCTTATGACGGCAAAAGATGCAGTCAACTTTTGGAGAGGAAATTGAATCTAGACAAACTTCAAATCAACATCATGGATCATTGTTGATTTGACCATATATACCTGGGTATGCGACAAAAAAGGGGGAAATCCTGAACATGTATGCAGAGAATGAAGCATGAATGGCACCAAGAATTCAGGTTTTCGTCAATGCACATTCTGAATTCTGAATTGACACATGGAAATAATACATTTCAATCAGACAAGAAAATGCATAACATTCAGTGTAACATTCACCGATACTAAGTTTGTGAAGCATGGAAACCATTCATGTTTGCATCCACCCATGTTCCGAATCCGTGGTGTTGTTCGATACAGCCGCAATCAATATCGCATCAGAAATTCAGATTCCGTGGTTCGTTCTACTCTGTCACTATTGGTGTTCCTTCAGGTAACTCAAGCGCTACATCAGAACTCAAACTGCAGAAGACTAACCAGAGCAGGCAAAAAAGTTCCCCCAGCCGAGGGTGGAGTGGAGCGCAGGGCCGCACGGATCAGTCGTCCTCGTCGTCATCGGCGGCGGCGGCGGAGGGGTCGGCGAGCTTGTTGAAGCGGGCGGCGGACGCGGCGGTGGCGAGCTGGTACTTGCGGACGCAGGCGCGGACGCAGTCCCCCTCGCGCTTTCCCAGCGTCTTGCGGTAGAAGGTGGTGACGCAGTCGGAGAAGCACCGGTGCGAGAGCCAGGTGTACAGCCGGATCCTGCGCGACGGGCAAGCGACGCCATTAGAGGAGCTAATCGAGAGGGGCGGGGAGGGAGGGAGGGAGGGGCGGAGCGCGTACGAGTCGCGGGCCTTGAGGTTGTCGGTGATGGCGGCCAGGCGGGCCTGGTCCACCTCCTCGCTGCCTCCGCCGGCGGCGGCGCCGGTGCTGTCCATGATTCAGCTTTTTCTTGGGGGAGAAGTGGGGGAAGAGTGGGGCGGAGGCGGCCGCCGAGCCGAGGAAGACAGGGAAGTGGGTGCCCCAGTTACGGCCCATGGGCCGTGATGCAAGCCTAGAAGACATTACAGGGCCTAGGCCCTGATACTGTTACCCCAGTTAAGGCCCAGGGACCACTCAAAAGAAAAAAGTTAGGGCCCAGCGGGTTAGAGGCGACGTCACCTCCTCCTTCTTCCTCCATGGGGTGTGTTTGGTTGGTATGTTTGGTTTGGGAATAAAGTGGAACGGAATGCCATGGTTTCATTTCAGTAGAACGTGTCGGTTCTGTCTTTGAATTTGGTAGATGGTTACATTTTGAAGTTTGGTTTGAGAGATGGAGTGGAATGGAATTGTTCATCTCACTTGATTGCACTGAATTCATACCGAATTAGATTTTGATAGAAAACTAAACTGCAAATATACTAAATATTACATTGATTTAGAGAACGGTACATTACAGAGGTACCCATCAAAATGGAACATGTGTTAACAAAATAGAAATCGAAATCTCAGGTAGGCACATACCTGCATTCTGCCTGCCGCTGCCTAGCCGCTAGCCCGCCGCCGCCCAACACGCCACTGCACCAAGAAAGATGAAGTAAACGAGAAGAACACGTGGGCGAGCTCGCGACGACCGACGGTGGGCACCTCAGATGTGCCCGACCTCCATGACCAGCTGAAGAAGACGAGTGAGAGGACGCGACGCGTGGTGGGGCTTCTGGCGGCTATGCGCATAAGAACAGGGACGAAAAAGGCGGCGCCGGAGAGGAAGAGACGCGACAGTGGTCGGCAGTGTCGCAGATAAGACGGGGAGAGAGACAAGGGGGTGACGGCGGACCAGGGGGAGAGACAAAGAAGAACATGATAGTCGGGAGATAGAGAGGCGTTACGCATGCCCGCCCGTTTTCGAGGAACTCCTCGGTTCGTGATAACAAGGGTATATGTTGTTCTTGAGAACTGGTGGGTTCCGGTTCTGGGGACGAACCAAACGCGAGAATGGTCTCTCAGGACGGGTCCGACCCATTAAGTTTTCTCTCGTGACAGAAAACACCCCTAGAGATTGAAGGGGGTGCGGCTATATGTTGCTTACGGCGACGCCTAGGCACGACTCGCCTAGGAGTGTCTGAATTGGGCCGGCTCAGTAACTACAAGCAGTGTCACGTTAATGTCATGCGTGATTTTTTTTCTTTTTTGTTTTTCCTTCACATTTTTATTTTCGTTATTATTAAAAAAATCAAAATATTATAGTATATATATATATATATATATATATATATATATATATGGGTACAAAATGAATTTGACAATTCATATGGTATTCGACAATTTACCTCCCGTGGTGCAGTATTGAACTATAGCACCCAATCAGTCAGCTTCTGCCTCGACTTATCTTTCCTTTGGTGTCAAATTGCCGGGCATTCGGTAGCCATGCTACTATTAAGATGCAACACTCATCCTTGAAAAACAAATGAAAAATGATACCCCCTCCTATCTAAAATAAAATAAGTGTCGCAGTTTTAAACTGGGTTTAGTTCAAGACTGCGATAATTATTATGGATGGGAGGTGGTATTAGTCAGATATGTGTATGTGAAAGCTGACATATAAAGTTTTCACCATATATGAACCACAAAAATACATATGCAGGAGGAACATTAGTCTACTTAAGATCACTCGACATGCTAATGCTGCTAGCCACACCCTTGCTTGTATAGGACGGGTGGAACAGCGAACTGTGTGTTGGCTTTGAAACTTCCCCGAAGAGATAGTAGCATATTTAAGTTATAACGTAATCATCTCGTTTGATTAATGAAAGATCCTTCTCTCGCAAAAAAAAGGAACTGCAAAAATACAAAAATACATTATTGATCAAGTTGATTAGTCTTGGTATAAATACATGCCACTCATTGTACATAACATTGAGAAATTATCCAAATTTTATTGTTGGATTTTGTCGGATGTGGGGTTCCGTCAAACCCTTAAGGTTCGAACACTGGGGTGCGCGCGAAGTCTTTCCCTCCTACCGATCTACGCTCTAGCTCGCTAAAATCTTGCGGACGAACTCGATGAACTCACAACACAGAAAGACACGGGGTTTATACTGGTTTGGGCCACCGTTGTGGTGTAATACCCTACTCCAGTGTGGTGGTGATGGATTGCCTCTCGGACTGATGATGAACAGTACAAGGGAAGAACAGCCTCCTGAGGTTGAGGTGTTCTTGTGCGTGTGAACTTATGGTGTGAGGATTGGGTGAACTGCTCGATGCCTTACTACTGTGGTGGCTAGTCCTATTTATAGAGGCCCTGGTCCTCTTCCCAAATATTGAGCGGGAAGGGAGCCAACAACGGCGGGCAAATTTGAAGGGGGACAGCTAGTACAAGCTATCCTGACAAAAGCGGTCTTCGCCTGCGAAAAGCTCTGGGGTGACGCCGTCTTGGGCTCCACGATGACCTCCGCCTTGCCGTCCTCCTGATCTTGGTCTCGTTGCACCAATATGTCAACCTTTGCCTGATGCCTCGGTACTCTTCGCCTGCGCTTGCCTCCTTAGCACCAAAGAGGAAATAAGGACGCTGCGCGCCCCGACACTCGCCTGGCACCCGCCTGGCACCGTTCGTCATGGCTCAAGTCACGATAGCCTCGTGAGGTTTGCCCCGCCTTGGTATCTCCGCTCCTCGTGAGCCTGCCTAGATAGGCCACTCCAGAGGAGGTCTTGCGTCGCCCACCCCCCACCTCGCGAGGGTCTTGGGTGCCTTGTTGATGAAGATGGGCCGCACGGCCTGCTGCTTGGCCACGCCATGGGCCGCAGGCAGGCAAGTCTAGGGACCCCCATTCCTAGGACGCCGACAGTAGCCCCCGGGCCCAAGGTGCGCTCGGGCTTGGCTTCGCGGCGAAGCCAAGGGTCAAGTTCGAAGCACCGCGGGGCCCAAAAGCCTGCGGCCTCGTTCGACGCGTGGCGGTTGATTGGACGTGGGCGTCTCCGCTTCACCACGCTGCCTCGGCAACTACACGACTTGACAAGTCCCTGCGACATGCAAGGAAAACCATCATTACCTGCGATCGTGGGAGACGCCGGTTGGCCTTCTCTGGTTATAAATGGGGAGGGGGGCGGAGCCCCCGTTGCCCATCTCTTCCTCGCTTGCTCGCTTCTCTGCTCCATTGCTTGCGGTGCCATCGATGGCGCCACGAAAGAAGTTCTCTGCCGCCGAGAAAGGAAAGGCCCCTCGCGAGGGCCCCGGTTCCTCGACGCCCAAGCGCGGCCGTGGCCGACCGCGCAAGCACGCCGCAACCCCCACCGTGGCCCACTGTCGAGGAGGCGCCACGACACACGAAGGGAATCGTCCCATCCATGGTGGTTCGGCCGACGATGGGAGGCGCGCGATGGTGGCGCAGCCTCCCCACCCGCGCTTCCATTCGGCTGAGGTGTCACCGGAGTTCGTTGTCTGGTCGGAGAGCCCGGCCGGCAACTGGCCCCAACTTCCATGCTTCTTCGCCGGCGAACTGCCGGCCTCTGGTTCGGGCGGGCTCTGGCTGCAGGCGGACGGCTGCTGCAGCAGGGCCTCTTGGGTCGCAGTCGAGACTTCCGCCGCGGGCAACATAGCCCTGGCCCGCGGCTGGCAGACATTCGCCCGCGCGCATAGCCTGTGCAGGCGTTGCACCCTCCACTTCAGGTACGATGGTGATTCGACCCTCTATGCGAGGGTGTTCGGGGAGGATGGTCGCCACGCCGGGTGCTGCCCCAAGGAGAACGACGGTGAGGAGGTGCTCGGCCTTAGTGACGGTCGTGATGAGGACGAGGGCGAGCCTGCCCTCGGCGACAACCGCGTCTCCTCCAGCTACGGCGTCTCTTCCTCCGGTGACAGCTCCAGCAGCGGTGGCTACGGTCAGCCGCCACGCCGCCGCGCCCGCTTCGAAGGAGGCAGCGGGTCATCTCATCGTCGCGCCTCCGTGAAGCGCGAGGAGGGGTCTAGCTAGGCTCAGGGTGTCTCCTAGGACCTGCCTCTGCGGATTGCTGCAACACCGCTTCGCTTAGCCTTTTCTTTCTTTCCTGCATCGAAAAAACGAAACCAGTTTGGGCCCAGAGGGGCGTGTATCGAATTGTGGCTCTTTGGTTAATGCACTGTGCGTGTCGTTCCCATGCAGTGTTGTTATTTTGCGCAAGGATAACTTAACCTGGTGCGTTTGGGACGCCCTTTCCCTCACGAGGTGTCTGCATTTGCCCGGAAACTGCAAAAAATTCGTTAGGGGGTGCGCTAGTGGATTTGCTTACCGCCCAAGCCCTGGCTTGGCGCTTTGTATCGCGGTACCCGAGGGGCACGGATTGGGAGAGATGTGACAACTTTCAGGCTCAAACGAGGGTGGCTCGCGAGAAGGCAGAGAGAAGAAAAATGCTCGTGAGGGCACCTGCCTAGCCCCCTCGCGAGGTATGCGAGAGAGAGAACATGAGCAAACCATAGCCGAAAAATGCGGTAAAAGGCTAGGGAACCAAATCAGCAACGAACACCAAGAGCAACTTCGATTAAGGAAAAGTGAGCCAACTACGGAAAGCAAATGAAAAGCCGCGTCTGGCACCTAATCTAGTCTTCAAGTCTTCTCACCAGAGCGGAGCTAAGTGCTATCCACCAGGCGTGGGAGGGAGCCCCAGGGCCTGAGGCCGGCACTCCTGAGACTCCGGGGCATCTACAGCCCCACTCATTATTACGTGAGAGTGTCACAAGCGGCGATTCTTCACAGGCACCGGGCCTTGTTCACAGGCTCTGGGCCTTTCTTCTCAGGCTCTGGGCCTTGCTTCATGGATAGAACTTCCAGAGGTGCTGGATGTTCCAGGCATTCTAGATGGGTATCCCGTCCCGCGTCTCCAGGCGTGCTGCACCCGGCCTGGATACATGGACGACCCTGAACGGGCCCTCCCACATGGGCGAAAGCTTGTGCAACCCTTCCCTGGAGAGGACCCGCCTCAGGACGAGGTCACCCACCTCGAGCGTCCTGGAGCGGATGTTGCGGCAGTGGTACCGCCGCAGCGCTTGCTGATACCTTGCCGCCCTCAATGCGGCTTCGCGTCGGCATTCCTCCCCCAGCACGAGATCCATCCCCCGCACGGCATCCTGCTGCGTTTCGTCTAACGCCAGGACCCACGTGAAGCGATGCTTGACCTCGTGAGGGAGGACTGCTTCGGCTCCGTAGACGAGGAAGAACGGAGTCTCGCCCGTTGGCTTGGTAGCGGTGGTACGAATGGACCACAGCAGGGACTGGAGTTCGTCGTGCCAGCCCCTGCCGCAGGCCTCCAGCTTCTTCTTGAAGGTCCTGGTCTTGAGACCCCTTAGGACCTCAGCGTTGGCGCGTTCGGCCTGACCATTGCTCCTGGGGTGGGCCACCGAAGCGTAGTAGCTCTGCGTTCCAAGGTTAGCACAGTAGGTTTTGAAGAGGTTACTGGTAAACTGCGAGCCGTTATCGGTGATGATGCGGTTGGGGACCCCGAAGTGGCTCACGAGGCCCTTGATGAACTTGACAGCAGAGCCGGCAGGAATGGTGCGGACGGCTTCCACTTCCGCCCACTTGGTGAACTTGTCGACGGTGACATAGAGATAATGGTAGCCCCCTGGCGCATGATACGTCCATTTTGCATCATGCTTTTATATCGATATTTATTGCATTATGGGCTGTTATTTCACGTTATGTCACAATACTTATGGCTATTCTCTCTTATTTTACAAGGTTTACATGAAGAGGGAGAATGCCGGCAGCTGGAATTCTGGGCTGAAAAAGGAGCAAATATTAGAGACCTATTCTGCGCAACTCCAAAAGTCCCGAAACTCCACGAAATATCTTAAAATAAATAAAAAAATCCTCGCCAAATATGAAGGCCAGGGGGCCCACACCCTGCTCACGAGGGTGGGGGCGCGCCGCCCTACCTCGTGGTCCCCTGGTGGCTCTCCGACGCCCATCTTATCCTATATGAAGTCTTTCGTCCAGAAAAAAACCATAAGCAATCTTTCGGGACGAGACTCCGCTGCCACGAGGCGGAACCTTGGCGGAACCAATCTAGGGCTCCGGCAAAGCTGTTCTGCCGGGAACACTTCCCTCCGGGAGGGGGAAATCATCACCAACGCTCCTCTCATCGGGAGAGGGCAATCTCCATCAACATCTTCACCAGCACCATCTCATCTCCAAACCCTAGTTCATCTCTTGTATCCAATTCTTGTCTCCAAGTCCTGGATTGGTGCTAGTAGGTTGCTAGTAGTGTTGATTACTCCTTGTAGTTGATGCTAGTTGGTTTATTTGGTGGAAGATCATATGTTCAGATCCTATATGCATATTATTACCCCTCTGATTATGAACATGAATATGCTTTGTGAGTAGTTACGTTTGTTCCTGAGGACAAGGGAGAAGTCTTGCTATTAGTAGTCATGTGAATTTGGTATTCGTTCGATATTTTGATGAGATGTATGTTGTCTAGCCTCTAGTGGTGTTATGTGAACGTCGACTACATAACACTTCACCATTATTTGGGCCTAGAGGAAGGCATTGGGAAGTAATAAGTAGATGATGGGTTGCAAGAGTGACAGAAGCTTAAACCCTAGTTTATGCGTTGCATCGTAAAGGGCTGATTTGGATCCATATGTTTCATGCTATGGTTAGGTTTACCTTAATACTTTTGTTGTAGTTGCGGATGCTTGCAATAGAGGTTAATCATAAGTGGGATGCTTGTTCTAGTAAGAACAGCACCCAAGCACCGGTCCACTCACATATCAAATTGTCAAAATACCGAACGCGAAACATATGAACGTGATGAAAACTAGCTTGATGATATTCCCGTGTGTCCTCGGGAGCGCTTTTCCTTATATAAGAGTTTGTCCAGGCTTGTCCTTTGCTACAAAAAGGATTGGTCCACCTTGGTGCACTTTATTTACTTTCGTTACTTGTTGCTCGTTACAATTTATCCTATCACAAAACTATCTGTTACCACTTATTTCAGTACTTGCAGAGAATACCTTGCTGAAAACTGCTTATCATTTCCTTCTGCTCCTCATTGGGTTCGACACTCTTACTTATCGAAAGGACTACGATAGATCCCCTATACTTGTGGGTCATCAAGAATCTTTTCTTGCGCCGTTACCGGGGAGTGTAGCGCCTTTGGTAGGTGGAATTTGGTAAGGAAAAATTTATATAGTGTGCTGAAATTTACTGTCACTTGTTACTATGGAAAGTAATTCTCTGAGGGGCTTGTTCAGGGTATCTTCACCCCGTCTAGTAGAGCAAAGTTGCTCCTCAACCTACTGAACCTATTGAAAATGAAACTCCTTTTGAATTTCCTTCAGGTATGATGGAAAAACTGGTAGCTAATCCTTTTACAGGAGATGGAACAAAGCATCCTGATGAGCACTTAATATATGTGGATGAAGTTTGAGGATCATTTAAGATTGCAGGTATACCCGATGATGTTTCTAAGAAGAAGGTCTTCCCTTTATCTTTGAAGGGAGACGCATTGACATGGTATAGGCTATGTGATGATACGAGATCATGGAACTATAGAAGATTGAAATTGGAATTTCATCAAAAGTATTACCCTATGCGTCTTGTTCATCGTGATCGCAATTATATATATAATTTTTGGCCTCGCGAAGGAGAAAGCATCCCTCAAGCTTGGGGGAGGCTTAAATCAATGTTATATTCATGCCCCAATCATGGGTTTCCAAGGGAAACAATTATTGAAAATTTGTATGCTCGGCTTTCTGAAAATAATTACACCATGCCCGATACTTCTTGTGCTGGCTCTTTTATGATGAAGACTATTGAATTCAAATGGGACTTATTGGATAGAATTAAACGCAACTCTGAAGATTGGGACCTCGACGAAGGTAAGGAGTCAGGTATGATACCTAAGTTTGATTGTGTTAAATCTTTTATGGATACCGATATTTTCCGTAAGCTTAGCACTAAATATGGACTTGACTCTGAGATAGTAGATTCTTTGTGTGAATCTTTTGCTACTCATGTTGATCTCCCTAAGGAGAAGTGGTTTAAATATCATCCTCCCATAGAAGTAAAAGTAGCTGCACCTATTAAAGTTGAAGAAAATACTGTCACTTATAATGATCCTATTGTTCGTACTGCTTATGTTGAGAAACCACCTTTCCCTATTAGAATAAAGGATCATGCTAAAGCTTCAACTGTTGTTCGTAAAAGCAATATTAGAACTTATACACCTCCTGAGCAAGTTAAAGTAGAACCTAATATTGCTATTGTTAAAGATCTCTTGTCTGATAATATTGATGGGCATGTTATTCAGTTCAATGGTGAAACTGCTAGAATTGCTAAACCTTGTGCTAAAGATAAACATAGACCCGTGGTAGCCGTGCTTGTTATTTCTGTTAAAATAGGAGATCATTGTTATCATGGCTTATGTGATATGGGTGCTAGTGCTAGTGTTATACCGCATGCTTTGTACGAAGAAATTAAGCATGAAATTGCACCTGCTGAATTAGAAGGTATTGATGTCACAATTAAACTTGCCAATAGAGATACTATTTCACCAATTGGGATTGTTAGAGATGTTGAAGTCTTGTGTGGGAAAACTAAATATCCTGCTGATTTTCTTGTTCTCAGTTCTCCACAAGATAGCTTTTGTCCCATTATATTTGGCAGACCCTTCTTGAATACTGTTAATGCTAGGATAGATTGCGATAAGAATGTTGTTACTATTGGCTTGGATGATATGATTCATGAGTTTAATTTCTCTAAATTTAGTAAACAACATCATGAGGAAGAATTGCCTAGTAAGGATGAAATTATTGGTCTTGCTTCTATTGCCGTACCTTCTAGTGATCCTTTAGAACACTATTTGCTAGACCATGAAAATGATATGTTCATGAATGAAAGAAGGGAAATAGATGAAGTATTCTTTAAACAAGAACCTATTCTGCAACACAATTTGCCTGTTGAAATTTTAGGGGATCCTCCTCCACCCAAGGGTGATCCCTTGTTCGATCTTAAACCGTTGCCTGATAATCTTAAATATGCTTATCTTGATGAAAAGAAGATATATCCTGTTATTATTAGTGCTAACCTTTCAGAGCATGAAGAAGAAAGATTATTGAAAACTCTGAAGAAGCACCGTGCGGCTATTGGATATACTCTTGATGATGTTAAGGGCATTAGTCCCACTCTATGTCGACATAAAATAAATTTGGAGGCGGACGCCAAACTAGTTCGTGATCCTCAACGACGTATGAATCCTAAAATGAAAGAAGTGGTAAGAAAAGAAATACTCAAGCTTCTGGAGGCAGGTATAATTTATCCCGTTGCTGATAGACAGTGGGTAAGTCTTGTCCATTGTGTCCCTAAGAAGGGAGGTATTACTGTTGTTCCTAATGATAAGGATGAATTGATCCCGCAAAGAATTATCACATGTTATAGGATGGTAATTGATTTCCGCAAATTAAATAAGGCTACTAAGAAAGATCATTACCCCTTACCTTTTATTGATCAAATGCTGGAAAGATTATGTAAACATACACATTATTGCTTTCTAGATGGTTATTCTGGTTTCTCTCAAATACCGGTGTCGGCTAAAGATCATTCAAAGACTACTTTTACATGCCCTTTTGGTACTTTTGCTTATAGACGTATGCCTTTTGGTTTATGTAATGCACCTGCTACCTTTCAAAGATGCATGATGGCTATATTCTTTGACTTTTGTGAAAAGATTTGTGAGGTTTTCATGGACGACTTTTCCGTCTATGGTTCCTCTTTTGATGATTGCTTGAGCAATCTTGATCGAGTTTTGCAGAGATGTGATGAAACTAATATTGTCTTGAATTGGGAAAAGTGCCACTTTATGGTTAATGAGGGTATTGTCTTGGGGCACAAAGTTTCTGAAAGAGGTATTGAAGTTGATAAAGCCAAGGTTGATGCTATTGAAAAGATGCCATGTCCCAAGGACATCAAAGGTATAAGAAGTTTCCTTGGTCATGCCGGATTTTATAGGGGGTTCATTAAGGACTTCTAAAAAATTTCTCGGCCTCTGACTAATTTATTGCAAAAAGACATACCATTTGTCTTTGATGATGATTGTGTATAAGCATTTGAAATACGTAAGAAAGCATTAGTCTCTGCACCTGTTGTTCAGCCACCTGATTGGAATTTACCCTTTGAAATTATGTGTGATGCTAGTGATTATTCTGTAGGTGATGTCCTAGGGCAATGAGTTGATAAGAAATTAAATGTCATCCATTATGCCAGTAATGCTCAAAGAAATTATGCTACTATCGAAAAAGAACTTCTAGCAGTTGTATTTGCTTGTGATAAGTTCAGACCTTATATTGTTGATTCTAAAGTAACTATTTACACCGATCATGCTGCTATTAAATATCTGATGGAAAAGAAAGATGCTAAACCTAGACTTATTAGATGGGTTCTCCTGCTACAAGAATCTGATTTGCATATTGTTGATAGAAAAGGAGCTGAGAACCCCGTTGCAGACAACTTGTCTAGGTTAGAAAATATTCCTGATGACCCACTACCTATTGATGATAGCTTTCCTGATGAACAATTAAAAGTTATAAGTACTTCTCGTAGTACTCCCTGGTATCCTGATTATGCTAATTATATTGTTGCTAAGTTTATGCCACCTAGTTTCACATACCAGCAAAAGAAAAAGTTCTTCTATGATTTGAGACATTACTTTTGGGATGACCCACATCTTTATAAAGAAGGGTTAGATGGTGTTATTAGACGTTGTGTACCTAAGCATGAACATGAACAGATCCTACGCAAGTGCCACTCCGAAGCTTATGGAGGACACCACGCTGGAGATAGAACTGCACATAAGTTATTGCAATCCAGTTTTTATTGGCCTACTCTCTTCAGGGATGCCCGTAAGTTTGTCTTGTCTTGTGATGAATGTCGAAGAATTGGTAATATTAGTAGACGTCAAGAAATGCCTATGAATTATTCACTTGTTATTGAACCATTTGATGTTTGGGGCTTTGATTATGTGGGACCTTTTCCTGCCTCTAATGGATATACACACATTCTACTTGTTGTTGATTACGTTACTAAGTGGGTAGAAGCTATTCCAACCAGTAGTGCTCATCATAACACTTCTATTAAAATGCTTAAGGAAGTTATTTTTCCGAGGTTTGGAGTCCCTAGATATTTAATGACTGATGGTGGTTCACATTTTATTCATGGTGCTTTTCGTAGAATGCTTGCTAAGTATGATTTTAATCATAGAATTGCATCTCCTTATCATCCTCAGTCTAGTGGTCAAGTAGAATTGAGTAACAGAGAGCTCAAATTAATTTTGCAAAAGACTGTTAATAGGTCTAGAAAGATTTGGTCTAAGAAACTTGATGATGCATTATGGGCATATAAAACTGCATACAAAAATCCTATGGGTATGTCTCCTTATAAAATGGTTTATGGAAAAGTATGTCACTTACCTCTCGAACTAGAACATAAGGCATATTGGGCTATTAAAGAGCTCAACTATGATTTCCAACTTGCCGGTGAGAAGAGGTTATTTGATATTAGCTCACTTGATGAATGGAGAACCCAAGCTAGACGAGGATTTTTTATTATTTTTTATAAGACATCCCATGGAGTTTCAGGTCATTCCGAGAACGTTTGTTTTCTGCACATAAAACAACATCATGGCAATTCTGCTGAAAACAACGTCAGTCCGGGTTAGTTCCATCCAAAACATACAAGTTAGAGTACAAAACAAGGGCAAAAGTGTTTGGAAAAGTAGATACGAGACGGAGACGTATCAGAGCGCCCTTCGGTTGGCGAGGTGGGACTAAACTCTGATCGCAAAGGACCAACCCTTTAGTCCCAGTTTGTGGCACAAACCGGGACTAATGGTTATGGGCCAGGGGCGAGGCGCATTGGTCCCGGTTCGTGCGTGGAACCGGGACCAAAAGGTCCAGACGAACCGGGACCAATGGCCCACGTGGCTGCCCTCTTGAGTGTTCTTGGTGAGAACATAGTTGACAAGGAGTGAACCGGGATTAATGGTATTACGAGGGCCGAACCATAAGACATTAAAGCATTTCAAATGAACTCTGAAAAAGTTGAAAGTTGGCATGGTATCATAATTTCACCCACATAGCATGAGCATGTACAAAACGGACAATGGTATCATACTCGTCTGTTACAAAGTTGGCATGGTATCATCATAATAGTTGCGGGAGAAAGTCTTCACTTTGTCTTCGCTTGTGTCATTTGCTTATTGCGCCGTAACCATGGATAATCTTCATCGTTTATCAGGATGCTTGGGTCAGCCTTGACTTTAAAGGGAGGAATTTCATGAAACTTTTCATAATCTTCAGACATGTCTGTCTTGCCCTCCACTCCCACATGTCCCTTTTTCCTGAAAGAACTATGTGGCGCTTTGGCTCATCGTATGATGTATTCGCTTTCTTACCTTTTCTTTTTCTCGGTTTGGTAGACATGTCCTTCACATAGATAACCTGTGCCACATCATTGGCTGATACGTCTCCAACGTATCTATAATTTTTGATTGCTCCATGCTACGTTATCTGCTGTTTTGGACCATATTGGGCTTTATTGAATGCAACAAAATAGTTATGAAAGAAAATATACCACATCCGAATCATAACCCGGACGAGGGCCGATGGGGACGGATATAAAAAACATGGCACTATGATTAACAAACAACATACAGGTAAGATACTTATACAAGTAACTATATATCTAAATCACACAAACATGATTTTTTTATATAAAAAAGATAAGAACAAGAGGCTCACCCCACAAGGTGGTGCGGCGATAGGACAGTGCGGACGATCGACGGTGGTTAGGACGGAGACGGGAAGGCACTAAATAAACCACACCTACATATGCAAACTAAGAGTTATTTTGAGCTCAAATTGCATATAAATCAAATAAACTACCACATACAATTCCTTCCAAATTACTAATTAAAACGCACAAATTAATCACTATATAAAGCATTGCAAGAGCTAATCTAGCAATGAGAGATGAAAGGACAAAGTTGCTTACCTTTGTGATCACTTGAATGGATGG
This sequence comes from Aegilops umbellulata, assembly GCA_032464435.1. Lineage (NCBI taxonomy): Eukaryota > Viridiplantae > Streptophyta > Magnoliopsida > Poales > Poaceae > Aegilops > Aegilops umbellulata. The sequence continues at coordinate 21,984,768 of CP136054.1, forward strand.
GAGCCTTCAAATCTTGACAAAATTTGGAAAAAATGTGAGATGAGCTCGAGGTAGAGGGGAAGAACAGAGCGAAGAGGGGAAAGGGGAAAACAGAGTGAGCTCAGGTGGACGAAGGGTTTATATAGGATGACCTTTAGCACCGGTTCGTGCCCGAACCAGTACTAAAGGTGTTGGAGGGGCACCAGACTGACAACATCCTGCCACCACTCTCTTTAGTACCGGTTCGTGGCACGAACCGGTGCTAAAGGTTCGCCACGAACCGATACTAATGAGAGCGGCCCGCCTAGCCATTGGAACCGGCACTAATGGTCACATTAGTGCCGGCTCTAATACAAACCGGGACTAATGAGCTGAACATTTGACCCTTTTTCTACTTGTGTAACCATAGATCATGATTATTTCATGTTGTTAGAAGCTGCCAACCAACACATTACATGGAATTTTCATAAACTCAGTATAGACGGATCTTTCCCGTTGACAATGATAACATTAGCACTGAGTTTGCATAAAACATAGAGTGTGTACATAGAACTTCCTTTAGGGATGCCCAAATCAAACTTGAAGTGAAGCATAAGCTATTGTTTTCTCTTCTAAAACATAAGTTATTTTGTTCATTTCAAAGTACTATATAATCATTCTCACACATTAACTTGTTCTCAATAGCAAATCTACCAATTTCAACTCGGTCACTATATTCAATTTAGTATGACAATAGTTTTATAAGTTCAATAAAGTGGGTAAAAATCCACACATCTAGAGGTCACATAGGGCAGACATTTGCAAAATTTGATAAATTAATGTGATAATTTTTACTCAAAGAAAATAATATGATACTTTATGTATGGACTTATTGTAGTTTAAATACATATTTACGGCTTGTCACGTATATCATACCGTACCTAGTGTCGCTTAGTGCACAATAACTTAACTTTTTATTTATATCTTTATTTATCTTGGCTTGAAACTTATCACATTTTCTCGCATGTATAAGCGCGCGCATGTGTGTGTATTTACATGCATGTAAATTTTCATATTTCTCAAAACAAAATAAAATGTTATTTCCCCCAAGTTAATCTATCATGATGTCAAGTTAGTGGAGGATGATCCATACTACAATTTTGGTTCTCCTTGGAGTTCATGCGTACGCATGGGAAGCTTTTCAACTCAATTTTGCACATATATTCACATTGCCCATGCATGTCGAACAAACTGTAAACATATATGTAAATCACCTTGTTTGGGTTTTGCCATGGGGAGATTTATTCAGCACCTCGTCAACGAATATACTTACAAAAAATAACAGAATATGAAACAAACATCCCAAATCAATTTGTAATTTTTATTATTTTTCATTGAATTTTTATAAGCAAAGATCTATATTATGTTCTTATGATTGACGATATTAAAACTGCTTACGGAGACCAAACCAAATTTCTAGGCGAAGACTGTACAATCTCTTGATCGTCTACTTCACGAGCAAGCATTCCCTTATGGTGATTGTCATGGAGGCCGGAACTGTGATGCGCAGGCGAGCCGTATACATCAGAAAAATCTAGAAAGGAAGGAAAAAGTTCCGTTGCATAAATCTGGAAAGAAGATACTAAAAAAAAAACCTGGAAAGAAGGAAAGATGAGGCATGTGGCATATTTTTCTACAGCAATTCATCCGCTCAAAAGGCCATCAGCACATATAGGCACAGCTTTGGGCAGCGCCATAAAGCTCGCCGGAAAGTCCTCAGTGACTTCCGTTGGGAACGCCACCAATTCGGGATTGCCCAGTGCTTTTGGCCGTCCCTAGAGCTTTTATACGTGGCTGGTATCTCGACAGGGCAACAAAATTAAACTCGTTTGTTGGGGAAATGATGGGGAGATAGAGACCAAGGTCAGGAAGACTCACACGCGTGGGATAGACCCCTGATGGTGGAATATTTTTTCCTTTTTTTTTTGGACACGACTAGGGAGCACACGTGTGCTCCCTAGCATTCTCGAGCACACACCCAAAAAGGGTATGTTTTTGTCTTAATGCTTTGATGCAAAATCCACTTCAAAAAAGAAAAGATTTTGTCCCATGTGCAATTATTTTGTGTGTTCAATTTTTTTTAAAAAGTCATAACTTTTAAACGGAGCATCAAAATAATGATCCGTTTTCACGGTCAGATTCTTGATGACGAACTCTTCAAAACTAGATCCCATATCGATATGTTTCAACGAACTTTTTTTCTTCGGGCAACTTTGATGTCACGGGGAGGCAACTTTTGTACTACCGTAGGCAACTTTCAATTAGGGTGTGCATCATCGTCACCTATCATACAGATGTTCTTTTGAGTTGGTTATGATGAGTTGGTTATGATGACTACCAAATTGCCTAGCGTCACGTGTAAGTTGCCTACCATGACTAGCTATCAACTTTGTTGTTATATGAACCCTTGTTGCCAGGTTGCCTATCATGACTATGTATCGACTCAATGCTCTTACAAAGTTGGCTATCATGATTGTCAAGTTGCCTGGCGTCAACTATGAAGTTGCTTTTGATGAACTTATTTTCTCAAGCAACTTTGTTGCCACATAGAGGCAACTTTTGAACTATAGTAGGCAACTTTCACCCCGATGTTCTTTTGAGTTGGCTATAATGACTACCAAATTGTCTAGCATGACATATAAGTTGCCTAGCGTCAACTATGAAGTTGCTTTTGATGAACTTATTTTCTCAAGCAACTTTGTTGCCACATAGAGGCAACTTTTGAACTACAGTAGGCAACTTTCACCCCGATGTTCTTTTGAGTTGGCTATAATGACTGCAAAATTGCCTAGCATGACATAAGTTGCCTAGCGTCAACTATGAAGTTGCTTTCGACGATCCTTTTTTTTAAACAACTTTGGTGCCATGGAGAGGCAACTTTTGGTTAGGTTACTAAAGTTCTTTTGAGTTGGCTACCATGACTATCAAATTGTCTAGCATCACTTGTAAGTTGCCTACCATGACTACCCATCAAAGTTGCTGCTACATGACCCACCTTGTTTCTTATCATGACTACCTATCAACTCAATGCTCTTATAAAGATGGCTATCATGACCTCAAGTTGCTTAGCGTAACCAATGAAATTGCTTTTGACGAAAATATTCTCAAGCAACTTCGTGCCAGGGAGAGGCAACTTTTGTTTTACAGTAAACAACTTTCGCTTAGGTAGTCTATCATGATCACTTATCATCAAAATGTTCTTTTGAATTGACTACGATGACTACCAAGTTGCCTACAATCATCTATAAGTTGCCTACCAAGCTGCCTACCATCGCGTGTAAGTTGCCTACCATGGCTACCTATCAACTTTTATGCTACATAACGCACCTTGTCACTAAGTTGTCTATGATAGCTACATATCAAATCAATGCTTTTATAAGTTGGCTATCATGAACTTCAACTTGCCTAGCGCCACCTATGAAGTTTTTTTTGATGAACTTTTTTTCTTGTCAGATATACAACTTTGGTGGACATGAAGGCAACTTTTGAAATAAGATAAGCAACTTTTGGTTAGGTTATGTATCATGGTCGCCTATCAGCCCAATGTTCTTTTGAGTTGCCTAATATGACTAACAAGTTGTCTAGCATCACATGTAAGTTGCGTGCCATGACTACCTATCAACTTTGGTGATACATAAAGCACTTTGTTGCAATGTTTCCTACAGTGACTACCTATCAACGCAGTGACGATCAAGTTGATTAGCATCACATATTAAGTTTCCTTCAACAAACTATTTTTTCAAGCAACTTTGATGCTAAGATGAGCAATTTTGGTGCTACAAGAAGCAAATTTGTTGTCAAGTTGCCTATTATGATTATATTAAACCAATGATTTTTTAGTATGGCTATCATGACTCTCAAAACGTGCTTCTCCAGGCAACTACCTAGTAAACGTTGGCCACAAGTTCAAAATGATCGACCGTAATGTGGGCGAGGAGGCGGTCGTGGCATGCTGGCGGACCCACCTGCGTGGGGGAGGGATCAAGGACCAGAACGGTGAGGTTGCCGTCACGGAGCACGAAATGGTCGATAGGTGTGGACATATGCGGTCTAGGCCAATGAACTGACATTCCATCATAGACCTCCTCCCCCCTTACAAAACACACAAGGGGCTGAGCTAGGTCCATGAATTAGCTCTTGATGTTTAGGCCTCCTTTGGTTCATTGGAATATTATAGGAATAGTAAAGGATAGGAACTTTGTATGAAAAATTTCTTTAAAGCCCTTTAGTTTGTAGAAATGGATTCCTATTCCTGTGTAGGAGGAATCAATCCTTCACATTTCAAAGGAAAAAAACATTAGCCTAGACTCAATGAAAAAATTCCGATTTTATGCATGAAATGACATTTCTTTGTTTATAGGAATTGAGATGCATGTCATCTCACTCCTTATGATTTTCCTATTCCTATAATATTCGTACCCTATGAACCAAAGGAGACCTTAGACTTCCTGGTTGTGCAGTCGTTTTGCTAATAATCTTTGGCAACTTGTGTTTTACATGCATCAGCGTCCAAAAAATCTGATCATACATGTAGGAAACTTTTACCGAGTGATTTAGGCAAGTACTATTTATATCGAGGCAACTTATTCCATTGGAAATTGCAACTTTTGTGCAAATTAAAACAACAAAAGCAGCGCAGCCGGTGCAGCCATCTAATTCGTCCAAATTCAGCAATAGTGCACGCAGCCGCTGTGACAAATCAGACGAGTTACAGATCAATTGTACAGCTACAAATGGCAAACCAGCTAAAAGGTCAGATTTGTAACAGCGACATGTTTCTGGCTCTAAGCAAGTCTAATTGCAGGAAGGCAGGAGAGTACTATTTATACTGAGGCAACTTTTTCCATTGACTGAATTATTTTTCCTCTGTTGATATATTCAGTAGTGACTATATAATGGGACGAGTCCTGGAACAAAACAACACACCACGTGTTCAGGCTATTAGGCATCTAATTGACCCCAGTTAAGTAATATCACGCACCCCATTTTCATGCAAAAATCTGAAAACCATATCAGGCATCTAATTGACACCAGTTAGGCAAAATCACGCACCCCATTTTCACGAAAAAAACTAAAACCATATCAAGCAATTGATTGCCACCAGTTAGGCAGAATCATGCACCCCATTTTTAGGCAAAAACTGTAATTATATCAGGGAACTATTTGACGCCAGTTAGGCAAATTTTAGGTTGTTCCCTTAATCATATAATTTGCAATCTTTTATAGGCAAAATAAACATACACTATGTCTACACTTTAATCACTGCATCCACCTCTCAAAACCAACAACAGTATATGCATCGATTGGTTTTGCACGACAAAAGGAAAGGGCAGCCTCCCTACTGACACATACTTGCCTAAGTGTTGGTTACAACTTGCCTGACATTTCACAAATCTTTTCTTCTTCAATCTCATCTGTGGTCAGGCCCTTGTTTTTGAGGAAGGAGAGGAACTTGATGGCGTTCTAGACGTACTTCCCTCAACGACTGCGTCTGCAGCAGCGCCTTGAAGGCTAGTTGCGGCTGCATCTTGCCACCGTCGGTGTCCGCTGCTGCTCCTGGTGGTTCCGAACAGAACTGGTTGATCAACAATCACATCGAATTGCAGAACCGAGAGAAGATGGTAGACCTTACGCGCAGAGCCGGCACAGCATGACCGAGGGGGAAGCCGACGCCGTAGGGACGCATAACGGGCTGGCGACCGGCGGCGCAGGAGATCAGGGAGCAGGTCCTGCCGGGCGCGACGTGCGACGGCCGAGCACTTGCTGGGTGCGGCGCTCATCTCCGGGAGTAGGTAAGAGGAGGAGGCGGCGGCCGGGGTTGTGCTTGGTGTGGCGCGCGGCCCCGGGAGGAGGATCGGGGCGGCAGCCGCTTAACCAGGAGGAGGAGAACGACGGCGGAGGGATGCGTGGCCTGGAGAAGGAGCGGGCGGCGGACGCATCTCATGGAGGAAGTGTAGGGCGGCTGGTGGTGGGACGACGAGCAGGTGGGATGAGTGGATAAGGTGCGGGAGGTGGGCGACGCGTATGTTGATTTGTCGATAGCGCGTGCGCTCGGGACGACTAACGAGCACACCTGCACTTTTTAGAATTTAGGTTTTTATTTATATCGGTGGGGTTTTTATGGGTGGAGGCTTTCTTGTTTTTTCTGAAATTTATGTCCTATGGATGTCTATGGTTCTCTTATTTCCTGACTGTAAATTTCACAATCGAACGGTATAATTAATTCTAATGATGAGGATTAAGGAGACGGCTTGAAAGGTGCATCCAATTAGTAAATGTATATAAGAAAGATAGATAGATTTCCTCAAAAAAAAAGATAGATAGATCTATCAATAAGCATGGTTATTAGGTCAGGAAATATTATACACTACCAGGTTATGAGTATGTATGTATCCAGGTTAGCTTTGGAGTAGTCTGCGCACGCACAGTAAGAAGACAGCGAGTAGGAGGTTTGGCCTTAAATGGCTCCAGCTGTTTGCGCGAGCGAGGAAGGATATGGACGAACAGAGAAAGCTGGGAGGAGGGGGAGAGAGAGGTCGACGAGCAGTAGAGGAGCGCGGTCAAACCGGCAGTTTCACTTCGGTGCGAAAAGCAGCATATGGAAACAAGATTGGCAGGGCTGGGCCGGCTGGCGTATGACTGGGTGGCGTTGGTGTTACCAGTCCGGCGCGTATAAGTAGGAGCGACGGCGAGCCAGAGGTCACACGGTCGAGCACCAAGATCTCTCTTCCTTCCTCCTCCTCCTCCGGTCTTCTCCTCCGGCCAGCGTGAGCGAGTGAGCTTGAGAGAGGTTGGTACCCTGCAGGTAGGCATGGACGGCCACCGCTGCGGGGCGCGCTGAATTCTGGCGCTTGAGGCGTACGCACCTCTAATCATACACTCCATCTCTTTCAGCCTTAATTTTCTTTCTGTTTGTGATCTCATTACCGCTGGTGTTGCAGGGTGTTCAAGCAATGCCCCCACCCCGACGAGACCCAGGTCGCTAATCTCAACCGCGAAACCGGCCTGACGCCCCAGCAGATCAAATATTGGTTCGAGACCCGGCGGGCGCAGATCAAGGTATGTACTGATAGGTAGCTCTAATAGATGCACTCCGCGACCTTCATTTTGAGGAACGAACTTGCCAAACTTTTGGCTGGCTTGGGTCGGATTTTCTGCATTTCCGTGGGCCGATGGAAATTTGTAATTAACAAAGCTCTTATTGTAGGGATCTTCGTCGAACACGAGGCCTCCGACCCAGGGATCTTCATCGTCGGATCCTTGATGCTCTCATTCGACAACTTGGCCTTCATGCTGTGACACAAGGAGGAGCGTCATAGAGATGGAGGCTGATGTTCGTCGTCACTATCGTGGTCTTTTCGGTTTAGTGTTTGTGCCTGTGTGTTTCGGCTTGTTAGCCAAGGGCCCCTTCGGGTTCGTATCGTGTGCATCTGTGTGAGTGTGTGTTGGCTCTTGATCCTTGGACCCGAGATGGGTTTGTATCGTGTTGTCTGTTGAGTTTGCCTTGCATTTAATTTTAAACTCTGCCACCATACCCTGGACCTTGTTATAAATCGTAAGGGAGCTCGCCGGCGCACGGTACCCTTCTCCAATTTCTAGATATTCTATATACCCAAAATACAAACCATGGGTACAACTTGCAGCGGTAAAATCCCTTTCATCCCTCATGAAAGAGAAGCAGAATCTTCTTTTTCTTTTTCTTTTGCTCGCCGGCGCACTGATTTATAGTGCTTTAGTAATATCCCAAGATGTATTCGGAATAAAAGCAAATAGTTATGGTTATTTTAAATTCCATGAATGATGTTTGTTCATTTGACCAAATGACTAGCCCTGGTGTTGTTCTTCCTTCCTGCATGGTACTTTTGAGCCATCATTCAGAGAGGGTCAACTCATGGGGGCTAAGAAAGTTAGCTATAGTTGGGGTTTAGCTTTGAATAAGCAATAAGAAATTATCCGAATATTTTTGTATTCTTGTTAATAGTTAGTACTGTCAAATAGATTGTCCGGTGTCCAACTGTTCAAGATTTGTATGCAGAATCTGGAAGAACTCAAAGCATCGACGAGCGTTCATAATGGTCTTTGCCATTAAAGATCTTGATTTTTTAGGCTTTTGGTGTTCCCTCTTCTTACCAGATATTTTGGTCATGGGTTTGACTTCATCTCCTGATGCATAAACACTTATATGTTTGTGATTCATGACATGTACCAGTATTAAGTGGTTGAAAAAATAATACCAACCGCGGGAACTTGCACGGGAGCGGCGTCACGCCGCACTTCTGCCCTGCTAGTGAAAAGTAAGACTGGTTTGAAAAAATAGCTCAGTTTTTTGAAAAAAAAAACTAAACTTATGACCTATGGAGGATGTCTGGTCCGAGTCAACTCTGTGCTGACCAGCCTAAATATATTCATGCTCTCATTTTTTAAAGTATCAAAAGGGGCACACAAAAGACTGGATTACTACTGATCCAAATTCTTCCGGCAGTGCAATGATTATAAAACGGAATATCGCTTGGAGAAGTGGGATATTCTTTCTAGGCCAAAAGACCAAGGGGGGGGGGGGTATTCTTAGCAAATGGCTATATATATTACTTACAGAGAAGGAGGGGGTGTGGAAAGAGTTGTTACACAATAAATACCTCCACTGCAAGACATCATCTTGAGTAACGGCACATACGTTGAACTGGCCATTTTGGAAGGTCTTCATGAAAGTATAGACTGCATTTTTTAGTAGAGGCGGTTTTATGGTGGGTGATGGTCGTATTATGAGATTCTCGTAGGATACCTGACTAGGCGACGAGCCATTGGCCTTACAATACCTGAACAGTTATGATATTGTGCAACGGAAAGAGGTTGATGCTAATACAATATCTATCAGTGACAAGTCCGTTGAATGCCTAGTTTCGGCGAGCCTTAGTTCAGATAAGTGGACCGCTTGGTTTGATTTAGTACGACGGTTGATGTCGATCAACTTAACTAACGAACCAGACTTGTTACCATCATGATATGTGTGCGAATCTTATTAACGCTGGACTTTTCGTAGAAAACACATTTGAAAAACTAAAGCTCCGCTCAAGATTTTTAAAGATGGTTTTGTCTATAAAGTGGTCATCTTAAACAAGGATAATCTTGTAAAATAAATGAAAGAGAGCACCAACTTGGTAGGCTGGTGTCTGATGGCTCCGATGTCACACTTGCTTGCTGCGGATAGCACTTGCATAATAAGAGGTAAGTTTAATTAACTCTACACGTCTGCTCACAAATTCTGCTACATACAACATGCTAAATTTTGACTGCTCAGTGAACCCATGATCCTAGCTTAAAATAATCATTTGCCGATATGTGTTTCAGGTATTTCATTGTAATCGACGACCATATGGAAACATATCACTAGAATAGCATGGAATCTGAATTTTGGTGCAAGTAGCAGAGAATGGTGAGAACCACTATGCAGTTAGTAGCTAACGGTTGCAGCTCCAGCAAGGGCAATGTGCAAAAAGTAAGAAGACCTGGTAATTAAGAAGCAGCACAGGAAACAATTGTTCTTCAAGAAAGCTTCAGTTTACATGGAGCCAGATCCAGCGGAGATTCAGAAGAAATGTGATGGCCAACCATTTGGTCTTGTTAGCATGGCCGCAAGTGTCTGCGTGTTGAGAGTCCTACTCTCTTAGATGTTGAAGAATGTGCCGAATTGGGAGATGATCATCTGAAATAAAACAGACAACCTTCTGCTTCTAAAATATCTGAGCCATGGGAGCTCTTTTAGTTACGATCCTTCAAAATGGGATTGGAAAACTGAGGCTTCTAGAGACACTCGAACCAATACAAGCCGCGTTAATTCATATGCATCAAAAGTTCAAGGTTTCGGAACTGCCCAACATTTTGTTGCCAGGACAATGCAACTTGGAGACACTGGCAGGATTTGTCGCTGATGTACGCCAAGGGTTTCCACAAATCGTGAGTCACATGAAAAGCCTGAGGAAGGGCAATATCCTTAATTCCTTAAAAGCACCCTGTTATCTTATTTGATCACTGGAAATAAACAGCAGCAGGTTGCTTGAGCTGCCCCCAATATGTCTGATTAGCTAGCTGCGTGTTCTCAGCGAAGTGTACGGCCTTATTGCCCAACCTCAGTCTCGGGACTACTGCATTGACGATTCAATGCAGGAAATTTAAAGTGCAATACCGTTTTCAAGGAGACTACTCACTAGTGGAAAAGGGGACAAAGGTCCAGGCCGGGTCAGCCAATTAGTCCCGGTTCAGTCTAGAACCGGGACCAATGGGGGCATTGGACCCGGTTCGTGAGCCCAGGGGGCCGGTCGGGCCACGTGGGCCATTTGTCCCGGTTCGTCTAGACCTTTGGTCCTGGTTGGTGGGACGAACCGGGACCAATGGGCCTCGCTCCTGGCCCACCACCATTGGTCCCGGTTGGTGGCATGAACCGGGACAATAGGCCCGTTTACTACTAGTGATTGCACACCGTGTTCTTTCCTAAAGTATGCTGCAAAGTGAGAATTCGATCCTAAGGCTTTCAAATCGACCAGAGTCTTGGGGGCTATTGGGATCAACGATTTTATTGTATCCTTCAGGTACATGCTAGACTTTAAGCCAGCACATACACTTTGAGGGCTACTGGCTATATATCTCGGCAGAGAATAAATTGCACTAATCAGAGAAAAAATCCATGAAAAATTGTCTTGCAGAAATCATCTTGGCGAAAAACTTTTTTCAACGGAGACTGGTCATCTACATGGACAACTGGAAATCGAGTTGTGGTGCCCACCACCTAGAAGTAGTCCGGCATGGAGACCGGTTGCGAGCGGCCGGCTGCATAGGAGACTTTTCTGGCATGCAGCGCGCTCGTACTCCTTCAATATTTTCAAAGACCAAGGTCATCTACGTCACCTCGAATGTTGCCCGACATAGGGGCTCAACTGTAAGAAGGCACTAAAAGAGAAAGTTCTCGTTGAACCAGTTTTCAAGACCGACGATCGAAGACGAAGGGCAGCTCGGACAAACCGATGTGTGTCCAGATATAAAGACCAGTTCAGGGGCTGCTTACGTTATACTAGATAGGGAGCCTCTCACCATGTCAACTCCTGGTCAGGTGGGACGGGCTGAGTACCCCATGACGGTTCTTTCCTGGGCCACTTTGGGCAGCCCATGGCAATCTACAAGGAAAATAAGGAAGCCTTGTCGTTTAAGACAAATACCTTATCCATGGACGCCTCTCCACCGACGTAATCGAGTAGCACTCTTGTAATCCTAGGGCTCTGGTAACTTATATAGACCTAGGCAAAGCTAGTTGATTGATCATGACAACTTAGATCATCATCTCTAGACACACAATGATCTATTGGTAGATCATCTGTATTTTGTACTCACTAGTAGATAAAGGGCCTTTAGTCCCGGTTCATAAGGGCCTTTAGTCCCGGTTCATAAGGGCCTTTATTCCCGGTTCTGGAATCGGGACTAAAGGGTCGGGACTAAAGGCCCTTCACGTGGCCGCTGCCTGGAGGTCCACCTTTAGTCCTGGTTGGTAACACCAACCGGTACTAAAGGAAATTTTATGATTTTTTTTAATTTTTTTTTATTTTCAAATTTCTAAATTATTTTAACCTCTAATCTCTAATCACCCCACATCATTCCAAATCATCTAACTTCCCGGATGGTCACCCATCCTTCCACTCCCCCAGCCTGAGCACGCTTAACTTCCTTGTTCTATTCTCCCTCGTTTCCAAGTCTACACTCATTGTTTTCCTGACAATAGTAAGATGTCAATCCTATTAACCGTCAGGAGTTTAGCTTGAGCATGAAGTCACACATTTCACTGTTTGAGTTTGAATCTATTGTTCTAAAAAACAATAATTATTTAGTAACACTAATATTTTTTGAATAAGTAGTTTGACCATTGTTTGACCACAGTTTGACCAGATTTGACCAAAATTCAAAAAAAATGAAATAATTATTTAGTAACACTAATATTCTTGAATAATTATTTAGTAAAACTAATACTTCTTGAATAAGTAGTTTGACCATAGTTTGACCAGATTTAACGAAAATTTAAAAAAACCTGAAATTTGAGCATAACTTTTTTTCCTTTTGGAATTTGAGGATTCTACAAATTTGCAAACAGGCCATAGGCCGTCCCCATCGGATGTGGATTTTCGTGCTGAACATTTTGATATATTATACGTTTTTTCCTGACATCGTATGCAAAAGTTATAGCCGATTTACATTTTCCCTACACTTTTTGCAAAACATGTCCAAATTTAAGTTTTAAAATTTTCCTAACTAGTAGATGTAGTAACCTAACTACATCTCGAAGGATTTTTAATTTTGAAGTTTCTATCATTTTCTTTTGGTTTTTACAAAACCGAAAAGGCGATACACCCGGGGGGGTAGGATTTGAAATTTGCACTATTAGTGCCGGTTCGTGGCATGAACCGGTACTAAAGGTCTCAACCCCATTAGTACCGGTTCGTGGCATGAAGCGGTACTGAAGGTTAGACCTTTAGTACCGGTTCGTGCCACGAACCGGGACTAAAGGTCCCATTTGAACCGGGAGTAATGCATGTATGGCGCCCTTGCCGCTTGAACCGGGACTAATGCTCACATTAGTCCCGGTTCGTAATGCAACTGGAATTAATGCTCTTTTCTGGTTGAACGAAAGCCCCTTTTTCTACTAGTGACTTCATCCCAAATCAATACAAACACAAGCAGGACATAGGGTTTTATCTCTAAGGAGAGTCGTAACATGGGTAAAAACACATGCCCCTATTACCATCGTGTTAAGACTACTAGCTCAGCACCCCTACCCGACATCTGCCGGACTCGACTCTGTCACGTACCTCACTAGACAGCGGCAAACGTGGAGGAGCCTCAGCCGAACAAATGGCCGAACACCTTATGGGTGGCAACGGAGGAGTGCGGGGACGAGTCGTGGCTGGTGAAGGGCACCGTCCTTGGCCCGTTTACGGTGAGGTCTGTCGAAGCCCGCGTCCTCCGGCAGTGACCGTGGAGATAGAGCTCATATGTTGATGATTGTCGGTGACCCAGATTAGGCGGTCTTTGTAGAACTCCGACAACTGTGAGAAGCGGCCATAACGCCATCAAGAGTGGGTATCGCTGGATGCGGTGGCGGTGGGGCCATCGGTGGATGTGGTAGCAGGGGCTGTGGCGGTGATGAAGAGGCCGAACTAGGTGTCGGTGGCTAGGGCAACGAGGCCGGTGTCTTGGGGCAATGGTCGTTGTGTCACGGATCGGCGTGCAAGAGGAGGACAAAGGGAGCATGCCCCAAGCGTCCCTTGAGTGTCCGCGATGACGCAAACCCGACCCAAACTTGGGCCAAAAGGTTCCAAGCGGACAATAGTATGTACCAGAAACAGATTGTCGTTGACCAAGTATTTTTTATCTCCATCGATGTGCTTCTCTTTAGGTCTGCGTGAAAACCCATGGTCGCGCAAAGCGGACAAATGTGGATTCTTATTGGTCATGGTGATATTCCATACCAAAGTTTGACCGCACACATACGCCTGGGTGCAAGCGTCCCTTGATTGTCCGCGAGGACGCAAACCCGACCCAAATTGAGGCCGAAAAGGGTGGTAGATGGGCAATTCCAAGGTGAAAGCCTTGCCCGACGTCGTCGGTGCCGGTGAAGGCGGTGTTCCTGAGTGTCGTTTGGCCGACAATGGCGGGCCAAATGAGGAAAACGGATCACGCCGCAAGCGTCCCTTGAGTGTCCGCAAGGACGCAAACCCGGCCCAAATTTGGGTCGAAAAGGGTCCAAGCGGACAATCGTATGTACCTGAAACAGATTTCCTTTGGAATCTCACCATGACATACCTGAAACAGATTTCCTTTGGAATCTCACCATGACATACTCCCAGGAAAAAGCTTTGCCCGACGTCGTCGATGCCGATGATGGCGGCGTTCCTAAGCGTCGTTTGCCTCCTTGGAGGCGTCATTGTGAGTGCCTACCTCCCCCACTTTGCTTTCAGCGAAACCTATGGCCTGGCTCGCTGGAACGGACGGCGGCACTGGCGCAACGCCGTTCCCTTCTTGGAGGCACCGTCTCGTGAGGTTAGTTTCTCAGCTGGTAGTCATTGTTTTTGCTTGTGGTTGACTGTGACAACGTTGCCTCACCTTGGTATGGTCATTTGTGATATTGAGCTTGTCGTCGTTCCACGGGTCGGTGTCCTTCAAGCAAGGCAGAGAGGGTAGGGGGCCCTCTTTAGCGACGGCTGGATGGTTTCACGAATAGGTCCATCTTTGATGCAGATAATGGTCCTTTCTTCCGATGTCTTGTCCATCATTGTCTTAATTGCATTTGTTTTCCCATCATTGTCTTCATTTCATTTATGGGGGAACGCAGGAGCTCCTGGTTGCATCTGGTACGAAAGTTGACGGATGTTCAACTTTCAGACCAGCTAGACGCGATTCATTGGAAGTTAACCAAGACCAGTGCATGGACAGTGAAGTCTATGTACCTGAATTTAATTAATTCTGGCCCAATCCCGAGACCAATTCATATTTGGAAAATTAAAGTGCTAATGAGAATCAAGATTTTCATTTGGTTTGTCCGTAGCAAAGTGATCCTTACCAAGGACAATCTCCTGAGGCGACGATGGGTCGGCAGTTCTCGATGTTGTTTTTGTGACCATGATGAGACAATACAACATCTCTTCATTGGCTGCCCACTAGCCAAGATACTCTGGCGCACGATTCATATAGCCTTTAACATTAGCCCTCCAACTAGTATAGCTTCTGTTATGAGCGGCATATACTGCAGCCCAGGCAGTTGGGGGCCTGGCCCAGTTGTCTTATCGTGTTAGGGGCTTAGCCCAATTACATCATTAGGAGGATTATATAAACTCATGTAAGGACCTGTTTTGAGACTAAGCAAGAAGCAATTATAATTGCTCGGCTTCCTTAGGGAGTCGGGTGACATAACCCTAGCCGCCTCCTCCACTGCACCATCTCCCTCCTGCCACAGCCGCCACCGCCACCACCGTGCAAGGACGGCACCTAGCCGCTGGCCGCTGCGCCCTATACCTCGCCCTCCTCCATCATTCCCCTACAATCTCCACCCTAGAACCGGCAGAATCCTAACTCCTAACACATTGGTATCAGGTAGCTCAGTTCAGATCATGTCTTCGCCGCCGCCCATCCCGTCGCTTCTGCTGCCGACCGTCACCAACGTGACGCTGGCCCTCTCCACCACGTCGCTGCCCTCCCCGTCTGTATCACTGGTCGCATCCTCCGGCGCCGCCGGCACCCAGATGACGGCGCCCTCCACCGCACCACCGTCCGCCGCCTACACCCCGGAGGAGATCACCGGGGTCCTCAATGATCTCATCATAGCCGTCCAGGGGATCTGCCTCTACTTGGCCAGGCCCTACGGGCTGCCGCCGGCTGCGTCACCAACCATCGCCACCGGGCCGATGTTGCTGCCGTGGCAGCCGCCGCACCCGCCGGCCTCCGCCGCACTCGCTGGGCCGCTGCAGCCACAGGTGCAGCTACCGCCGCCACCAGGCTGGCAGCCCTGGCAGCCGCCGCACGCAGGGGCCACCTCGGTGCTGGTCGGGCCGCTGCAGCTGCAGACAGCCCCGCCACCGCCCCGCTCTGGCCAAAATTTCCGGTCGCGGCCATCTCGGCGCCCACCACCTCTGTCGTTTCCATGCAGTAGCAGCAGCAGCTTCCACTGCAGGCACCTCCGCCGCCCAGCACCGGGATGACTACGAGCGCGCCGGCAGGCGTGTCGATTCAGCAAGTGCGGTTCCCGCCCCCGCCATCACGGCTTCTGGCCTGGTTGGCCGGGACGTCACCGCCGCCAGTCCACACCATGGCCACGGACCAACAGGCGCCCTCCCTGCCGTACGGCGGGCCCTCCGGCTCCGCGGGTTTCCACGCTGGCTTCGACAGGCCACCACTTTCCAGCGGATCACCCGTGCACACTGGACCGACACCATCCTCTTCGCTGCTCCGTACCACCGAGCCGTACGCTCACGGCGGTCATGTTCAGACACCGCCGCGCTTCACCAAGCTCAATTTCGCCACCTACGACGGCGCCGAGGACCCCCTCAACTGGCTCAACTAGTGTGAGCAATTCTTCCGGGGGCAACGCACGCTCGCATCGGAATATAGCTGGCTTGCCTCATATCAACTTCGGGGCACCGTACAGACGTGGTACTACGCCCTCGAGCAAGACGAGGGCGGCATGCCCTCATGAGAGTTCTTTCGCGAGCTATGCCTCCTTCGCTTCGGGCCACCGTTACGCGGGAGCCGGCTGGCGGAACTCGGCCGCCGCCCCTTCACCTTCACGGTGCAGGACTACGCCGGTCACTTTCAGGCCCTGGTGTGCCACGCGCCCTGCGTAACGGCTCGCCAGCGGGCCGAGCTCTTTGTCGGCGGTCTGCCGGATCATATCCGCATGGACATGGAGCTGCGGGGACCCCAGGACCTCCAGACGTCCATGCACTACGCCCGCGCATTCGAGCGCCGCGCGGTGGCCATCCAGCAGGCATCACCAGCCCGGGCCGCTGGGCCGCCACCCGGGCCGGACATTCCCGCGTAGGGTCGACCTGCTCAGGCTTCCGCGGCACCCCTCGTTGCGACCGCGGCGCGCCCATTCCGCCGGCTCACCTTGGCCGAGCAACTCGAGCCTCACCGCCAAGGGTTGTGCTTCAACTGCGACGAGCCCTACGTACCCAGCCATACAAAGGTCTGCGTACATTAATGATTAGAGATATCCCAATGAAAGGAACAAAATATGCAAACATTCAAATACACTCACTCCATGTTAGAAAGAAGAAACAAATATTGCATCATTTATGATATATTGTATGCATAAAATGAAAATATAAAAAGTAGCTATAAGATTACGAAAATTAACTGTTCTACATGACAAATCTGGTATTGATCAGTTTTTCTAATAGCATTAACACCACTGGCAGATCCACTGGAAGGGCAGCAGGGGCCCTAGCCCGCCCCATGATCTTGTTTTTCCATGTATAATTACAATGAACAATAATATTTTTTTGCCTTTTCCCTTAATTAAGCTAGCCCCTCAACCATAATTTTCTAGAGTTCCTACCTCCGCCACTGATTAACACAATTACCTAATATGTTGATACCTTATTTTCCATCCGAGAAATCTAGTACATCCGATGCAGGCAAATTAGTTTGTTCAGCGTACAATAATGCATGGAAGCAATATTATGTAGAAAACAGAAAACTATAGACCAATTGGCAAAGATATTAGGGCGAGCTTGGAAATTTCGAAAATATATTGATACATGATCTCATATGTAAATAGGGCAGAACGATCTATTTGCGTCAACAAATATTTGGACACAAAGAACAATGTGTTGCATCGGTATTATTGCAGAAGTGTAGAACTTGAACATTATGCCAACCTTCTAAAAAACAATAAAGGCTCATGTGGTCCTTCTAACCAATTCTCTATCTCTACCTAATATTAAAAGATGAAGTCTTTCATAGTTCTTCATAAGTCATCCTTTTGTATCCTTTGATTTTATGTTAAACCACAAAGATTGACGGCTAAGATTTAAAAGGATGAAGATTTTTTGTTTAGTCAAAAAAGAAACGATCCGTCGCTCTGCCAATTTACGTTCGTTCGCATGCTGAGATCTGGCCCGAGAGAACCTATCCCTATCCTTAGCTTGTATGACGTCGCCTAACTCGCCTGTTGGCGGACCTTACCCGTTTTCTTCAAATGACCACACCCAGACAATAAAGGCGCTCCAATACATTCCATAGAAGCCCCAATGTTAAATACTCCTATTATACATATCCACGTCTTGCCGTAAAAGGCACAAACACTGCTCAGCCACGTCCGACTCCTGCTCCTATAAATGGTACTCACTACTGGAATTCTGGGCTACGCCGAGTGCCACGGATATTCGGCAAAGGGCCGAAAACTGCCGGCAAAGCCTTTGCCGAGTGTCACCCTCGGCAAAAGCCACCCGACGTACACCTCTTCGGCAAACAGGAGTTTGCCGAGAGCCAGAACACTGGCACTCGGCAAAGACTTCGCCAAGAGCCAAATAGTACCACTCGGCAAAATAAAGTAGCTAATGGATAGCAGACGGTGATGGCGGTTCCTGACACGTCGGACCAGGGGAACAGGCCGAGGGCCTTCTTTGCCGAGTGCCACTCTCGGGAAAGAGAGACAATAGGTGGCTGACACGTGTCAGCTCCTGACATGTGGGACCAGGCGAACAGGCCGAGGGCTAACTTTGCCGAGAGCCACTCTCGGCAAAGCCACCCAGTAGGTGGCTGACACGTGTCAACTCCTGACATGTGGGACCAGGCGAACAGGCCGAGTGCCAACTTTGCCGAGAGCCACTCTCGGTAAAGCCACCCAATAGGTGGCTGACACGTGTCAGCTCCTGACATGCGGGACCAGGCGAACAGGCCGAGGGCCTTCTTTGCCGAGTGCCACTCTCGGCAAAGAGAGCCAGTAGGTGGCTGACACGTGTCAGCTCCTGACATGTGGGACCAGGCCAACAGGCCGAGGGCCAACTTTGCCGAGAGCCACTCTTGGCAAAGCCACCCAGTAGGTGGCTGAGACGTGTCAGCTCCTGACATGTGGGACCAGGCGAATAGGCCGAGTGCCAACTTTGCCGAGTGCCGCTCTCGGCAAAGGGAGCCAGCAGCAGGCTAACACGTGTCAGCTTCCGACACATGGGGCCAGGAGAAACAGGCCGAGGGCCATCTTTCCCGAGATCCACGCTCGGCAAACTCTATCTTTGCCGACTGCGGCTCTCGGCAAACTGAGCCAATAGGAGAGGGTCACATCACTTCTCCTAAAAGCCGTGAAAATACTTTGCCGAGAGTCATCGTCGGCAATCCTTGTTCGTTTGCCGACAGGCCTCTTGGTAAATTTGTCAGGAGGGCTACATGTTATTATCCTTTACCGAGAGGCCTCTCGGTAAAGGGTGCATTCTGGTCCAGTTTCACAGTCATTGGCAAGAGCCGCCCTCGGCAATGGTGTGCCAGGAGCCTTTTTTCCCTGTTTCTGTTTCTTTCCTGCAGCGAAACATATACAGCAACATATAGTTCATCACACATAGAACATGTCACATATAGGCATCACCGAACAAAAGAAGCAATGATTGATTCTGAAAAACATTCCATATAAAAGCAATAGTGCATAAAAGCAATAGACCACAAGTTTACAAGTCTCAAGATGCAAGAGTTCTCAACATACAAGGAACAGTTTCAAACATAACGTAACATGAAGATCACACGATTTTGGAGATCGGAGTGATAACATCAACATTACAAGGCATCATTCCGTTTGCTGCCCCAACTCCATCAACCGGAGTGATAACATCAACATTAGAAGGCATCATTCCCTTTGCTACCCCAACTCCACCAACTTGAGGTGGAACTACCGAAACATTGTTCAACCCTTGTGATGGGTTGAGCTGTGATGGATTGACCCAATAGTGAGATGAATGCATATGGTAATGCCGAAAATGGTGATAGAAATAGTTTGAACGAAACTCACAATGTTCCACTCTGGCGTCGGTGGCATCTCTGGCACTGGTTGGCCTTGCATGGAATAAAGATTGGCCACCATATGTTGTAAAGACTTCACTAGATCATCTTGTGCCTTCAGCTTGGCCCGGTTTTCATCTCGTTCTTTCTCGGTGTCAATCAGTCGAGTCTACAGTATGTCAATGCAAATGTCATTCATGTTGAAATGCAAATATGCAGGACCATGAAGGATGAATGAAGAAGCACTGACCTGAATATCCTCAATAATGCTCACGGAATGTGGTACGTGACGCTCTACGGTAGGAGTAGAGCCAGTACTCATAGCACGGAGTGTGTTGACTCTTGGAAGGGAGGAGGTTATGACAGAATCGAGGTGAACCGCCATCCGGCAATTCGGTTTACTGCCTGCCGCGGCAATGGCCACAAGAGGGTCAAACGGTAGCACGTGAGGATCAGCGTCAAGCCCTTACGTCTCCTTCAATTTTTTGGTGTAGTTCTCTCCATCTGACCGGGCTTTAGAGATGATCCAGTCCCTCTTCGGATGGAGAGGGTCCTTGTCCTTGTCGTCTTTGGTACGTTTGATGGTCCATGCCTCGAAATAAGTGATATCCTTGCTAGTGCCTTCTTTC
Source organism: Aegilops umbellulata (assembly GCA_032464435.1). NCBI lineage: Eukaryota > Viridiplantae > Streptophyta > Magnoliopsida > Poales > Poaceae > Aegilops > Aegilops umbellulata. Next base: position 22,004,939 of record CP136054.1, read on the forward strand.
TGCAAAAGAAAGCGATCCAAACAATCAAGGGAATGCTCACAAATGAAAGAGAACATGATGAAAAGAAAAGGATGTGGTTGCCTATATGTTTTGAGACGACACCTGGGATGGTGAGGTTGCCTTGACGGTGTCCTCGGCCCCCCATCAACTTACGCCGTTCAGATATTACTTTGTGTTCATCCTACCACACTGGATCTGTCAACCGTTCGACGATCTTCTCCCAGCACGGACGTTTGTCAGCGCACCACCGAGGAATCACCTGTAAATTAAACAAATACATCTTAGTAAGGATTCTAATTTTGCGGTAATGTAGGGAATAACAAGCATCCATCGTCACTTGCCTTGAAGTAATTGTCCCGTGAAAGATGCGTCCCTCGAGCCTCCTGTTTGGAAATCCTATGGTTGAGCTAGTCCGCGTGATACTTGACTACTAACCGGACGCGCTCCTCAAAGTGCAAGTCGTGGACTAGTTTCTTGGCAATATTCTCAACCACCACATTTGCACGATCTTTCTGACCCTCAACGCATGTATAGAAATCCTACAAACATGCATACATGTGAGAAGGGTTAAATCACGACTATGGCAAATTTAAACCTTTTGGTATTGACATTTAGGTGTTTGAAAGGACTTACCCAGAAATCATTGACCACTCGCATGGCTCTGTTATCATAAACCCTTTGGCGCTTATCCAGGAAATCCGGTGCAACTTTGTAGTGATCCCATGACCAAGCTGGCTCAATGATACCGTTCGGCAAAGTGACCAGTCCAGAATAATTTAACCTACAAAGACCCCCAATGATGCCACTCGGCGACTGTGGCAGATGCCTCTCACCACCTTTTACTAAGCTTCTGCATTTCGAAGAGTGAAGTCATATTATATGTGAGGAAATGACAAAAGGTACAATTTATATGGGATGAGTCGAGATAACCACTTACTTCTCTCCCATTGGTTTAATCAACACGTCTGTATGGACATATGGACGTCTTGGAAGATTTGAAGGACCATGCAGCCACACTTTCCCTCTGCAAGTAGTGCTGATAGTCGAACCGCTCACCTCGTGGTGCTCTATCACCCGTGAGGGTTCATCCCCACGCTCAGAAACCTGACGAACAACCACCCTCCTCTCGGCGGCGTCGTCCTCCACCACCTCCTCCTCCTCATCCTCCACCACCTCCTCCGCAAAATCCTCCTCGTCCTCCACCTCACGCGCCTAATCCCCATCCTTTGTTTCCTCCTCCTGAGTACGGTGAAGCACTACATCAGAGGGTTGAGGAGAAGAAAGAGGTGCTCTACTCCGGGCTCCTTTACGTACTCCTCCTCCTGCCTCACATACTGCTCCTCCTCGTCCGCCTCCTCCTCCTGACTCACCTACTCCCCCTCCTCGTCTGCCTCCTCATCCGCCTCCTCCTCCTGCCTCACCTACTCCCCCTCCTCGCCCGCCTCCTCCTCCTGCCTCACCTACTCCCCCTCCTCGCCCGCCTCCTCCTCCTGCCTCACCTACTCCCCCTCCTCGTCCGCCTCCTCCTCCTGCCTCACCTAGTCCCCCTCCTTGTCCGCCTCCTCGTCCGCCTCCTCCTCATGCCTCACCTACCCCCCCTCCTCGTCCGCCTCCTACTCCTCCCCCGCGTGGTACTCGACCTTGTTTCGCATGTTTTTCCGGACGGGTATCTAGACCCTCCAATCCTTTGGCCTTCTTGGCGGTTGTGGCAACCGATGAAGGAGCGGCCACCACTTTCACCGGTTGAGCAGGTTGATCATTGTACAGATCATTCACTTTTTTCAAACTTTCCTTTGGAATATACTTGCTACCTGTCATGTTTCAATCACCTGATACGAAGAATAACAAACCAGTTAGTACAGATGATACAACTTGATGTAAATACAATAAATATGTCACATATGAAGAATAAATGGAATTGTCACAATAATACATATAGTTGTTAAACACACAAATACAGAGTTGTTGCACACACGAATACATAGAGTTGTTGCACACACGAATGCATAGAGTTGTTACACACATGAATACATAGAGTTGTGACACACATACATAGAGTTCTCACACGATTACATGGAGTTGTTAGAAATAAGGGTCAATATTAGGTGCAACATTTGGATCAGGGCTTTCATCATTGCTATCATGCCGTTCATACATTCATCCTTGAAGTCTTCAGGGGGGCCCTCATCCTCATCTAGCCCCATGTGCCATCGCATAAGTAATGCCAAATCTCGAGGGTTAGAAACATCCTCGTATTCGTCCTCTGCATTATCTACTTCCATGTCGTCCATGGCCTCATGTTCCATAGCATCATGTTCGTGTTGCACGCCATCATCTTCCTTTGCATCATTTCCGTCTTCATCAGTGTCTGCTTCTTGAAAGAACTCTCCCTCGTATGTGTTAGGGTTTATATGATAATCGTCCTTGTTTGGGGTAGGTAAATGATACATGGGGGGTACCTTGTACACGACATCCCACTTCAAGAGATCGATATATTCCGTAGATGTGCACGCGTATGGGAGAAAAAACACTTGTGTAGCCTGTTGAGCCATAATATAGACATCATTTCCTGCATATTTCGATGCTCATTCAACTTCGACAAAGCCAATACTAGGGGTTCGTCTCACTTTCTCAGGATTGAGCCAGCTACATCTGAATACGATGGGCTTCACTCCTTGTAAACCGCAATACTGCAACTCATAAATTTCTTCGATGGTTACATAGTAGTGACGTCCATTTGTCCCTAGACAATAGACCGCACTATTTATTGACCTTCGGTTGGGCCTCTCACGTGTGTGTTTATCAGTGTGGAAGCGATACCCATTCATGTCGTAAGCCTTAAATGACTTGGCCTCGTATTCAAAACATTTGGCTACTTCTCTCACTTTGGCGTCCATATCAACCTCCTGTTATGCCTACAAGTTAATAGGAGATTGTCTGGTTCATTAGTGGAAGCATTATAGGCAAGTAAGATCAACTAGAAGTAACATAAAGTTAGAAAAGTTATTTTTCTTGAGAACCAAGAAATGAAACCACCATCAGCATTGGTATATTCAAGAAGGTCTGCTGATTCTTCCTCGCTAGGAGGCCGTGGTAGCTTCCAGAATTCGTTCTGGAATTCCCTAGCAATAGGAAGAATTCGAGTTAGAACTCAAGACTCGTGAGTATTTTCAATAAAGGTGTTCTACACTTACTTTATGTACGGTTGCACTTCTTCCATGTTAGTTAAGACATAGGTCATAATAGTCGACCACTCAGTAGGTGAAAAGTTCTTGGGCTTCGGTCCACTTGCTTTGCCACCTTGGCCTTCGAAGAGGCTAAGGTCAGAAACATTAGTGGTGGGTTCTTAATTGTAACGAGGAGCTGGATTTAACCTAGTCTGAATACTATCATGATAATACTTTGTCGTGGTCGTGGCCACCTCCTCGTTCAGGTATGCCTTGGCTATGGAGGCGCCTCAATGCGGGCTTCATTCTTACATTTCCCACGAAGATGCTTGAACTCCCGTTCAGGTGCATACTGCCATCGGAACTGCACAGGTCCTCCCATTCTAGCCTCATACGCGAGATGTAAGATCATATGTTGCATTGGATTAAAGAAACCTGGCGGAAATATCATCTCTAACTTGCATAGCAACTCAGGTGCTTGTTCCTCCAACTATGCAACAACTTTATAATCTAGTTCTTTGGCACAAAGCTGACGGAAGAAGTAGCTCAACTCCGCCAACACTCGCCAAATATCCTCCCTGACATACCCTCGAATCATCACAGGCATTATCCGCTCAATCCATACATGGTAATCATGACTCTTGAGGCCTCCTATTCACTCCCCTCATGATATTAGTTGCATATCCATCAGGGAAGTACAAGTTGTTCACAATCCATTGGAGAATTTCCTTCCTTTGGGGAGGGGTGAAAGGGGTTGGTGGCTTCTTCCAAGAATTACCTTTTGCACGAGGCACTAAATTTAATTTTGGCCTGTTGCATAGTTTGGCTTGATCGATCCTAGCCTGAATGTTATCCTTTGACTTCTCGGTGTTGAGGAGCGTGCCGAGTAAGGCCTTCCTTAATATTCTTTTCAGTGTGTATTACATCAATGTTGTGTGGAAGTAGAAGATCTTTAAAGTAAGGGAGCCAAGCTAGGAATGTGAGTCCACTGGTGTGTCTCTCCATATCCCACAAAACCTTTCCCATCGAGCTTTTCCTCGAGAGCATCTAACTCATCCTTAAGCTGGGCACCGGTCATAATAGGTGGTGGAGGGTCATCAACAATAACACCTTTCTGGAAGTGCATAGCGTCTTGCCTGTATGGGTGATCAAGACGAAGGAACTGCCGATGTTGGTCAAAGCATACATACTTGTGACCCTTAGCCAGCCAAATGAAAGTCACACGCTGTCAACACACTGGGCAAGGCAACTTCCCCTTTACACACCAACCACAAAATATCGCACGTGCCGGTAGGTCATTTAGCAATGTGTGGTACCAGATATGCATATTGAAGTGCTTACTTGAAACGACATCGTATGTCCGGACCCCGTTGTTCCAAGCAACAAGTAAATCGTCCACCAATGGCTCCATATACCCACTCATATGCTTCCCGGGATAGTTAGGACCTGGAATTATCAACGTCAGGAACATGTGATGTCGTTGCATGCAAACGCCAGGGGGCAGATTCAGGGGGATAATATATACTGGCCAACAACTATATATGGCAGCCATCAAACCATATGGATTGAACCCGTCGGTTGTTATCCCAACAGCTACACTCTTCCAGTCATCTATTTTCTTATGAATTTCAACAAATTTCTTCCATGCTTCACTGATACGTCTCCAACGTATCTATAATTTTTGATTGCTCCATGCTACTTTATCTACTGTTTTAGGCAATATTGGGCTTTATTATCCACTTTTATATTATTTTTGGGACTAACCTATTAACCGGAGGCCCAGCCCAGATTTGCTGTTTTATGCCTATTTCAGTATTTCGAGGAAAGGGAATATTAAACGGAGTCAAAAGGAACAAAATCAGCAGGAGAAGTTATTTTTCGAAGGAAACCCACTTGATGGACTTGTACCCCACGTCAGAAGAGCCACGAGGCGGTCACGAGGGTGGAGGGCGCGCCCCCTGCCTCGTGGGGCCCCCGTAGCTCCACCGACGTTCTCCCTTCACACATAGATACCGTCGTACCCTAAAACTTCTAGAATAGAAGATAGATCGGGAGTTCCGCCGCCGCAAGCCTCCAGAACCACCAAAAAAACCAATCGGGACCCCTTTCCGGTACCTGCCGGAGGGGGGATCCATCGTCGGTGGCCATCTTCATCATCCCGGCGCTCTCCATGACGAGGAGGGAGTAGTTCACCCTCGGGGCTGAGGGTATGTACCAGTAGCTATGTGTTTGATCTCTCTCTCTCTCTCTCTCTCTCTCTCTCTCTCTCTCTCTCTCTCTCTCTCTCTCTCTCTCTCTCTCGTGTTCTCTCTCGTGTTCCTCTATGGCACGATCTTGATGTATCCCGAGCTTTGCTATTGTAGTTGGATCTTATGATGTTTCTCCCCCTCTACTCCTTTGTGATGAATTGAGTTTCCCCTTTTGAAGTAATCTTATCGGATTGAGTCTTTATGAGAACACTTGATGTATGTCATGGTGATCAACTTGTGGGTTTAGTGACATTGGGAACCTATGCATAGGGGTTGGCACACGTTCTTGATTCTCCCGTAGAAACTTTGCGGCGCTCTTTGAAGTACTTTTATGTTGGTTGGATAAATCTGAGATTGTGTGATGCATATCGTATAATCATGCCCACGGATACTTGAGGTGACAATGGAGTATCTAGGTGACATTAGGGTTTTGGTTGATTTGTATCTTAAGGTGTTATCCAAGTAAAAACTTCAGGGTTGTTTGTGACACTTATAGGAATAGCCCAACGGATTGATTTGAAAGAATAACTTTGTGGTGGTTTCGTACCCGACCATAATCTCTATGTTTGTTCTCCGCTATTAGTGGCTTTGGAGTGACTCTTTGTTGCATGTTGAGGGCTTGTCATATGTTCTATCTATGTTATTATTGTTGAGAGAACTTGCACTAGCGAAAGTATGAAACCTAGGCCCTGTTTCCTATCATTGCAATACCGTTTACGCTCACTTTTACCACTAATTACCTTGCTGTTTTTATATTTTCAGTTTACAAAAACCTATATCTTCTATCCATATTGCACTTGTATCACCATCTCTTCGCCGAACTAGTGCACCTATACAATTTACCATTGTATTGGGTGTGTTGGGGACACAAGAGACTCTTTGTTATTTGGTTGCAGGGTTGCTTGAGAGAGACCATATTCATCCTCATGCCTCCTACGGATTGATAAACCTTAGGTCATCCACTTGAGGGAAATTTGCTACTGTCCTACAAACCTGTGCACTTGCAGGCCGAACAACGTCTAGAAGAAGAAGGTTGTGTAGTAGACATCAAGCTCTTTTCTGGCGCCATTGCCGGGGAGGCTAGGTAAGTGAAGGTATATCTTTAGATCTTGCAATTGAATCTTTTTGTTTCTGGTTTTAGCACTACTTTAGTTTATAAAAGAAAAGTAAAAAAATGGAATTGAGTTTGTCTCATACGCTTCACCTTTTTAATATCTTTCGTGAGTATGATGGACAGGAAAATTGTGCTCAAGTGCTAGAAGAAGAAATCTATAAAATGTTTGGCACTAAATATGTGAATGATGAGGATGATTGCAATGTTGTTAGTATGAATTCCTTGAATATCCATAATGCTAATGATATGCAAAGCCACAAGCTTGGGGAAGCTATGTTTGATGAAGATGATAATTTTTGTCCCCCATGCTTGGATGAGCAAATTTACTATGATGAAAGCATGCCTCCTACCTATGATGATTATTGTGATGACACGTATGCTTTAAAGAATAATGATAACCATGAAACTTGTCATATTGATCTTAATTCTCAATCATATGATAGTTATTTTGTTGAGTTTGCTCCCACTACTATTTTGAATGAGAAGAATTTTGCTTATGTGGAGAGTAATAAAATTTCTATGCAAGTAGATCATGAAAATAATGCTTTAGGTGCTGGTTATATTGTTGAATTCATTCATGATGCTACTAAAAATTATTACGAGGGAGGAACATATGCTTGTAGGAATTGCAATAATATCAAGTTTCCTCTCTATGTGCTTAAATTTTTGAAGTTATGCCTGTTTTACCTTCCGATGCAAGTGGATTATTGTTCCCATAAGTTGTTTGTTCACAAAATCCCTATGCATAGGAAGTGGGTTAGACTTAAATGTGCTAGTCATATTCTTCATGATGCTCTCTTTATGTTTCAATTCTTATCTTTTATGTGAGCATCATTGTCATCATCATGCCCAGCTAAAAGGCATTAAAGAAAAGCGCTTGTTGGGAGACAACCCAATACTTATCCTTACTGTTTTTGTGTGTTCACATGATTATGCTACTGTATTAATCATGTTTTATAGATTTTGTTTCAATAAAGTGTCAAGTAGAACCTTTGGGAAGACTTGGGTGAAGTTTATGTGATCTTGCTGTGAAAAACAGAAACTTTAGCGCTCACGAGTATAGCTGTCATTTTTGACTGGACAGTGATTTTAGGTTGATTATTTTTGCAGATGATTAATAGAAAAATTGCTCAGGTCCAGCAATGTATTTCATAATTTTTGGGGTTCCATAGGTATACGTTTGATACAGATTACTACAGACTGTTCTGTTTTTGACAGATTCTGTTTTCTATGTGTTGTTTGCTTATTTTGATGCATCTATGGCTAGTATTAAGTGGTATGAACCATAGAGAAGTTAGAATAAAGTATATATTACACCAATATGAATTTAGAATGAGTCATTACAGTACCCAAGTGGTGGTTTTATTCTCTTATACTAACGGAGCTTACGAGTTTTGTTTTGAGTTTTGTGTGGTTGAAGTTTTCAAGTTTTGGGTAAAGATTCGATGGACTATGGAATAAGGAGCGGCAAGAGCCTAAGCTTGGGGATGCCCAAGGCACCCCAAGGTAATATTCAAGGACAACCAAGAGCCTAAGATTGGGGATGCCCCGGAAGGCATCCCCTCTTTCGTCTACGTTCATCGATAACTTTACTTGGAGCCATATTTTTATTCACCACATGATATGTGTTTTGCTTGGAGCGTCATTTTATTTTGTTAGTATTTTCTTGCTGTAGTTAGAATAATGTTTTTCCTCTTTAGTTTCAATAAAAAAGTCAAGGATAACCTTTGCCATGCTTATTTTGCTAGTTTGCATGTTGCTGTTTGAAAACAGAAAGTTTACCTCTGTTGCAAAAATTACCTAGAAAAGTCGGAGCATGGTATAACGTTGAATATTTTTGCATATTGAGCTCTGATAAATTTATTACAGTGGGAATTTTATTTCATAATTTTTAGAGTCAGGGAAGTATTGATACTCTTGCATTCTTTACAGACTGTACTGTTTTCACAGATTGCTGTTATGTTTGCGTTGTTTGCATATGTTTGCTTGTTTAATGATTCTATTTGATGATAGGAGTATTAAATATGCAGAGGCATTTAGTATTCAATGTTTAATACTAATTTAAGTGATTTGTTACAGTATAATATGCTAAGGTTTTGCATTGGTCTGTACTAACCTATCTCACGAGTTCTTATTGAGTTTGTTGTGAATGAAGCTTTTGATAAAAAGAGAAACCATGATATGAGAGGAATTAAGGAGACACAAAAGTTCAAGCTTGGGGATGCCCAAGGCACCCCAAGATAATCTTTCAAGAAGTCTCAAGAATCTAAGCTTGGGGATGCCCCGGTAGGCATCCCACCTTTCTTCTTCAACAACTATCGGTTAGTATCGGTTGAGCCTAAGTTTTTTGCTTCTTCACATGAGTTGTGCTATCCTTGCAATATAGTTTTCTTTAGCTTTGCTTGCTGTTTGAATAAATTATCAAGATCTGAAATTCCTAAATGGGAGAGTCTTCACATAGTTGCATAATAATTATTTAGCTACTCATTGATCTTCACTTATATCTTGTTGGAGTAGTTTGTCATTTGCTCTAATGCTTCACTTATATTATTTTGAGAGTCGTTAATAGCATGGTAATTTGCTTAATGTTAATATACTTTGTGTTCAAGATATGTGAAACTTTCTTTTGAGTTAATTGAATACTAAGATAAGTTTGATGCTTGATAATTGTTTTGAGATATGGAGGTGATAATATCATAGTCGTGCTAGTTGAGTAGTTGTGAATTTGAGGAATACTTGTGTTGAAGTTAGCAAGTCCCGTAGCATGCACGTATGGTTAAAGTTGTGTAACAAATTTGAAGCATGAAGTGTACCTGGCTTGTGCATCCTTATGAGTGGCGGTCGGGGACGAGCGATGGTCTTTTCCTACCAATCTATCCCCCTAGGAGCATGCGCGTAGTACTTGATTTTTGATGACTTCTATATTTTTGCAATAAGTATATGAGTTCTTTTGACTAATGTTGAGTCCATGGATTATACGCACTTTTACCTTTCCGCCATTTGCTAGCCTCTTCGGTACCGTGCATTGCCCTTTCTCACATTGACAGTTGGTGCAAACTTCGCAGGTGCATCCAAACCCCATGATATGATACGCCCTTTCACACATAAACCTCCCTATATCTTCCTCAAAACAGCCACCATACCTACCTATCATGGCATTTCCATAGCCATTCCGAGATATATTGCCATGCAACTTCCACCATCATCATCATCATCATGACATGCTTTACTTTTGTCATATTGCCATTGCATGATCTTGTAGTTGACATCGTATTTGTGGCAAAGCCACCATGCATTATTTTTCATACATGTCACTCTTGATTCATTGCACCATCCCGGTACACCGCCGGAGGCATTCATATAGAGTAATATTTTGTTCTAAGTTTCGAGTTGTAATTGTTGAGTTGTAAGAAAAATAAAAGTGTGATGATCATCATCATTAGAGCATTGTCCCAAGTGAGGAAAGGATGATGAAGACTATGATTCCCCCATAAGTCGGGATGAGTCTCCGGACGAAAAAAAAAATGAGAGAAAAAGAGAGAAGGGACAATGCTACTATCCTTTTACCACACTTGTGCTTCAAAGTAGCACCTTGTTCTTCATGTAGTGAGTCTCATATATTGTGCTTCAAAGTAGCACTAGGATGTTCATGATAGAGAGGCTCTCATTTTGTCACTTTCATATACTAGTGGGAATTTTTCATTATAGAACTTGGCTTGTATATTCCTACGATGGGCTTTCTCAAATGCCCTAGGTCTTCATGAGCAAGCAAGTTGGATGCACACCCACTAGTTTTCTTTTGTAGAGCTTTCATATACTTATAGCTCTAGTGCATCTGTTGCATGGCAATCCCTACTCCTCGCATTGACATCAATTGATGGGCATCTCCATAGACCGTTGATTAGCCTCGTCAATGTGAGACTTTCTTTTTTTTTTGTCTTCTCCACACAATCCCCATCATCATATTCTATACCACCCATAGTGCTATGTCCATGGCTCGCGCTCATGTATTGCGTGAAGGTTGAAAAAGTTTGAGATTATTTGAGTATGAAACAATTGCTTGGCTTGTCATCGGGGGTATAGAAGTTGGGAACATCTTTGTGTGACGAAAATGAAGCATAGCTTAACCATATGATTTTGTAGGGATGAACTTTCTTTGGCCATGCTATTTTGAGATGACATAATTGCTTAGTTAGCATTCTTGAAGTATTATTATTTTTGTGTCAATATGAACTTTTGTCTTAAATCTTTCATATCTGAATATTCATATCAGAAGTAAGAAGAATTACATTGAAATTATGCCAAAGTATCACTCCGCATCAAAAATTCTTCTTTTTATCATTTACCTACTCGAGGACGAGTAGGAATTAAGCTTGGGGATGCTTGATACGTCTCCAACTATCTATAATTTTTGATTGCTCCATGCTACTTTATCTACTGTTTTAGGCAATATTGGGCTTTATTATCCACTTTTATATTATTTTTTGGACTAACCTATTAACCGGAGGCCCAGCCCAGATTTGTTGTTTTATGCCTATTTCAGTATTTCGAGGAAAAGGAATATCAGACGGAGTCAAAACGGAACGAAATCAGCTGGAGAAGTTATTTTTGGAAGGAAACCCACCTGATGGACTTGGACCCCACGTCAGAAGAGCCACGAGGCGGTCACGAGGGTGGAGGGCGCGCCCTCCCCCCTGGGCGCCCCCCCTACCTCCTCCACCGGCGTTCCCCCTTCACCGATAGATACCGTCGTACCCTAAAACTTCCAGAACATAAGATAGATCGGGAGTTCCGCCGCCGCAAGCATCCAGAACCACCAAAAAAACCAATCGGGACCCCTTTTCGGTACCCTGTCGGAGGGGGATCCATCTTCGGTGGCCATCTTGATCATCCCGGCGCTCTCCATGACGAGGAGGGAGTAGTTAACCATCAAGGCTGAGGGTATGTACCAGTAGCTATGTGTTTGATCTCTCTCTATCTCTCTCTCTCTCTCGTGTTCTCTCTCGTGTTCCTCTATGGCACGATCTTGATGTATCCCGAGCTTTGCTATTGTAGTTGGATCTTATGATGTTTCTCCCCCTCTACTCCTTTGTGATGAATTGAGTTTCCCCTTTTGAAGTAATCTTATCGGATTGAGTCTTTATGAGAACACTTGATGTATGTCTTGGTGATCAACTTGCGGGTTTCGTGACATTGGGAACCTATGCATAGGGGTTGGCACACGTTCTTGATTCTCCGGTAGAAACTTTGGGGCGCTCTTTGAAGTACTTTTATGTTGGTTGGATAAATCTGAGATTGTGTGATGCATATTGTATAATCATGCCCACGGATACTTGAGGTGACAATGGAGTATCTAGGTGACATTAGGGTTTTGGTTGATTTGTATCTTAAGGTGTTATTCTAGTAAAAACTTCAGGGTTGTTTGTGACACTTATAGGAATAGCCCAACGGATTGATTTGAAAGAATAACTTTGTGGTGGTTTCGTACCCGACCATAATCTCTATGTTTGTTCTCCGCTATTAGTGGCTTTGGAGTGACTCTTTGTTGCATGTTGAGGGCTTGTCATATGTTCTATCTATGTTATTATTGTTGAGAGAACTTGCACTAGCGAAAGTATGAAACCTAGGCCCTGTTTCCTATCATTGCAATACCGTTTACGCTCACTTTTACCACTAATTACCTTGCTGTTTTTATATTTTCAGTTTACAAAAACCTATATCTTCTATCCATATTGCACTTGTATCACCATCTCTTCGCCGAACTAGTGCACCTAGCTATACAATTTACCATTGTATTGGGTGTGTTGGGGACACAAGAGACTCTTCGTTATTTGGTTGCAGGGTTGCTTGAGAGAGACCATATTCATCCTCATGCCTCCTACGGATTGATAAACCTTAGGTCATCCACTTGAGGGAAATTTGCTACTATCCTACAAACATGTGCACTTGCAGGCCCAACAACGCCTACAAGAAGAAGGTTGTGTAGTAGACATCATTCACCATCCCGTGGATGTTGCATCTTTTTTGTATTGTACATCTTCCCTTCGGCGGCCCATCTCATATATTGGGCAGTTTCCTCGGTCATATAAAGCCTCTGCATCATTTCTGTGAATGAAAGATATCGAAGGATATTGACGGCAATTGTGAGCTGCCTCTTGCTACCATCATCATCTATTACCTGGATATACCTAGAGGATTTGCACTTGACACAATAATTCATATATTTATGTTCATTTCTAAATAACATGCATATGTTTGGACAAGCATGTATTTGCTCATACGGCATCTTAATGAACCGAGGATTTTGTTCGACTCGTACATGTTCTTTGGCAATATATTTTCTTTAGGCAACAGGCTAGCAATAACTGACAATAACTCATTGAAGCAAATTATGCTCATGTTATGGTTTTCCTTCAGGGCCATTAGGCATGCAATGCCATCTAGTTGAGTAACCTCTGTATGGGCGTGAAGGGGTTTTGTGTCGCAAACAAAGCTGCATGATACTCTTCAGGGCTCTCCGGCGGCTCCTCGGAGTTCGGTTCCTCCAGCGGATCCGCACGGCGGATGTCATCTTTCAATCCAAGTATCATATTCGCCGGTGCGTTGTCGCACCACCTCCGCCCTAGACTGTTCTGTCTCACCGTGAAAGATCTACCGGTAATAGCCTAGCGTAAACCCATATTTGCCTAAGTCTCTACTCATAGTAATCTTATCTCTTTCTGTCTGGTTATCACACTCCGTGCATGGCCACCAAATTCCACGAACTGGCGTTTCTCCAGCAAATACTAATTCCAGGAGATCATTGGTCTTTGACCTCCACTCAGGGATCATACCCTCCATGCTGGGATGTCCGGTATACATCCAGTCACATCATTCCATCCTCTGATATAAAGTGGAACACACACATAATTTTTTTTATGTAACAAGTGGTTCCATCAAGTTTTACGACATGCACTGAGCTATGTAATAGGTAAAGATAGGTACTAATCCCACCCGAGAATGTGTACACTACTAGGGAAAAGCCTATACACAGAATCTTAGCAGCAGCAAGGGTTAAAAACCCACGCTACTGCTTCTTACTAGCAGCGCGGGTTTTTAAACCTCGCTACTACTATGTTGATAGCAGTAGCGCAGGTTTTTAACCCTCGCTACTACTAACCGGTCTCTACCGTGCCCCCCGGGACATGCCATAGTAGTAGCGCGGGTTTTTAACCCTCGCTACTACTAAGTTGATAGCAGCAGGGTTGGTTTTTAACCCTCGCTACTACTAAGTGGTCTCTACCGTGCCCCTGGACCATGCCATAGTAGTAGCGATGGTTAAAAACCTGGCTACTACTAAGTTGATAGCAGTAATGCGGGTTTTTAAAATTCGCTACTACTAATCGTTTGCCATAGCAGTAGCGCGGGGTGTGGTCCCATTTTCAAACTCTACACCCACCCTGTGGATCGCCTTTTCAGTTTAAAAAAAAATAAAAGAAAATGACGAAAATGTCAAAAAAATAAAAGAAAATAAGCTTCCCATGTGATATGTGGTCTAGTTGTTTGGAAAATTTGCAAATATGAATTTCGACTTCATTTGCAAAATCTCTCAAGAATTTGTAAAAATGGGCATAACTTTTGCATACTAACTCGGATGAAAAAGTTTTTTATATGAAAAATCATCTACTCGAAAAGTTACATCCGAATTTTGAAAATCCTGTCAAACATTTTTAAAATCCTCAAAAACCTAACAGAAACAAAGTTACGGGGCTTTTAAGATCTGGAGGCAAAAAAATTCATCAAATTTTAGTTTTTTCTTTATTTTTTGTTAAATCTGGTCAAACTGTGGTCAAACTAATTATTCAAGAATATTATTGTTACTAAATAATTATTTCAGTTTTTTTGAATTTTTGTCAAATCTGGTCAAAATCTGGTCAAACTGTGGTCAAACTATGGTCAAACTAGTTATTCAAGAAATATTACTGTTAATAAATAATTATTGTTTTTTAGAACAATAGTTTTAAACTCAAGCAGTGAAATGTGTGACTTCACGCTCAAGCTAAACTCCCGAGGGTTAATAGGATTGACATCTTACTATTGTCAGGAAAACAACAAGTGCAGACTTGGAATCGAGGGAGAATAGAACCCGAAAGTTAAGCGTGCTCAGGCTGGAGTAGTGGAGGATGGGTGACCGTCCCGGAAGTTAGATGATTTGGAATGATGAGGGTGATTAGAGATTAGAGATTAAAATAATTCAGAAATTTTAAAAATCGGGCAAAAAATTCAAAAAAAATCCCGCGGGTTAGTAGTAGCGCGGGTTTTTACCCACGCTGCTACTAACGGACGTAGTAGTAGCGCGGGTGGCACCCGCGCTGCTGCTATACGTTAGCTGTAGCCCCTTATTAGGAGCGCGGGCACCCGCGCTGCTAATAGGCCCAAAACCCGCGCTGCTGCTAGGCTTTTCCCTAGTAGTGGTAGGTTGGGTCCGCTTTCATGAAGTAATCCGACCCGAGGCAAAATTTCAGCAGCACCTCCCCGCTGTTCTCCAAATACACGTCTCAGCAATAAGCCAAGAGGATGTGTATCTAGAGAACAACAAGGAGACACTGTCGAAATTCTGTCTCGGATCTAAGTACATCATGAAAACGACCCGCCTACACATCCTCGGGTTGTCCATGGAAAAACATGGACAATTCGAAAGAGTTGAGGTTATAAATATGCAAAGACTTGCATATTTATAGATACAACCCTTCCGAACGGGAGACACCTAGGTTACGCGACTATTTAGGTGATCTACAAATAATGAAAACCTACACATGAACGGGAAGAGATTACCCTTGAAGCGTGCAACATAATTTACTCTCTCTATTGTAAAAATAGATGCATGTCCTGCATGAAAGAATGAAGTTGTGTCAATCATATGTCAAACACACAAACATCAATAACACTCACTCACACCCCCCCCACACACATATCCATACATACACATCACACACTCAGTCACACATCCACAGACACACATCAATAGCACCACTCTCCCACACACACACTCACATACACCATTCATTATATATGCACATATATACACACCTAAATATAAAAAACCAACCGTGGAGCTCGGTGGCCGTGGCGGTGAGGGGCGGCGGCTATGGTGGATCATGGCGGACGGGGCGAGGCGCTGAGAGGCAGACGGGGTGGCGGCAGCGACAACGGATGGGGTGTCAGCGGAGGCGGCGGCGGACGGGGTGGGGCGCTGAGGGGCGGACGGGGTGGCAGGAGCAACGGCGAACAAGGAGGCGGCAGCGACGGCGGACGGGGTGGCGGCGTAGGCGGCGGCGGACGGGGTGGCGGTAGACGATCTCGGTGGAGGTGGAGGTGGGGGGCTCAGTGGAGGTGGACGGGTCGGGGGAGGCATGCCCGGTGGCGGCGGCGGCGGAGGCGGCAGCGGCGGCAGAGCAAGCCGGATGGGGCAGCGGTGCTGAGGGGTGGCGGCGGTCAGAGGCAGCAGGGGCGAGAGAAACAGAGAGAACGGAGGAGTGAGCGCGCGCGAGGGGGAAATTTTGTATAAGTCGCCGCGGGAAACATTTCCGATAGCCAACTTTCGGCGACACTCGGTAAAAGTCTTAACCCAGATCTCAGGGGCTTTTTCGAGAGCCGCACCGACAGTGGTTACCAAAGGTCGTCAGAGGCACTCGGCAATGGCCGCATTTTCCGAAAGGGACTCTCGGTAAAGCATCCTTCTTCTGCATTCTCCATAATATGTATTATAAATTTTTTTGTACTTTTTTGTTGTTTTCTTCCATGCTTGGCAAACAGCCTTAGCACATCATAATTACCGTCTTGTGTTTTCTTTTTCAAATGATGGGCCTCGCCCGGTTCTAGAGACAGGCACCCCTCCGGTGGCCCCGACGGTCTAGGGCGTTGATCGGCACCAAGAGGGTGTAGTCCACGGTGAATAACTGCTTCTCCGTAGAAGTGCATGTCATCGAGAGATGACAGACCAAGTCTAGGCTCGTTCTGTCACAGGATCACCCACCGAAGATTCTGTCTCGGGGACGGACGCAGCCGGTCCTCGACGTTCTCGCCCGTGCGTGTGGTTTGTGAGGCATGTGCCACGTCAAGGATGTGCGTTGCTTATTCAAATAGCACACCACCCCTGCATGCATATGCATGGGCCACACGCATGTAGGGGTGCCCTCCCCCCTCGGGCGGTCTCCATATCGAGCACCCATCCGGTGGCCCCGGCGGTCTAGGGCGTTATTCAGCACCGAGAGGGTGTAGTCCACGGTGAATAACTGCTTCTCCGTGTTAGTGCATGTCATCGCGAGATGACAGACCAAGTCTAGGCTTGTTCTGTCACGGAATCACCCATCAAAGATTCTGTCTCGGGGACGGACGCAGCCGGTCCTCGACGTTCCCGCCCGTGTGTGTGGTTTGTGAGGCACGTGTCACATCAAGGACGTGCATTGCTTATTCAAATAGCACATCACCCCTCCATGCATATGCATGGGTGATGTCTACTACGCAACCTTCTTCTTGTAGACGTTGTTGGGCCTCCAAGTGCAGAGGTTTGTAGGACAGTATCAAATTTCCCTCAAGTGGATGACCTAAGGTTTATCAATCCGTGGGAGGCGTAGGATGAAGATAGTCTCTCTCAAGCAACCCTGCAACCAAATAACAAAGAGTCACTTAGTTTTTTGCTAGCTTGGTTTTGGCCTTCCCCCCTCCCCCTCTAGGTGGACAGGTGTGCTTGTGTGGGTTTTTCTTTATCTGAAACAAAATAAAAGGGTAAAGAACAGTTAAGAAACCGTACTCAACGATCTAAAACTAAATTAATAAGTGAACTTGGATTACCTGAATATATTTGCTCTTTCTCATATGAGATGCATGCAACTTCCACCTACACCTAGGATATGGACAAAAAACTGTGAACCTTGCTGGCTCACTCCTTTTAATCTTATAGGTGTTTTCAGATATAATGCACCATGTTGTCACTGCATTCCGACAGTCCAGCATTGATTGGAAAATGGTACCTACACTAAGCTTAGGTTTTTCCCTGTTCCACTCAATTGTTGGCATGTCATCACCATCGTATTCATCCTCGATTAAGCTGTCCATGTTCTCCACCTTCTCTTCATCGTCAGTGTCATCAAACCTAGCTTGGATGATGGGCTCCTCCATATATTCGTCATCCACTGTTTGGTGACTGGCTACATCGACCAGTTCAGGAAACATCATCTCGTCTTCATCATCATTTGTAGGCACTGCCTCGTCAGGTTCTGCATCTTCTTCTACACCAACTTCAGAAGGTACACGAGAAGCAGCAGCTGAATCGGAACCAGAATTGGCAGCAGGCATGTTGTGGCTCCATGAACCACTTGCTTTACTTGGTGTCGACCTACAAGGAGTGCCGGGGTGCTGGCTATTAGCACAGACAGATGATGTCTGAACTCCCTTCTCCTTCGCCCATTCTGCGCGTGGCTGAAGCACATCGATTTGGAGTTTACCGAATCGGCAACCAGCAATCCCAGCAAAAAGCATTGGCATATGATTGTCGCAAGTTAGTGGGAGAAATCTTTGCTCGTCACTGCTAAAGTAATTCAGTTCAACAACATCGGCATCACTCCAGGGATAGGTGTTTCGGAGCTCAGCTCACAAATCTTTGAAAGATATGCTGGTTTCTACCACTTTGGGATAGAAAAATGATGAAATCAAATGCGGTTTAGTACCAAGCAGCACACTAGTTCGCATTCTAATCGGCAGCCGGAAAGCCAGCGCGGGATCAATCCTATTTTGTTGGGGAAGGAAACAAAGGCTTCAGTTAGCTGGGTAAAATCGAGCACAAATTCGAACGATTCAAGCAAACAGAAGTCAAATACGGCCTACAATACGACTTAGAACGTCAATTTGAGAGGAAACAATGCTTACCCAGGATTAATCCATGAATTATCTCCTGCGGATTCGACCCAATCCTCTCCATGATCGACTGCATTCCGGGCGTCCTCACTCAACATCGCTATGTAATCCCAGATGGGGGGGTGGGCTATATGTGGCGGAGACGCGGCGTCACCGACGAACGGACGAGGGCATAGGGTGGAGGAAACAACTGCGGTGGACACGGCAAGACGCCGACGGAGGGGGCGGGGCGGCGCTGTGCAGTGCGACCTGTCTAGATCTGTTTCAGATTCAGACAAGCTACCCAATACGTGTCTCCTTGCGGTCCCACCCGTCAGCAAGCAATAGTCAGACGAAGACTCGGCCCCACTCGTCAGCAATTAACGGTCAAGACGGCAAACGCCCGCTATGAGCATTTGTGAGAGTTTCAGCTAAGGAAGAGGGGAAAAGTGAGCAAATGTTTGGAGCGTGGGGAAAAGTGAGCACAACTAAGGAACCATGGGCACTAATTTAAATATCCCTTTATTTATATGTGAAACCTCTCTTTCTTTATTACTTCCTATTAATTGCAACGATGACCAAAGCTATGTTTGTCAACTCTCAACAACTTATAATCATCATACTCTTTCTATGTGAAGTCATTACTCTCAATAAGATCAATGTGATCTCTTTTTATTTCTTTTTATTCTTTTCTCTTTTCTTTTAGTCACTCTAGATCATGGCAAAGTAATCAAGCCCTTGACTCAACACTAATCTTTATTATATAGCTCACAGACTCGATTACATAGAGGGATCATAAAGCAAAACTCAAAACTAGATCATGCCATAAACTTTATTCTACTAGATCAAGATACTACTAATAGGATCGAGCTACGAGAAAGGGTAAAGATAGGAGATGTGGTTGTGATACGATACCGGGGCATCTCCCCCAAGCTTGGCAGTTGCCAAGGGGAGTGCCCATACCCATGTGGTTATGTCTCCTTCTTTGGGGATGGTGATGTGATATTCTTAGCGATAATGCCCCTCAGGATACGATTCTGTTCCTCGAGCTTATTGAGATGCTTCTTGAGATCCATTATCTCCTTACGAAGCTTCCCTGTAACGGCTAAAGCTCCTTGCACCCAAGGGCGTTGCATAGCTGCGGGAGAACAAGTGACACTCTTCTTCATATTTTCATAAGAAATAAATCTAACATTGGAAGGGATAACCGAGTTTGGAATAGCTGAGCTCTGTAGTTCCCCCATCATGAATCCAGCCCGGAAGCGAGAAGTGACTTCTTGATCCTCCACCATGGCATCTATCCTCATCAAATCAGCCTCCATCTCTTCCTCCGTTGCTGGCCCAAAGTTGTCAGCATCACTTTTTGTCCTTAGTCTCGATGCCGGATGAGACACCCGGCTCTCTCCGACTAACTCTTGAGAAGACATCTTGCTCTAATCTGCAGCAGCAACAGCTCGAAACAAGAACAGAAGATAATTGCATGATACAGGAGTCAAAACCTTCGGGAGATTATATAAATGAATTTTTACCGACCAAAATACGTATCGTGCAAGAAAACGGAGTCCGGAGAGCCCACGAGGCGCCCAGGGGGGTAGGGCGCGCCCTCCACCCTCGTGGAGGCCTCGTATCCTTCCCGGACTGCTTCTTATTTTTTCTATTTTTCTAAATATTCCAAAACAGATTAGAACTGTTTTGGAGTCGGTTTACTTACTGTACCATGTAACTATTCCTTTTCGGAGTCTAAAACATTCCGGAAAGTATCTCTTATGTATTCCTCCGGGGTTACGGTTTCAATAACATTCGTTTCAACGTTTATGGGATTACCTGAGATATAATGTTTAATTCTTTGACCGTTCACCACCTTCGGATTCGTGCATTCGAAGTTATTGATTTTTATGTCACCGAAACGGTAGACCTCCTCGATAATGTAAGGACCTTCCCATTTAGGGAGAAGTTTTCCTGCAAAAATCTTAAACGAGAGTTGTATAGCAATACATAATCACCAACATTGAACTCACGCTTTTGAATTCTTTTGTCATGCCATCTTTTAACCTTTTCTTTAAACCGTTCTCATAAGCTTGGGTTCTCCATTCATCAAGTGAGCTAATGTCAAATAACCTCTTCTCACCGGCAAGTCTGAAATCATAGTTGAGCTCTTTAATAGCCCAATAAGCCTTATGTTCTAGGACGAGAGGTAAGTGACATGCTTTTCCATAAACCATTTTATATGGAGACATTCCCATAGGATTTTTATATGCAGTTCTATAAGCCCATAATGCATAATCAAGTTTCTTGGACCAGTTCTTTCTAGATCTATTAACAGTCTTTTGCAAAATTAATTTGAGTTCTCTATTACTCAATTCTACTTGACCACTAGACTGAGGGTGATATGGAGATGCAATTCTATGATTAACATCATACTTAGCAAGCATTTTACGAAAATCCCCATTAATAAAATGTGAACCACCATCAGTCATTAAATATCTAGGGACTCCAAACCTCGGAAAAATAACTTCTTTAAGCATTTTAATAGAAGTGTTATGATCAGCACTACTAGTTGGAATAGCTTCTACCCACTGAGTAACGTAATCAACAGCGACTAAAACATGTGTGTAAACATTGGAGGTAGGAAAAGGTCCCATATAATCAAAGCCCCAAACATCAAATGGTTCAATAACAAGTGAATAATTCATAGGCATTTCTTGACGTCTACTAATATTACCAATTCTTTGACATTCATCACAAGATAAGACAAACTTACGGGCATCCTTGAAGAGAGTAGGGCAATAAAAACCGGATTGCAATACCTTATGTGCAGTTCTATCTCCAGTGTGGTGTCCTCCATAAGCCTCCGAGTGACACTTGCGTAGGATCTGTTCCTGTTCATGCTCAGTTACACAACGTCTAATAATACCATCTACTCCTTCTTTATAAAGATGTGGGTCATCCCAAAAGAAATGCCTCAAATCATAGAAAAGCTTTTTCTTTTGCTGGTATGTGAAACTAGGTGGTATACATTTAGCAACAATATAATTAGCATAATCAACATACCAAGGAGTAGTATGAGAAGCATATATAACATTTAATTGTTCATTAGGAAAGCTATCATCAATAGGTAGTGGGTCATCAAGAATATTCTCTATCCTAGACAAGTTGTCTGCAACGGGGTTCTCAGCTCCCTTTCAATCAACAATATGCAAATCAAATTCTTGTAGCAGGAGAACCCATCTAATAAGTCTGGGTTTAGCATCCTTCTTTTCCATAAGATATTCAATAGCAGCATGATCAGTGTGAATAGTTACTTTAAAATCAACAATATAAGGTCTGAACTTATCACAAGCAAATACAACCGCTAAAAATTCTTTTTCAGTAGTAGCATAATTTCTCTGAGCATTGTCTAGAGTTTTACTAGCATATTGAATAACATTTAATTTCTTGTCAACTATTTGCCCTAGAACAACACCTACAGCATAATCACTAGCATCACACATAATTTCAAAGGGTAAATTCCAATCAGATGACTGAACAATAGGTGCAGATATCAATGCTTTCTTAAGTATTTCAAATGCTTCTACACAATCATCATCAAAGACAAATGGTATATCTTTTTGTAATAAATTAGTCAGAGGCCGATAAATTTTTGAGAAGTCCTTAATGAACCTCCTATAAAACCCGGTGTGACCAAGGAAACTTCTTATACCTTTGATGTCCTTGGGACATGGCATCTTTTCAATAGCATCAACCTTGGCTTTATCAACTTCAATACCTCTTTCATAAACTTTATGCCCCAAGACAATACCTTCGTTAACCATAAAGTGGCACTTTTCCCAATTCAAGACAAGATTAGTTTCTTCACATCTCTGCAAAACTCGATCAAGGTTGCTCAAGCAATCATCAAAAGAGGATCCATAAACGGAGAAATCATCCATGAAAAGCTCACAAATCTTTTCACAAAAGTCAGAGAATATAGCCATCATGCATCTTTGAAAGGTAGCAGGTGCATTACATAAACCAAAAGGCATACGTCTGTAAGCAAAAGTACCAAAAGGGTAAGTAAAAGTGGTCTTTGATTGATCATCGGCTGACACAGGTATTTGAGAGAAACCAGAATAACCATCTAGAAAGCAAAAATGTGTATGTTTGGATAATCTTTTTAGCATTTGACCGATAAAAGGTAAGGGGTAATGATCTTTTTTAGTAGCCTAATTTAATTTGCAGAAATCAATTACCCTCCTGTAATAATTCTTTGCGGAATCAATTCATCTTTATCATTAGGAACAACAGTAATACCTCCCTTCTTAGGGACACAATGGACAGGACTTACCCACTAACTATCAGCAACGGGATAAATAATACCTGCCTCAAGAAGCTTTAGTATTTCCTTTCTTACAACTTCTTTCATCTTAGGATTCAGTCGTCGTTGGTGATCACGAACTGGTTTGGCATCTTTCTCCAAATTTATTTTATGTTGATATAGAGTGGGACTAATGCATATCCAATAGCAGCGCGGTGCTTCCTTAGAGTTTTCAATAATCTCTCTTCTCCATGGTCTGAAAGTTTAGCACTAATAATAACAGGATATATCCTCTTTTCATCAAGAAAAGCATATTTAAGAGTGTCAGGTAACGGTTTAAGCTCAAACACGGGATCACCCTTGGGTGGAGGAAGATCCCCTAGGATTGCAACAGGCAAATTGTGTTTCAGGATGGGTTCCTCTTTAAAGAATAATTCATCTATTTCCCTTCTTTCATTCATAAACATATCATTTTCATGGTCTAGCAAATATTGTTCTAAAGGATCACTAGGATGTACGGCAATAGAAGCAAGACCAATTATTTAGAGAAATTTAGAGAAATTAAACTCATGAGAGATATCACCTAGACCAATCGTAACAACATCCTTTTCGCAGTCTATCTTAGCGTTAACAGTTTTGGGCCTATTAGTAGCGCGGGGGCCGGCGCTACTAATAAGGCGCTACAGCTAACGTATAGCAGTAACGCGGGTGCCACCCGCGCTACCCATGCTTTGAAAAAAATTGAATTTTTTTTGAATTTTTTGCACGAATTTTCAAATTTCTGAATTATTTTAAGCTCTAATCACCCCTCATCATTCCAAATCATCTAACTTCCCGGATGGTCACCCATCCTCTCACTACTACAGCCTGAGCACGCTTAACTTCCAAGTTCTATTCTCCCTCGATTCCAAGTCTGCACTTGTTGTTTTCCTGACAATAGTAAGATGTCAATCCTATTAACCCTCGGGAGTTTAGCTTGAGCATGAAGTCACACATTTCACTGTTTGAGTTTAAAACTATTGTTCTATAAAACAATAATTATTTAGTAACACTAATATTTCTTGAATAAGGAGTTTGACCACATTTTGACCAAAGTTTGACCAGATTTGACCAAAATTCAAAAAAACTGAAATGATTATTTAGTAACACTACTATTCTTGAATAATTATTTAGTAACACTAATACTTCTTGAATAAGTAGTTTGACCACAGTTTGACCAGAATTAAAAAAACTGAAATTTGAGCATAACTTTTTTTCCTTTTAGAATTTGAGGATTCTAAAAATTTGCAAACAGGCCATAGGCGGTCTCCATCGGATGCGGATTTTCATGCTGAACATTTTGATATATTATACGTTTCTTTCTGACATCGTATGCAAAAGTTATAGCCGTTTTATATTTTCCCTACACTTTTTGCAAAACATATCCAAATTTAAGTTTTTAAATTTTCCTAACTAGTAGATGTAGTAACATAACTACATCTCGAAATATTTTAATTTTTAAAACATTTTGATATATTATACTTTTTTTCTAACATCGTATGCAAAAGTTATAGCCGTTTTACATTTTCCCTACACTTTTTGCAAAACATGTCCAAATTTAAGTTTTTAAATTTTCCTAACTAGTAGATGTAGTAACATAAGTACATCTCGAAGGATTCTAATTTTTGAAGTTTTTATCATTTTATTTTGCTTTTTACAAAACCGAAAAGGCGATCCACAAGGGGGGTAGAGTTTCAAAATGGGACCTTTAGTAGTAGCGAGGGTTTTTACCCCTCGCTACTACTATGGCATGTCCCGGAGGGGCACGGTTGAGACCTCTTAGTAGTAGAGTGGGGTAAAAACTTAGTAGTAGCGCGGGTTTATAACCCTCGCTACTACTATGGCATGGCCCAGGGGCACGGTAGAGACCGCTTAGTAGTAGTGAGGGGTAAAAACCAGCGCTACTGCTATCAACTTAGTAGTAGCGAGGGTTAAAAACCCGCGCTACTACTATGGCATGTCCCGCGGGGCACGGTAGAGACCGCTTAATAGTAGCGAGGGTTAAAAACCGGCGCTACTGCTATCAACTTAGTAGTAGCGAGGGTTAAAAACCCGCGCTACTAGTAAGTAGCAGTAGCGAGGGATTTAAACCCGCGCTGCTAGTAAGCGTCTGTGTATAAGCTTTTCCCTAGTAGTGGAAGTAGGAACAATAGGATCATTATAAGTGATAGTCTTTTCTTCAACTTTAATAGCTGCAACTACTTTTACTTCTATGGGAGGATGATATTTAAACCACTTCTCCTTAGGGAGATCAATATGAGCAGCAAAAGATTCACAGAAAGAAGCTACTATCTCAGAGTCAAGTCCTTATTTAGTGCTAAATCTACGGAAAATATCGGTATCCATAAAAGATTTAACACAATCAAACTTAGGTGTCATACCTGACTCCTTACGTTCGTCGAGGTCCCAATATTCAGAGTTGCGTTTAATTCTTTCCAATAAATCCCATTTGAATTCAATAGTCTTCATCATAAAAGTGCCAGCACAAGAAGTATCGAGCATGGTGCGATTGTTATCAGAAAGCCGAGCATAAAAACTTTGAATAATTATTTCTCTTGGGAGCTCATGATTGGGGCATGAATATAACATTGATTTAAGCCTCCCCCGAGCTTGAGCGATGCTTTTTCCTTCGCAAGGCCAGAAATTATATATATAATTGCAATCACAATGAACAAGATGCATAGGATAAAACTTTTGATGAAATTCCAATTTCAATCATTTGTAGTTCCATGACCCGTATCATCACATAGCCTATACCATGTTAATGCATCTCCCTTCAAAGATAAAGGGAAGACCTTCTACTTAATAACATCTCAGGGCACACCTGCAAACTTAAATAATCCACAAACTTCATCCACATATATTAGGTGCTCATCAGGATGCTTTGTTTCATCTCCTGCAAAAGGATTAGCTAGCCATTTTTCTATCATACCCGAAGGAATCTCAAAGTAGACATTTTCATTTTCAGTAGGTTCAGTATGTTGAGGAGCAATTCTTTGCTCTACTGGTCGGGGTGAAGATACCCCGAACAAGCCCCTCAGAGGATTACATTTTCATAGTAACCATTGACAGTAAATTTCAGCACACTATATAAAAAAAATTCCTTACCAAATTCCACCTACCAAAGGCGCTTCACTCCCCGGCAACAGCGCCAGAAAAGAGTCTTGATGACCCACAAGTATAGCGGATCTATCATAGTCCTTTCGATAAGTAAGAGTGTCGAACCCAACGAGGAGCAGAAGGAAATGATAAGCGGTTTTCAGCAAGGTATTCTCTGCAAGCACTGAAAATATAGGTAACAGATTGTTTTGTGATAGGATAAATTGTAACGAGCAACAAGTAACAAAAGTAAATAAAGTGCAGCAAGGTGTCCCAATCCTTTTTGTAGAAAAGGACAAGCCTGGACAAACTCTTATATGGAGAAAAGCGCTCCCGAGGACACATGAGAATTATCGTCAAGCTAGTTTTCATCACATTCATATGATTCGTGTTCGGTACTTTGATAATTTGATATGTGGGTGGACCGGTGCTTGGGTGTTGTTCTTTCTTGAACAAGCATCCCACTTATGATTAACCTCTATTGCAAGCATCCGCAACTACAACAAAAGTATCAAGGTAAACCTAACCATAGCATGAAACATATGGATCCAAATCAGCCCCTTACGAAGCAACACATAAACTAGGGTTTAAGCTTCTATCACTCTAGCAACCCATCATCTACTTATTACTTCCCAATGCCTTCCTCTAGTCCCAAATAATGGTGAATTGTCATGCAGTCGACGTTCACATAACACCACTAGAGGATAGACAACATACATCTCATCAAAATATTGAACGAATACCAAATTCACATGACTACTAATAGCAAGACTTCTCCCATGTCCTCAGGAACTAACGTAACTACTCACAAAGCATATTCATGTTCATAATCAGAGGAGTATTAATATGCATAAAGGATCTGAACATATGATCTTTCACCAAATAAACCAAGTAGCATCAACTACAAGGAGTAATCAACACTACTAGCACCCTACAGGTACCAATCACAGACTTTAAGACAAGAATTGGATACAAGAGATGAACTAGGGTTTGAGATGAGATGGTGCTGGTGAAGATGTTGATGGAAATTGTCCTCTCCCGATAAGAGGAGCGTTGGTGATGACGATGGCGATAATTTCCCCCTCCCGGAGGGAAGTGTCCCCGGCAGAACAGCTCTGCCGAAGCCCTAGATTGGTTCCGCCAAGGTTCCGCTTCGTGGCGGTGGAGTCTCGTCCCGAGGTTGCTTATGATTTTTCTTCGGATGAAAGACTTCATATATCAGAAGATGGGCACCAGAGGGCCAACATGGGGCCCACGAGGCAGGGGGTGCGCCCAAGGGGGTAGGGCGCGCCCCCACCCTCGTGGACAGGTGGAGGCCCCCCTGACGTATTTCTTCCGCTCAATATTTTTTATTATTTCCAAAATTAGCTTTCATGGAGTTTCAGGACTTTTGGAGTTGTGCAGAATAGGTCTATAATATTTGCTCCTTTTCCAGCCCAGAATTCCAGCTGCCGGCATTCTCCCTCCTTATGTAAAACTTGTAAAATAAAAGAGAATAGGCAAAAGTATTGTGACATAATGTGTAATAACAGCCCATAATGCAATAAACATAAATATAGAAGTATGATGCAAAATGGACGTATCACAGGCATATGCCAAACAGAGCCAATCGATGGAGCATCGAAAAGCTGCGCGAGCTGGCTCACACCATTGAAGACTGTATCAATCGCTTCATCTACCACACTGCCTGCGACCGCGAACAGGCCCCACCAAGACAGCTGCTCTGCCCCGTCGTCCGACGCCCTAACTCGGGACTGTTGGGCTGCAGCTTCTAAAGAGGATATCAGATAGGTACACGGCATTCGGCCCTTTGCCGGTGCTCAAGGTGATCTCCGTCATCATCGTCGTGTTCTGTGGCTCAAGGAAGATTGTGCTTGCTGGAGAGGTGTATAACAACCACGTCTGCCAGCGATTCACTGCGGACAAAGGCCCGAGACAAGTACTACTCGTCCAGATACTCCTGGTGTCTGATGGCCCTGATGTCGGCTTGCTTGCCGTGGATATCATTCACTAACTCTGCTACATAAGAAGAGGTAAGTTTAATTAATGGTACTCATCTATTCACTAACTCTGCTACATACAACATGCTGAATTTTGACTGCTTACTGAACCCACGGTCCCAGCTAGAAATAATCATTTCCTGATATGTGTTTCATGTATTTCATTGTAATCGACGACGATATGGAAACAGATCACTGGAGTAGCATGGAATCTGCCTTCCTCGCCAACAGATAAATGGTGCAGGTAGCAGAGTAATGGTGACCACCACTGTGCAGTCAGTAGCTAACGCTTGTAGCTCTAGGAAGGGCTATGTGCACAAAGTAAGAAGACCTGGTAATTAAGAAGCAGCACTCGAAACAATTGTTCTTCAAGAAAGCTTCATGATGGCCAATCATTTGCTCTTGTTAGCATGGCCGACAGGATCCGCGACTGCCATGGCCTGTGGAGGCAGCTAGGCCGTCATTTCGACAAGGAAGGCGCCTTAGAAAGAATGTGACGGGTGCTTACCTATACCCATGCCAGTCTGACACACAGTCCATGTTCCCAAGGCTCGCTTGTTGTATTTTGGTGTGTTCCCAAGTTATCATACTGTTAGGAGAAAGAGCCTGACTGATAAGGCAGTGGTTAGATGCTGACTCTGCAGGATTCGTACAATCAGAGCATTCATTGTGTGCCAACTGCCAAGCCAACTTTGACATGCTCCTGGATCGGAACATCATCGAGCGAGCCCATGGATGTAGCATACAGCAATGACAAGGTCTCTTGCAGTCTTTGGGAAGGCTGGTGATCCCAATTTTGATCTCCGCAAGTGTCAATTGCTGAAGTGCAGAATGTGCCAACTCTGGAGATGATCATCTCAAATACATGAGTAAATTGCACAAAACCACCAGTTTGAAGGTTAGGTTTGCGAAAAACACTACAATACATTTCTTTTGCAGAAAACATCATGTCTACGGTAATGTTTTTGCAAAAAACACTGATCGGCGGATTTCGCTCTGTTAACTGGGATTATGACAGATGGGACCCATTTTTTGCCTACGTGGCGTAAATTTTACACATGCACCCCTCTCTTCTTCTCCATCTCTCTCCCCTCTCTGTACAAATTAAACACAGCCGCCGCATGCCGCCCGCACTCCCTGCCGCCCACCACCGCGCCACCACAGGTTCACCGGCTCCACCGCCGCGCCCCACACCGGAACTGGCGATATCCGCTTCCACCTCCGCACCCCATGGCAGATCCGATGACATCATATTCGACCTGCAGCCGGAGCACAAGGCGCACCCAGAGCCTCGACCTGCAGCCGGAGCCTCATCCTGCAGCCGAAGTGCAAGGCGCAACCCTGCAGCCGGTGCCCAAGGCCCTTCGGCAGCGGCACCAGCCATACCTGGTTCCCTGGCCGCCAGCATGGCCCTTCGCGGGCGGCCCGACGACGGTGACAACACCTCGACGTGCCCCATGACAACACCTATGACCGTGCCGTTGTCGTGCTGCTGCAGTACGAGCAGTGCCTGGTTCCCCGGCTGCCCACACGGCCCTTCGGCGGGTGCCCCGACTACGGCGACAGCGGGGCGACGTGCACATGCTGGAGCTCATCCTGGTCGCCCCGAGATCCAAATCGGGCTCGCCCCAATCCATCCAAATCGAGCTCGCCCCAACACCAATTAGAAAGAAGAGGAGGTGCTAGACCTCGCCGCCGGTGAGGTCCATGAGCCGCCCCAAGCCTCCATGGGTGCCGCCCCAGCCAGCGACGAGTGCCCATGGCCGTCGTGCTACTCGTTTTGTGCACGTGGGGGCTGATTGTGATTTTGCATTTTGATTCAGGGGTGTATACATAAATTTCTAAGGACTACTTTGTAAATTTAGATTAAAACCCATTGGCATGAAATGTGATGCCACATAAGCAAAAAATGTGACCCACCTGTCATAAACACGCTCAAACGAGCTTAATCCGCCGATCAGTGTTATTTGCAAAAAGATTACCGTAGACATGATGTTTTCTGCAAAAAAATTGTATTGTAGTGTTTTTCGCAAACCTAACCTTCAAGCTAGAGGTTTTGTGCAATTTACTCGTCTTTTGGCCTAGAAAGAATATCCCACTTCTCCAAGCGATATTCCGTTTTATAATCATTGCACTGCCGGAAGAATTTGGATCAGTAGTAATCCAGTCTTTTGTGTACCCCTTTTGATACTTTAAAAAATGAGAGCATGAATATATTTAGGCTGGTCAGCACAGAGTTGACTAGGACCAGACATCCTCCATAGGTCATAAGTTTAGTTTGTTTTCAAAAAACTGAGCTATTTTTCAAACCAGTCTTACTTTTCACTAGCAGGGCAGAAGTGCGGCGTGACGCCGCTCCCGTGCAAGTTCCCGCGGTTGGTATTATTTTTTCAACCACTTAATACTGGTACATGTCATGAATCACAAACATATAAGTGTTTATGCATCTGGAGATGAAGTCAAACCCATGACCAAAATATCTGGTAAGAACGTCTCAAAAAAAATCTGGTAAGAAGAGGGAACACCAAAAGCCTAAAAAATCAAGATCTTTAATGGCAAAGACCATTATGAACGCTCGTCGATGCTTTGGGTTCTTCCAGATTCTGCATACAAATCTTGAACAGTTGGACACCGGACAATCTATTTGACAGTACAAACTATTAACAAGAATACAAAAATATTCAGATAATTTCTTATTGCTTATTCAAAGCTAAACCCCAACTATAGCCAACTTTCTTAGCCCCCATGAGTTGACCCTCTCTGAATGATAGCTCAAAAGTACCATGAAGGAAGGAAGAACAACACCAGGGCTAGTCATTTGGTCAAATGAACAAACATCATTCACGGAATTTAAAATAACCATAACTATTTGCTTTTATTCCGAATACATCTTGGGATATTACTAAAGCACTATAAATCAGTTGTGAAGTCATATACTACAGCAAAAGAAAAAGAAGATTCTGCTTCTCTTTCATGAGGGATGAAAGGGATTTACCACTGCAAGTTGTACCCATGGTTTGTTTTTTTGGGTATATAGAATATCTAGAAATTGGAGAAGGGTACCGTGCGCCGGCCAGCTCCCTTACGATTTATAACAAGGTCCAGGGTACGGTGGCAGAGTTTAAAATTAAATGCAAGGCAAACACAACACACAACACGATACAAACCCATCTCGGGTCCAAGGCTCAAGAGCCAACACACACACTCACACAGATGCACACGATACGAACCCGAAGGGGGCCCTTGGCTAACAAGCCGAAACACAGGCACAAACACTAAACCGAAAAAGACCACGATAGTGACGACGAACATCAGCCTCCATCTCTATGACGCTCCTCCTTGTGTCACAGCATGAAGGCCAAGTTGTCGAATGAGAGCATCAAGGATCCGACGATGATGATCCCTGGGTCGAAGGCCTCGTGTTCGACGAAGATCCCTACAATAAGACCTTTGTTAATTACAAATTTCCATCGGCCCACGCAAATGCAGAAAATCCGACCCAAGCCAGCCAAAAGTTTGGCAAGTTCGTTCCTCAAAATGAAGGTCGCGGAGTGCATCTATTAGAGCTACCTATCAGTACATACCTTGATCTGCGCCCGCCGGGTCTGGAACCAGTATTTTATCTGCAGGGGCGTCAGGCCGGTTTCGCGGCTGAGATTAGCGACCTGGGTCTCGTCGGGGTGGGGGCATTGCTTGAACGCCCTGCAACACGGCGGTAATGAGATCACAAACAGAAAGAAAATTATGGCTGAAAGACATGGAGTGTATGATTAGAGGTGCGTACGCCTCGAGCGGCAGAATTCGGCACGCCCCGAGGCGGTGGCCGTCCATGGCTACCTGCTGGGTACCAACCTCTCTCAAGCTCGCTCGCTCACGCTGGCCGGAGGAGAGGACTGGAGGAGGAGGAGGAAGGAAGAGAGATCTTGGTGCTCGGTCGTGTGACCTCTGGCTCACCGTCGCTCCTACTTATACGCGCCGGACTGGTAACGCCAACGCCACTCAGTCATACGCCAGCTGGCCCAGCCGTGCCAATCTTGTTTCCATACGCTGCTTTTCGCACCGAAGTGAAACTGCCGGTTTGACCGCGCTCCTCTACTGCTCGTCGACCTCTCTCTCCCCCTCCTCCCAGCTTTCTCTGTTCGTCCATATCCTTCCTCGCTCGCGCAAACAGCTGGAGCCATTTAAGGCCAAACCTCCTCCTCGCTGTCCTCCTACTGTGCGCATACTACTCCGAAGCTAGCCTGGATACATACATCTTATATTTACTAGAATTTAACCCGTTTGATTAATATATAATGTATCCGTAGCCGTCAGATGAAACATAAGACGTAAGTCTCATACCTGCTACGTACAGGAGTAGGAGTCTTACACACTTGGGACTCTCTCTGCTTCCTAGTAAAAATAAATTCTTTCTTTAATACGCAAAAAGGAAAATAGGACGTGGTGTATTCCATGCATAGATTATTAACCATAGAGTCCATATATAATACTCCTATACATACACGTGTAAAGTTATGTCTCCCAAAGATAATACATCAGGGCATGCATAACGTAGCCAACAACCACTAATCAATCTGCGTCATTTTCCCATGCAAAAAAATGCACATAGTTCACCGAGCTACTTCGTAAAGCACACGTAGGTCTATAGGCATATTCACTTTATTTGTGTTCGCTGAGAAAATGAACAAATTGGTTCCGAGAAAATAGTCCTAAATCTATGTAAAATAATCATAATACATACTAATGTCTACACTAGATGTAAAACTGCTAACTTATACCGGTGCACCAGATAATAAGTTGATTTTGTATGACAGATTATGTGGTTCATATTGGATGTGAAATATATTTAGCAATATATCGCTATAACGTGAAGTATGTAATTAATAAATTCAATATTGCTCTATGGCAAATAGCGACAACCTTGAAATAACCTAAATAATTGCTATGTCCCCGCTAAATGGCGCCCCATGCTGCCAAAAATGCTAAATGGTACAAAGACACCGTTTAGAAGGACCATATCAAAAACACGACAACACAGATATAGCCCGCTATTAAATTTTTTATTTTAACAAAAAAGTAAGAGTAAATAATGAAGAAAAATGGTATGCTCATGTATAAATTTTTCATGGTACTATAAACTCAATAGATATATGTCTACAAATTTAATAATAATATTTGTGTACGCCGTATCAAGATCTCGGTAAGCAGTCCATTAGACATACCATGCCAGTACAAACAAAAACAAAATTTTGTCACACTGCACGGATACAGTAATGTAAATAATGTATATATTAGCATAAGTATTAGTAAAGTCTAATTATGAAATAAAATATAAATACTTCCTTCGATACATATTAATTGTCGCTCACTTAATACAACTTCGTACTAAAGTTGTACTAAGTGAGTGACAATATAAACGAGTCGAGTAGTAAGAAAGAGTCTTTTCGCGAGAGTAGTATAGGTTGGGATACATCTATCTTCTAAGCAACCTCCATTTTAATTATCAAGACCACCCTTCAACCAGGCTACCATCTTTTTTGAGGTCTTTATTATCTCTATCGACGAACGTGTAGGATCGTTCAAGCAATATTTAGGGCTCCTTGATTCAAAGTAATTTTATAGGTTTTCTGGAGGATTGAAATCCTTAGGATTTTTTCCTATGTTGGTCCTTTGATTCATAGGATTGGATCCCATAGAAATTTTTCTATGGAATCTTTTGTACTACATTTCATAGGAAATCTAATATCTACTCCAACCTCTTTTTACAATTCCTTTGTTTTTTCCGTGCCATCAAACACTCAATGCTAATCCTATAGGATTTAAATAGGCATGCCACTCCAATCATATACTTTTCCTATTCCTACGTTTTCAAAATCCTACGAATCAAAGAGGCCCTTAGTCTCTTTGCTTTACTATCTATTTTAGGTAGACCGTTAAGGACCTCAGAAAACAGATGTTACTGCCAGGCCTTGATTTCCAAAATAATTATACAGGGAATTCTCATTGAATGAACACTCTCTATATTATGCCTTAATAGAACTGGAAGCTCGAAGCTCGTCAGCAAGATATTTGAGTCTTGCGTGTCTACCTCTTCACCATCGAGACATCTTGAAAGTGAATCGTATACCATGAATATAATGTCTATTCTATAGAGAGCCCGTTCGGACGCACGGGTTTGATGACTTGTACTCATAACCTGGTAGTGTATAATATTTCCTGACCTAATAACCATGCTTATCTACTATCTTTTTTTTAGAAAATCTATCTATCTTTCTTATATTTACCAATTGGATGCACCTTTCAAGCCGTCTCCTTAATCCACATCATTAGAATTAATTATACCGTTGGATTATAAAATTTACAGCCAGCATAAAAAAGCCGTCTCCTTAATCCACTTCATTAGAATTAATTATACCGTTGGATTGTAGAATTTACAGCCAGGATAAAAAAGCCTTCTCCTTAATCCACATCATTAGAATTAATTATATCGTTGGATTGTTAAATTTATGGTCAGGATCGAAAATGAAAAATTACGTAACATAGACTTTCCGTACAATACAAAATAGCATCTGCCACGTCTACCATCAATGGAAAAAAACGAGAAAGCCTCCACCCATAAAAACCCCACCTATATAAATAAAAAAGGGAAAAATTTTACAAGGTGGTTTACATATATGTTTACAGTTTGTTCGACATGCATGGGCAATGTGAATATATGTGCAAAATAAAATGTCTATGCAAACCATGAAATAAAATGTCTATTCAATGTGAATATATGTTT
The DNA here is from genome assembly GCA_032464435.1 of Aegilops umbellulata. Lineage (NCBI taxonomy): Eukaryota > Viridiplantae > Streptophyta > Magnoliopsida > Poales > Poaceae > Aegilops > Aegilops umbellulata. The sequence continues at coordinate 22,039,556 of CP136054.1, forward strand.
TATATCGCAAGGTCCTTCCCTCTGTCTTGTGCCTCCCTGTCTAGCTATCGCCACTCGTCACACAAAGTAATTAAAGATAGACACAACACATGAAGGGCATGCACACACGGCGCACACTTATGAACACACATGACTGGCGCACGCATGTGGGGCACACAGGCATTGGGAACAGACACAACTCTTCTGGTGTCCTTGCGTAATTAGGTTACTAGTTCTTCTTTGCTTAATGCATGGTAGAGGGTCTAGACCTTTTGGCTTTGTTTGGGTTTGTGTCCTGTTCAGGAAGGCGAGATGATGTCGGCTCCCTGAAGCTGGAATAAAGGTCTCCCCGCCTAGCCCCGTTCCGGTGATGCGTCTATTATCATCGGTGGGCGTGTGGAGGTGTGTCTCCGGCAGATTTATCTTTGGTGGATTTTCTCGGATCCGTTCGTAGTTCGTCCTCATTCGTGTGTATTCAAGTTGGATCCTTTTGATCTACACTCTTCATCTGCGGCGGTTGCTGTTCTGGTGCGTTGGTTCTATGAGGCCTTAGCACGACGACTTTCCGACTGTCTACTACAATAACGGCGCACCTTTGGCTCGCTTCATGGCTTGTAGTCGTCACTTGGTGGTCAACGGATCTTGATGTAATTTTTATTATTTCTAGTGTTCGTTGTACTACCATGATTCAAGACGAATAGATTGAAAGTTTTTCTTGAAAAAGAAGGCTACTCTAAGGGACACACCGCTTGGAAGATACACAAATAGTGCTAGGTCTTGCTGCCTTTAGTGCCAATGCTTTTCCCAAACTCAAGAAACTACACTTAGAGCATCTCTAATAAATGATGTATTTTACATCACCAAATTGTGGTTCGACTAAAATATACATCACATAGAAGCGCATTTTTACATCACCAAAAACCTCCAACTCCAATAGATGATGTAAAAATAGCTATTGCTCCAATAGGTGATGTAAAATTTATCAGCCACACAGTAGCTGCCCCACAATTTTGTTATCTACGGCGTCACCAGTGACAAAGCTAGTGCACACCAAACAGGAGCTGCCGGCGACACCGGCGAAGAAGCAGCAGCAGCCACCACGGCCACCTTCATCTTCTTCATTTGGGATGAAGCTACAGCGGGGTCGCGCGGTGGCCGCTTCGAGCCGCCACCCCATGGTTTGGTTGCTGCTGCCTTCTTTTTCGCCGGCTGCTCCAGTCCTACGCCGGCAGCGGGATGAGGGGCTACAAATTCAACATTTTAATATGGGGGAGTCATCACGGTGGCCGCATTGGTGGGACCTGCGACAGACATGGTGGCCACCGTCGCCGGAGCGGCTTTGGTGGCTGCACGGTCGAAAAATGCGTCCATGGGGCCGGCAGCGGTAGGTGACGGCACGGGGTAGTCAAGCGTGACGCGGGGAAGTTCCGCTAGGCAGATAAGTGGCGCGTGCGACTGCTCAGATTTTAATCAAGATTAATTCAGAGGCACAAGAGATGCAAATTTGCATCACCAAGTACCCTCTTTTACATCTATAGCAAATCTGGAGTAAAAAATTACATCTACATCATCTGTTGGAGCACTATTTTTGGGGTCCATGATATAAAAATTAGTTATTTAGACATCGAAATGATCTATTGGAGATGCTCCAACGCACGCCTTTTATTTTATGTTATCTATGCAAACCATGGCTTCACTTGAATCAAACATGCTACAAACCTTTAACATCGGATGTGCCAGGTCAGAATATGTTGTGGCGACGTCACCAAACTATTACTCAAATGTTTGTATGGCCGGTCCAATAAGGACTACTTAAGCCAAAATTCGTTTCTGATCGTGAGCAGCAAAAGAAAAAGAAGATTCTGCTTCTCTTTCATGAGGGATGAAAGGGATTTACCACTGCAAGTTGTACCCATGGTTTGTTTTTTGGGTATATAGAATATCTAGAAATGGAGAAGGGTACCGTGCGCCGGCCAGCTCCCTTACGATTTATAACAAGGTCCAGGGTACGGTGGCAGAGTTTAAAATTAAATGCAAGGCAAACACAACACACAACACGATACAAACCCATCTCGGGTCCAAGGCTCAAGAGCCAACACACACACTCACACAGATGCACACGATACGAACCCGAAGGGGGCCCTTGGCTAACAAGCCGAAACACAGGCACAAACACTAAACCGAAAAAGACCACGATAGTGACGACGAACATCAGCCTCCATCTCTATGACGCTCCTCCTTGTGTCACAGCATGAAGGCCAAGTTGTCGAATGAGAGCATCAAGGATCCGACGATGATGATCCCTGGGTCGAAGGCCTCGTGTTCGACGAAGATCCCTACAATAAGACCTTTGTTAATTACAAATTTCCATCGGCCCACGCAAATGCAGAAAATCCGACCCAAGCCAGCCAAAAGTTTGGCAAGTTCGTTCCTCAAAATGAAGGTCGCGGAGTGCATCTATTAGAGCTACCTATCAGTACATACCTTGATCTGCGCCCGCCGGGTCTGGAACCAGTATTTTATCTGCAGGGGCGTCAGGCCGGTTTCGCGGCTGAGATTAGCGACCTGGGTCTCGTCGGGGTGGGGGCATTGCTTGAACGCCCTACAACACGGCGGTAATGAGATCACAAACAGAAAGAAAATTATGGCTGAAAGACATGGAGTGTATGATTAGAGGTGCGTACGCCTCGAGCGGCAGAATTCGGCACGCCCCGAGGCGGTGGCCGTCCATGGCTACCTGCTGGGTACCAACCTCTCTCAAGCTCGCTCGCTCACGCTGGCCGGAGGAGAGGACTGGAGGAGGAGGAGGAAGGAAGAGAGATCTTGGTGCTCGGTCGTGTGACCTCTGGCTCACCGTCGCTCCTACTTATACGCGCCGGACTGGTAACGCCAACGCCACTCAGTCATACGCCAGCTGGCCCAGCCGTGCCAATCTTGTTTCCATACGCTGCTTTTCGCACCGAAGTGAAACTGCCGGTTTGACCGCGCTCCTCTACTGCTCGTCGACCTCTCTCTCCCCCTCCTCCCAGCTTTCTCTGTTCGTCCATATCCTTCCTCGCTCGCGCAAACAGCTGGAGCCATTTAAGGCCAAACCTCCTCCTCGCTGTCCTCCTACTGTGCGCATACTACTCCGAAGCTAGCCTGGATACATACATCTTATATTTACTAGAATTTAACCCGTTTGATTAATATATAATGTATCCGTAGCCGTCAGATGAAACATAAGACGTAAGTCTCATACCTGCTACGTACAGGAGTAGGAGTCTTACACACTTGGGACTCTCTCTGCTTCCTAGTAAAAATAAATTCTTTCTTTAATACGCAAAAAGGAAAATAGGACGTGGTGTATTCCATGCATAGATTATTAACCATAGAGTCCATATATAATACTCCTATACATACACGTGTAAAGTTATGTCTCCCAAAGATAATACATCAGGGCATGCATAACGTAGCCAACAACCACTAATCAATCTGCGTCATTTTCCCATGCAAAAAAATGCACATAGTTCACCGAGCTACTTCGTAAAGCACACGTAGGTCTATAGGCATATTCACTTTATTTGTGTTCGCTGAGAAAATGAACAAATTGGTTCCGAGAAAATAGTCCTAAATCTATGTAAAATAATCATAATACATACTAATGTCTACACTAGATGTAAAACTGCTAACTTATACCGGTGCACCAGATAATAAGTTGATTTTGTATGACAGATTATGTGGTTCATATTGGATGTGAAATATATTTAGCAATATATCGCTATAACGTGAAGTATGTAATTAATAAATTCAATATTGCTCTATGGCAAATAGCGACAACCTTGAAATAACCTAAATAATTGCTATGTCCCCGCTAAATGGCGCCCCATGCTGCCAAAAATGCTAAATGGTACAAAGACACCGTTTAGAAGGACCATATCAAAAACACGACAACACAGATATAGCCCGCTATTAAATTTTTTATTTTAACAAAAAAGTAAGAGTAAATAATGAAGAAAAATGGTATGCTCATGTATAAATTTTTCATGGTACTATAAACTCAATAGATATATGTCTACAAATTTAATAATAATATTTGTGTACGCCGTATCAAGATCTCGGTAAGCAGTCCATTAGACATACCATGCCAGTACAAACAAAAACAAAATTTTGTCACACTGCACGGATACAGTAATGTAAATAATGTATATATTAGCATAAGTATTAGTAAAGTCTAATTATGAAATAAAATATAAATACTTCCTTCGATACATATTAATTGTCGCTCACTTAATACAACTTCGTACTAAAGTTGTACTAAGTGAGTGACAATATAAACGAGTCGAGTAGTAAGAAAGAGTCTTTTCGCGAGAGTAGTATAGGTTGGGATACATCTATCTTCTAAGCAACCTCCATTTTAATTATCAAGACCACCCTTCAACCAGGCTACCATCTTTTTTGAGGTCTTTATTATCTCTATCGACGAACGTGTAGGATCGTTCAAGCAATATTTAGGGCTCCTTGATTCAAAGTAATTTTATAGGTTTTCTGGAGGATTGAAATCCTTAGGATTTTTTCCTATGTTGGTCCTTTGATTCATAGGATTGGATCCCATAGAAATTTTTCTACGGAATCTTTTGTACTACATTTCATAGGAAATCTAATATCTACTCCAACCTCTTTTTACAATTCCTTTGTTTTTTCCGTGCCATCAAACACTCAATGCTAATCCTATAGGATTTAAATAGGCATGCCACTCCAATCATATACTTTTCCTATTCCTACGTTTTCAAAATCCTATGAATCAAAGAGGCCCTTAGTCTCTTTGCTTTACTATCTATTTTAGGTAGACCGTTAAGGACCTCAGAAAACAGATGTTACCGCCAGGCCTTGATTTCCAAAATAATTATACGGGGAATTCTCATTGAATGAACACTCTCTATATTATGCCTTAATAGAACTGAAGCTCGAAGCTCGTCAGCAAGATATTTGAGTCTTGCGTGTCTACCTCTTCACCATCGAGACATCTTGAAAGTGAATCGTATACCATGAATATAATGTCTATTCTATAGAGAGCCCGTTCGGACGCACGGGTTTGATGACTTGTACTCATAACCTAGTAGTGTATAATATTTCCTGATCTAATAACCATGCTTATCTACTATCTTTTTTTTAGAAAATCTATCTATCTTTCTTATATTTACCAATTGGATGCACCTTTCAAGCCTTCTCCTTAATCCACATCATTAGAATTAATTATACCGTTGGATTATAAAATTTACAGCCAGCATAAAAAAGCCGTCTCCTTAATCCACTTCATTAGAATTAATTATACCGTTGGATTGTAGAATTTACAGCCAGGATAAAAAAGCCTTCTCCTTAATCCACATCATTAGAATTAATTATATCGTTGGATTGTTAAATTTATGGTTAGGATCGAAAATGAAAAATTGCGTAACATAGACTTTCCGTACAATACAAAATAGCATCTGCCACGTCTACCATCAATGGAAAAAAACGAGAAAGCCTCCACCCATAAAAACCCCACCGATATAAATAAAAAAGGGAAAAATATTTACAAGGTGGTTTACATATATGTTTACAGTTTGTTCGACATGCATGGGCAATGTGAATATATGTGCAAAATTGAGTTGAAAAGCTTCCCATGCGTGCACATGAACTCCAAGGAGAGCCAAAATTGTACTCTCTCCGTCCGGAAATACTTGTCATCAAAATAAACAAAAGAGGATGTATCTAGACGTATTTTAGTTCTAGATACATCATTTTTTATCCATTTTGATGACAAGTATTTTCGGACAGAGGGAGTAGTATGGATCGTCCTCCACTAACTTGACATCGTGATAGATTAACTTGGGGGAAACAACATTTTATTTTGTTTTGAAAAATATGAAAATTTACATGCATGTAAAATACACACACACATGCGCGCGCTTATACATGCGAGAAAATACGTTAAGTTTCAACCCGAGATAAATAAAGATATAAATAAAAGGTTAAGTTATTGTGCACTAACCGACACTAGGTACAGTATGGTATATGTGACATGCCGTAAAAATGTAGTTAAACTACAATAAGTACATACATAAAGTATCATATTATTTTCTTTGAGTAAAAATTATCACACTAATTTCTCAAATTTTACATATGTATTCCCTATGTGACCTCTATATGCGTGGATTTTTACCCATTTTATAGAACTTATAAATCTATTGTCGTACTAAATTGAATATTTTGACCGAGTTGAAATTGATTTGCTGTTGAGAACAAGTTAACGATAAAGGGTTTCCCCCCGCTTTATATTATAAAGCAAACACCCCATACATCCAGCTCGCTGGGGCAGCAGCACAGATAAGCCCAAAAGAAAAACAACAAGAAGAAAGAGAAATAAATGCCGACACCGGCAGATCAACGAAGAAAGGAAGACCGGCAACCGCTGCACCCTCCGAAGAAGTACCACCACTCTCCCAACATCCCGAAGCACCGCGGCCCAATCAACACCTTCAAGAAGGAATGTGACGATGTCGCCACTGTTGCCCGAACAAGTTCTAGGGTTTCCTCCGGTACGCGAGGGATAGTGGGGAAGGGGTATACCCGATGCCCCTCAGGAAGGTCCAACGACGCCCCAGGCGTCATCACATGGGTGCTGGCCAGGACGACAGGGGTTTCTCCCGATCCACAACACCACCACCGCCCCAGGCATTTCGAAATGCACCACCCCCTCAGCCACCGACCAGCTTGTGCCACCAGGATTACCGGATAACCCTCACCGGCTCACTGGAGTTGTCAACACGAGACCTGGAGAGGAAGAGAAGACACCAGCCACGGGAGCAACCACAACTCGACCGGAGGGAGGGGACAACCTCCACTGCCGCAGCGGAGCCGACCGGACGCGGCGACGAGGACTTGCCGGGCCTCGACTGCCCGGCCGGGCCCACGTAGACCCGGACAGTCCTTTCACCACGCTGCAGCTTGCCGACCAACGAAGTCCTCACCGCCTGAGACCGCCGCCACCACGCCACCTCCAAGGAACGTCGCCGACAGATTGTTGAAATATGATTCAACTAGATATAAAGTTCTGAAATCGCTAAGATATGCCTGACACGTCCTACAAGATGTTTCTACTCTATTTTCATGTTTCTTTAGTGGTCAATACTCATGTGTTGATGTCTATACAAGTAGCTATATAAAAGTCTCCATTGTTTGCTCTTTGCCATGATGACAGTCTTTGCATGTTTTTGTGCATGTGTGAAATACTACCTTTTATGTAACTTCACGTTTCATTCTGCTAGCATTATATGCCTCTTACAGGAGTGTAGCTTTCTGTTTATATATCAGGTATTCAGTTGCACTAACATCTCAATGTGGTAGTCTAGTTTAGATTAGAGACTAAACTTTTTTATTATATATTGTAGTTGATGGAACTTTGACAAGGATGAAGGCACCAAAAGTGGATTGACACCTCGAAGAAGTGAATGATGTTCAAGACATGGTATGAAGATACCGTCGCAACTAGGATTCTATGATGTAGGGCTGCTGAGGGTGGGGATTAATCTCCTAGGACTTGACAGAATTATTTGTAGCTGCTACACCTAATAGTTCACGTATGATGATGTTTAACATTGGAGTGGTTTAGGATATGTTTGATCTATGCCCCCTTCAAGGTGTTTTATAAAAAAATAGTTCAATACATAAATCAAGGGAAAAAATCGGAAGGAAAAACTAAGAATATCTGAAAAAGTCAAAACAGTCTTTCCAGAAAAACAGCCTTCTGATCGATATTTCCAGAAGAGCACGAGGCTAGAATGGAAACCCCGAGTTGTATATAGCGGACAACTAAAAGACTTGGGGTATTTGTTGTTCCTCCTCTCCTTGGCAACTGTTTTTTCTTGTGTGTTATGGGGAAATAGAGAAGCAGTGGTGGCATTGCCGTTGAAGATCAAAGGGATATGAGCTACCAGCATTGGAGGCATTACACCAGTTCTCACCTCCTCGGCTACTGCATCATTGTTGCCCCCTTCATCGCCAAGATCTGGCTGGTTTTTATCTTGCCTTGATCTCTTGGCGTTTCATTTTATTGTTGGCTTAATTTAATTAAGTTCCACCCTTTCGCTTTGGTGATAATTGTGCGGTATGAGTCACAACATGTGTTTTCTGACTTTTGACATACATATTGGGAAGTGAAAATATAATTGTGTCACAATTGAGTGATTGCATTTAATAAGTTGCTAACATGGTCACAAATACAGTAACACAAAATTAATACCGCCAATAAGTTTGAAAAATTAATTTTCTGCTATTCGTGTGAGGTTGGTTATGTATGAACTCCAGCAACAAAATAGCTAATAAAACCAATAGCTAACAAGTAGAACTTGACTTCATAAACAGTTTCCACATTTATTGTTTTAGGCACATAATGTTGGAGTGATTGCACCAATAAGTAAGTTGTGTCAGTCTAGGTTTTTTAGTGTCAGAAACTCATTCCTCGTTTCCCAAACCTGAGAGAGACTGTATCCATATTTGGAATATAGGGATTCTAGGATACCCCGTCCTCAAACTAAAAACTGCTAAGTTCTAGAATGTTAGACGATGTCTGTCAAAAGGTAAAGTGACTGAACCTAAGAAGCAAAATAGAAAAACTGTATCCCTCACCAGGATCAATGGGTACTAGAAGGTACCTTCCCATATCATCAAAAGAAGAACCAAGTTCATCATTTGAACTTGACTGGGCTGCAGAATACTTCCATTTCTTTGTCATGGCAGAGGATCCTGATGCCTCATTGACTAGCATTTGGGTGGCAACAACTTGTTCTGGCTGCTCTGTATCAGCATATGAACCTCTGCTGTGGCAAGTTGGTCTTGTTCTGAATCCGCAGAATGTTCTGTATGCTCACTTTCGGTTGGGTCAGTTATCTTGAGCAGCGAGACTGTCGGTCTATTTGGATGCTCCTCAGCAGCCTTTTCCCAAGATTTTCTTGCTTCTAGAGTGATACTACTAGGATCAAGAGTGACTTCCTTTAGACACCGGAGTCGTTTGATTTCCATGTCAGCGACATGAGAGAAACGCCAAAGTAAGCTCCTTCATCGATTTTCCATAACAAACATACGCACGGCTAGTAGTCTTGGAAATGCCCGATCTTTAACAATGGACTCGTCAAGTTGATCTACAATCAGCTTGAGATATTGCAATGATCTCTAGTCGGTCGTCAAAGCTTCAAATAGACCGATGCATTGTAAGTTCAGTTGATGAAAGGCACAGCTCCCTGAGACCGCGCAGCTAGCAATTTAACAAATTGAGGCAGTTCAAGCAAACTTTTCAGTGATCTAACTGAGATAACAAGGTGCTTTTAAGTAATTGAGGATGTCTTCTCAGCAGTGCACATATAAGTGAGGTGAAAGAGAGTAGGGCTCATCGCTCTCCTCCTTTTATCATGAATGAACCTTTGAATAGCATCCTGAAGATGACAGAAGTTAGTGCCACTTGCAATTCTCTCACATCGCTCAATTTTTTCATGTGACTTATGATTTGTGGAAACCCTTGGCTTTCATCAGCGAAAAATCCTGCTAGGTAGTGTCTCTAAGTTGCATTGTCCTGACAAGAAAAAGTTGTGTAGTTCCAAAATCTTGAACTTTCAAAGCAGATGGATTAACACGAGGGTGGTAGCAGGATGACTTGTATCTTGTATGGGTGGTGCCTCCACCTTGGTTCTAGTATCTCTAGAAGCTTCAGTTTTTCTATTCCCTTTGGAAGGCTTGTAAAAGCGCTCCCAAGGCTCAAATATTTTAGAAGCTGAAGGTTGTCTATGTATTTGGAGTAAATTGCACAAAACCACCAGTTTGAAGGTTAGGTTTGCGAAAAACACTACAATACAATTTTTTTTTAGAAAACATCATGTCTACGGTAATCTTTTTGCAAATAACACTGATCGGCGGATTAAGCTCGTTTGAGCGTGTTTATGACAGGTGGGTCACATTTTTTGCTTATGTGGCATCACATTTCGTGCCAATGGGTTTTAATCTAAATTTACAAAGTAGTCCCTAGAAATTTATGTATACACCCCTGAATCAAAATGCAAAATCACAATCACCCCCCACGTGCACAAAACGAGTAGCACGACGGCCATGGGCACTCGTCGCTGGCTGGGGCGGCACCCATGGAGGCTTGGGGCGGCTCATGGACCTCACCGGCGGTGAGGTCTAGCACCTCCTCTTCTTTCTAATTGGTGTTAGGGCGAGCTCGATTTGGATGGATTGGGGCGAGCCCGATTTGGATCTCGGGGCGACCAGGATGAGCTCCAGCATGTGCACGTCGCCCCGCTGTCGCCGTAGTCGGGGCGCCCGCCGAAGGGCCGTGTGGGCAGCCAGGGAACCAGGCACTGCTGGTACTGCAGCAGCACGACAACGGTGCGGTCGTAGGTGCTGTCATGGGGCACGTCGAGGTGTTGTCGCCGTCGTCGGGCCGCCCGCGAAGGGCCACGCTGGCGGCCAGGGAACCAGGTATGGCTGGTGCCGCCACCGAAGGGCCTTGGGCACCGGCTGCAGGGTTGCGCCTTGTACTTCGGCTGCAGGATGAGGCTCCGGCTACAGGTCGAGGCTCTGGGTGCGCCTTGCGCTCCGGCTGCAGGTCGAACTGGATGTCATCGGATCTGCCGTGGGGTGTGGAGGTGGAAGCGGATGTCGCTGGATCCGGTGTGGGGCGCGGCGGTGGAGCCGGTGAACCCGTGGTGGCGTGGTGGTGGGCGGCAGGGAGTGCGGGCGGCATGCGGCGGCGGCGTTTAATTTGTACAGAGAGGCGAGAGAGATGGAGAAGAATAGAGGTGTGTATGTGTAAAATTTACGCCACGTAGGCAAAAAATGGGTCCCATCTGTCATAATCCCAGTTAACAGAGCAAAATCCGCCGATCTGTGTTTTTTGCAAAAACATTACATAGACATAATGTTTTCTGAAAAAAAAAATGTGTTGTAGTGTTTTTCGCAAACCTAACCTTCAAACTGGCGGTTTTGTGCAATTTACTCGCCAAAAGACCAAGGGGGGGGGGGGGGGGGGGGAGCGCTTTTAGTTACGATCCTTCAAAATGGGATTGGAAAACTGAGGCTTCTAGAGACACTCGAACCAATACAAGCCGCGTTAATTCATATGCATCAAAAGTTCAAGGTTTCGGAACTGCCCAACATTTTGTTGCCAGGACAATGCAACTTGGAGACACTGGCAGGATTTGTCGCTGATGTACGCCAAGGGTTTCCACAAATCGTGAGTCACATGAAAAGCCTGAGGAAGGGCAATATCCTTAATTCCTTAAAAGCACCCTGTTATCTTATTTGATCACTGGAAATAAACAGCAGCAGGTTGCTTGAGCTGCCCCCAATATGTCAGATTAGCTAGCTGCGTGTTCTCAGCGAAGTGTACGGCCTTATTGCCCAACCTCGGTCTCGGGACTACTGCATTGACGATTCAATGCAGGAAATTTAAAGTGCAATACCGTTTTCAAGGAGACTACTCACTAGTGGAAAAGGGGACAAAGGTCTAGGCCGGATCAGCCAATTAGTCCCGGTTCAGTCTAGAACCGGGACCAATGGGGGCATTGGACCCGGTTCGTGAGCCCAGGGGGCCGGTCGGGCCACGTGGTCCATTTGTCCCGGTTCGTCTAGACCTTTGGTCCCGGTTGGTGGGACGAACCGGGACCAATGGGCCTCGCTCCTGGCCCACCACCATTGGTCCCGGTTGGTGGCATGAACCGGGACAATAGGCCCGTTTACTACTAGTGACTGCACACCGTGTTCTTTCCTAAAGTATGCTGCAAAGTGAGAATTCGATCCTAAGGCTTTCAAATCGACCAGAGTCTTGGGGGCTATTGGGATCAACGATTTTATTGTATCCTTCAGGTACATGCTAGACTTTAAGCCAGCACATACACTTTGAGGGCTACTGGCTATATATCTCGGCAGAGAATAAATTGCACTAATCAGAGAAAAAATCCATGAAAAATTGTCTTGCAGAAATCATCTTGGCGAAAAACTTTTTTCAACGGAGACTGGTCATCTACATGGATAACTGGAAATCGAGTTGTGGTGCCCACCACCTAGAAGTAGTCCGGCATGGAGACCGGTTGCGAGCGGCCGGCTGCATAGGAGACTTTTCTGGCATGCAGCGCGCTCGTACTCCTTCAATATTTTCAAAGACCAAGGTCATCTACGTCACCTCGAATGTTGCCCGACATAGGGGCTCAACTGTAAGAAGGCACTAAAAGAGAAAGTTCTCGTTGAACCAGTTTTCAAGACCGACGATCGAAGACGAAGGGCAGCTCGGACAAACCGATGTGTGTCCAGATATAAAGACCAGTTCAGGGGCTGCTTACGTTATACTAGATAGGGAGCCTCTCACCATGTCAACTCCTGGTCAGGTGGGACGGGCTGAGTACCCCATGACGGTTCTTTCCTGGGCCACTTTGGGCAGCCCATGGCAATCTACAAGGAAAATAAGGAAGCCTTGTCGTTTAAGACAAATACCTTATCCATGGACGCCTCTCCACCGACGTAATCGAGTAGCACTCTTGTAATCCTAGGGCTCTGGTAACTTATATAGACCTAGGCAAAGCTAGTTGATTGATCATGACAACTTAGATCATCATCTCTAGACACACAATGATCTATTGGTAGATCATCTGTATTTTGTACTCACTAGTAGATAAAGGGCCTTTAGTCCCGGTTCATAAGGGCCTTTATTCCCGGTTCTGGAACCGGGACTAAAGGGTCGGGACTAAAGGCCCTCCACGTGGCCGCTGCCTGGAGGTCCACCTTTAGTCACACCAACCGGTACTAAAGGAAATTTTATGATTTTTTTTTTATTTTTTATTTTCAAATTTCTAAATTATTTTAACCTCTAATCTCTAATCACCCCTCATCACTGCTCAATTTAATCTCTAATCACCCCACATCATTCCAAATCATCTAACTTCCCGGATGGTCACCCGTCCTCCCACTCCCCCAGCCTGAGCACGCTTAACTTCCTTGTTCTATTCTCCCTCGTTTCCAAGTCTACACTCATTGTTTTCCTGACAATAGTAAGATGTCAATCCTATTAACCGTCAGGAGTTTAGCTTGAGCATGAAGTCACACATTTCACTGTTTGAGTTTGAATCTATTGTTCTAAAAAACAATAATTATTTAGTAACACTAATATTTTTTGAATAAGTAGTTTGACCATTGTTTGACCACAGTTTGACCAGATTTGACCAAAATTCAAAAAAAATGAAATAATTATTTAGTAACACTAATATTCTTGAATAATTATTTAGTAAAACTAATACTTCTTGAATAAGTAGTTTGACCATAGTTTGACCAGATTTAACGAAAATTTAAAAAAAACTGAAATTTGAGCATAACTTTTTTTTCCTTTTGGAATTTGAGGATTCTACAAATTTGCAAACAGGCCATAGGCCGTCCCCATCGGATGTGGATTTTCGTGCTGAACATTTTGATATATTATACGTTTTTTCCTGACATCGTATGCAAAAGTTATAGCCGATTTACATTTTCCCTACACTTTTTGCAAAACATGTCCAAATGTAAGTTTTAAAATTTTCGTAACTAGTAGATGTAGTAACCTAACTACATCTCGAAGGATTTTTAATTTTGAAGTTTCTATTATTTTCTTTTGGTTTTTACAAAACCGAAAAGGCGATACACCCGGGGGGGTAGGATTTGAAATTTGCACTATTAGTGCCGGTTCGTGGCATGAACCGGTACTAAAGGTCTCAACCCCATTAGTACCGGTTCGTGGCATGAAGCGGTACTGAAGGTTAGACCTTTAGTACCGGTTCGTGGCACGAACCGGTACTAATGGTCATCGCACCCTTCAGTACCGGTTCGTGCCACGAACCGGGACTAAAGGTCCCATTTGAACCGGGAGTAATGCATGTATGGCGCCCTTGCCGCTTGAACCGGGACTAATGCTCACATTAGTCCCGGTTCGTAATGCAACTGGAATTAATGCTCTTTTCTGGTTGAACGAAAGCCCCTTTTTCTACTAGTGACTTCATCTCAAATCAATACAAACACAAGCAGGACATAGGGTTTTATCTCTAAGGAGAGTCGTAACATGGGTAAAAACACATGCCCCTATTACCATCGTGTTAAGACTACTAGCTCAGCACCCCTACTCGACATCTGCCGGACTCGACTCTGTCACGTACCTCACTAGACAGCGGCAAACGTGGAGGAGCCTCAGCCGAACAAATGGCCGAACACCTTATGGGTGGCAACGGAGGAGTGCGGGGACGAGTCGTGGCTGGTGAAGGGCACCGTCCTTGGCCCGTTTACGGTGAGGTCTGTCGAAGCCCGCGTCCTCCGGCAGTGACCGTGGAGATAGAGCTCATATGTTGATGATTGTCGGTGACCCAGATTAGGCGGTCTTTGTAGAACTCCGACAACTGTTAGAAGCGGCCATAACGCCATCAAGAGTGGGTATCGCTGGATGCGGTGGCGGTGGGGCCATCGGTGGATGTGGCAGTAGGGGCTGTGGCGGTGATGAAGAGGCCGAACTAGGTGTCGGTGGCTAGGGCAACGAGGCCGGTGTCTGGGGGCAATGGTCGTTGTGTCACGGATCGGCGTGCCAGAGGAGGACAAAGGGAGCATGCCCCAAGCGTCCCTTGAGTGTCCGCGATGACGCAAAGCCGACCCAAACTTGGGCCAAAAGGTTCCAAGCGGACAATAGTATGTACCAGAAACAGATTGTCGTTGACCAAGTATTTTTTATCTCCATCGATGTGCTTCTCTTTAGGTCTGCGTGAAAACCCATGGTCGCGCAAAGCGGACAAATGTGGATTCTTATTGGTCATGGTGATATTCCATACCAAAGTTTGACCGCACACATACGCCTGGGTGCAAGCGTCCCTTGATTGTCCGCGAGGACGCAAACCCGACCCAAATTGGGGCCGAAAAGGGTGGTAGATGGGCAATTCCAAGGTGAAAGCCTTGCCCGACGTCGTCGGTGCCGGTGACGGCGGTGTTCCTGAGTGTCGTTTGGCCGACAATGGCGGGCCAAATGAGGAAAACGGATCACGCCGCAAGCGTCCCTTGAGTGTCCGCAAGGACGCAAACCCGGCCCAAATTTGGGTCGAAAAGGGTCCAAGCGGACAATCGTATGTACCTGAAACAGATTTCCTTTGGAATCTCACCATGACATACCTGAAACAGATTTCCTTTGGAATCTCACCATGACATACTCCCAGGAAAAAGCTTTGCCCGACGTCGTCGATGCCGATGATGGCGGCGTTCCTAAGCGTCGTTTGCCTCCTTGGAGGCGTCATTGTGAGTGCCTACCTCCCCCACTTTGCTTTCAGCGAAACCTATGGCCTGGTTCGCTGGAACGGACGGCGGCACTGGCGCAACGCCGTTCCCTTCTTGGAGGCACCGTCTCGTGAGGTTAGTTTCTCAGCTGGTAGTCATTGTTTTTGCTTGTGGTTGACAGTGACAACGTTGCCTCACCTTTGTATTTCATTTGTGATATTGAGCTTGTCGTCGTTCCACGGGTCGGTGTCCTTCAAGCAAGGCAGAGAGGGTAGGGGGCCCTGTTTAGCGACGGCTGGATGGTTTCACGAATAGGTCCATCTTTGATGCAGATAATGGTCCTTTCTTCCGATGTCTTGTCCATCATTGTCTTAATTGCATTTGTTTTCCCATCATTGTCTTCATTTCATTTATGGGGGAACGCAGGAGCTCCTGGTTGCATCTGGTACGAAAGTTGACGGATGTTCAACTTTCAGACCAGCTAGACGCGATTCATTGGAAGTTAACCAAGACCAGTGCATGGACAGTGAAGTCTATGTACCTGAATTTAATTAATTCTGGCCCAATCCCGAGACCAATTCATATTTGGAAAATTAAAGTGCTAATGAGAATCAAGATTTTCATTTGGTTTGTCCGTAGCAAAGTGATCCTTACCAAGGACAATCTCCTGAGGCGACGATGGGTCGGCAGTTCTCGATGTTGTTTTTGTGACCATGATGAGACAATACAACATCTCTTCATTGGCTGCCCACTAGCCAAGATACTCTGGCGCACGATTCATATAGCCTTTAACATTAGCCCTCCAACTAGTATAGCTTCTGTTATGAGCGGCATATACTGCAGCCCAGGCAGTTGGGGGCCTGGCCCAGTTGTCTTATCGTGTTAGGGGCTTAGCCCAATTATATCATTAGGAGGATTATATAAACTCATGTAAGGACCTGTTTTGAGATTAAGCAAGAAGCAATTATAATTGCTCGGCTTCCTTAGGGAGTCGGGTGACATAACCCTAGCCGCCTCCTCCACTGCACCATCTCCCTCTTGCCACAGCCGCCACCGCCACCACCGTGCAAGGACGGCACCTAGCCGCTGGCCGCTGCGCCCTATACCTCGCCCTCCTCCATCATTCCCCTACAATCTCCACCCTAGAACCGGCAGAATCCTAACTCCTAACACATTGGTATCAGGTAGCTCAGTTCAGATCATGTCTTCGCCGCCGCCCATCCCGTCGCTTCTGCTGCCGACCGTCACCAACGCGGCGCTGGCCCTCTCCACCACGTCGCTGCCCTCCCCGTCTGTATCACTGGTCGCATCCTCCGGCGCCGCCGGCACCCAGATGACGGCGCCCTCCACCGCACCACCGTCCGCCGCCTACACCCCGGAGGAGATCACCGGGGTCCTCAATGATCTCATCATAGCCATCCAGGGGATCTGCCTCTACTTGGCCAGGCCCTACGGGCTGCCGCCGGCCGCGTCACCAACCATCGCCACCGGGCCGATGTTGCTGCCGTGGCAGCCGCCGCACCCGCCGGCCTCCGCCGCACTCGCTGGGCCGCTGCAGCCACAGGTGCACCTACCGCCGCCACCAGGCTGGCAGCCCTGGCAGCCGCCGCACGCAGGGGCCACCTCGGTGCTGGTCGGGCCGCTGCAGCTGCAGACAGCCCCGCCACCGCCCCGCTCTGGCCAAAATTTCCGGTCGCGGCCATCTCGGCGCCCGCCACCTCTGCCGTTTCCATGCAGTAGCAGCAGCAGCTTCCACTGCAGGCACCTCCGCCGCTCAGCACCGGGATGACTACGAGCGCGCCGGCAGGCGTGTCGATTCAGCAAGTGCGGTTCCCGCCCCCGCCATCACGGCTTCTGGCCTGGTTGGCCGGGACGTCACCGCCGCCAGTCCACACCATGGCCACGGACCAACAGGCGCCCTCCCTGCCGTACGGCGGGCCCTCCGGCTCCGCGGGTTTCCACGCTGGCTTCGACAGGCCACCACTTTCCAGCGGATCACCCGTGCACACTGGACCGACACCATCCTCTTCGCTGCTCCGTATCACCGAGCCGTACGCTCACGGCGGTCATGTTCAGACACCGCCGCGCTTCACCAAGCTCAATTTCGCCACCTACGACGGCGCCGAGGACCCCCTCAACTGGCTCAACTAGTGTGAGCAATTCTTCTGGGGGCAACGCACGGTCGCATCGGAATATAGCTGGCTTGCCTCATATCAACTTCGGGGCACTGTACAGACGTGGTACTACGCCCTCGAGCAAGACGAGGGCGGCATGCCCTCATGAGAGTTCTTTCGCGAGCTATGCCTCCTTCGCTTCGGGCCACCGTTACGCGGGAGCCGGCTGGCGGAACTCGGCCGCCGCCCCTTCACATTCACGGTGCAGGACTACGCCGGTCACTTTCAGGCCCTGGTGTGCCACGCGCCCGGCGTAACGGCTCGCCAGCGGGCCGAGCTCTTTGTCGGCGGTCTGCCGGATCATATCCGCATGGACATGGAGCTGCGGGGACCCCAGGACCTCCAGACGGCCATGCACTACGCCCGCGCATTCGAGCGCCGCGCGGTGGCCATCCAGCAGGCATCACCAGCCCGGGCCGCTGGGCCGCCACCCGGGCCGGACATTCCCGCGTAGGGTCGACCTGCTCAGGCTTCCGCGGCACCCCTCGTTGCGACCGCGGCGCGCCCATTCCACCGGCTCACCTTGGCCGAGCAACTCGAGCCTCACCGCCAAGGGTTGTGCTTCAACTGCGACGAGCCCTACGTACCCAGCCATACAAAGGTCTGCATACATTAATGATTAGAGATATCCCAATGAAAGGAACAAAATATGCAAACATTCAAATACACTCACTCCATGTTAGAAAGAAGAAACAAATATTGCATCATTTATGATATATTGTATGCATAAAATGAAAATATAAAAAGTAGCTATAAGATTACGAAAATTAACTGTTCTACATGACAAATCTGGTATTGATCAGTTTTTCTAATAGCATTAACACCACTGGCAGATCCACTGGAAGGGCAGCAGGGGCCCTAGCCCGCCCCATGATCTTGTTTTTCCATGTATAATTACAATGAACAATAATATTTTTTTGCCTTTTCCCTTAATTAAGCTAGCCCCTCAACCATAATTTTCTAGAGTTCCTACCTCCGCCACTGATTAACACAATTACCTAATATGTTGATACCTTATTTTCCATCCGAGAAATCTAGTACATCCGATGCAGGCAAATTAGTTTGTTCAGCGTACAATAATGCATGGAAGCAATATTATGTAGAAAACAGAAAACTATAGACCAATTGGCAAAGATATTAGGGCGAGCTTGGAAATTTCGAAAATATATTGATACATGATCTCATATGTAAATAGGGCAGAACTATCTATTTGCGTCAACAAATATTTGGACACAAAGAACAATGTGTTGCATCGGTATTATTGCAGAAGTGTAGAACTTGAACATTATGCCAACCTTCTAAAAAACAATAAAGGCTCATGTGGTCCTTCTAACCAATTCTCTATCTCTACCTAATATTAAAAGATGAAGTCTTTCATAGTTCTTCATAAGTCATCCTTTTGTATCCTTTGATTTTATGTTAAACCACAAAGATTGACGGCTAAGATTTAAAAGGATGAAGATTTTTTGTTTAGTCAAAAAAGAAACGATCCGTCGCTCTGCCAATTTACGTTCGTTCGCGTGCTGAGATCTGGCCCGAGAGAACCTATCCCTATCCTTAGCTTGTATGACGTCGCCTAACTCGCCTGTTGGCGGACCTTACCCGTTTTCTTCAAATGACCACACCCAGACAATAAAGGCGCTCCAATACATTCCATAGAAGCCCCAATGTTAAATACTCCTATTATACATATCCACGTCTTGCCGTAAAAGGCACAAACACTGCTCAGCCACGTCCGACTCCTGCTCCTATAAATGGTACTCACTACTGGAATTCTGGGCTACGCCGAGTGCCACGGATATTCGGCAAAGGGCCGAAAACCGCCGGCAAAGCCTTTGCCGAGTGTCACCCTCGGCAAAAGCCACCCGACGTACACCTCTTCGGCAAACAGGAGTTTGCCGAGAGCCAGAACACTGGCACTCGGCAAAGACTTCGCCAAGAGCCAAATAGTACCACTCGGCAAAATAAAGTAGCTAATGGATAGCAGACGGTGACGGCGGTTCCTGACACGTCGGACCAGGGGAACAGGCCGAGGGCCTTCTTTGCCGAGTGCCACTCTCGGGAAAGAGAGACAATAGGTGGCTGACACGTGTCAGCTCCTGACATGTGGGACCAGGCGAACAGGCCGAGGGCTAACTTT
Source organism: Aegilops umbellulata (assembly GCA_032464435.1). Taxonomy (NCBI): domain Eukaryota; kingdom Viridiplantae; phylum Streptophyta; class Magnoliopsida; order Poales; family Poaceae; genus Aegilops; species Aegilops umbellulata. Next base: position 22,059,134 of record CP136054.1, read on the forward strand.
GCCGAGAGCCACTCTCGGCAAAGCCACCCAGTAGGTGGCTGACACGTGTCAACTCCTGACATGTGGGACCAGGCGAACAGGCCGAGTGCCAACTTTGCCGAGAGCCACTCTCGGTAAAGCCACCCAATAGGTGGCTGACACGTGTCAGCTCCTGACATGCGGGACCAGGCGAACAGGCCGAGGGCCTTCTTTGCCGAGTGCCACTCTCGGCAAAGAGAGCCAGTAGGTGGCTGACACGTGTCAGCTCCTGACATGTGGGACCAGGCCAACAGGCCGAGGGCCAACTTTGCCGAGAGCCACTCTTGGCAAAGCCACCCAGTAGGTGGCTGAGACGTGTCAGCTCCTGACATGTGGGACCAGGCGAATAGGCCGAGTGCCAACTTTGCCGAGTGCCGCTCTCGGCAAAGGGAGCCAGCAGCAGGCTAACACGTGTCAGCTTCCGACACATGGGGCCAGGAGAAACAGGCCGAGGGCCATCTTTCCCGAGATCCACGCTCGGCAAACTCTATCTTTGCCGACTGCGGCTCTCGGCAAACTGAGCCAATAGGAGAGGGTCACATCACTTCTCCTAAAAGCCGTGAAAATACTTTGCCGAGAGTCATCGTCGGCAATCCTTGTTCGTTTGCCGACAGGCCTCTTGGTAAATTTGTCAGGAGGGCTACATGTTATTAACCTTTACCGAGAGGCCTCTCGGTAAAGGGTGCATTCTGGTCCAGTTTCACAGTCATTGGCAAGAGCCGCCCTCGGCAATGGTGTGCCAGGAGCCTTTTTTCCCTGTTTCTGTTTCTTTCCTGCAGCGAAACATATACAGCAACATATAGTTCATCACACATAGAACATGTCACATATAGGCATCACCGAACAAAAGAAGCAATGATTGATTCTTAAAAACATTCCATATAAAAGCAATAGTGCATAAAAGCAATAGACCACAAGTTTACAAGTCTCAAGATGCAAGAGTTCTCAACATACAAGGAACAGTTTCAAACATAACGTAACATGAAGATCACACGATTTTGGAGATCGGAGTGATAACATCAACATTACAAGGCATCATTCCGTTTGCTGCCCCAACTCCATCAACCGGAGTGATAACATCAACATTAGAAGGCATCATTCCCTTTGCTACCCCAACTCCACCAACTTGAGGTGGAACTACCGAAACATTGTTCAACCCTTGTGATGGGTTGAGCTGTGATGGATTGACCCAATAGTGAGATGAATGCATATGGTAATGCCGAAAATGGTGATAGAAATAGTTTGAACGAAACTCACAATGTTCCACTCTGGCGTCGGTGGCATCTCTGGCACTGGTTGGCCTTGCATGGAATAAAGATTGGCCACCATATGTTGTAAAGACTTCACTAGATCATCTTGTGCCTTCAGCTTGGCCCGGTTTTCATCTCGTTCTTTCTCGGTGTCAATCAGTCGAGTCTACAGTATGTCAATGCAAATGTCATTCATGTTGAAATGCAAATATGCAGGACCATGAAGGATGAATGAAGAAGCACTGACCTGAATATCCTCAATAATGCTCACGGAATGTGGTACGTGACGCTCTACGGTAGGAGTAGAGCCAGTACTCATAGCACGGAGTGTGTTGACTCTTGGAAGGGAGGAGGTTATGACAGAATCGAGGTGAACCGCCATCCGGCAATTCGGTTTACCGCCTGCCGCGGCAATGGCCACAAGAGGGTCAAACGGTAGCACGTGAGGATCAGCGTCAAGCCCTTACGTCTCCTTCAATTTTTTGGTGTAGTTCTCTCCATCTGACCGGGCTTTAGAGATGATCCAGTCCCTCTTCGGATGGAGAGGGTCCTTGTCCTTGTCGTCTTTGGTACGTTTGATGGTCCATGCCTCGAAATAAGTGATATCCTTGCTAGTGCCTTCTTTCCGCAAAAGAAAGCGATCCAAACAATCAAGGGAATGCTCACAAATGAAAGAGAACATGATGAAAAGAAAAGGATGTGGTTGCCTATATGTTTTGAGATGACACCTGGGATGGTGAGGTTGCCTTGACGGTGTCCTCGGCCCCCCATCAACTTACGCCGTTCAGATATTACTTTGTGTTCATCCTACCACACTGGATCTGTCAACCGTTCGACGATCTTCTCCCAGCACGGACGTTTGTCAGCGCACCACCGAGGAATCACCTGTAAATTAAACAAATACATCTTAGTAAGGATTCTAATTTTGCGGTAATGTAGGGAATAACAAGCATCCATCGTCACTTGCCTTGAAGTAATTGTCCCGTGAAAGATGCGTCCCTCGAGCCTCCTGTTTGGAAATCCTATGGTTGAGCTAGTCCGCGTGATACTTGACTACTAACCGGACGCGCTCCTCAAAGTGCAAGTCGTGGACTAGTTTCTTGGCAATATTCTCAACCACCACATTTGCACGATCTTTCTGACCCTCAACGCATGTATAGAATTCCTACAAACATGCATACATGTGAGAAGGGTTAAATCACGACTATGGCAAATTTAAACCTTTTGGTATTGACATTTAGGTGTTTGAAAGGACTTACCCAGAAATCGTTGACCACTCGCATGGCTCTGTTATCATAAACCCTTTGGCGCTTATCCAGGAAATCCGGTGCAACTTTGTAGTGATCCCATGACCAAGCTGGCTCAATGATACCGTTCGGCAAAGTGACCAGTCCAGAATAATTTAACCTACAAAGACCCCCAATGATGCCACTCGGCGACTGTGGCAGATGCCTCTCACCACCTTTTACTAAGCTTCTGCATTTCGAAGAGTGAAGTCATATTATATGTGAGGAAATGACAAAAGGTACAATTTATATGGGATGAGTCGAGATAACCACTTACTTCTCTCCCATTGGTTTAATCAACACGTCTGTATGGACATATGGACGTCTTGGAAGATTTGAAGGACCATGCAGCCACACTTTCCCTCTGCAAGTAGTGCTGATAGTCGAACCGCTCACCTCGTGGTGCTCTATCACCCGTGAGGGTTCATCCCCACGCTCAGAAACCTGACGAACAACCACCCTCCTCTCGGCGGCGTCGTCCTCCACCACCTCCTCCTCCTCATCCTCCACCACCTCCTCCGCAAAATCCTCCTCGTCCTCCACCTCACGCGCCTCATCCCCATCCTTTGTTTCCTCCTCCTGAGTACGGTGAAGCACTACATCAGAGGGTTGAGGAGAAGAAAGAGGTGCTCTACTCCGGGCTCCTTTACGTACTCCTCCTCCTGCCTCACATACTGCTCCTCCTCGTCCGCCTCCTCCTCCTGACTCACCTACTCCCCCTCCTCGTCTGCCTCCTCATCCGCCTCCTCCTGCCTCACCTACTCCCCCTCCTCGCCCGCCTCCTCCTCCTGCCTCACCTACTCCCCCTCCTCGCCCGCCTCCTCCTCCTGCCTCACCTACTCCCCCTCCTCGCCCGCCTCCTCCTCCTGCCTCACCTACTCCCCCTCCTCGTCCGCCTCCTCCTCCTGCCTCACCTAGTCCCCCTCCTTGTCCGCCTCCTCGTCCGCCTCCTCCTCATGCCTCACCTACCCCCCCTCCTCGTCCGCCTCCTACTCCTCCCCCGCGTGGTACTCGACCTTGTTTCGCATGTTTTTCCGGACGGGTATCTAGACCCTCCAATCCTTTGGCCTTCTTGGCGGTTGTGGCAACCGATGAAGGAGCGGCCACCACTTTCACCGGTTGAGCAGGTTGATCATTGTACAGATCATTCACTTTTTTCAAACTTTCCTTTGGAATATACTTGCTACCTGTCATGTTTCAATCACCTGATACGAAGAATAACAAACCAGTTAGTACAGATGATACAACTTGATGTAAATACAATAAATATGTCACATATGAAGAATAAATGGAATTGTCACAATAATACATATAGTTGTTAAACACACAAATACAGAGTTGTTGCACACACGAATACATAGAGTTGTTGCACACACGAATGCATAGAGTTGTTACACACATGAATACATAGAGTTGTGACACACATACATAGAGTTCTCACACGATTACATGGAGTTGTTAGAAATAAGGGTCAATATTAGGTGCAACATTTGGATCAGGGCTTTCATCATTGCTATCATGCCGTTCATACATTCATCCTTGAAGTCTTCAGGGGGGCCCTCATCCTCATCTAGCCCCATGTGCCATCGCATAAGTAATGCCAAATCTCGAGGGTTAGAAACATCCTCGTATTCGTCCTCTGCATTATCTACTTCCATGTCGTCCATGGCCTCATGTTCCATAGCATCATGTTCGTGTTGCACGCCATCATCTTCCTTTGCATCATTTCCGTCTTCATCAGTGTCTGCTTCTTGAAAGAACTCTCCCTCGTATGTGTTAGGGTTTATATGATAATCGTCCTTGTTTGGGGTAGGTAAATGATACATGGGGGTACCTTGTACACGACATCCCACTTCAAGAGATCGATATATTCCGTAGATGTGCACGCGTATGGGAGAAAAAACACTTGTGTAGCCTGTTGAGCCATAATATAGACATCATTTCCTGCATATTTCGATGCTCATTCAACTTCGACAAAGCCAATACTAGGGGTTCGTCTCACTTTCTCAGGATTGAGCCAGCTACATCTGAATACGATGGGCTTCACTCCTTGTAAACCGCAATACTGCAACTCATAAATTTCTTCGATGGTTACATAGTAGTGACGTCCATTTGTCCCTAGACAATAGACCGCACTATTTATTGACCTTCGGTTGGGCCTCTCACGTGTGTGTTTATCAGTGTGGAAGCGATACCCATTCATGTCGTAAGCCTTAAATGACTTGGCCTCGTATTCAAAACATTTGGCTACTTCTCTCACTTTGGCGTCCATATCAACCTCCTGTTATGCCTACAAGTTAATAGGAGATTGTCTGGTTCATTAGTGGAAGCATTATAGGCAAGTAAGATCAACTAGAAGTAACATAAAGTTAGAAAAGTTATTTTTCTTGAGAACCAAGAAATGAAACCACCATCAGCATTGGTATATTCAAGAAGGTCTGCTGATTCTTCCTCGCTAGGAGGCCGTGGTAGCTTCCAGAATTCGTTCTGGAATTCCCTAGCAATAGGAAGAATTCGAGTTAGAACTCAAGACTCGTGAGTATTTTCAATAAAGGTGTTCTACACTTACTTTATGTACGGTTGCACTTCTTCCATGTTGGTTAAGACATAGGTCATAATAGTCGACCACTCAGTAGGTGAAAAGTTCTTGGGCTTCGGTCCACTTGCTTTGCCACCTTGGCCTTCGAAGAGGCTAAGGTCAGAAACATTAGTGGTGGGTTCTTAATTGTAACGAGGAGCTGGATTTAACCTAGTCTGAATACTATCATGATAGTACTTTGTCGTGGTCGTGGCCACCTCCTCGTTCAGGTATGCCTTGGCTATGGAGGCGCCTCAATGCGGGCTTCATTCTTACATTTCCCACGAAGATGCTTGAACTCCCGTTCAGGTGCATACTGCCATCGGAACTGCACAGGTCCTCCCATTCTAGCCTCATACGCGAGATGTAAGATCATATGTTGCATTGGATTAAAGAAACCTGGCGGAAATATCATCTCTAACTTGCATAGCAACTCAGGTGCTTGTTCCTCCAACTATGCAACAACTTTATAATCTAGTTCTTTGGCACAAAGCTGACGGAAGAAGTAGCTCAACTCCGCCAACACTCGCCAAATATCCTCCCTGACATACCCTCGAATCATCACAGGCATTATCCGCTCAATCCATACATGGTAATCATGACTCTTGAGGCCTCCTATTCACTCCCCTCATGATATTAGTTGCATATCCATCAGGGAAGTACAAGTTGTTCACAATCCATTGGAGAATTTCCTTCCTTTGGGGAGGGGTGAAAGGGGTTGGTGGCTTCTTCCAAGAATTACCTTTTGCACAAGGCACCAAATTTAATTTTGGCCTGTTGCATAGTTTGGCTTGATCGATCCTAGCCTGAATGTTATCCTTTGACTTCTCGGTGTTGAGGAGCGTGCCGAGTAAGGCCTTCCTTAAGATTCTTTTCAGTGTGTACTACATCAATGTTGTGTGGAAGTAGAAGATCTTTAAAGTAAGGGAGCCAAGCTAGGAATGTGAGTCCACTGGTGTGTCTCTCCATATCCCACAAAACCTTTCCCATCGAGCTTTTCCTCGAGAGCATCTAACTCATCCTTAAGCTGGGCACCGGTCATAATAGGTGGTGGAGGGTCATCAACAATAACACCTTTCTGGAAGTGCATAGCGTCTTGCCTGTATGGGTGATCAAGACGAAGGAACTGCCGATGTTGGTCAAAGCATACATACTTGTGACCCTTAGCCAGCCAAATGAAAGTCACACGCTGTCAACACACTGGGCAAGGCAACTTCCCCTTTACACACCAACCACAAAATATCGCACGTGCCGGTAGGTCATTTAGCAATGTGTGGTACCAGATATGCATATTGAAGTGCTTACTTGAAACGACATCGTATGTCCGGACCCCGTTGTTCCAAGCAACAAGTAAATCGTCCACCAATGGCTCCATATACCCACTCATATGCTTCCCGGGATAGTTAGGACCTGGAATTATCAACGTCAGGAACATGTGATGTCGTTGCATGCAAACGCCAGGGGACAGATTCAGGGGGATAATATATACTGGCCAACAACTATATATGGCAGCCATCAAACCATATGGATTGAACCCGTCGGTTGTTATCCCAACAGCTACACTCTTCCAGTCATCTATTTTCTTATGAATTTCAACAAATTTCTTCCATGCTTCACTGATACGTCTCCAACGTATCTATAATTTTTGATTGCTCCATGCTACTTTATCTACTGTTTTAGGCAATATTGGGCTTTATTATCCACTTTTATATTATTTTTGGGACTAACCTATTAACCGGAGGCCCAGCCCAGATTTGCTGTTTTATGCCTATTTCAGTATTTCGAGGAAAGGGAATATTAAATGGAGTCAAAAGGAACAAAATCAGCAGGAGAAGTTATTTTTTGAAGGAAACCCACTTGATGGACTTGTACCCCACGTCAGAAGAGCCACGAGGCGGTCACGAGGGTGGAGGGCGCGCCCCCTGCCTCGTGGGGCCCCCGTAGCTCCACCGACGTTCTCCCTTCACACATAGATACCGTCGTACCCTAAAACTTCTAGAATAGAAGATAGATCGGGAGTTCCGCCGCCGCAAGCCTCCAGAACCACCAAAAAAACCAATCGGGACCCCTTTCCGGTACCTGCCGGAGGGGGGATCCATCGTCGGTGGCCATCTTCATCATCCCGGCGCTCTCCATGACGAGGAGGGAGTAGTTCACCCTCGGGGCTGAGGGTATGTACCAGTAGCTATGTGTTTGATCTCTCTCTCTCTCTCTCTCTCTCTCTCTCTCTCTCTCTCTCTCTCTCTCTCTCTCTCTCTCTCTCTCTCTCTCTCGTGTTCTCTCTCGTGTTCCTCTATGGCACGATCTTGATGTATCCCGAGCTTTGCTATTGTAGTTGGATCTTATGATGTTTCTCCCCCTCTACTCCTTTGTGATGAATTGAGTTTCCCCTTTTGAAGTAATCTTATCGGATTGAGTCTTTATGAGAACACTTGATGTATGTCATGGTGATCAACTTGTGGGTTTAGTGACATTGGGAACCTATGCATAGGGGTTGGCACACGTTCTTGATTCTCCCGTAGAAACTTTGCGGCGCTCTTTGAAGTACTTTTATGTTGGTTGGATAAATCTGAGATTGTGTGATGCATATCGTATAATCATGCCCACGGATACTTGAGGTGACAATGGAGTATCTAGGTGACATTAGGGTTTTGGTTGATTTGTATCTTAAGGTGTTATTCAAGTAAAAACTTCAGGGTTGTTTGTGACACTTATAGGAATAGCCCAACGGATTGATTTGAAAGAATAACTTTGTGGTGGTTTCGTACCCGACCATAATCTCTATGTTTGTTCTCCGCTATTAGTGGCTTTGGAGTGACTCTTTGTTGCATGTTGAGGGCTTGTCATATGTTCTATCTATGTTATTATTGTTGAGAGAACTTGCACTAGCGAAAGTATGAAACCTAGGCCTGTTTCCTATCACTGCAATACCGTTTACGCTCACTTTTACCACTTGTTTCCTTGCTGTTTTTATATTTTCAGTTTACAAAAACCTATATCTTCTATCCATATTGCACTTGTATCACCATCTCTTCGCCGAACTAGTGCACCTATACAATTTACCATTGTATTGGGTGTGTTGGGGACACAAGATACTCTTTATTATTTGGTTGCAGGGTTGCTTGAGAGAGACCATCTTCATCCTAACGCCTCCTACGGATTGATAAACCTTAGGTCATCCACTTGAGGGAAATTTGCTACTGTCCTACAAACCTGTGCACTTGCAGGCCGAACAACGTCTAGAAGAAGAAGGTTGTGTAGTAGACATCAAGCTCTTTTCTGGCGCCATTGCCGGGGAGGCTAGGTAAGTGAAGGTATATCTTTAGATCTTGCAGTTGAATCTTTTTGTTTCTGGTTTTAGCACTACTTTAGTTTATAAAAGAAAAGTAAAAAAATGGAATTGAGTTTGTCTCATACGCTTCACCTTTTTAATATCTTTCGTGAGTATGATGGAAAGGAAAATTGTGCTCAAGTGCTAGAAGAAGAAATCTATAAAATGTTTGGCACTAAATATGTGAATGATGAGGATGATTGCAATGTTGTTAGTATGAATTCCTTGAATATCCATAATGCTAATGATATGCAAAGCCACAAGCTTGGGGAAGCTATGTTTGATGAAGATGATAATTTTTGTCCCCCATGCTTGGATGAGCAAATTTACTATGATGAAAGCATGCCTCCTACCTATGATGATTATTGTGATGACACGTATGCTTTAAAGAATAATGATAACCATGAAACTTGTCATACTGATCTTAATTCTCAATCATATGATAGTTATTTTGTTGAGTTTGCTCCCACTACTATTCTGAATGAGAAGAATTTTGCTTATGTGGAGAGTAATAAAATTTCTATGCAAGTAGATCATGAAAATAATGTTTTAGGTGCTGGTTATATTGTTGAATTCATTCATGATGCTACTAAAAATTATTACGAGGGAGGAACATATGCTTGTAGGAATTGCAATAATATCAAGTTTCCTCTCTATGTGCTTAAATTTTTGAAGTTATGCCTGTTTTACCTTCCGATGCAAGTTGATTATTGTTCCCATAAGTTGTTTGTTCACAAAATCCCTATGCATAGGAAGTGGGTTAGACTTAAATGTGCTAGTCATATTCTTCATGATGCTCTCTTTATGTTTCAATTCTTATCTTTTATGTGAGCATCATTGTCATCATCATGCCCAGCTAAAAGGCATTAAAGAAAAGCGCTTGTTGGGAGACAACCCAATACTTATCCTTACTGTTTTTGTGTGTTCACATGATTATGCTACTGTATTAATCATGTTTTATAGATTTTGTTTCAATAAAGTGTCAAGTAGAACCTTTGGGAAGACTTGGGTGAAGTTTATGTGATCTTGCTGTGAAAAACAGAAACTTTAGCGCTCACGAGTATAGCTGTCATTTTTGACTGGACAGTGATTTTAGGTTGATTATTTTTGCAGATGATTAATAGACAAATTGCTCAGATCCAGCAATGTATTTCATAATTTTTGGGGTTCCATAGGTATACGTTTGATACAGATTACTACAGACTGTTCTGTTTTTGACAGATTCTGTTTTCTATGTGTTGTTTGCTTATTTTGATGCATCTATGGCTAGTATTAAGTGGTATGAACCATAGAGAAGTTAGAATAAAGTATATATTACACCAATATGAATTTAGAATGAGTCATTACAGTACCCAAGTGGTGGTTTTATTTTCTTATACTAACGGAGCTTACGAGTTTTGTTTTGAGTTTTGTGTGGTTGAAGTTTTCAAGTTTTGGGTAAAGATTCGATGGACTATGGAATAAGGAGCGGCAAGAGCCTAAGCTTGGGGATGCCCAAGGCACCCCAAGGTAATATTCAAGGACAACCAAGAGCCTAAGCTTGGGGATGCCCCGGAAGGCATCCCCTCTTTCGTCTACGTTCATCGGTAACTTTACTTGGAGCCATATTTTTATTCACCACATGATATGTGTTTTGCTTGGAGCGTCATTTTCTTTTGTTAGTATTTTCTTGCTGTAGTTATCATAATGTTTTTCCTCTTTAGTTTCAATAAAAAAGTCAAGGATAACCTTTGCCATGCTTATTTTGCTAGTTTGCATGTTGCTGTTTGAAAACAGAAAGTTTACCGCTGTTGCAAAAATTACCTAGAAAAGTCGGAGCATGGTATAACGTTGAATATTTTTGCATATTGAGCTCTGATAAATTTATTACAGTGGGAATTTTAGTTCATAATTTTTAGAGTCAGGGAAGTATTGATACTCTTGCATTCTTTACAGACCGTACTGTTTTCACAGATTGCTGTTATGTTTGCGTTGTTTGCATATGTTTGCTTGTTTAATGATTCTATTTGATGATAGGAGTATTAAATATGCAGAGGCATTTAGTATTCAATGTTTAATACTAATTTAAGTGATTTGTTACAGTATAATATGCTAAGGTTTTGCATTGGTCTGTACTAACCTATCTCACGAGTTCTTATTGAGTTTGTTGTGAATGAAGCTTTTGATAAAAAGAGAAACCATGATATGAGAGGAATTAAGGAGACACAAAAGTTCAAGCTTGGGGATGCCCAAGGCACCCCAAGATAATCTTTCAAGAAGTCTCAAGCATCTAAGCTTGGGGATGCCCCGGTAGGCATCCCACCTTTCTTCTTCAACAACTATCGGTTAGTATCGGTTGAGCCTAAGTTTTTTGCTTCTTCACATGAGTTGTGCTATCCTTGCAATATAGTTTTCTTTAGCTTTGCTTGCTTTTTGAATAAATTATCAAGATCTGAAATTCCTAAATGGGAGAGTCTTCACATAGTTGCATAATAATTATTTAGCTACTCATTGATCTTCACTTATATCTTGTTGGAGTAGTTTGTCATTTGCTCTAATGCTTCACTTATATTATTTTGAGAGTCGTTAATAGCATGGTAATTTGCTTAATGTTAATATACTTTGTGTTCAAGATATGTGAAACTTTCTTTTGAGTTAATTGAATACTAAGATAAGTTTGATGCTTGATAATTGTTTTGAGATATGGAGGTGATAATATCATAGTCGTGCTAGTTGAGTAGTTGTGAATTTGAGGAATACTTGTGTTGAAGTTAGCAAGTCCCGTAGCATGCACGTATGGTTAAAGTTGTGTAACAAATTTGAAGCATGAAGTGTACCTGGCTTGTGCATCCTTATGAGTGGCGGTCGGGGACGAGCGATGGTCTTTTCCTACCAATCTATCCCCCTAGGAGCATGCGCGTAGTACTTGATTTTTGATGACTTCTATATTTTTGCAATAAGTATATGAGTTCTTTTGACTAATGTTGAGTCCATGGATTATACGCACTTTTACCTTTCCGCCATTTGCTAGCCTCTTCGGTACCGTGCATTGCCCTTTCTCACATTGACAGTTGGTGCAAACTTCGCAGGTGCATCCAAACCCCATGATATGATACGCCCTTTCACACATAAACCTCCCTATATCTTCCTCAAAATAGCCACCATACCTACCTATCATGGCATTTCCATAGCCATTCCGAGATATATTGCCATGCAACTTCCACCATCATCATCATCATCATGACATGCTTTACTTTTGTCATATTGCCATTGCATGATCTTGTAGTTGACATCGTATTTGTGGCAAAGCCACCATGCATTATTTTTCATACATGTCACTCTTGATTCATTGCACCATCTCGGTACACCGCCGGAGGCATTCATATAGAGTAATATTTTGTTCTAAGTTTCGAGTTGTAATTGTTGAGTTGTAAGAAAAATAAAAGTGTGATGATCATCATCATTAGAGCATTGTCCCAAGTGAGGAAAGGATGATGAAGACTATGATTCCCCCATAAGTCGGGATGAGTCTCCGGACGAAAAAAAAATGAGAGAAAAAGAGAGAAGGGACAATGCTACTATCCTTTTACCACACTTGTGCTTCAAAGTAGCACCTTGTTCTTCATGTAGTGAGTCTCATATATTGTGCTTCAAAGTAGCACTAGGATGTTCATGATAGAGAGGCTCTCATTTTGTCACTTTCATATACTAGTGGGAATTTTTCATTATAGAACTTGGCTTGTATATTCCTACGATGGGCTTTCTCAAATGCCCTAGGTCTTCATGAGCAAGCAAGTTGGATGCACACCCACTAGTTTTCTTTTGTAGAGCTTTCATATACTTATAGCTCTAGTGCATCTGTTGCATGGCAATCGCTACTCCTCGCATTGACATCAATTGATGGGCATCTCCATAGACCGTTGATTAGCCTCGTCAATGTGAGACTTTCTTTTTTTTTTGTCTTCTCCACACAATCCCCATCATCATATTCTATACCACCCATAGTGCTATGTCCATGGCTCGCGCTCATGTATTGCGTGAAGGTTGAAAAAGTTTGAGATTATTTGAGTATGAAACAATTGCTTGGCTTGTCATCGGGGGTATAGAAGTTGGGAACATCTTTGTGTGACGAAAATGAAGCATAGCTTAACCATATGATTTTGTAGGGATGAACTTTCTTTGGCCATGCTATTTTGAGATGACATAATTGCTTAGTTAGCATTCTTGAAGTATTATTATTTTTGTGTCAATATGAACTTTTGTCTTAAATCTTTCATATCTGAATATTCATATCAGAAGTAAGAAGAATTACATTGAAATTATGCCAAAGTATCACTCCGCATCAAAAATTCTTCTTTTTATCATTTACCTACTCGAGGACGAGCAGGAATTAAGCTTGGGGATGCTTGATACGTCTCCAACTATCTATAATTTTTGATTGCTCCATGCTACTTTATCTACTGTTTTAGGCAATATTGGGCTTTATTATCCACTTTTATATTATTTTTTGGACTAACCTATTAACCGGAGGCCCAGCCCAGATTTGTTGTTTTATGCCTATTTCAGTATTTCGAGGAAAAGGAATATCAGACGGAGTCAAAACGGAACGAAATCAGCTGGAGAAGTTATTTTTGGAAGGAAACCCACCTGATGGACTTGGACCCCACGTCAGAAGAGCCACGAGGCGGTCACGAGGGTGGAGGGCGCGCCCTCCCCCCTGGGCGCCTCCCCTACCTCCTCCACCGGCGTTCCCCCTTCACCGATAGATACCGTCGTACCCTAAAACTTCCAGAACATAAGATAGATCGGGAGTTCCGCCGCCGCAAGCATCCAGAACCACCAAAAAAACCAATCGGGACCCCTTTTCGGTACCCTGTCGGAGGGGGGATCCATCTTCGGTGGCCATCTTGATCATCCCGGCGCTCTCCATGACGAAGAGGGAGTAGTTAACCATCGAGGCTGAGGGTATGTACCAGTAGCTATGTGTTTGATCTCCCTCTATCTCTCTCTCTCTCTCGTGTTCTCTCTCGTGTTCCTCTATGGCACGATCTTGATGTATCCCGAGCTTTGCTATTGTAGTTGGATCTTATGATGTTTCTCCCCCTCTACTCCTTTGTGATGAATTGAGTTTCCCCTTTTGAAGTAATCTTATCGGATTGAGTCTTTATGAGAACACTTGATGTATGTCTTGGTGATCAACTTGCGGGTTTCGTGACATTGGGAACCTATGCATAGGGGTTGGCACACGTTCTTGATTCTCCGGTAGAAACTTTGGGGCGCTCTTTGAAGTACTTTTATGTTGGTTGGATAAATCTGAGATTGTGTGATGCATATTGTATAATCATGCCCACGGATACTTGAGGTGACAATGGAGTATCTAGGTGACATTAGGGTTTTGGTTGATTTGTATCTTAAGGTGTTATTCTAGTAAAAACTTCAGGGTTGTTTGTGACACTTATAGGAATAGCCCAACGGATTGATTTGAAAGAATAACTTTGTGGTGGTTTCGTACCCGACCATAATCTCTATGTTTGTTCTCCGCTATTAGTGGCTTTGGAGTGACTCTTTGTTGCATGTTGAGGGCTTGTCATATGTTCTATCTATGTTATTATTGTTGAGAGAACTTGCACTAGCGAAAGTATGAAACCTAGGCCCTGTTTCCTATCATTGCAATACCGTTTACGCTCACATTTACCACTAATTACCTTGCTGTTTTTATATTTTCAGTTTACAAAAACCTATATCTTCTATCCATATTGCACTTGTATCACCATCTCTTCGCCGAACTAGTGCACCTAGCTATACAATTTACCATTGTATTGGGTGTGTTGGGGACACAAGAGACTCTTCGTTATTTGGTTGCAGGGTTGCTTGAGAGAGACCATATTCATCCTCATGCCTCCTACGGATTGATAAACCTTAGGTCATCCACTTGAGGGAAATTTGCTACTATCCTACAAACATGTGCACTTGCAGGCCCAACAACGCCTACAAGAAGAAGGTTGTGTAGTAGACATCATTCACCATCCCGTGGATGTTGCATCTTTTTTGTATTGTACATCTTCCCTTCGGCGGCCCATCTCATATATTGGGCAGTTTCCTCGGTCATATAAAGCCTCTGCATCATTTCTGTGAATGAAAGATATCAAAGGATATTGACGGCAATTGAGAGCTGCCTCTTGCTACCATCATCATCTATTACCTGGATATACCTAGAGGATTTGCACTTGACACAATAATTCATATATTTATGTTCATTTCTAAATAACATGCATATGTTTGGACAAGCATGTATTTGCTCATACGGCATCTTAATGAACCGAGGATTTTGTTCGACTCGTACATGTTCTTTGGCAATATATTTTCTTTAGGCAACAGGCTAGCAATAACTGACAATAACTCATTGAAGCAAATTATGCTCATGTTATGGTTTTCCTTCAGGGCCATTAGGCGTGCAATGCCATCTAGTTGAGTAACCTCTGTATGGGCGTGAAGGGGTTTTGTGTCGCAAACAAAGCTGCATGATACTCTTCAGGGCTCTCCGGCGGCTCCTCGGAGTTCGGTTCCTCCCGCGGATCCGCACGGCGGATGTCATCTTTCAATCCAAGTATCATATTCGCCGGTGCGTTGTCGCACCACCTCCGCCCTAGACTGTTCTGTCTCACCGTGAAAGATCTACCGGTAATAGCCTAGCGTAAACCCATATTTGCCTAAGTCTCTACTCATAGTAATCTTATCTCTTTCTGTCTGGTTATCACACTCCGTGCATGGCCACCAAATTCCACGAACTGGCGTTTCTCCAGCAAATACTAATTCCAGGAGATCATTGGTCTTTGACCTCCACTCAGGGATCATACCCTCCATGCTGGGATGTCCGGTATACATCCAGTCACATCATTCCATCCTCTGATATAAAGTGGAACACACACATAAATTTTTTTATGTAACAAGTGGTTCCATCAAGTTTTACGACATGCACTGAGCTATGTAATAGGTAAAGATAGGTACTAATCCCACCCGAGAATGTGTACACTACTAGGGAAAAGCCTATACACAGAATCTTAGCAGCACCAAGGGTTAAAAACCCACGCTACTGCTTCTTACTAGCAGCGCGGGTTTTTAAACCTTGCTACTACTATGTTGATAGCAGTAGCGCAGGTTTTTAACCCTCGCTACTACTAAGCGGTCTCTACCGTGCCCCCCGGGACATGCCATATTAGTAGCGCGGGTTTTTAACCCTCGCTACTACTAAGTTGATAGCAGCAGGGTTGGTTTTTAACCCTCGCTACTACTAAGTGGTCTCTACCGTGCCCCTGGACCATGCCATAGTAGTAGCGATGGTTAAAAACCTGGCTACTACTAAGTTGATAGCAGTAATGCGGGTTTTTAAAATTCGCTACTACTAATCGTTTGCCATAGCAGTAGCGCGGGGTGTGGTCCCATTTTCAAACTCTACACCCCCCTTTGGATCGCCTTTTCAGTTTAAAAAAAATAAAAGAAAATGACGAAAATGTCAAAAAAATAAAAGAAAATAAGCTTCCCATGTGATATGTGGTCTAGTTGTTTGGAAAATTTGCAAATATGAATTTCGACTTCATTTGCAAAATCTCTCAAGAATTTGTAAAAATGGGCATAACTTTTGCATACTAACTCGGATGAAAAAGTTTTTTATATGAAAAATCATCTACTCGAAAAGTTACATCCGAATTTTGAAAATCCTGTCAAACATTTTTAAAATCCTCAAAAACCTAACAGAAACAAAGTTACGGGGCTTTTAAGATCTGGAGGCAAAAAAATTCATCAAATTTTAGTTTTTTCTTTATTTTTTGTTAAATCTGGTCAAACTGTGGTCAAACTAATTATTCAAGAATATTATTGTTACTAAATAATTATTTCAGTTTTTTTGAATTTTTGTCAAATCTGGTCAAAATCTGGTCAAACTGTGGTCAAACTATGGTCAAACTAGTTATTCAAGAAATATTACTGTTAATAAATAATTATTGTTTTTTAGAACAATAGTTTTAAACTCAAGCAGTGAAATGTGTGACTTCACGCTCAAGCTAAACTCCCGAGGGTTAATAGGATTGACATCTTACTATTGTCAGGAAAACAACAAGTGCAGACTTGGAATCGAGGGAGAATAGAACCCGAAAGTTAAGCGTGCTCAGGCTGGAGTAGTGAGAGGATGGGTGACCGTCCCGGAAGTTAGATGATTTGGAAAGATGAGGGTGATTAGAGATTAGAGATTAAAATAATTCAGAAATTTTAAAAATCGGGCAAAAAATTCAAAAAAAATTCCGCGGGTTAGTAGTAGCGCGGGTTTTTACCCACGCTGCTACTAACGAACGTAGTAGTAGCGCGGGTGGCACCCGCGCTGCTGCTATACGTTAGCTGTAGCCCCTTATTAGGAGCGCGGGCACCCGCGCTGCTAATAGGCCCAAAACCCGCGCTGCTGCTAGGCTTTTCCCTAGTAGTGGTAGGTTGGGTCCGCTTTCATGAAGTAATCCGACCCGAGGCAAAATTTCAGCAGCACCTCCCCGTTGTTCTCCAAATACACGTCTCAGCAATAAGCCAAGAGGATGTGTATCTAGAGAACAACAAGGAGACACTGTCGAAATTCTGTCTCGGATCTAAGTACATCATGAAAACGACCCGCCTACACATCCTCGGGTTGTCCATGGAAAAACATGGACAATTCGAAAGAGTTGAGGTTATAAATATGCAAAGACTTGCATATTTATAGATACAACCCTTCCGAACGGGAGACACCTAGGTTACGCGACTATTTAGGTGATCTACAAATAATGAAAACCTACACATGAACGGGAAGAGATTACCCTTGAAGCGTGCAACATAATTTACTCTCTCTATTGTAAAAATAGATGCATGTCCTGCATGAAAGAATGAAGTTGTGTCAATCATATGTCAAACACACAAACATCAATAACACTCACTCACACCCCCCCACACACATATCCATACATACACATCACACACTCAGTCACACATGCACAGACACACATCAATAGCACCACTCTCCCACACACACACTCACATACACCATTCATTATATATGCACATATATACACACCTAAATATAAAAAACCAACCGTGGAGCTCGGTGGCCGTGGCGGTGAGGGGCGGCGGCTATGGTGGATCATGGCGGACCGGGCGAGGCGCTGAGAGGCAGACGGGGTGGCGGCAGCGACAACGGATGGGGTGTCAGCGGAGGCGGCGGCGGACGGGGTGGGGCGCTGAGGGGCGGACGGGGTGGCAGGAGCAACGGCGAACAAGGAGGCGGCAGCGACGGCGGACGGGGTGGCGGCGTAGGCGGCGGCGGACGGGGTGGCGGTAGACGATCTCGGTGGAGGTGGAGGTGGGGGGCTCAGTGGAGGTGGACGGGTCGGGGGAGGCATGCCCGGTGGCGGCGGCGGCGGAGGCGGCAGCGGCGGCAGAGCAAGCCGGATGGGGCAGCGGTGCTGAGGGGTGGCGGCGGTCAGAGGCAGCAGGGGCGAGAGAAACAGAGAGAACGGAGGAGTGAGCGCGCGCGAGGGGGAAATTTTGTATAAGTCGCCGCGGGAAACATTTCCGATAGCCAACTTTCGGCGACACTCGGTAAAAGTCTTAACCCAGATCTCAGGGGCTTTTTCGAGAGCCGCACCGACAGTGGTTACCAAAGGTCGTCAGAGGCACTCGGCAATGGCCGCATTTTCCGAAAGGGACTCTCGGTAAAGCATCCTTCTTCTGCATTCTCCATAATATGTATTATAAATTTTTTTGTACTTTTTTGTTGTTTTCTTCCATGCTTGGCAAACAGCCTTAGCACATCATAATTACCGTCTTGTGTTTTCTTTTTCAAATGATGGGCCTCGCCCGGTTCTAGAGACAGGCACCCCTCCGGTGGCCCCGACGGTCTAGGGCATTGATCGGCACCAAGAGGGTGTAGTCCACGGTGAATAACTGCTTCTCCGTAGAAGTGCATGTCATCGAGAGATGACAGACCAAGTCTAGGCTCGTTCTGTCACAGGATCACCCACCGAAGATTCTGTCTCGGGGACGGACGCAGCCGGTCCTCGACGTTCTCGCCCGTGCGTGTGGTTTGTGAGGCATGTGCCACGTCAAGGATGTGCGTTGCTTATTCAAATAGCACACCACCCCTGCATGCATATGCATGGGCCACACGCATGTAGGGGTGCCCTCCCCCCTCGGGCGGTCTCCATATTGAGCACCCATCCGGTGGCCCCGGCGGTCTAGGGCGTTATTCAGCACCGAGAGGGTGTAGTCCACGGCGAATAACTGCTTCTCCGTGTTAGTGCATGTCATCGCGAGATGACAGACCAAGTCTAGGATTGTTCTGTCACGGAATCACCCATCAAAGATTCTGTCTCGGGGACGGACGCAGCCGGTCCTCGACGTTCCCGCCCGTGTGTGTGGTTTGTGAGGCACGTGTCACATCAAGGACGTGCATTGCTTATTCAAATAGCACATCACCCCTCCATGCATATGCATGGGTGATGTCTACTACGCAACCTTCTTCTTGTAGACGTTGTTGGGCCTCCAAGTGCAGAGGTTTGTAGGACAGTATCAAATTTCCCTCAAGTGGATGACCTAAGGTTTATCAATCCGTGGGAGGCGTAGGATGAAGATAGTCTCTCTCAAGCAACCCTGCAACCAAATAACAAAGAGTCACTTAGTTTTTTGCTAGCTTGGTTTTGGCCTTCCCCCTCCCCCTCTAGGTGGACAGGTGTGCTTGTGTGGGTTTTTCTTTATCTGAAACAAAATAAAAGGGTAAAGAACAGTTAAGAAACCGTACTCAACGATCTAAAACTAAATTAATAAGTGAACTTGGATTACCTGAATATATTTGCTCTTTCTCATATGAGATGCATGCAACTTCCACCTACACCTAGGATATGGACAAAAAACTGTGAACCTTGCTGGCTCACTCCTTTTAATCTTATAGGTGTTTTCAGATATAATGCACCATGTTGTCACTGCATTCCGACAGTCCAGCATTGATTGGAAAATGGTACCTACACTAAGCTTAGGTTTTTCCCTGTTCCACTCAATTGTTGGCATGTCATCACCATCGTATTCATCCTCGATTAAGCTGTCCATGTTCTCCACCTTCTCTTCATCGTCAGTGTCATCAAACCTAGCTTGGATGATGGGCTCCTCCATATATTCGTCATCCACTGTTTGGTGACTGGCTACATCGACCAGTTCAGGAAACATCATCTCGTCTTCATCATCATTTGTAGGCACTGCCTCGTCAGGTTCTGCATCTTCTTCTACACCAACTTCAGAAGGTACACGAGAAGCAGCAGCTGAATCGGAACCAGAATTGGCAGCAGGCATGTTGTGGCTCCATGAACCACTTGCTTTACTTGGTGTCGACCTACAAGGAGTGCCGGGGTGCTGGCTATTAGCACAGACAGATGATGTCTGAACTCCCTTCTCCTTCGCCCATTCTGCGCGTGGCTGAAGCACATCGATTTGGAGTTTACCGAATCGGCAACCAGCAATCCCAGCAAAAAGCATTGGCATATGATTGTCGCAAGTTAGTGGGAGAAATCTTTGCTCGTCACTGCTAAAGTAATTCAGTTCAACAACATCGGCATCACTCCAGGGATAGGTGTTTCGGAGCTCAGCTCACAAATCTTTGAAAGATATGCTGGTTTCTACCACTTTGGGATAGAAAAATGATGAAATCAAATGCGGTTTAGTACCAAGCAGCACACTAGTTCGCATTCTAATCGGCAGCCGGAAAGCCAGCGCGGGATCAATCCTATTTTGTTGGGGAAGGAAACAAAGGCTTCAGTTAGCTGGGTAAAATCGAGCACAAATTCGAACGATTCAAGCAAACAGAAGTCAAATACGGCCTACAATACGACTTAGAACGTCAATTTGAGAGGAAACAATGCTTACCCAGGATTAATCCATGAATTATCTCCTGCGGATTCGACCCAATCCTCTCCATGATCGACTGCATTCCGGGCGTCCTCACTCAACATCGCTATGTAATCCCAGATGGGGGAGGGGGGTGGGCTATATGTGGCGGAGACGCGGCGTCACCGACGAACGGACGAGGGCATAGGGTGGAGGAAACAACTGCGGTGGACACGGCAAGACGCCGACGGAGGGGGCGGGGCGGCGCTGTGCAGTGCGGCCTATCTAGATCTGTTTCAGATTCAGACAAGCTACCCAATACGTGTCTCCTTGCGGTCCCACCCGTCAGCAAGCAATAGTCAGACGAAGACTCGGCCCCACTCGTCAGCAATTAACGGTCAAGACGGCAAACGCCCGCTATGAGCATTTGTGAGAGTTTCAGCTAAGGAAGAGGGGAAAAGTGAGCAAATGTTTGGAGCGTGGGGAAAAGTGAGCACAACTAAGGAACCATGGGCACTAATTTAAATATCCCTTTATTTATATGTGAAACCTCTCTTTCTTTATTACTTCCTATTAATTGCAACGATGACCAAAGCTATGTTTGTCAACTCTCAACAACTTATAATCATCATACTCTTTCTATGTGAAGTCATTACTCTCAATAAGATCAATGTGATCTCTTTTTATTTCTTTTTATTCTTTTCTCTTTTCTTTTAGTCACTCTAGATCATGGCAAAGTAATCAAGCCCTTGACTCAACACTAATCTTTATTATATAGCTCACAGACTCGATTACATAGAGGGATCATAAAGCAAAACTCAAAACTAGATCATGCCATAAACTTTATTCTACTAGATCAAGATACTACTAATAGGATCGAGCTACGAGAAAGGGTAAAGATAGGAGATGTGGTTGTGATACGATACCGGGGCATCTCCCCCAAGCTTGGCAGTTGCCAAGGGGAGTGCCCATACCCATGTGGTTATGTCTCCTTCTTCGGGGATGGTGATGTGATATTCTTAGCGATAATGCCCCTCAGGATACGATTCTGTTCCTCGAGCTTATTGAGATGCTTCTTGAGATCCATTATCTCCTTACGAAGCTTCCCTGTAACGGCTAAAGCTCCTTGCACCCAAGGGTGTTGCATAGCTGCGGGAGAACAAGTGACACTCTTCTTCATATTTTCATAAGAAATAAATCTAACATTGGAAGGGATAACCGAGTTTGGAATAGCTGAGCTCTGTAGTTCCCCCATCATGAATCCAGCCCGGAAGCGAGAAGTGACTTCTTGATCCTCCACCATGGCATCTATCCTCATCAAATCAGCCTCCATATCTTCCTCCGTTGCTGGCCCAAAGTTGTCAGCATCACTTTTTGTCCTTAGTCTCGATGCCGGATGAGACACCCGGCTCTCTCCGACTAACTCTTGAGAAGACATCTTGCTCTAATCTGCAGCAGCAACAGCTCGAAACAAGAACAGAAGATAATTGCATGATACAGGAGTCAAAACCTTCGGGAGATTATATAAATGAATTTTTACCGACCAAAATACGTATCGTGCAAGAAAACGGAGTCCGGAGAGCCCACGAGGCGCCCAGGGGGGTAGGGCGCGCCCTCCACCCTCGTGGAGGCCTCGTATCCTTCCCGGACTGCTTCTTATTTTTTCTATTTTTCTAAATATTCCAAAACAGATTAGAACTGTTTTGGAGTCGGTTTACTTACTGTACCATGTAACTATTCCTTTTCGGAGTCTAAAACATTCCGGAAAGTATCTCTTATGTATTCCTCCGGGGTTACGGTTTCAATAACATTCGTTTCAACGTTTATGGGATTACCTGAGATATAATGTTTAATTCTTTGACCGTTCACCACCTTCGGATTCGTGCATTCGAAGTTATTGATTTTTATGTCACCGAAACGGTAGACCTCCTCGATAATGTAAGGACCTTCCCATTTAGGGAGAAGTTTTCCTGCAAAAATCTTAAACGAGAGTTGTATAGCAATACATAATCACCAACATTGAACTCACGCTTTTGAATTCTTTTGTCATGCCATCTTTTAACCTTTTCTTTAAACCGTTCTCATAAGCTTGGGTTCTCCATTCATCAAGTGAGCTAATGTCAAATAACCTCTTCTCACCGGCAAGTCTGAAATCATAGTTGAGCTCTTTAATAGCCCAATAAGCCTTATGTTCTAGGACGAGAGGTAAGTGACATGCTTTTCCATAAACCATTTTATATGGAGACATTCCCATAGGATTTTTATATGCAGTTCTATAAGCCCATAATGCATAATCAAGTTTCTTGGACCAGTTCTTTCTAGATCTATTAACAGGCTTTTGCAAAATTAATTTGAGTTCTCTATTACTCAATTCTACTTGACCACTAGACTGAGGGTGATATGGAGATGCAATTCTATGATTAACATCATACTTAGCAAGCATTTTACGAAAATCCCCATTAATAAAATGTGAACCACCATCAGTCATTAAATATCTAGGGACTCCAAACCTCGGAAAAATAACTTCTTTAAGCATTTTAATAGAAGTGTTATGATCAGCACTACTAGTTGGAATAGCTTCTACCCACTGAGTAACGTAATCAACAGCGACTAAAACATGTGTGTAAACATTGGAGGTAGGAAAAGGTCCCATATAATCAAAGCCCCAAACATCAAATGGTTCAATAACAAGTGAATAATTCATAGGCATTTCTTGACGTCTACTAATATTACCAATTCTTTGACATTCATCACAAGATAAGACAAACTTACGGGCATCCTTGAAGAGAGTAGGGCAATAAAAACCAGATTGCAATACCTTATGTGCAGTTCTATCTCCAGTGTGGTGTCCTCCATAAGCCTCCGAGTGACACTTGCGTAGGATCTGTTCCTGTTCATGCTCAGTTACACAACGTCTAATAATACCATCTACTCCTTCTTTATAAAGATGTGGGTCATCCCAAAAGAAATGCCTCAAATCATAGAAAAGCTTTTTCTTTTGCTGGTATGTGAAACTAGGTGGTATACATTTAGCAACAATATAATTAGCATAATCAGCATACCAAGGAGTAGTATGAGAAGCATCTATAACATTTAATTGTTCATTAGGAAAGCTATCATCAATAGGTAGTGGGTCATCAAGAATATTCTCTATCCTAGACAAGTTGTCTGCAACGGGGTTCTCAGCTCCCTTTCAATCAACAATATGCAAATCAAATTCTTGTAGCAGGAGAACCCATCTAATAAGTCTGGGTTTAGCATCCTTCTTTTCCATAAGATATTCAATAGCAGCATGATCAGTGTGAATAGTTACTTTAAAATCAACAATATAAGGTCTGAACTTATCACAAGCAAATACAACCGCTAAAAATTCTTTTTCAGTAGTAGCATAATTTCTCTGAGCATTGTCTAGAGTTTTACTAGCATATTGAATAACATTTAATTTCTTTTCAACTATTTGCCCTAGAACAACACCTACAGCATAATCACTAGCATCACACATAATTTCAAAGGGTAAATTCCAATCAGATGACTGAACAATAGGTGCAGATATCAATGCTTTCTTAAGTATTTCAAATGCTTCTACACAATCATCATCAAAGACAAATGGTATATCTTTTTGTAATAAATTAGTCAGAGGCCGATAAATTTTTGAGAAGTCCTTAATGAACCTCCTATAAAACCCGGTGTGACCAAGGAAACTTCTTATACCTTTGATGTCCTTGGGACATGGCATCTTTTCAATAGCATCAACCTTGGCTTTATCAACTTCAATACCTCTTTCATAAACTTTATGCCCCAAGACAATACCTTCGTTAACCATAAAGTGGCACTTTTCCCAATTCAAGACAAGATTAGTTTCTTCACATCTCTGCAAAACTCGATCATGGTTGCTCAAGCAATCATCAAAAGAGGATCCATAAACGGAGAAATCATCCATGAAAAGCTCACAAATCTTTTCACAAAAGTCAGAGAATATAGCCATCATGCATCTTTGAAAGGTAGCAGGTGCATTACATAAACCAAAAGGCATACGTCTGTAAGCAAAAGTACCAAAAGGGTAAGTAAAAGTGGTCTTTGATTGATCATCGGCTGACACAGGTATTTGAGAGAAACCAGAATAACCATCTGGAAAGCAAAAATGTGTATGTTTGGATAATCTTTTTAGCATTTGACCGATAAAAGGTAAGGGGTAATGATATTTTTTAGTAGCCTAATTTAATTTGCAGAAATCAATTACCCTCCTGTAATAATTCTTTGCGGAATCAATTCATCTTTATCATTAGGAACAACAGTAATACCTCCCTTCTTAGGGACACAATGGACAGGACTTACCCACTAACTATCAGCAACGGGATAAATAATACCTGCCTCAAGAAGCTTTAGTATTTCCTTTCTTACAACTTCTTTCATCTTAGGATTCAGTCGTCGTTGGTGATCACGAACTGGTTTGGCATCTTTCTCCAAATTTATTTTATGTTGATATAGAGTGGGACTAATGCATATCCAATAGCAGCGCGGTGCTTCCTTAGAGTTTTCAATAATCTCTCTTCTCCATGGTCTGAAAGTTTAGCACTAATAATAACAGGATATATCCTCTTTTCATCAAGAAAAGCATATTTAAGAGTGTCAGGTAACGGTTTAAGCTCAAACACGGGATCACCCTTGGGTGGAGGAAGATCCCCTAGGATTGCAACAGGCAAATTGTGTTTCAGGATGGGTTCCTCTTTAAAGAATAATTCATCTATTTCCCTTCTTTCATTCATAAACATATCATTTTCATGGTCTAGCAAATATTGTTCTAAAGGATCACTAGGATGTACGGCAATAGAAGCAAGACCAATTATTTAGAGAAATTTAGAGAAATTAAACTCATGAGAGATATCACCTAGACCAATCGTAACAACATCCTTTTCGCAGTCTATCTTAGCGTTAACAGTTTTGGGCCTATTAGTAGCGCGGGGGCCGGCGCTACTAATAAGGCGCTACAGCTAACGTATAGCAGTAACGCGGGTGCCACCCGCGCTACCCATGCTTTGAAAAAAATTGAATTTTTTTTGAATTTTTTGCCCGAATTTTCAAATTTCTGAATTATTTTAAGCTCTAATCACCCCTCATCATTCCAAATCATCTAACTTCCCGGATGGTCACCCATCCTCTCACTACTACAGCCTGAGCACGCTTAACTTCCAAGTTCTATTCTCCCTCGATTCCAAGTCTGCACTTGTTGTTTTCCTGACAATAGTAAGATGTCAATCCTATTAACCCTCGGGAGTTTAGCTTGAGCATGAAGTCACACATTTCACTGTTTGAGTTTAAAACTATTGTTCTATAAAACAATAATTATTTAGTAACACTAATATTTCTTGAATAAGGAGTTTGACCACATTTTGACCAAAGTTTGACCAGATTTGACCAAAATTCAAAAAAACTGAAATGATTATTTAGTAACACTACTATTCTTGAATAATTATTTAGTAACACTAATACTTCTTGAATAAGTAGTTTGACCACAGTTTGACCAGATTTGACCAGAATTAAAAAAACTGAAATTTGAGCATAACTTTTTTTCCTTTTAGAATTTGAGGATTCTAAAAATTTGCAAACAGGCCATAGGCGGTCTCCATTGGATGCGGATTTTCATGCTGAACATTTTGATATATTATACGTTTCTTTCTGACATCGTATGCAAAAGTTATAGCCGTTTTACATTTTCCCTACACTTTTTGCAAAACATATCCAAATTTAAGTTTTTAAATTTTCCTAACTAGTAGATGTAGTAACATAACTACATCTCGAAATATTTTAATTTTTAAAACATTTTGATATATTATACTTTTTTTCTAACATCGTATGCAAAAGTTATAGCCGTTTTACATTTTCCCTACACTTTTTGCAAAACATGTCCAAATTTAAGTTTTTAAATTTTCCTAACTAGTAGATGTAGTAACATAAGTACATCTCGAAGGATTTTAATTTTTGAAGTTTTTATCATTTTATTTTGCTTTTTACAAAACTGAAAAGGCGATCCACAAGGGGGGTAGAGTTTCAAAATGGGACCTTTAGTAGTAGCGAGGGTTTTTACCCCTCGCTACTACTATGGCATGTCCCGGAGGGGCACGGTTGAGACCTCTTAGTAGTAGAGTGGGGTAAAAACTTAGTAGTAGCGCGGGTTTATAACCCTCGCTACTACTATGGCATGGCCCAGGGGCACGGTAGAGACCGCTTAGTAGTAGTGAGGGGTAAAAACCAGCGCTACTGCTATCAACTTAGTAGTAGCGAGGGTTAAAAACCCGCGCTACTACTATGGCATGTCCCGCGGGGCACGGTAGAGACCGCTTAATAGTAGCGAGGGTTAAAAACCGGCGCTACTGCTATCAACTTAGTAGTAGCGAGGGTTAAAAACCCGCGCTACTAGTAAGTAGCAGTAGCGAGGGATTTAAACCCGCGCTGCTAGTAAGCGTCTGTGTATAAGCTTTTCCCTAGTAGTGGAAGTAGGAACAATAGGATCATTATAAGTGATAGTCTTTTCTTCAACTTTAATAGCTGCAACTACTTTTACTTCTATGGGAGGATGATATTTAAACCACTTCTCCTTAGGGAGATCAATATGAGCAGCAAAAGATTCACAGAAAGAAGCTACTATCTCAGAGTCAAGTCCTTATTTAGTGCTAAATCTACGGAAAATATCGGTATCCATAAAAGATTTAACACAATCAAACTTAGGTGTCATACCTGACTCCTTACGTTCGTCGAGGTCCCAATATTCAGAGTTGCGTTTAATTCTTTCCAATAAATCCCATTTGAATTCAATAGTCTTCATCATAAAAGTGCCAGCACAAGAAGTATCGAGCATGGTGCGATTGTTATGAGAAAGCCGAGCATAAAAACTTTGAATAATTATTTCTCTTGGGAGCTCATGATTGGGGCATGAATATAACATTGATTTAAGCCTCCCCCGAGCTTGAGCGATGCTTTTTCCTTCGCAAGGCCAGAAATTATATATATAATTGCAATCACAATGAACAAGATGCATAGGATAAAACTTTTGATGAAATTCCAATTTCAATCATTTGTAGTTCCATGACCCGTATCATCACATAGCCTATACCATGTCAATGCATCTCCCTTCAAAGATAAAGGGAAGACCTTCTACTTAATAACATCTCAGGGCACACCTGCAAACTTAAATAATCCACAAACTTCATCCACATATATTAGGTGCTCATCAGGATGCTTTGTTCCATCTCCTGCAAAAGGATTAGCTAGCCATTTTTCTATCATACCCGAAGGAATCTCAAAGTAGACATTTTCATTTTCAGTAGGTTCAGTATGTTGAGGAGCAATTCTTTGCTCTACTGGTCGGGGTGAAGATACCCCGAACAAACCCCTCAGAGGATTACTTTTCATAGTAACCATTGACAGTAAATTTCAGCACACTATATAAAAAAAATTCCTTACCAAATTCCACCTACCAAAGGCGCTTCACTCCCCGGCAACAGCGCCAGAAAAGAGTCTTGATGACCCACAAGTATAGCGGATCTATCATAGTCCTTTCGATAAGTAAGAGTGTCGAACCCAACGAGGAGCAGAAGGAAATGATAAGCGGTTTTCAGCAAGGTATTCTCTGCAAGCACTGAAAATATAGGTAACAGATTGTTTTGTGATAGGATAAATTGTAACGAGCAACAAGTAACAAAAGTAAATAAAGTGCAGCAAGGTGTCCCAATCCTTTTTGTAGAAAAGGACAAGCCTGGACAAACTCTTATATGGAGAAAAGCGCTCCCGAGGACACATGAGAATTATCGTCAAGCTAGTTTTCATCACATTCATATGATTCGTGTTCGGTACTTTGATAATTTGATATGTGGGTGGACCGGTGCTTGGGTGTTGTTCTTTCTTGAACAAGCATCCCACTTATGATTAACCTCTATTGCAAGCATCCGCAACTACAACAAAAGTATCAAGGTAAACCTAACCATAGCATGAAACATATGGATCCAAATCAGCCCCTTACGAAGCAACACATAAACTAGGGTTTAAGCTTCTATCACTCTAGCAACCCATCATCTACTTATTACTTCCCAATGCCTTCCTCTAGTCCCAAATAATGGTGA
This sequence comes from Aegilops umbellulata, assembly GCA_032464435.1. Classification (NCBI taxonomy): domain Eukaryota; kingdom Viridiplantae; phylum Streptophyta; class Magnoliopsida; order Poales; family Poaceae; genus Aegilops; species Aegilops umbellulata. The sequence goes on from CP136054.1 coordinate 22,087,582, forward strand.
ATTGTCATGCAGTCGACGTTCACATAACACCACTAGAGGATAGACAACATACATCTCATCAAAATATTGAACGAATACCAAATTCACATGACTACTAATAGCAAGACTTCTCCCATGTCCTCAGGAACTAACGTAACTACTCACAAAGCATATTCATGTTCATAATCAGAGGAGTATTAATATGCATAAAGGATCTGAACATATGATCTTTCACCAAATAAACCAAGTAGCATCAACTACAAGGAGTAATCAACACTACTAGCACCCTACAGGTACCAATCACAGACTTTAAGACAAGAATTGGATACAAGAGATGAACTAGGGTTTGAGATGAGATGGTGCTGGTGAAGATGTTGATGGAAATTGTCCTCTCCCGATAAGAGGAGCGTTGGTGATGACGATGGCGATAATTTCCCCCTCCCGGAGGGAAGTGTCCCCGGCAGAACAGCTCTGCCGAAGCCCTAGATTGGTTCCGCCAAGGTTCCGCTTCGTGGCGGTGGAGTCTCGTCCCGAGGTTGCTTATGATTTTTCTTCGGATGAAAGACTTCATATATCAGAAGATGGGCACCAGAGGGCCAACATGGGGCCCACGAGGCAGGGGGTGCGCCCAAGGGGGTAGGGCGCGCCCCCACCCTCGTGGACAGGTGGAGGCCCCCCTGACGTATTTCTTCCGCTCAATATTTTTTATTATTTCCAAAATTAGCTTTCATGGAGTTTCAGGACTTTTGGAGTTGTGCAGAATAGGTCTATAATATTTGCTCCTTTTCCAGCCCAGAATTCCAGCTGCCGGCATTCTCCCTCCTTATGTAAAACTTGTAAAATAAAAGAGAATAGGCAAAAGTACTGTGACATAATGTGTAATAACAGCCCATAATGCAATAAACATAAATATAAAAGTATGATGCAAAATGGACGTATCACAGGCATATGCCAAACAGAGCCAATCGATGGAGCATCGAAAAGCTGCGCGAGCTGGCTCACACCATTGAAGACTGTATCAATCCCTTCATCTACCACACTGCCTGCGACCGCGAACAGGCCCCACCAAGACAGCTGCTCTGCCCCATCGTCCGACGCCCTAACTCCGGACTGTTGGGCTGCAGCTTCTAAAGAGGATATCAGATAGGTACACGGCATTCGGCCCTTTGCCGGTGCTCAAGGTGATCTCCGTCATCATCGTCGTGTTCTGTGGCTCAAGGAAGATTGTGCTTGCTGGAGAGGTGTATAACAACCACGTCTGCCAGCGATTCACTGCGGACAAAGGCCCGAGACAAGTACTACTCGTCCAGATACTCCTGGTGTCTGATGGCCCTGATGTCGGCTTGCTTGCCGTGGATATCATTCACTAACTCTGCTACATAAGAAGAGGTAAGTTTAATTAATGGTACTCATCTATTCACTAACTCTGCTACATACAACATGCTGAATTTTGACTGCTTACTGAACCCACGGTCCCAGCTAGAAATAATCATTTCCTGATATGTGTTTCATGTATTTCATTGTAATCGACGACGATATGGAAACAGATCACTGGAGTAGCATGGAATCTGCCTTCCTCGCCAACAGATAAATGGTGCAGGTAGCAGAGTAATGGTGACCACCACTGTGCAGTCAGTAGCTAACGCTTGTAGCTCTAGGAAGGGCTATGTGCACAAAGTAAGAAGACCTGGTAATTAAGAAGCAGCACTCGAAACAATTGTTCTTCAAGAAAGCTTCATGATGGCCAATCATTTGCTCTTGTTAGCATGGCCGACAGGATCCGCGACTGCCATGGCCTGTGGAGGCAGCTAGGCCGTCATTTCGACAAGGAAGGCGCCTTAGAAAGAATGTGACGGGTGCTTACCTATACCCATGCCAGTCTGACACACAGTCCATGTTCCCAAGGCTCGCTTGTTGTATTTTGGTGTGTTCCCAAGTTATCATACTGTTAGGAGAAAGAGCCTGACTGATAAGGCAGTGGTTAGATGCTGACTCTGCAGGATTCGTACAATCAGAGCATTCATTGTGTGCCAACTGCCAAGCCAACTTTGACATGCTCCTGGATCGGAACATCATCGAGCGAGCCCATGGATGTAGCATACAGCAATGACAAGGTCTCTTGCAGTCTTTGGGAAGGCTGGTGATCCCAATTTTGATCTCCGCAAGTGTCAATTGCTGAAGTGCAGAATGTGCCAACTCTGGAGATGATCATCTCAAATACATGAGTAAATTGCACAAAACCACCAGTTTGAAGGTTAGGTTTGCGAAAAACACTACAATACATTTCTTTTGCAGAAAACATCATGTCTACGGTAATGTTTTTGCAAAAAACACTGATCGGCGGATTTCGCTCTGTTAACTGGGATTATGACAGATGGGACCCATTTTTTGCCTACGTGGCGTAAATTTTACACATGCACCCCTCTCTTCTTCTCCATCTCTCTCCCCTCTCTGTACAAATTAAACACAGCCGCCGCATGCCGCCCGCACTCCCTGCCGCCCACCACCGCGCCACCACAGGTTCACCGGCTCCACCGCCGCGCCCCACACCGGAACTGGCGATATCCGCTTCCACCTCCGCACCCCATGGCAGATCCGATGACATCATATTCGACCTGCAGCCGGAGCACAAGGCGCACCCAGAGCCTCGACCTGCAGCCGGAGCCTCATCCTGCAGCCGAAGTGCAAGGCGCAACCCTGCAGCCGGTGCCCAAGGCCCTTCGGCAGCGGCACCAGCCATACCTGGTTCCCTGGCCGCCAGCATGGCCCTTCGCGGGCGGCCCGACGACGGTGACAACACCTCGACGTGCCCCATGACAACACCTATGACCGTGCCGTTGTCGTGCTGCTGCAGTACGAGCAGTGCCTGGTTCCCCGGCTGCCCACACGGCCCTTCGGCGGGTGCCCCGACTACGGCGACAGCGGGGCGACGTGCACATGCTGGAGCTCATCCTGGTCGCCCCGAGATCCAAATCGGGCTCGCCCCAATCCATCCAAATCGAGCTCGCCCCAACACCAATTAGAAAGAAGAGGAGGTGCTAGACCTCGCCGCCGGTGAGGTCCATGAGCCGCCCCAAGCCTCCATGGGTGCCGCCCCAGCCAGCGACGAGTGCCCATGGCCGTCGTGCTACTCGTTTTGTGCACGTGGGGGCTGATTGTGATTTTGCATTTTGATTCAGGGGTGTATACATAAATTTCTAAGGACTACTTTGTAAATTTAGATTAAAACCCATTGGCATGAAATGTGATGCCACATAAGCAAAAAATGTGACCCACCTGTCATAAACACGCTCAAACGAGCTTAATCCGCCGATCAGTGTTATTTGCAAAAAGATTACCGTAGACATGATGTTTTCTGCAAAAAAATTGTATTGTAGTGTTTTTCGCAAACCTAACCTTCAAGCTGGAGGTTTTGTGCAATTTACTCGTCTTTTGGCCTAGAAAGAATATCCCACTTCTCCAAGCGATATTCCGTTTTATAATCATTGCACTGCCGGAAGAATTTGGATCAGTAGTAATCCAGTCTTTTGTGTACCCCTTTTGATACTTTAAAAAATGAGAGCATGAATATATTTAGGCTGGTCAGCACAGAGTTGACTAGGACCAGACATCCTCCATAGGTCATAAGTTTAGTTTGTTTTCAAAAAACTGAGCTATTTTTCAAACCAGTCTTACTTTTCACTAGCAGGGCAGAAGTGCGGCGTGACGCCGCTCCCGTGCAAGTTCCCGCGGTTGGTATTATTTTTTCAACCACTTAATACTGGTACATGTCATGAATCACAAACATATAAGTGTTTATGCATCTGGAGATGAAGTCAAACCCATGACCAAAATATCTGGTAAGAACGTCTCAAAAAAAATCTGGTAAGAAGAGGGAACACCAAAAGCCTAAAAAATCAAGATCTTTAATGGCAAAGACCATTATGAACGCTCGTCGATGCTTTGGGTTCTTCCAGATTCTGCATACAAATCTTGAACAGTTGGACACCGGACAATCTATTTGACAGTACAAACTATTAACAAGAATACAAAAATATTCAGATAATTTCTTATTGCTTATTCAAAGCTAAACCCCAACTATAGCCAACTTTCTTAGCCCCCATGAGTTGACCCTCTCTGAATGATAGCTCAAAAGTACCATGAAGGAAGGAAGAACAACACCAGGGCTAGTCATTTGGTCAAATGAACAAACATCATTCACGGAATTTAAAATAACCATAACTATTTGCTTTTATTCCGAATACATCTTGGGATATTACTAAAGCACTATAAATCAGTTGTGAAGTCATATACTACAGCAAAAGAAAAAGAAGATTCTGCTTCTCTTTCATGAGGGATGAAAGGGATTTACCACTGCAAGTTGTACCCATGGTTTGTTTTTTTGGGTATATAGAATATCTAGAAATTGGAGAAGGGTACCGTGCGCCGGCCAGCTCCCTTACGATTTATAACAAGGTCCAGGGTACGGTGGCAGAGTTTAAAATTAAATGCAAGGCAAACACAACACACAACACGATACAAACCCATCTCGGGTCCAAGGCTCAAGAGCCAACACACACACTCACACAGATGCACACGATACGAACCCGAAGGGGGCCCTTGGCTAACAAGCCGAAACACAGGCACAAACACTAAACCGAAAAAGACCACGATAGTGACGACGAACATCAGCCTCCATCTCTATGACGCTCCTCCTTGTGTCACAGCATGAAGGCCAAGTTGTCGAATGAGAGCATCAAGGATCCGACGATGATGATCCCTGGGTCGAAGGCCTCGTGTTCGACGAAGATCCCTACAATAAGACCTTTGTTAATTACAAATTTCCATCGGCCCACGCAAATGCAGAAAATCCGACCCAAGCCAGCCAAAAGTTTGGCAAGTTCGTTCCTCAAAATGAAGGTCGCGGAGTGCATCTATTAGAGCTACCTATCAGTACATACCTTGATCTGCGCCCGCCGGGTCTGGAACCAGTATTTTATCTGCAGGGGCGTCAGGCCGGTTTCGCGGCTGAGATTAGCGACCTGGGTCTCGTCGGGGTGGGGGCATTGCTTGAACGCCCTACAACACGGCGGTAATGAGATCACAAACAGAAAGAAAATTATGGCTGAAAGACATGGAGTGTATGATTAGAGGTGCGTACGCCTCGAGCGGCAGAATTCGGCACGCCCCGAGGCGGTGGCCGTCCATGGCTACCTGCTGGGTACCAACCTCTCTCAAGCTCGCTCGCTCACGCTGGCCGGAGGAGAGGACTGGAGGAGGAGGAGGAAGGAAGAGAGATCTTGGTGCTCGGTCGTGTGACCTCTGGCTCACCGTCGCTCCTACTTATACGCGCCGGACTGGTAACGCCAACGCCACTCAGTCATACGCCAGCTGGCCCAGCCGTGCCAATCTTGTTTCCATACGCTGCTTTTCGCACCGAAGTGAAACTGCCGGTTTGACCGCGCTCCTCTACTGCTCGTCGACCTCTCTCTCCCCCTCCTCCCAGCTTTCTCTGTTCGTCCATATCCTTCCTCGCTCGCGCAAACAGCTGGAGCCATTTAAGGCCAAACCTCCTCCTCGCTGTCCTCCTACTGTGCGCATACTACTCCGAAGCTAGCCTGGATACATACATCTTATATTTACTAGAATTTAACCCGTTTGATTAATATATAATGTATCCGTAGCCGTCAGATGAAACATAAGACGTAAGTCTCATACCTGCTACGTACAGGAGTAGGAGTCTTACACACTTGGGACTCTCTCTGCTTCCTAGTAAAAATAAATTCTTTCTTTAATACGCAAAAAGGAAAATAGGACGTGGTGTATTCCATGCATAGATTATTAACCATAGAGTCCATATATAATACTCCTATACATACACGTGTAAAGTTATGTCTCCCAAAGATAATACATCAGGGCATGCATAACGTAGCCAACAACCACTAATCAATCTGCGTCATTTTCCCATGCAAAAAAATGCACATAGTTCACCGAGCTACTTCGTAAAGCACACGTAGGTCTATAGGCATATTCACTTTATTTGTGTTCGCTGAGAAAATGAACAAATTGGTTCCGAGAAAATAGTCCTAAATCTATGTAAAATAATCATAATACATACTAATGTCTACACTAGATGTAAAACTGCTAACTTATACCGGTGCACCAGATAATAAGTTGATTTTGTATGACAGATTATGTGGTTCATATTGGATGTGAAATATATTTAGCAATATATCGCTATAACGTGAAGTATGTAATTAATAAATTCAATATTGCTCTATGGCAAATAGCGACAACCTTGAAATAACCTAAATAATTGCTATGTCCCCGCTAAATGGCGCCCCATGCTGCCAAAAATGCTAAATGGTACAAAGACACCGTTTAGAAGGACCATATCAAAAACACGACAACACAGATATAGCCCGCTATTAAATTTTTTATTTTAACAAAAAAGTAAGAGTAAATAATGAAGAAAAATGGTATGCTCATGTATAAATTTTTCATGGTACTATAAACTCAATAGATATATGTCTACAAATTTAATAATAATATTTGTGTACGCCGTATCAAGATCTCGGTAAGCAGTCCATTAGACATAACATGCCAGTACAAACAAAAACAAAATTTTGTCACACTGCACGGATACAGTAATGTAAATAATGTATATATTAGCATAAGTATTAGTAAAGTCTAATTATGAAATAAAATATAAATACTTCCTTCGATACATATTAATTGTCGCTCACTTAATACAACTTCGTACTAAAGTTGTACTAAGTGAGTGACAATATAAACGAGTCGAGTAGTAAGAAAGAGTCTTTTCGCGAGAGTAGTATAGGTTGGGATACATCTATCTTCTAAGCAACCTCCATTTTAATTATCAAGACCACCCTTCAACCAGGCTACCATCTTTTTTGAGGTCTTTATAATCTCTATCGACGAACGTGTAGGATCGTTCAAGCAATATTTAGGGCTCCTTGATTCAAAGTAATTTTATAGGTTTTCTGGAGGATTGAAATCCTTAGGATTTTTTCCTATGTTGGTCCTTTGATTCATAGGATTGGATCCCATAGAAATTTTTCTACGGAAAATTTTGTACTACATTTCATAGGAAATCTAATATCTACTCCAACCTCTTTTTACAATTCCTTTGTTTTTTCCGTGCCATCAAACACTCAATGCTAATCCTATAGGATTTAAATAGGCATGCCACTCCAATCATATACTTTTCCTATTCCTACGTTTTCAAAATCCTATGAATCAAAGAGGCCCTTAGTCTCTTTGCTTTACTATCTATTTTAGGTAGACCGTTAAGGACCTCAGAAAACAGATGTTACCGCCAGGCCTTGATTTCCAAAATAATTATACGGGGAATTCTCATTGAATGAACACTCTCTATATTATGCCTTAATAGAACTGAAGCTCGAAGCTCGTCAGCAAGATATTTGAGTCTTGCGTGTCTACCTCTTCACCATCGAGACATCTTGAAAGTGAATCGTATACCATGAATATAATGTCTATTCTATAGAGAGCCCGTTCGGACGCACGGGTTTGATGACTTGTACTCATAACCTAGTAGTGTATAATATTTCCTGACCTAATAACCATGCTTATCTACTATCTTTTTTTTAGAAAATCTATCTATCTTTCTTATATTTACCAATTGGATGCACCTTTCAAGCCTTCTCCTTAATCCACATCATTAGAATTAATTATACCGTTGGATTATAAAATTTACAGCCAGCATAAAAAAGCCGTCTCCTTAATCCACTTCATTAGAATTAATTATACCGTTGGATTGTAGAATTTACAGCCAGGATAAAAAAGCCTTCTCCTTAATCCACATCATTAGAATTAATTATATCGTTGGATTGTTAAATTTATGGTCAGGATCGAAAATGAAAAATTGCGTAACATAGACTTTCCGTACAATACAAAATAGCATCTGCCACGTCTACCATCAATGGAAAAAAACGAGAAAGCCTCCACCCATAAAAACCCCACCGATATAAATAAAAAAGGGAAAAATATTTACAAGGTGGTTTACATATATGTTTACAGTTTGTTCGACATGCATGGGCAATGTGAATATATGTGCAAAATTGAGTTGAAAAGCTTCCCATGCGTGCACATGAACTCCAAGGAGAGCCAAAATTGTACTCTCTCCGTCCGGAAATACTTGTCATCAAAATAAACAAAAGAGGATGTATCTAGACGTATTTTAGTTCTAGATACATCATTTTTTATCCATTTTGATGACAAGTATTTTCGGACAGAGGGAGTAGTATGGATCGTCCTCCACTAACTTGACATCGTGATAGATTAACTTGGGGGAAACAACATTTTATTTTGTTTTGAAAAATATGAAAATTTACATGCATGTAAAATACACACACACATGCGCGCGCTTATACATGCGAGAAAATACGTTAAGTTTCAACCCGAGATAAATAAAGATATAAATAAAAGGTTAAGTTATTGTGCACTAACCGACACTAGGTACAGTATGGTATATGTGACATGCCGTAAAAATGTAGTTAAACTACAATAAGTACATACATAAAGTATCATATTATTTTCTTTGAGTAAAAATTATCACACTAATTTCTCAAATTTTACATATGTATTCCCTATGTGACCTCTATATGCGTGGATTTTTACCCATTTTATAGAACTTATAAATCTATTGTCGTACTAAATTGAATATTTTGACCGAGTTGAAATTGATTTGCTGTTGAGAACAAGTTAACGATAAAGGGTTTCCCCCCGCTTTATATTATAAAGCAAACACCCGATACATCCAGCTCGCTGGGGCAGCAGCACAGATAAGCCCAAAAGAAAAACAACAAGAAGAAAGAGAAATAAATGCCGACACCGGCAGATCAACGAAGAAAGGAAGACCGGCAACCGCTGCACCCTCCGAAGAAGTATCACCACTCTCCCAACATCCCGAAGCACCGCGGCCCAATCAACACCTTCAAGAAGGAATGTGACGATGTCGCCACTGTTGCCCGAACAAGTTCTAGGGTTTCCTCCGGTACGCGAGGGATAGTGGGGAAGGGGTATACCCGATGCCCCTCAGGAAGGTCCAACGACGCCCGCAGGCGTCATCACATGGGTGCTGGCCAGGACGACAGGGGTTTCTCCCGATCCACAACACCACCACCGCCCCAGGCATTTCGAAATGCAACACCCCCTCAGCCACCGACCAGCTTGTGCCACCAGGATTACCGGATAACCCTCACCGCCTCACTGGAGTTGTCAACACGAGACCTGGAGAGGAAGAGAAGACACCAGCCACGGGAGCAACCACAACTCGACCGGAGGGAGGGGACAACCTCCACTGCCGCAGCGGAGCCGACCGGACGCGGCGACGAGGACTTGCCGGGCCTCGACTGCCCGGCCGGGCCCACGTAGACCCGGACAGTCCTTTCACCACGCTGCAGCTTGCCGACCAACGAAGTCCTCACCGCCTGAGACCGCCGCCACCACGCCACCTCCAAGGAACGTCGCCGACAGATTGTTGAAATATGATTCAACTAGATATAAAGTTCTGAAATCGCTAAGATATGCCTGACACGTCCTACAAGATGTTTCTACTCTATTTTCATGTTTCTTTAGTGGTCAATACTCATGTGTTGATGTCTATACAAGTAGCTATATAAAAGTCTCCATTGTTTGCTCTTTGCCATGATGACAGTCTTTGCATGTTTTTGTGCATGTGTGAAATACTACCTTTTATGTAACTTCACGTTTCATTCTGCTAGCATTATATGCCTCTTACAGGAGTGTAGCTTTCTGTTTATATATCAGGTATTCAGTTGCACTAACATCTCAATGTGGTAGTCTAGTTTAGATTAGAGACTAAACTTTTTTATTATATATTGTAGTTGATGGAACTTTGACAAGGATGAAGGCACCAAAAGTGGATTGACACCTCGAAGAAGTGAATGATGTTCAAGACATGGTATGAAGATACCGTCGCAACTAGGATTCTATGATGTAGGGCTGCTGAGGGTGGGGATTAATCTCCTAGGACTTGACAGAATTATTTGTAGCTGCTACACCTAATAGTTCACGTATGATGATGTTTAACATTGGAGTGGTTTAGGATATGTTTGATCTATGCCCCCTTCAAGGTGTTTTATAAAAAAATAGTTCAATACATAAATCAAGGGAAAAAATCGGAAGGAAAAACTAAGAATATCTGAAAAAGTCAAAACAGTCTTACCAGAAAAACAGCCTTCTGATCGATATTTCTAGAAGAGCACGAGGCTAGAATGGAAACCCCGAGTTGTATATAGCGGACAACTAAAAGACTTGGGGTATTTGTTGTTCCTCCTCTCCTTGGCAACTGTTTTTTCTTGTGTGTTATGGGGAAATAGAGAAGCAGTGGTGGCATTGCCGTTGAAGATCAAAGGGATATGAGCTACCAGCATTGGAGGCATTACACCAGTTCTCACCTCCTCGGCTACTGCATCATTGTTGCCCCCTTCATCGCCAAGATCTGGCTGGTTTTTATCTTGCCTTGATCTCTTGGCGTTTCATTTTATTGTTGGCTTAATTTAATTAAGTTCCACCCTTTCGCTTTGGTGATAATTGTGCGGTATGAGTCACAACATGTGTTTTCTGACTTTTGACATACATATTGGGAAGTGAAAATATAATTGTGTCACAATTGAGTGATTGCATTTAATAAGTTGCTAACATGGTCACAAATACAGTAACACAAAATTAATACCGCCAATAAGTTTGAAAAATTAATTTTCTGCTATTCGTGTGAGGTTGGTTATGTATGAACTCCAGCAACAAAATAGCTAATAAAACCAATAGCTAACAAGTAGAACTTGACTTCATAAACAGTTTCCACATTTATTGTTTTAGGCACATAATGTTGGAGTGATTGCACCAATAAGTAAGTTGTGTCAGTCTAGGTTTTTTAGTGTCAGAAACTCATTCCTCGTTTCCCAAACCTGGAGAGAGACTGTATCCATATTTGGAATATAGGGATTCTAGGATACCCCGTCCTCAAACTAAAAACTGCTAAGTTCTAGAATGTTAGACGATGTCTGTCAAAAGGTAAAGTGACTGAACCTAAGAAGCAAAATAGAAAAACTGTATCCCTCACCAGGATCAATGGGTACTAGAAGGTACCTTCCCATATCATCAAAAGAAGAACCAAGTTCATCATTTGAACTTGACTGGGCTGCAGAATACTTCCATTTCTTTGTCATGGCAGAGGATCCTGATGCCTCATTGACTAGCATTTGGGTGGCAACAACTTGTTCTGGCTGCTCTGTATCAGCATATGAACCTCTGCTGTGGCAAGTTGGTCTTGTTCTGAATCCGCAGAATGTTCTGTATGCTCACTTTCGGTTGGGTCAGTTATCTTGAGCAGCGAGACTGTCGGTCTATTTGGATGCTCCTCAGCAGCCTTTTCCCAAGATTTTCTTGCCTCTAGAGTGATACTACTAGGATCAAGAGTGACTTCCTTTAGACACCGGAGTCGTTTGATTTCCATGTCAGCGACATGAGAGAAACGCCAAAGTAAGCTCCTTCATCGATTTTCCATAACAAACATACGCACGGCTAGTAGTCTTGGAAATGCCCGATCTTTAACAATGGACTCGTCAAGTTGATCTACAATCAGCTTGAGATATTGCAATGATCTCTAGTCGGTCGTCAAAGCTTCAAATAGACCGATGCATTGTAAGTTCAGTTGATGAAAGGCACAGCTCCCTGAGACCGCGCAGCTAGCAATTTAACAAATTGAGGCAGTTCAAGCAAACTTTTCAGTGATCTAACTGAGATAACAAGGTGCTTTTAAGTAATTGAGGATGTCTTCTCAGCAGTGCACATATAAGTGAGGTGAAAGAGAGTAGGGCTCATCGCTCTCCTCCTTTTAATCATGAATGAACCTTTGAATAGCATCCTGAAGATGACAGAAGTTAGTGCCACTTGCAATTCTCTCACATCGCTCAATTTTTTCATGTGACTTATGATTTGTGGAAACCCTTGGCTTTCATCAGCGAAAAATCCTGCTAGGTAGTGTCTCTAAGTTGCATTGTCCTGACAAGAAAAAGTTGTGTAGTTCCAAAATCTTGAACTTTCAAAGCAGATGGATTAACACGAGGGTGGTAGCAGGATGACTTGTATCTTGTATGGGTGGTGCCTCCACCTTGGTTCTAGTATCTCTAGAAGCTTCAGTTTTTCTATTCCCTTTGGAAGGCTTGTAAAAGCGCTCCCAAGGCTCAAATATTTTAGAAGCTGAAGGTTGTCTATGTATTTGGAGTAAATTGCACAAAACCACCAGTTTGAAGGTTAGGTTTGCGAAAAACACTACAATACAATTTTTTTGTAGAAAACATCATGTCTACGGTAATCTTTTTGCAAATAACACTGATCGGCGGATTAAGCTCGTTTGAGCGTGTTTATGACAGGTGGGTCACATTTTTTGCTTATGTGGCATCACATTTCATGCCAATGGGTTTTAATCTAAATTTACAAAGTAGTCCCTAGAAATTTATGTATACACCCCTGAATCAAAATGCAAAATCACAATCAACCCCCACGTGCACAAAACGAGTAGCACGACGGCCATGGGCACTCGTCGCTGGCTGGGGCGGCACCCATGGAGGCTTGGGGCAGCTCATGGACCTCACCGGCGGTGAGGTCTAGCACCTCCTCTTCTTTCTAATTGGTGTTAGGGCGAGCTCGATTTGGATGGATTGGGGCGAGCCCGATTTGGATCTCGGGGCGACCAGGATGAGCTCCAGCATGTGCACGTCGCCCCGCTGTCGCCGTAGTCGGGGCGCCCGCCGAAGGGCCGTGTGGGCAGCCGGGGAACCAGACACTGCTGGTACTGCAGCAGCACGACAACGGTGCGGTCATAGGTGCTGTCATGGGGCACGTCGAGGTGTTGTCGCCGTCGTCGGGCCGCCCGCGAAGGGCCACGCTGGCGGCCAGGGAACCAGGTATGGCTGGTGCCGCCACCGAAGGGCCTTGGGCACCGGCTGCAGGGTTGCGCCTTGTACTTCGGCTGCAGGATGAGGCTCCGGCTATAGGTCGAGGCTCTGGGTGCGCCTTGCGCTCCGGCTGCAGGTCGAACTGGATGTCATCGGATCTGCCGTGGGGTGTGGAGGTGGAAGCGGATGCCGCTGGATCCGGTGTGGGGCGCGGCGGTGGAGCCGGTGAACCCGTGGTGGCGTGGTGGTGGGCGGCAGGGAGTGCGGGCGGCATGCGGCGGCGGCGTTTAATTTGTACAGAGAGGGGAGAGAGATGGAGAAGAAGAGAGGGGTGTATGTGTAAAATTTACGCCACGTAGGCAAAAAATGGGTCCCATCTGTCATAATCCCAGTTAACAGAGCAAAATCCGCCGATCTGTGTTTTTTGCAAAAACATTACCATAGACATAATGTTTTCTGGAAAAAAAAATGTGTTGTAGTGTTTTTCGCAAACCTAACCTTCAAACTGGCGGTTTTGTGCAATTTACTCGCCAAAAGACCAAGGGGGGGAGCGCTTTTAGTTACGATCCTTCAATATGGGATAGGAAAACTGAGGCTTCTAGAGACACTCGAACCAATACAAGCCGCGTTAATTCATATGCATCAAAAGTTCAAGGTTTCGGAACTGCCCAACATTTTGTTGCCAGGACAATGCAACTTGGAGACACTGGCAGGATTTGTCGCTGATGTACGCCAAGGGTTTCCACAAATCGTGAGTCACATGAAAAGCCTGAGGAAGGGCAATATCCTTAATTCCTTAAAAGCACCCTGTTATCTTATTAGATCACTGGAAATAAACAGCAGCAGGTTGCTTGAGCTGCCCCCAATATGTCAGATTAGCTAGCTGCGTGTTCTCAGCAAACTGTACGGCCTTATTGCCCAACATCAGTCTCGGGACTACTGCATTGACAATTCAATGCAGGAAATTTAAAGTGCAATACGGTTTTCGAGGAGACTACTGCACACCGTGTTCTTTCCTAAAGTATGTTGCAAAGTGAGAATTCGATCCTAAGGCTTTCAAATCGACCAGAGTGTTGGGGGCTACTGGGATCAACAGTTTTATTGTATCCTTCAGGTACATGCTAGACTTTAAGCCAGCATATACACTTTGAGGGCTACTGGCTATATATCTCGGCAGAGAATAAATTGCACTAATCAGAGAAAGAAATCCATGAAAAATTGTCTCGCGGAAATCATCTTGGCGAAAAACTTTTTTCAACGGAGACTGGTCATCTACATGGACAACTGGAAATCGAGTTGTGGTGCCCACCACCTAGAAGCAGTCCGGCATGGAGACCGGTTGCGAGCGGTCGGCTGCATAGGAGACTTTTCTGGCATGCAGCGCGCTCGTACTCCTTCAATATTTTCAAAGACCAAGGTGGTCTACGTCACCTCGAATGTAGCCCGACATAGGGGCTCGACAGTAAGAAGGCACTGATAGAGAAAGTTCTTGTTGAACCAGTTTTCAAGACCGACGATCGAAGACGAAGGGCAGCTCGGACAAACCGATGTTTGTCCAGATATAAAGACCGGTTCAGGGGCTGATTACGTTATACTAGATAGGTTGCCTCTCACCATGTCGAGTCCTAGTCAGGTGGGACGGGCTGAGTATCCCATGACGGCTCTTTCCTGGGCCACTTTGGGCAGCCCATGGCAATCTACAAGGAAAATAAGGAAGCCTTGTCGTTTAAGACAAGTACCTTATCCATGGACGCCTCTCCACTGACGTAATCGAGTAGGACTCTTGTAATCCTAGGGCTCTGGTAACTTATATAGACCTAGGCGAAGCTAGTTGGTTGATCATGACAACTTAGATCATCATATCTAGACACACAATTATCTATTGGTAGATCATCTGTATTTTGTACTCACTAGTAGATAAAGGGCATTTAGTCCCGGTTCTGGAACCGGGACTAAAAGGTCGGGACTAAAGGCCCTCCACGTGACCGCTGCCTGGAGGTCCACCTTTAGTCCCGGTTGGTAACACCAACCGGTACTAAAGGAAATTTTATGAATTTTTTTTTAATTTTTTTTGAATTTTTTATTTTCCAATTTCTGAATTATTTTAACCTCTAATCTCTAATCACCCCTCATCACTACTCAATTTAATCTCTAATCACCCCTCATCATTCCAAATCATCTAATTTCCCGGACTGTCACCCATCCTCCCACTCCCCCAGCCTCAGCACGCTTAACTTCCTGGTTCTATTCTCCCTCGTTTCCAAGTCTGCACTCGTTGTTTTCCTGACAATATTAAGATGTCAATCCTATTAACCCTCAGGAGTTTAGTTTGAGCATGAAGTCACACATTTCACTGTTTGAGTTTGAAACTATTGTTCTAAAAAATAATAATTATTTAGTAACTCTAATATTTCTTGAATAAGTAGTTTGACCATTGTTTGACCACAGTTTGACCAGATTTGACCAAAATTCAAAAAAACTGAAATAATTATTTAGTAACACTAATATTCTTGAATAATTATTTAGTAACACTAATACTTCTTGAATAAGTAGTTTGACCAGATTTAACGAAAATTAAAAAAAACCCTAAAATTTGAGAATAACTTTTTTTCCTTTTGGAATTTGAGGATTCTACAAATTTGCAAACAGGCCGTAGGCGGTCCCCATCGGATGTGGATTTTCGTGCTGAACATTTTGATATATTATACGTTTTTTCCTGACATCGTATGCAAAAGTTATAGCCGTTTTACATTTTCCCTACACTTTTTGCAAAACATGTCCAAATTTAAGTTTTAAAATTTTCCTAACTAGTAGATGTAGTAACCTAACTACATCTTGAAAGATTTTTAATTTTGAAGTTTCTATCATTTTCTTTTGCTTTTTACAAAACTGAAAAGGCAATACACCGAAGGGGGTAGGATTTCAAAATTGCACTATTAGTGCCGGTTCGTGGCACGAACCGGTACTAAAGGTCTCAACCCCATTAGTACCGGTTCGTGGCACGAACCGGGACTAAAGGTCCCATTTGAACCGGGACTAATGCATGTATGGTGCCCTCGCCGCTTGAACCGGGACTAATGCTCACATTAGTCCCGGTTCGTAATGCAACCGGGATTAATGATCTTTTCTGGTTGAACCAAAGCCCCTTTTTCTACTAGTGACTTCATCCCAAATCAATACAAACACAAGCAGGACATAGGGTTTTATCTCTAAGGAGAGTTGTAACATGGGTAAAAACCCATGCCCCTATTACCATCGTGTCAAGACTACTAGCTCGGCACCCCTACCCGACATCTGCCGGACTCAACTCTGTCACGTACCTCACTAGACAGCGGCAAACGTGGAGGAGCCTCAGCCGGACAAATGGCCGAACACCTTATGGGTGGCAACGGAGGAGTGCGGGGACGAGTCGTGGCTGGTGAAGGGCACCGTCCTTGGCCCGTTTAGGGTGAGGTCTGTCGAAGCCCGCGTCCTCCGGCAGTGACCGTGGAGATAGAGCTTGTATGTTGATGAATGTCGGTGACCCAGATTAGGCGGTCTTTGTAGAACTCCGACAACTATGAGAAGTGTCCACAACGCCATCAAGAGTGGGTATCGGTGGATGCGGTGGCGGTGGGGCCATCGGTGGATGCGGCAGTAGGGGCTGTGGCGGTGATGAAGAGGCCGAACTAGGTGTCGGTGGCTAGGGCAACGAGGCCGGTGTCTGGGGGCAATGGTCGTTGTGTCACGGATCAGCGTGCCAGAGGAGGACAAAGGGAGCATGCCCCAAGCGTCCCTTGAGTGTCCGCGATGACGCAAACCCGACCCAAACTTGGGCCGAAAGGTTCCAAGCGGACAATAGTATGTACCAGAAACAGATTGTCGTTGACCAAGTATTTTTTATCTCCATCGATGTGCTTCTCTTTAGGTCTGCATGAAAACCCATGGTCGCGCAAAGCGGACAAATGTGGATTCTTATTGGTTCATGTTACAGTAGGTCATGCTGATATTCCATACCAAAGTTTGAGCGCACACATACGCTTGGGTGCAAGCGTCCCTTGATTGTCCGCGAGGACGCAAACCCGACCCAAATTTGGGCCGAAAAGGGTGGTAGATGGGCAATTCCAAGGCGAAATCCTTGCCCGACGTCGTCGGTGCCAGTGACGGCGGTGTTCCTGAGTGTCGTTTGGCGGACAATGGCGGGCCAAATGAGGAAAACGGATCACGCCACAAGCATCCCTTGAGTGTCCGCAAGGATGCAAACCCGGCCCAAATTTGGGTCGAAAAGGGTCCAAGCGGACAATCATATGTACCTGAAAAATATTTCCTTTGGAATCTCACCATGACATACTCCCAGGAAAAAGCTTTGCCCGACGTCGTCGATGCCGATGATGGCGGCGTTCCTGAGCGTCGTTTGCCTCCTTGGAGGCGTCATTGTGAGTGCCTACCTCCCCCACTTTGCTTTCAGTGAAAACCTGTGGTCTGGCTCGCTGGAACGGACGGCGGCATTGGCGCAACGCCATTCCCTTCTTGGAGGCACCGTCTCGTGAGGTTAGTTTCTCAGCTGGTAGTCATTGTTTTTGCTTGTGGTTGACTGCGACAATGTTGCCTCACCTTGGTATGGTCATTTGTGATATTGAGCTTGTGGTTGTTCCACGGGTCGGTGTCCTTCAAGCAAGGCAGAGAGGGTAGGGGGCCGTCTTTAGCGATGGCTGGATGGTTTCACGAATAGGTCCATCTTTGATGCAGACAATGGTCCTTTCTTCCGATGTCTTGTCCATCATTGTCTTAATTGCATTTATTTGCCCATCATTGTCTTCATTTCATTTATGGGGGAACGCCGGAGCTCCTGGTTGCATCTGGTACGAAGGTTGACGGATGTTCAACTTTTAGACCAGCTAGACACGATTCATTGGAAGTTAACTAAGACCAGTGCGTTTACAGTGAAGTCTATGTACCTGAATTAAATTAATTCTGGCCCAATCCCGAGACCAATTCATATTTGTAAAATTAAAGTGCTAATGTTAATCAAGATTTTCATTTGGTTTGTCCGTAGCAAAGTGATCCTTACCAAGGACAATCTCCTGAGGCGACGGTGGGTCAGCAGTTCTCGATGTTGTTTTTGTGACCATGATGAGACAATACAACATCTCTTCATTGGCTGCCCACTAGCCAAGATACTCTGGCGCACGATTCATATAGCCTTTAACATTAGCCCTCCAACTAGTATAGCTTCTGCTATGAGCGGCATATACTACAGCCCAGGCAGTTAGGGGCCTGGCCCAGGTGTCTTATCGTGTTAGGGGCTTAGCCCAATTATATCATTATGAGGATTATATAAACTCATGTAAGGACCCGTTTTGAGATTAAGCAAGAAGCAATCATAATTGCTCGGCTTCCTTAGGGAGCCGGGAGACATAACCCTAGCCGCCTCCTCCACTGCACCATCTCCCTCCTGCCACATCCACCGCCGCCTCCATCGTGTAAGGACGGCGCCCAGCCGCCGGCCGCTGCGCCCTATTCCTCGCCCTCCTCCATCCTTCCCCTACAATCTCCACCCTAGAACCGGCAGAATCCTAGCTCCTAACACCTTGGTATCAGGTAGCTCAGTTCAGATCATGTCTTCGCCGCCGCCCATCCCGTCGCTTCTGCTGCCGACCGTCACCAACGTGACACTGGCCCTCTCCACCACGTCACTGCCCTCCCCGTCTGTATCACTGGTCTCATCCTCCGGCACCGCCACCACCCAGATGATGGCGCCCTCCACCGCACCACCGTCCGCCGCCTACACCCCGGAGGAGACCACCGGGGTTCTCAATGATCTCGTCACAGCCATCCAGGGGATCTGCCTCTACTTTGCCGGGCCTTACGGGCTGCTGCCAGCCGCGTCACCAACCATCGCCACCAGGCCGATGTTGCTGCCGTGGCAGCCGCCGCACCCGCCGGCCTCCGCCGCGCTCGCCGGGCCGCTGCAGCCACAGGTGCAGCTACCGCCGCCACCCCGCTGGCAGTCGCTGCACGCAGGGGCCACCTCGGTGCTGGTCGGGCCACTGCAGCTGCAGTCAGCCCCGCCACCGCCCCACTCTGGCCATAATGGCCGGCCGCGGCCATCTCGGCGCCCGCCACCTCCGTCGTTTCCATGCAGTAGCAGCAGCAGCTTCCGCTGCAGGCACCTCCACCGCCCAGCACCGGGATGACTACGACCGCGCCGGCAGGCGTGTCGATTCAGCAAGTGCGGTTCCTGCCCCCGCCATCACGGCTTCTGGCCTGGTTGGCCGGGACGTCACCGCCGCTAGTCCACACCATGGCCACGGACCAACAGGCGCCCTTCCTGCCGTACGGCGGGCCCTCCAGCTCCGCGGGTTTCCACGCTGGCTTCGACAGGCCACCACTTTCCAGCGGATCACCCGTGCACACTGGACCGACACCATCCTCTTCGCTGCTCCGTACCACCGAGCCGTACGCTCACTGCGGTCATGTTCAGACACCGCCGCGCTTCACCAAGCTCAATTTCGCCACCTACGACGGCACCGAGGACCCCCTCAACTGGCTCAACTAGTGTGAGCAATTCTTCCGGGGGCAAGGCACGCTCGCATCGGAACATAGCTGGCTTGCCTCATATCAACTTCGGGGCACCGTACAGACGTGGTACTACGCCCTCGAGCAAGACGAGGGCGGCATGCCCTCATGAGAGTGCTTTCGCGAGCTATGCCTCCTTCGCTTCGGGCCACCGTTACGCGGGAGCCGGCTAGCGGAACTCGGCCGCCTCCCCTTCACCTTCACGGTGCAGGACTACGCCGGTCACTTTCAGGCCCTGGTGTGCCACGCGCCCGGCGTAACGGCTCGCCAGCGGGCCGAGCTCTTTGTCGGCGGTCTGCCGGATCATATCCGCATGGACATGGAGCTGCGGGGACCCCAGGACCTCCAGACGGCCATGCACTACGCCCGCGCATTCGAGCGCCGCGCGGTGGCCATCCAGCAGGCATCACCAGCCCGGACCATTGGGCCGCCACCCGGGCCGGACATTCCCGCGTAGGGTCGACCTGCTCAGGCTTCCGCGGCACCCCTCGTTGCGACCGCGGCGCGCCCGTTCCGCCGGCTCACCTTGGCCGAGCAACTCGAGCGTCACCGCCAAGGGTTGTGCTTCAACTGCGACGAGCCCTATGTACCCAGCCATACAAAGGTCTGCATACATTAATGATTAGAGATATCCCAATGAAAGGAACAAAATATGCAAACATTCAAATACACTCACTCCATGTTAGAAAGAAGAAACAAATATTGCATCATTTATGATATATTGTATGCATAAAATGAAAATATAAAAAGTAGCTATAAGATTACGAAAATTAACTGTTCTACGTGACAAATCTGGTATTGATCAGTTTTTCTAATAGCATTAACACCACTGGCAGATCCACTGGAAGGGCAGCAGGGGCCCTAGCCCGCCCCATGATCTTGTTTTTCCATGTATAATTACAATGAACAATAATATTTTTTTGCCTTTTCCCTTAATTAAGCTAGCCCCCCAACCATAATTTTCTAGAGTTCCTACCTCCGCCACTGATTAACACAATTACCTAATATGTTGATACCTTATTTTCCATCCGAGAAATCTAGTACATCCGATGCAGGCAAATTAGTTTGTTCAGCGTACAATAATGCATGGAAGCAATATTATGTAGAAAACAGAAAACTATAGACCAATTGGCAAAGATATTAGGGCGAGCTTGGAAATTTCGAAAATATATTGATACATGATCTCATATGTAAATAGGGCAGAACGATCTATTTGCGTCAACAAATATTTGGACACAAAGAACAATGTGTTGCATCGGTATTATTGCAGAAGTGTAGAACTTGAACATTATGCCAACCTTCTAAAAAACAATAAAGGCTCATGTGGTCCTTCTAACCAATTCTCTATCTCTACCTAATATTAAAAGATGAAGTCTTTCATAGTTCTTCATAAGTCATCCTTTTGTATCCTTTGATTTTATGTTAAACCACAAAGATTGACGGCTAAGATTTAAAAGGATGAAGATTTTTTGTTTAGTCAAAAAAGAAACGATCCGTCGCTCTGCCAATTTACGTTCGTTCGCGTGCTGAGATCTGGCCCGAGAGAACCTATCCCTATCCTTAGCTTGTATGACGTCGCCTAACTCGCCTGTTGGCGGACCTTACCCGTTTTCTTCAAATGACCACACCCAGACAATAAAGGCGCTCCAATACATTCCATAGAAGCCCCAATGTTAAATACTCCTATTATACATATCCACGTCTTGCCGTAAAAGGCACAAACACTGCTCAGCCACGTCCGACTCCTGATCCTATAAATGGTACTCACTACTGGAATTCTGGGCTACGCCGAGTGCCACGGACATTCGGCAAAGGGCCGAAAACCGCTGGCAAAGCCTTTGCGAGTGTCACCCTCGGCAAAAGCCACCCGACGTACACCTCTTCGGCAAACAGGAGTTTGCCGAGAGCCAGAACATGGGCACTCGGCAAAGACTTTGCCAAGAGCCAAATAGTACCACTCGGCAAAATAAAGTAGCTAATGGATAGCAGACGGTGACGGCGGTTCCTGACACGTGGGACCAGGGGAACAGGCCGAGGGCCTTCTTTGCCGAGTGCCACTCTCGGCAAAGAGAGCCAGTAGGTGGCTGACACGTGTCAGCTCCTGACATGTGGGACCAGGCGAACAGGGCGAGGGCCAACTTTGCCGAGAGCCACTCTCGGCAAAGCCACCCAGTAGGTGGCTGACACGTGTCAGCTCCTGACATGTGGGACCAGGCGAACAGGCCGAGTGCCAACTTTGCCGAGAGCCACTCTCGGCAAAGCCACCCAATAGGTGGCTGACACGTGTCAGCTCCTGACATGCGGGACCAGGCGAATAGGCCGAGGGCCTTCTTTGCCGAGTGCCACTCTCGGCAAAGAGAGCCAGTAGGTGGCTGACACGTGTCAGCTCCTGACATGTGGGACCAGGCCAACAGGCCGAGGGCCAACTTTGCCGAGAGCCACTCTTGGCGAAGCCACCCAGTAGGTGGCTGACACGTGTCAGCTCCTGACATGTGGGACCAGGCGAACAGGCCGAGTGCCAACTTTGCCGAGAGCCACTCTCGGCAAAGCCACCCAATAGGTGGCTGACACGTGTCAGCTCCTGACATGCGGGACCAGGCGAACAGGCCGAGGGCCTTCTTTGCCGAGTGCCACTCTCGGCAAAGGGAGCCAGTAGGTGGC
Organism: Aegilops umbellulata; assembly: GCA_032464435.1. Taxonomy (NCBI): domain Eukaryota; kingdom Viridiplantae; phylum Streptophyta; class Magnoliopsida; order Poales; family Poaceae; genus Aegilops; species Aegilops umbellulata. The sequence goes on from CP136054.1 coordinate 22,109,724, forward strand.
TGACACGTGTCAGCTCCTGACATGTGGGACCAGGCCAACAGGCCGAGGGCCAACTTTGCCGAGAGCCACTCTTGGCAAAGCCACCCAGTAGGTGGCTGACACGTGTCAGCTCCTAACATGTGGGACCAGACGAACAGGCCGAGCGCCAACTTTGCCGAGGGCCGCTCTCGGCAAAGGGAGCCAGCAGCAGACTGACACGTGTCAGCTTCTGACACGTGGGGCCAAGAGAAACAGGCCGAGGGCCATCTTTCCCGAGATCCACGCTCGGCAAACTCTATCTTTGCCGACTGTGGCTCTCGGCAAACTGAGCAAATAGGAGAGGGTCACATCACTTCTCCTAAAAGCCGTGAAAATACTTTGTCGAGAGTCACCGTCGGCAATCCTTTTTCGTTTGCCGACAGGCCTCTTGGTAAAGTTGCCAGGAGGGCTATAGGTTATTATCCTTTACCGAGAGGCTTCTCGGTAAAGGGTGCATTCTGGTCCAGTTTCACAGTCATTGCCGAGAGCCGCCCTCGGCAATGGTGTGCCAGGAGCCTTTTTTCCCTGTTTCTGTTTCTTTCCTGCAGCGAAACATATACAGCAACATATAGTTCATCACACATAGAACATGTCACATATAGGCATCACCGAACAAAAGAAGCAATGATTGATTCTAAAAAACAATTCCACATAAAAGCAATAGTGCATAAAAGCAATAGACCACAAGTTTACAAGTCTCAAGATGCAAGAGTTCTCAACATACAAGGAACAATTTCAAACATAACGTAACATGAAGTTCACGCGATTTTGGAGATCGGAGTGATAACATCAACATTACAAGGCATCATTCCGTTTGCTGCCCCAACTCCATCAACCGGAGTGATAACATCAACATTAGAAGGCATCATTCCCTTTGCTGCCCCAACTCCACCAACTTGAGGTGGAACTACCGAAACATTGTTCAACCCTTGTGATGGGTTGAGCTGTGATGGATTGACCCAATAGTGAGATGAATGCAATTGGTAATGCCGAAAATGGTGATAGAAATAGTTTGAACGAAACTCACAATGTTCCACTCTGGCGTCGGTGGCATCTCTGGCACTGGTTGGCCTTGCATGGAATAAAGATTGGCCACCATATGTTGTAAAGACTTCACTAGATCATCTTGTGCCTTCAGCTTGGCCCTCTTTTCATCTCGTTCTTTCTCGGTGTCAATCAGTCGAGTCTACAATATGTCAATGCAAATGTCATTCATGTTGAAATGCAAATATGCAGGACCATGAAGGATGAATGAAGAAGCACTGACCTGAATATCCTCAATAATGCTCACGGAATGTGGTACGTGACGCTCTACGGTAGGAGTAGAGCCAGTACTCATAGCACGGAGTGTGTTGACTCCCGGAAGGGAGGAGGTTATGACAGAATCGAGGTGAACCGCCATCCGGCAATTCGGTCTACCGCCTGACGCGGCAATGGCCACAAGAGGGTCAAACGGTAGCACGTGAGGATCAGCGTCAAGCCCGTACTTCTCCTTCAATTTTTTGGTGTAGTTCTCTCCATCTGACCGGGCTTTAGAGCTGATCCAATCCCTCTCCGGATGGAGAGGGTCCTTGTCCTTGTCGTCTTTGGTACGTTTGATGGTCCATGCCTCGAAATAAGTGATATCCTTGCTAGTGTCTTCTTTCTGCAAAAGCAAGCGATCCAAACAATCAAGGGAATGCTCACAAATGAAAGAGAACATGGTGAAAAGAAAAGGATCTGGTTGCCTACATGTTTTGAGACGACACCTGGGATGGTGAGGTTGCCTTGACGGTGTCCTCGACCCCCCATCAACTTACGCCGTTCAGATATTACTTTGTGTTCATCCTGCCACACTGGATCTGTCCACCGTTCGACGATCTTCTCCCAGCACGGACGTTTGTCAGCGCACCACCGAGGAATCACCTGTAAATTAAACAAATACATCTTAGTAAGGATTCTAATTTTGCGGTAATGTAGGGAATAACAAGCATCCATCGTCACTTGCCTTGAAGTAATTGTCCCGTGAATGATGCGTCCCTCGAGCCTCCTGTTTGGAAATCCTATGGTTGAGATAGTCCGCGTGAAACTTGACCACTAACTGGACGCGCTCCGCATAGTGCATGTCGTGGACTAGTTTCTTGGCAATATTCTCAACCACCACATTTGCATGATCTTTCTGACCCTCAACGCATGTATAGAAATCCTACAAACATGCATACATGTGAGAAGGGTTAAATCATGACTATGGGAAATTTAAACCTTTTGGTATTGACATTTAGGTGTTTGAAAGGACTTACCCAGAAATCGTTGACCACTCGCATGGCTCTGTTATCATAAACCCTTTGGCGCTTATCCAGGAAATCCGGTGCAACTTTGTAGTGATCCCATGACCAAGCTGGCTCAATGATACCGTTCGGCAAAGTGACCAGTCCAGAATAATTTAACCTACAAAGACCCCCAATGATGCCACTCGACGACTGTGGCAGATGCCTCTCACCACCTTTTACTAAGCTTCTGCATTTCGAAGAGTGAAGTCATATTATATGTGAGGAAATGACAAAAGGTACAAATTATATGGGATGAGTCGAGGTAACCACTTACTTCTCTCCCATTGGTTTAATCAACACGTATGTATGGACATATGGACGTCTTGGAAGCATTGAAGGACCACGCAGCCACACTTTCCCTCTGGAAGTAGTGCTGATAGTCGAACTGCTCAGTTGCGAACCGCTCACCTCGTGGTGCTCTAGCACCCGTGAGGGTTCATCCCCACGCTCAGAAACCTGACGAACAACCACCCTCCTCTCGGTGGCTTTGTCCTCCACCACCTCCTCCTCCTCATCCTCCACCACCTCCTCCGCAAAATCCTCCTCGTCCTCCACCTCACGCGCCTCATCCCCGTCCTCCGTTTCCTCCTCCTGAGCACGGTGAAGCACTACACGAGAGGGTCGAGGAGAAGAAAGAGGTGCTCTACTCCGGACTGCTTTACGTATTCCTCCTCCTACCTCACATACTCCCCCTCCTCGTCCGCCTCCTCCTCCTGCATCACCTACTCCCCCTCCTCGTCTGCCTCCTCCTCCTGCATCACCTACTCCCCCTCCTCGTCTGCCTCCTCATCCGCCTCCTCCTCCTGCCTCACCTACTCCCCCTCCTCGTCCGCCTCCTCCTCCTGCCTCACCTACTCCCCCTCCTCGTCCGCCTCCTCCTCCTGCCTCACCTACTCCCCCTCCTCTTTCGCTTCCTCCTCCTGCCTCACCTAGTCCCCCTCCTTGTCCGCCTCCTCGTCCGCCTCCTCCTCATGCCTCACCTACTCCCCCTCCTCGTCCGCCTCCTACTCCTCCCCCGCGTGGTACTCGACCTTGTTTCGCATGTTTTTCCGGACGGGTATCTAGACCCTCCAATCCTTTGGCCTTCTTGGCGGTTGTGGCAACCGATGAAGGAGCGGCCACCACTTCCATCGGTCGAGCAGGTTGATCATTGTACAGATCATTCACTTTTTTCAAACTTTCCTTTGGAATCTTCCTGCTACCTGTCATGTTTCAATCACCTGATACGAAGAATAACAAACCAGTTAGTACAGATGATACAACTTGATGTAAATACAATAAATATATCACATATGAAGAATAAATGGAATTGTCACAATAATACATATAGTTGTTACAGACACAAATACAGAGTTGTTGCACACACGAATACATAGAGTTGTTGCACACACGAATGCATAGAGTTGTTACACACACGAATACATAGAGTTGTGACACACATACATAGAGTTCTCACACGATTACATGGAGTTGTTAGAAATAAGGGTCAATATTAGGTGCAACATTTGGATCAGGGCTTTCATCATTGCTATCACGCCCGTTCATACATTCATCCTCGAAGTCTTCAGGGGTCCCTCATCCTCATCTAGCCCCATGTGCCATCGCATAAGTAATGCCAAATCTCGAGGGTTAGAAACATCCTCGTATTCGTCCTCTGCATTATCTACTTCCATGTCATCCATGGCCTCATGTTCCATAGCATCATGTTCGTGTTGCACGCCATCATCTTCCGTTGCATCATCTCCGTCTTCATCAATGTCTGCTTCTTGAAAGAACTCTCCCTCGTATGTGTTAGAGTTTATATGGTAATCGTCCTTGTTTGGGGTAGGTAAATGATACACGGGGGTACCTTGTACACGACATCCCACTTCAAGAGATCGATATATTCCGTAGATGTGCACGCGTATGGGAGAAAAAACACTTGTATAGCCTGTTGAGCCATAATGTAGACATCATTTCCTGCATATTTCGATGCTCGTTCAACCTTTGGTTGGGCCTCTCACGTGTGTGTTTATCAGTGTGGAAGCAATACCCATTCATGTCATAAGCCTTAAATGACTTGGCCTCATATTCAAAACCTTTGGCTACTTCTCTCACTTTGGCGTCCATATCAACCTCCTGATATGCCTACAAGATTAATAGGAGATTGTCTGGTTCATTAGTGGAAGCATTATAGGCAAGTAAGATCAACTAGAAGTAACATAAATTTAGAAAAGTTACTTTTCTTAAGAACCAAGAAATGAAACCACCATCAGCATTGGTATATTCAAGAAGGTCTACTGATTCTTCCTCGCTAGGAGGCCGTGGTAGCTTCCAGAATTCGTTCTGGAATTCCCTAGCAATAGGAAGAATTTGAGTTAGAACTCAAGACTCGTGAGTAGTTTTCAATAAAGGTGTTCTACACTTACTTTATGTACGGTTGCACTTCTTCCATGTTGGTCAAGACATAGATCATAATAGTCGACCACTCAGTAGGTGAAAAGTTCTTGGGCTCCGGTCCACTTGCTTTGCCACCTTGGCCTTCGAAGAGGCTAAGGTCAGAAACATTAGTGGTGGGTTCTTCATTGTAACGAGGAGCTGGATTTAACCTAGTCTGAATACTGTCATGATAGTACTTTGTCGTGGTCGTGACCACCTCCTCGTTCAGGTATGCCTCAGCTATGGAGGCTTCAATGCGGGCTTTATTCTTACATTTCCCACGAAGATGCTTGAACTCCCGTTCAGGTGCATACTGCCATCGGAACTGCACAGGTCCTCCCATTCTAGCCTCATACGCGAGATGTAAGATCATATGTTGCATTGGATTAAAGAAACCTGGCGGAAATATCATCTCTAACTTGCATAGCAACTCAGGTGCTTGTTCCTCCAACTATGCAACCACTTTATAATCTAGTTCTTTGGCACAAAGCTGATGAAAGAAGTAGCTCAACTCCGCCAGCACTCGCCAAATATCCTCTCTGACATACCCTCGAATCATCACAGGCATTATCCACTCAAGCCATACATGGTAATCATGACTCTTGAGGCCTCCTATTCACTCCCCTCATGATATTAGTTGCATATCCATCAGGGAAGTACAAGTTGTTCACAATCCATTGGAGAATTTCCTTCCTTTGGGGAGGGGTGAAAGGGGTTGGTGGCTTCTTCCAAGAATTACCTTTTGCACGAGGCACCAAATTTAATTTTGGCCTGTTGCATAGTTTGGCTTGATCGATCCTAGCCTGAATGTTATCCTTAGACTTCTCGGTGTCGAGGAGCGTGCCGAGTAAGGCCTCCGCAATATTCTTTTCAGTGTGCCTTACATCAATGTTGTGTGGAAGTAGAAGATCTTTAAAGTAAGGGAGCCTCCATAAGCTAGGAATGTGAGTCCACTGGTGTGTCTCTCCATATCCCACAAAACCTTTCCCATCGAGCTTTTCCTCGAGAGCATCTAACTCATCCTTAAGCTGGGCACCGGTCATAATAGGTGGTGGAGGGTCATCAACAATAACACCTTTCTGGAAGTGCATAGCGTCTTGCCTGTATGGGTGATCAAGACGAAGGAACTGCCGATGTTGGTCAAAGCATACATACTTGTGACCCTTAGCCAGCCAAATGAAAGTCACACCCTGTCGACACACTGGGCAAGGCAACTTCCCCTTTACACACCAACCACAAAATGTCGCACGTGCCGGTAGGTCATTTAGCAATGTGTGGTACCAGATATGCATATTGACGTGCTTACTTGAAACGACATCGTATGTCCGGACCCCGTTGTTCCAAGCAACAAGTAAGTCGTCCACCAATGGCTCCATATACACACTTATATGCTTCCCGGGATAGTTAGGACCTAGAATTATCAACGTCAGGAACATGTGATGTCGTTGCATGCAAACGCCAGGGGGTAGATTCAGGGGGATAATATATACTGGCCAACAAATATATATGGCATCCATCAAACCATATGGATTGAACCCATCGGTTGTTATGCCAACAGCTACACTCTTCCAGTCATCTGTTTTCTTATGAATTTCAACAAATTTCTTCCATGCTTCACTGATACGTCTCCAACGTATCTATAATGTTTGATTGCTCCATGCTACTTTATCTACTGTTTTAGGCAATATTGGGATTTATTATCCACTTTTATATTATTTTTGGGACTAACCTATTAACCGGAGGCCCAGTCCAGATTTGCTGTTTTATGCCTATTTCAGTATTTCGAGGAAAACGAATATCAGACGGATTCAAAACGGAACGAGATCAGCTGGAGAAGTTATTTTTGGAAGGAAACCCACCTGATGGACTTGGACCCCACGTCAGAAGAGCCACGAGGTGGTCACGAGGGTGGAGGGCGCGCCCTCCCCCCTGGGCGCGCCCCTGCCTCATGGGGCCCCCTGTAGCTCCACCGACGTTCCCCCTTCACCCATAGATACCGTCGTAAGGTGTTATTCTAGAAGATAGATCGGGAGTTCCGCCGCCGCAAGCCTCCAGAACCACCAAAAAACCAATCGGGACCCCTTTCCGGTACCCTGCCGGAGGGGGATCCATCTCCGGTGGCCATCTTCATCATCCCGGCGCTCTCCATGACGAGGAGGGAGTATTTCCCCCTCGGGGCTGAGGGTATGTACCAGTAGCTATGTGTTTGATCTCTCTCTCTCTCTCTCTCTCTCTCTCTCTCTCTCTCTCTCTCTCTCTCTCTCTCTCTCTCTCTCTCTCTCTCGTGTTCTCTCTCGTGTTCCTCTATGGCACGATCTTGATGTATCCCGAGCTTTGCTATTGTAGTTGGATCTTATGATGTTTCTCCCCCTCTACTCCTTTGTGATGAATTGAGTTTCCCCTTTTGAAGTAATCTTATCGGATTGAGTCTTTATGAGAAAACTTGATGTATGTCTTGGTGATCAACTTGCGGGTTTCGTGACATTGGGAACCTATGCATAGGGGTTGGCACACGTTCTTGATTCTCCGGTAGAAACTTTGGGGCGCTCTTTGAAGTACTTTTATGTTGGTTGGATAAATCTGAGATTGTGTGGTGCATATCGTATAATCATGCCCACGGATACTTGAGGTGACAATGGAGTATCTACGTGACATTAGGGTTTTGGTTGATTTATATCTTAAGGTGTTATTCTAGTAAAAACTTCAGGGTTGTTTGTGACACTTATAGGAATAGCCCAACGGATTGATTTGAAAGAATAACTTTGTGCTGGTTTCGTACCCGACCATAATCTCTACGTTTGTTCTCCGCTATTAGTGGCTTTGGAGTGACTCTTTGTTGCATGTTGAGGGCTTGTCATATGTTCTATCTATGTTATTATTGTTGAGAGAAATTGCACTAGCGAAAGTATGAACCCTAGGCCTTGTTTCCTATCATTGCAATACCGTTTACGCTCACTTTTACCACTTGTTACCTTGCTGTTTTTATATTTTCAGTTTACAAAAACCTATATCTTCTATCCATATTGCACTTGTATCACCATCTCTTCGCGAACTAGTGCACCTATACAATTTACCATTGTATTGGGTGTGTTGGGGACACAAGAGACTCTTTGTTATTTGGTTGCAGGGTTGCTTGAGAGAGACCATCTTCATCCTCACGCCTCCTACAGATTGATAAACCTTAGGTCATCCACTTGGGGGAAATTTGCTACTGTCCTACAAACCTGTGCACTTGCAGGCCCAACAACGTCTACAAGAAGAAGGTTGTGTAGTAGACATCAAGCTCTTTTCTGGCGCCATTGCCGGGGAGGCTAGGTAAGTGAAGGTATATATTTAGATTTTGCAATCGAATCTTTTTGTTTCTTGTTTTAGCACAAGTTTAGTTTATAAAAGAAAACTACAAAAAAATGGAATTGAGTTTGTCTCATACGCTTCACCTTTTTAATATCTTTCGTGAGTATGATGGAAAGGAAAATTGTGCTCAAGTGCTAGAAGAAGAAATCTATAAAATGTTTGGCACTAAATATGTGAATGATGAGCATGATTGCAATGTTGTTAGTATGAATTCCTTGAATATCCATGATGCTAATGATATGCAAAGCCACAAGCTTGGGGAAGCTATGTTTGATGAAGATGATATTTTTTGTCCCCCAAGCTTGGATGAGCAAATTTACTATGATGAAAGCATGCCGCCTATCTATGATGATTACTGTGATGACACATATGCTTTAAAGAATAATGATAACCATGAAACTTGTCATCTTGATCTTAATTCTCAATCATATGATAGTTGTTTTGTTGAGTTTGCTCCCACTACTATTCCGAATGAGAAGAATTTTTCTTATGTGGAGAGTAATAAAATTTCTATGCAAGTAGATCATGAAAATAATGCTTTAGGTGCTGGTTATGTTGTTGAATTCATTCATGATGCTACTGAAAATTATTATGAGGGAGGAACATATGCTTGTAGGAATTGCAATAATATGAAGTTTCCTCTCTATGTGCTTAAAATTTTGAAGTTATGCCTGTTTTACCTTCCTATGCAAGTTGATTATTGTTCCCATAAGTTGTTTGTTCACAAAATCCCTATGCATAGGAAGTGGGTTAGACTTAAATGTGCTAGTCATATTCTTCATGATGCTCTCTTTATGTTTCAATTCTTATCTTTTATGTGAGCATCATTGTCATCATCATGCCTAGCTAAAAGGCATTAAAGAAAAGCGCTTGTTGGGAGACAACCCAACACTTATGCTTACTGTTTTTGTATGTTCACATGATTATGCTACTGTATTAATCATGTTTTATAGATTTTGTTTCAATAAAATGCCAAGTATAACCTTTGGGAAGACTTGGCTGAAGTTTATGTGATCTTGCTGTGAAAAACAGAAACTTTAGCGCTCACGAGAATAGCTGCCATTTTTTACTGGAGAGTGATTTTAGGTTGATTCTTTTTGCAGATGATTAATAGATAAATTGCTCAGGTCCAGAAATTTATTTCACAATTTTTGGGGTTCCATAAGTATACGTTTGATATAGATTACTACAGACTTTTCTGTTTTTGACAAATTCTGTTTTCTATGTGTTGTTTGCTTATTTTGATGCATCTATGGCTAGTATTAAGTGGTATGAACCATAGAGAAGTTAGAATACAGTATACATTACACCAATATGAATTTAGAATGAGTTCATTAGAGTACCTAAGTGGTGGTTTTATTTTCTTATACTTACGGAGCTTACGAGTTTTGTTTTGAGTTTTGTGTGGTTGAAGTTTTCAAGTTTTGGGTAAAGATTCGATGGACTATGGAATAAGGAGTGGCAAGATCCTAAGCTTGGGAATGCCCAAGTCACCCCAAGGTAATATTCAAGGACAACCAAGAGCCTAAGCTTGGGGATGCCCCGGAAGGCATCCCCTCTTTCGTCTACGTTCATCGGTAACTTTACTTGGAGCTATATTTTTATTCACCACATGATATGTGTTTTGCTTGGAGTGTCATTTTATTTTGTTAGTGTTTTCTTTCTGTAGTTAGAATAATGTTTTGCCTCTTTAGTTTCAATAAAAAAGTCAAGGATAGCCTTTGCCATGCTTATTTTGCTAGTTTGCATGTTGCTGTTTGAAAACAGAAAGTTTACCGCTGTTGCAAAAATTACCTAGAAAAGTCAGAGCATGGTCTAACGTTGAATCTTTTTGCATACTGAGCTCTGATAAATTTATTACAGTGGGAATTTTAGTTCATAATTTTTTGAGTCAGGGAAGTATTGATACTCTTTCATTCTTTATAGACTGTACTGTTTTCACAGATTGCTGTTATGTTTGCGTTGTTTGCATATGTTTGCTTGTTTAATGATTCTATTTGATGATAGGAGTATTAAATATGCAGAGGCATTTAGTATTCAATGGTCAATAATAATTTTAGTGATTTGTTACAGTATAATATGATAAGGTTTTGCATTGGTCTGTACTAACCTATCTCACGAGTTCTTGTTGAGTTTGTTGTGAATGAAGCTTTTGATAAAAAAGAGAAACCATGATATGAGAGGAATTAAGGAGACACAAAAGTTCAAGCTTGGGGATTCCCAAGGCACCCCAAGATAATATTTCAAGAAGTCTCAAGCATCTAAGCTTGGGGATGCCCCGGTAGGCATCCCACCTTTCTTCTTCAACAACTATCGGTTAGTATCGGTTGAGCCTAAGTTTTTTGCTTCTTCACATGAGTTGTGCTATCCTTGCAATATAGTTTTATTTAGCTTTGCTTGCTGTTTGAATAAAGTATCAAGATCTGAAATTCCTAAATGGGAGAGTCTTCACATAGTTGCATAATAATTATTTAGCTACTCATTGATCTTCACTTATATCTTGTTGGAGTAGTTTGTCATTTGCTCTAGTGCTTCACTTATATTATTTTGAGAGTCGTTAATAGCATGGTAATTTGCTTAATGTTAATATACTTAGTGTTCAAGATATGTGAAACTTTCTTTTGAGTTAATTGAATACTAAGATAAGTTTGATGCTTGATAATTGTTTTGAGATATGGAGGTGATAATATCATAGTCGTGCTAGTTGAGTAGTTGTGAATTTGAGAAATACTTGTGTTGAAGTTAGCAAGTCCCGTAGCATGCACGTATGGTTAAAGTTGTGTAAAAAATTTGAAGCATGAAGTGTACCTGGCTTGTGCATCCTTATGAGTGGCGGTCGGGGACGAGCGATGGTCTTTTCCTACCAATCTATCCCCCTAGGAGCATGCGCGTAGTACTTGATTTTTTATGACTTCTAAATTTTTGCAATAAGTATATGAGTTCTTTTGACTAATGTTTAGTCCATGGATTATACGCACTTTTACCTTTCCGCCATTTGCTAGCCTCTTCGGTACCGTGCATTGCCCTTTCTCACATTGAGAGTTGGTGCAAACTTCGCTGGTGCATCCAAACCCCGTGATATGATACGCTCTTTCACACATAAACCTCCCTATATCTTCCTCAAAACAGCCACCATACCTACCTATCATGGCATTTCCATAGCCATTCCGAGATATATTGCCATGCAACTTCCACCATCATCATCATCATCATCATGACATGCTTTACTTTTGTCATATTGCCATTGCATGATCTTGTAGTTGACAACGTATTTGTGGCAAAGCCACCATGCATTATTTTTCATACATGTCACTCTTGATTCATTGCACCATCCCGGTACACCGCCGGAGGCATACATATAGAGTCATATTTTGTTCTAAGTTTCGAGTTGTAATTGTTGAGTTGTAATAAAAATAAAAGTGTGATGATCATCATCATTAGAGCATTGTCCCAAGTGAGGAAAGGATGATGAAGACTATGATTCCCCCATAAGTCGGGATGAGACTCCGGACGAAAAAAAATGAGAGAAAAAGAGAGAAGGGACAATGCTACTATCCTTTTACCACACTTGTTCTTCAAAGTAGCACCTTGTTCTTCATGTAGTGAGTCTCATATATTGTGCTTCAAAGTAGTACCAAGATCTTCATGATAGAGAGTCTCTCATTTTGTCACTTTCATATACTAGTGGGAATTTTTCATTATAGAACTTGGCTTGTATATTCCTATGATGGGCTTTCTCAAATGCCCTAGGTCTTCATGAGCAAGCAAGTTGGATGCACACCCACTAGTTTTCTTTTGTAGAGCTTTCATATACTTATAGCTCTAGTGCATCCGTTGCATGGCAATCCCTACTCCTCGCATTGACATCAATTGATGGGCATCTCCATAGCCCGTTGATTAGCCTCGTCAATGTGAGACTTTCTTCTTTTTTTGCCTTCTCCACACAATCCCCATCATCATATTCTGTAACACCCATAGTGCTATGTCCATGGCTCTCGCTCATGTATTGCGTGAAGGTTGAAAAAGTTTGAGATTATTTGAGTATGAAACAATTGCTTGGCATGTCATCGGGGGTATAGAAGTTGGGAACATCTTTGTGTGACGAAAATGAAGCATAGCTTAACCATATGATTTTGTAGGGATGAACTTTCTTTGGCCATGCTATTTTGAGATGACATAATTGCTTAGTTAGCATGCTTGAAGTATTATTATTTTTGTGTCAATATGAACTTTTGTCTTAAATCTTTCGGATCTGAATATTCATATCACAAGTAAGAAGAATTACATTGAAATTATGCCAAAGTATCACTCCGCATCAAAAATTCTTCTTTTTATCATTTACCTACTCGAGGACGAGCAGGAATTAAGCTTGGGGATGCTTGATACGTCTCCAACATATCTATACTTTTTTATTGCTCCAAGCTACTTTATCTACTGTTTTAGGTAATATTGGGCTTTATTATCCACTTTTATATTATTTTTGGGACTAACCTATTAACCGGAGGCCCAGCCTAGATTTGTTGTTTTATGCCTATTTTAGTATTTTGAGGAAAAGGAATATCAGACGGAGTCAAAACGGAACGAAATCAGCTGGAGAAGTTATTTTTGGAAGGAAACCCACCTGATGGACTTGGACCCCACGTCAGAAGAGCCACGAGGCGATCATGAGGGTGGAGGGCGCGCTCTCCCCCTAGGCGCGCCCCTGCCTCGTGGGGCACCCGTAGCTCCACCGACGTTCCCCCTTCACCCATAGATATCTTCGTACCCTAAAACTTCCAGAACAGAAGATAGATCGGGAGTTCCGCCGCCGCAAGCCTCCCGAACCACCAAAAAACCAATCGGGACCCCTTTTAGGTACCCTGCCGGAGGGGGGATCCATCTCCGGTGGCCATCTTCATCATCCCGGTGCTCTCCATGACGAGGAGGGAGTAGTTCACCCTCGGGGCTGAGGGTATGTACCAGTAGCTATGTGTTTGATCTCTCTCTCTCTCTCTCTCTCTCTCTCTCTCTCTCTCTCTCTCTCTCTCTCTCTTGTTCTCTCTCGTGTTCCTCTATGGCATGATCTTGATGTATCCCGAGCTTTGCTATTGTAGTTGGATCTTATAATGTTTCTCCCCCTCTACTCCTTTGTGATGAATTGAGTTTCCCCTTTTGAAGTAATCTTATCGGATTGAGTCTTTATGAGAACACTTGATGTATGTTTTGGTGATCAACTTGCGGGTTTCGTGACATTGGGAACCTATGCATAGGGGTTGGCACACGTTCTTGATTCTCCGGTAGAAACTTTGGGGCGCTCTTTGAAGTACTTTTATGTTGGTTGGATAAATCTGAGATTGTGTGATGCATATCGTATAATCATGCCCATGGATACTTGAGGTGACAATGAAGTATCTAGGTGACATTAGGGTTTTGGCTGATTTGTATCTTAAGGTGTTATTCTAGTAAAAACTTCAGGGTTGTTTGTGACACTTATAGGAATAGCCCAACAGATTGATTTGAAAGAATAACTTTGTGGTGGTTTCGTACCCGAACATAATCTCTACTTTTGTTCTCCGCTATTAGTGGCTTTGGAGTGACTCTTTGTTGCATGTTGAGGGCTTGTCATATGTTCTATCTATGTTATTATTGTTGAGAGAACTTGCACTAGCGAAAGTATGAACCCTAGGCCTTGTTTCCTATCATTGCAATACCGTTTACGCTCACTTTTACCACTTGTTACCTTGCTGTTTTTATATTTTCAGTTTACAAAAACCTATATCTTCTTTCCATATTGCACTTGTATCACCATCTCTTCGCCGAACTAGTGCACCTATACAATTTACCATTGTATGGGTGTGTTGGGGGCACAAGAGACTCTTTGTTATTTGGTTGCAGGGTTGCTTGAGAGAGACCATGTTCATCCTCACGCCTCCTACGGATTGATAAACCTTAGGTCATCCACTTGAGGGAAATTTGCTACTGTCCTACAAACTTGTGCACTTGCAGGCCCAACAACGTCTACAAGAAGAAGGCTGTGTAGTAGACATCATTCACCATCCCGTGGATGTTGCATCTTTTTTGTATTGTACATCTTCCCTTCGGCGGCCCATCTCATATATCGGGCAGTTTCCTCGGTCATATAAAGCCTCTGCATCCTTTCTGTGAATGAAAGATATCGAAGGATATTGACGGCAATTGTGAGCTGCCTCTTGCTACCATCATCATCTATTACCTGGATATACCTAGAGGATTTGCACTTGACACAATAATTCGTATCTTTATGTTCATTTCTAAATAACATGCATCTGTTTGGACAAGCATGTATTTGCTCATACGGCATCTTAATGAACCAAGGATTTTGTTCGACTCGTACATGTTCTTTGGCAATATATTTTCTTTAGGCAACAGGCTAGCAATAACTGACAATAACTCATTGAAGAAAATTATGCTCATGTTATGGTTTTCCTTCAGGGCCATTAGGCGTGCAATGCCATCTAGTTGAGTAACCTCTGTATGGGCGTGAAGGGGTTTTGTGCCGCAAACAAAGCTACATGATACTCTTCAAGGCTCTCCGGCGGCTCCTCGGAGTTCGGGTCCTCCCGCGGATCCGCATGGCGGATGTCATCTTTCAATCCGAGTATCATATATATTAGCCGGTGCGTTGCCGCACCACCTCCGCCCTGGACTGTTCTGTCTCACCGTGAAAGATCCACCGGTAATAACCTGGCATAAACCCATATTTGCCTAAGTCTCTACTCATAGTAATCTTATCTCTTTTTGTCTGGTTATCACACTACGTGCATGGCCACCAAATTCCACGAACTGGCGTTTCTCCAGCAAATACTAATTCCAGGAAATCATTGGTCTTTGACCTCCACTCAGGGGTCATACCCTCCATGCTGGGATGTCCGCTGTACATCCAGTCACATCATTCCATCCTCTGATATAAAGTGGAACACACACATAATTTTTTTTTATGTAACAAGTGGTTCCATCAAGTTTTACGACATGCACTGAGCTATGTAATAGGTAAAGATAGGTCCTAATCCCACCTGAGAATGTGTAGGTTGGGTCCGCTTTCATGACGTACTCCGACCCGAGACAAAATTTCGGCAGCACCTCCCCGCTGTTCTCCAAATACACGTCTCAGCAATAAGCCAAGAGGACGTGTATCTAGAGAACAACAAGGAGACACTGTCGAAATTCTGTCTCAGATCTAAGTACATCATGAAAATGAACCGCCTACACATCCTCGGGTTGTCCATGGAAAACGTGGACAATTCGAAAGAGTTGAGGTTATAAATATGCAAAGACTTGCATATTTATAGATAAAACCCTTCCGAACGGGAGACACCTAGGTTACATGACTATTTAGGTGATCTACAAATAATGAAAACCTACACATGAACGGGAAGAGATTACCCTTGACGCGTGCAACATAATTTACTCTCTCTATTGTCAAAATAGATGCATGTCCTGCATGAAAGAATGAAGTTGTGTCAATCATATGTCAAACACACAAACATCAATAACACTCACTCACCCCCCCCCACACACACACACACAAACACACTCACATATCCATACACACACATCACACACTCAGTCACACATGCATAGACACACATCAATAGCACCACTCTCCCACACACACTCACTCACATACACCATTCATTATTTATGCACATATATACACACCTAAATATAAAAAATCAACCGTGGAGCTTGGTGGCCATGGCGGTTAGGGGCGGCGGCTATGGTGGATCATGGCGGACGGGGCGAGGCGCTGAGAGGCAGATGGGGTGGCGGCAGCGACGACGGATGGGGTGGCAGCGGAGGCGGCGGCGGACGGGGTGGGGTGCTGAGGGGCGGACGGGGCGGCAGGAGAAACGGCGGACGAGGAGGCGGCAGCAACGGCGGACGGGGTGGCGGCGTAGGCGGCGGCGCACGGGGTGGCTGTGGACGATCTCGGTGGAGGTGGCGGTGGGGGCTCAATGGAGGTGAAGGGGTCGGGGGAGGCACGCCCGGTGGCGGCGGCGGCGGAGGCGGCGGCTGCGGCAGAGCAAGCCGGATGGGGCGGCGGTGCTGATGGGTGGCGGCGGACAGAGGCGGTAGGGGCGAGAGAAACAGTGAGAACAGAGGAGTGAGCGCGCGCGAGGGGGAAATTTTGCATAAGTCGCTGCGGGAAACATTTCCGAGAGCCAACTTTCGGTGACACTCGGTAAAAGTCTTAACCTAGATCTCATGGGCTTTTTCTTGAGCCGCACCGACAGTGGTTACCGAGGGTCGTCAGAGGCACTCGGCAATGGCCGCATTTTCCGAAAGGGACTCTCGGTAAAGCATCCTTCTTCTGCATTCTCCATAATATGTATTATAATTTTTTTTGTACTTTTTTGTTGTTTCCTTCCATGCTTGGCAAACAGCCTTAGCACATCATAATTACCGTCTTGTGTTTTCTTTTTCAAATGATGGGCCTCGCCCGGTTCTAGAGACAGGCACCCCTCCGGTGGCCCCGACGGTCTAGGGCGTTGATCGGCACCGAGAGGGTGTAGTCCATGGTGAATAACTGCTTCTCTGTAGTAGTGCATGTCATTGCGAGATGACAGACCAAGTCTAGGCTCGTTCCGTCACGGGATCACCCACCGAAGATTCGGTCTCGGGGACGGACGCAGCCGGTCCTCGACGTTCTCGCCCGTGTGTGTGGTTTGTGAGGCACGTGCCACGTCAAGGACGTGCGTTGCTTATTCAAATAGTACACCACCCCTGCATGCATATGCATGGGCCACACGCATGTAGGGGTGCGCTCCCCCCCCCTCGGGCGGTCTCCATATCGAGCACCCATCCGGTGGCCCCGGCGGTCTAGGGCATTATTTGGCACTGAGAGGGTGTAGTCCACAGTGAATAACTGCTTCTCCGTGTTAGTGCATGTCATCGCGAGATGACAGACCAAGTCTAGGCTCGTTCTGTCACGGAATCACCCACCGAAGATTCTGTCTCGGGGACGGACGCAGCCGGTCCTCGACGTTCCCGCCCGAGTGTGTGGTTTGTGAGGCACGTGTCATGTCAAGGACGTTCGTTGCTTATTCAAATAGCACACCACCCCTGCATGCATATGCATGGATGATGTCTACTACGCAACCTTCTTCTTGTAGACGTTGTTGGGCCTCCAAGTGCAGAGGTTTGTAGGGCAGTAGCAAATTTCCCTCAAGTGGATGACCTAAGGTTTATCAATCTGTGGGAGGCGTAGGATGAAGATAGTCTCTCTCAAGCAACCCTGCAACCATATAATAAAGAGTCACTTAGTTTTTGCTAGCTTGGTTTTGGCCTTCCCCCCTCCACCTCCAGGTGGTCAGGTGTGCTTGTGTGGGTTCTTCTTTATCTGAAACAAAATAAAAGGGTAAAGAACAGTTAAGAAACCTTACTCAACGATCTGAAACTAAATTACTAACTGAACTTGGATTACCTGAATATATTTGCTCTTTCTCATACGAGATGCATGCAACTTCCACCTACACCTAGGATATGGACAAAAAACTGTGAACCTTGCTGGCTCACACCTTTTAATCTTATAGGTGTTTTCAGATATAATGCACCATGTTGTCACTGCATTACGATAGTCCACCATTGATTGGAAAATGGTACCTACACTAAGCTCAGGTTTTTCCCTGTTCCACTCAATTGTTGGCATGTCATCACCATTGTATTCATCCTCGATTAAGCTGTCCATGTTCTCCACCTTCTCTTCATCGTCAGTGTCATCAAACCTAGCTTGGCTGATGGGCTCCTCCATATATTCGTCATCCACTGCTTGGTGACTGGCTACATCGACCAGTTCAGGAAACATCATCTCGTCTTCATCATCATTTGTAGGCACTGCCTCGTCAGGTTCTGCATCTTCTTCTACACCAACTGCAGAAGGTACACGAGAAGCAGCAGCTGAATCGGAACCATAATTGGCAGCAGGCATGTTGTGGCTCCATGAACCACTTGCTTTACTTGGTGTTGACCTACAAGGAGTGCTGGGGTGCTGGCTATTAGCACAGACAGATGATGTCTGAACTCCCTTCCCCTTCGCCCGTTCTGCGCGTGGCTGAAGCACATCGATTTGGAGTTTACCGAATCGGCAGCCAGCAATCCCAACAAAAAGCATTGGCATATGCTCGTCGCAAGTTAGTGGGAGAAATCTTTGCTCGTCACTGCTGAAGTAATTTAGTTTAACAGCATCGGCATCACTCCAGGGATAGGTGTTTCGGAGCTCAGCTCGCAAATCTTTGAAAGATATGCTGGTTTCTACCACTTTGGGATAGGAAAATGATGAAATCAAATGCGGTTTAGTACCAAGCAGCACACTAGTTCCCATTCTAATCGCCAGCCGGAAAGCCAGCGCGGGATCAATCCTATTTTGTTGGGGAAGGAAACAAAGGCTTCAGTTAGCTGGGTAAAATCGAGCACAAATTCGAACGATTCAAGCAAACAGAAGTCAAATACGGCCTACAATACGACTTAGAACGTCAATTTGAGAGGAAACAATGCTTACCCAGGTTTTGTCGGGGATATACCCCGCGGTGTAAACCGGCCGGAAGTTAAACCGGCCGGACTTGGCGGTTTATCTGAAGACCCGCCCTAACCTTGGCGGTTTACAAGCAACCCGCTTGGTCGTTATGACTCACTGGTAACCCGGCGGGCGGATCAGACGGATGACAAGGCCCAAGGCCCAGAAGGCCGGTTCAACTATGGTGGGCCGGTTTAAGAGGAAAGGAATATTTGCCTTACAAGGAGTTAAGGCCAGGACTTGTATCCGGTTTGTATTAGAGATAGACTAGTCCTAATCCTAATAGGACTCCACATGTAAACCGCCCCTTCAACATATATAAGGAGGGGCGGGGCTCCCCAAAGAAGGACAAGCTACAAGCAAAAAAACAATCTCTAGGGCTAGACACAAAGAGCCGGTTTACGGCGTCTCCCTCGTGATGATAATGAGACCTAGCCACAAACAGCATGTAGGGTTATTACCGGATGATGTTTCCCGGGGCCCGAAGCTGTCTAAATCCTTGTCTTGTGTGTTGATCCGCCCTGCGTCTCTCGTCCCACTCAACCCCTCTGAAACTACCACATAGATGCGTTGGCCTCGCGACTAAGTCCTGGCACTAAGGACATCTGCCGTGACAATTCCACGACAGTTGGCGCCCACCGTGGGGCCTGCGCACGGTGGTGTTGAGTTCTTGGAGGGAGCTCTTCAATGTATCGAGAAATTCGCGATCGGCCGGATCAGGAAGAACCGGCTCGAAAGTATATTAACTATGGCAATCACTGGTGGAAAAAGGGCCTTTGGTCGCGGTTCGCAACTGCCATTAGTCGCGGTTGCGCAACCGCGACCAAACAGGCGGGACTAAAGGCCAGTCCACGTGGGCGCCAGGTGGCCGCCAGGGCGGAGGTCTTTTAGTCGCGGTTCTTCTGGCCAACCGCGACTAAAGACCTCCGCAGGTTTAGGGTTTTAGCCCCCCCCCCTAAACCTGCCCCCCCCCTAACCTGTTTTCTGTTTAATTTGTATTGTTTTATTTCTTTTATGCTTTATTTTAATTTTGAAGGAGTTTCACATATTCTACGCTACTACATACATGCATATGAATGTACAATTTCAAACAAATTTGAAATTAGAACCAAAAAGAATTCAAGAGGAATATACAGTATATATTCAATATCATCGGATGACCATATACAATTTTGAACAAGTTTCCATACATAATTTAAGGCATATAAAGTTCTACGTCCTCGTAATGGTGTTCTCCTTTAGGATGGAGGACTTCCCTCCTGAACCATCCAGCTAGTTCCTCTTGAAGTGGTCGGAAGCGAGCTTCTGGACTAAGCATCATCCGGAGGTTATTCCTCTGAGCATTGGTATCACTCGGAACCCGCTCAGAGGTGTATCTCCGGATCATCTCACAGACATAGTATCCACATAGATTGGTCCCCGCCGGCTGAATATCCCCAGCATTCTTAGCCTTTGCCATTTTGAATTCTAGCTCTTTTTTGAATTCACCGACCTTTGTATCTACGAACCGTCTCCAAACCCTACGAGGCAAAGAAAATTAAATGAACAAGAGAGTTATTAGTTACTTGATATTAGGAAATGAACGAAATAGGCCGATCGATATAGAGCGCAAATGAATGAAAATAATTACTTCTGCATCATTTTTCTCAGGTCGCCCCAAAGCTTTGGATCCATATTCAGAGAGTCGTGGACGAGACATTCTGAGGTGTCAACTTTAATTACTAGCAGAATCCAGTGGAACCTGCGGACACGATACATGCACAGTACGTCATGCATAACTCATCGATTAGCCGGCCACATACCATGCATGGAGTAAACAAAAGAGAATGTGCTCAAGACAGAAACACTCACCCAAAATGGTAAGGAAATAGAATATCACTTTTGAGTTCCTGCTTTGTAAGAAACTGCCACAGGTCTGCCTCCATGTCGTCGGGGTGATGCCGCAACACATATCCATTAACGATCTGTGGGTCAATGAACCCAACATCATGGATGTTCCTTACTCTGCATTCCTTAATCTTCATTCTGCATGTATAATAGCGGACACAACAATATAGTTAGGACATATATATAGTGTGCAGGCAATATGAACGAGATGGGGTAGAAATAAATCACTTACAGAACGTAGCAACTGATGATAGATTTGTCGAGCTCGCGCAGATTGAAAAGCTGGAACAATTCACTCAGATGAATTTGTACATAGTAATGTTTGAAGTGATGCTCATGTCTAACTTCCGCATAAATATATTCGTTGGCGTTTTTACTTTTTATGTAACCCTTGTACCATTTCAGCAGACCTTTCATTTGCGGAGGTAGATCCTGTTCCTGCGCAGGCTCGACGAGAGGCCCATTCTTCACATATGTAATTACTACCTCCTTCACTGGCAGATCATCAAGGCCTAACAGTTCACGAAGAGTAATACCTAAGTTGGCCGCTTGTTCTCTGGCACTCGTTGCAGTCAATCCAAGTGCTGCCGCAGCTGCTATGATATCGGGGTCATCCGGACCGGCGGCTTTCACTATAAGCGGGGCAATTGATTGTTTACTTTGTTCCCCGAGCTGGGCAACTCGTTTACTTTGATCGGGGTCATCCGCCCGCCCTTTCTTCTCCTTCAACATGAGTGCCTGCCTACGAAGTTCACGTGCATAGTCCTCAGGCAGATTCTTCGCGGCTTGGGACGGTGTGCTCAAAAATGACTTAGCCCACTTCTTTTGCTCATCAGAAAATACTGGCTTGGGCTCGGGCTCTCTTTTCTTCTTGCAGTCCGCCTTCCATTTCTCAAGATCAGCAGCCGCGGCCGCGGCAGTTTCCTCGGCACTACGTTCCCAAGGCCTTGTGGGGAGAGGCTTCAGTGATGGCTCCGGTACCTTTGTGGTCTTAGGTACATAAGGGTCCGGGTTAATAACCCAGGACTGCTTCTGCTTCTTTGCCGGAGGTGGATTGGGGGGCGGCGTCTGATCACCCGCCGGACGAGGACTGGGGGGCGGCGTCTGATCACCCGCTGGACGAGGACTGGGGGGCGGCGTCTGATCACCCGCCGGACGTTGTGGACTGGGAGGCGTCGGCTGACGTGACGGAGGTGTAGGTGAACCGCCACCACCACCGCCGCCGCCGCCGCCGCCACCGCCACCACCACCACCGTAGGGGGGTGGACTTGTTGTCCTTGGCGCCTCGCCTGGAAACTTGATAAACTTCTTTTGCCATAGAATGAAATGGCGCTTGACATCTCCAAGTCTTTTCTCCCCTTCAGGTGTAGCAATGTCAATCTCCAGGTCCTCAAACCCTTGGACTATGTCCTCCACCGTGACACGAGCATAGCCATCTTGAATGGGGTTGTTGTGGTGGAGTGCTCCAGGTAAACATGGTAAAGCACTGCCGATGGCTACCTTCATGGACATGTTCCCGATAGGATAATACAGATGACATTCTTTCCTCTCCTTTATATCGTCCACGGGGTAGCGAGGAGGCTCCGGTGCAGTAATTTCGACCACCAGAGGCTCCGGTGCAGTAATTTCGATCGTCGGTGCATCTGCACCAGCCGGTGGGGCCTCCGTGGAAGCCACGCTGCTTCTCCGCTGCTGGCTTCCGAGATCCGCTGGATGATCTTCATGCTGCGCCCCAGCTGCATCTCTTTCGGCTACTAGTACACTCACGGTTTTCTTCATCACATCCATTTCCGATGCCAACCGCGCCACAACATCTGCTTCCCGATCCATCTTTCTCTTACGGCTTCTGTAACCGTACGGGTCATCGTTCTGGGGGAACCCTATTTTCCACGGAATGTGCCCCATGCCTCGTACACGTCCTCCGTGTTCAGGATTCTCGAGGGCTTTTGTCAGTGCGTCGTTCTCTCTGTTGAACTTGATCTTCCCCTCTTGAGCATCCCTCATTGCGTCAATAAGGGCTTGGGTGGGTTTCATTATTTTTCCCTGGTAAACACACTCCCCTGTCTCCGGGTTCAGCGTTCCCCCATGCCCGTACCACCAGCTTTTGGCCCTTGGGTCCCATCCCTCCGTACCTGGACGGATTCCTCGCGCCCTCAGCTCGTTCTCCATCTTCGCCAACCTAGGCTGCCAAAGGCGATACCCTCCTGGCCCCATGATATGATTGTACTCCTTCTTAGCCGCATTTTCCTTATTTTTTTTCGATATTTGAATGAACTGCTCCGATTTCTTTTGCTTCACAAATTCTGGCCAATCATGTTTCAGTTTCTCATATTGTCCTTTGAAATCCGGAGTCTTGTTCTGCTTGACAAAGTCATGGTTTAGATTTTGCTTGAATTTCCGGAATGCATCGGCCATCTTATGAAGAGCGAACTGTTTGACTAGCCTCCTCCTCTCCTTGTTTTCCTCAATCTTGTTACCCTCCTCATCGAATTTGTTGTATTCCGGAGGTAGAACGAAATGTTCCATAAGCTTCTTGAAGCAATCTTTTTTTGTTCTCTTATCGACAAAAGTGAAACCAGCAATTCGTGCCTTCTTTGGCTCATTCCACTCTTGGACGGTGATCGAGACGTTGTCTCTAACAACGGCTCCGCATTGGCTGACAAACTTGATGGCGTTCTTGCGGGGCTCCAGCGGCCTGCCGGTTGCACTGTCGACAACCTCGATGGTGCATGTTTCCCCTTGTTTCATCGTCTTGGTTGCGCCACGCTTTGACGACGTACTCGATTGTTTCGACGATCCGGCCGAGGGCTAAAATAAGAAAGAGAGTCGCGCCCGTTAGTACACACATATTTATTCAAATCAGTTAGTTTGTATCACCAGAGGCTCAATGTATATATATACCTCGGCGCCGGAGGTGGTTGCTACTTCCATTTGAAGATCGTCGTTTATCGACGTTTGTTCGGCATCATCTTGCTGACGGCGCCCTTCATCTTCACCGTCAAGGTTCAGATAAGAAGAGACATCATCTTCTTCTTGTCCGGTCGGCACATATTGAATATCGCCGTTTATGATGCCGAACATATGTGCTTCACCGTCCGGATCATAGTTGTCCATAATCGGGTCAGCTCTATCGTCCGCCATTATGTCAGTCCTGAAAACATGTAGTAAAAACAAATTAATTAAGTGAAGAAGGGGGGCGGTGGCGGTGGCGGTGGCGAAAGGGCGGTGGCAAAAGGAGGGGGCGAGGAAGGGGTGGGAGAGGGTGTCGCGGTATTCCTTTCTTCTTCTTTCTTTCTTCTTTCCTTTCTTCTTTCTTTCTTCTTCTTCCTTTTCTTCTTATTCCTTTCTATTCTTTCTTTCTTCTTCTTTCCTTTTTCTTTTTTCTTTCTTTCTTCTTCTTCCTTTCTTCTTCCTTTCTTCTTCTTTTTTTCTTCTTCCTTTTTCCTTTCTTCTTCTTTCTTTCTTCTTCTTCCTTTCTTCTTCTTTCTTTCTTCTTTCCTTTCTTCTTTCTTTCTTCTTCTTCCTTTTCTTCTTATTCCTTTCTATTCTTTCTTTCTTCTTCTTTCCTTTTTCTTTTTTCTTTCTTTCTTCTTCTTCCTTTCTTCTTCCTTTCTTCTTCTTTTTTTCTTCTTCCTTTTTCCTTTCTTCTTTCTTTTGGTTTTCATTTGGTTTTTATTTGGTTTTCATTTTTTTTATTCCTTTTTCTTTCTTGTTTTTTCTTCTTCATTTTTCTTTCTTCTTTCTTTCTTCTTTCTTTTTTTCTTCTTCCTTTTTCTTCTTTCTTTTTTTCTTCTTCCTTTGTTTTTCTTCTTCCTTTCTTTTTTCTTCTTTCTTTTTCTTTCTTGTTTTTTTTCTTCTTCCTTTTTCTTTCTTCTTCCTTTGTTTTTCTTCTGTTTTTTTGTTTTCTTTTGTTTTTTCTTCTGTTTAATTTGTTTTTTTTTGTGTTTTCCTTTTTCCTTTTTCCTTTTTCCTTTTTTCCTTTTTCTTCTTTCTTCCTTTTCCCTTTTTCTTCTTCTGATCTTCGATCTTCTGCCGGCGGAGGACGGCAGGGCCAGCGGGCGGCGGGCGGCGCGCGGAGGGCGGCAGGCAGGCAGGGCCAGCGGGCGGCGGGCGGCGGGCGCGCGGCGCGCGGACACGGCGCAGGCAGGGCCAGCGGGCGGCGGGCGCGGCGGGCGCGGCGGGCGACGGGCGGCAGGGCGCAGGGCACGGGCGGCGCTCACTGGTGACGGGGGGCGGCGGCGCGCAGGGCTCCGGCGTCGGGCAGGGCTTCGGCGTCGGCGTCGAGACGATCGGCGTCGGGGCAGCGCTTCGGCGTTGAGAGAGAGGAGAATGGGAAGTGGCAAAACTGCCAAGTGCAGTATTTATAGACGCAGCTTTAGTCGCGGTTGGTGTGGCGGACCGCGACTAAAGCCTAGCTTTAGTCGCGGTCCGCCACACCAACCGCGACTAAAGCTAGGCTTTAGTCGCGGTCCGCCACACCAACCGCGACTAAAGTGTTTTGGCGCCGCTTCGTTCCCGCGCAGGAAAGAGGCTTTAGTCGCGGTTGGTGTGGCGGACCGCGACTAAAGCTAGGCTTTAGTCGCGGTCCGCCACACCAACCGCGACTAAAGCTCTGTGCTGGCACTGGCGCGGTGCGGTGGGATGTTTAGTCCCACCTCGCTAGCCGAGAGGCTTCGACAGTGGTTTATAAGCGCGGCTGCGCTGACCACTTCGAGCTCCTCTCAAATGCAGGCTTACGGGCCTATTCTGTTACTGCTAGCCTGTGGGCCTACTGGGCGTTCCTGCGGGCCTGAATCCTGGCCCAATAATGGGTTTCTAGTCGT
The DNA here is from genome assembly GCA_032464435.1 of Aegilops umbellulata. Lineage (NCBI taxonomy): Eukaryota > Viridiplantae > Streptophyta > Magnoliopsida > Poales > Poaceae > Aegilops > Aegilops umbellulata. Next base: position 22,135,064 of record CP136054.1, read on the forward strand.
ATTCAGGCCGTGGTGGCCCAGTAGGTGGCTTATTTTTTTTATTTTTTGCTTGTTTTTTGTTTTCATTTTTGCTTTATTTATTTTGTTTTGTTTCTACTTACAACAAAAAGATTATTTCTTTTATTTTATTTTGTTTCTAATTACTTATTTATTTTACTTTATGATAATTATTTTTGCTATTAAAGTTTCTAATTACTTATTTATTTATGTTATTAAAATCTTAAAAATACAATTATATATCAAAAAAATCAGAAAATAAAACTAATTCGTTTTAAATTCTTGTTTTTCTTCTGTTTTTTTCTTCCTTTTTTCTTCTATTTTTTTCTTCTGTTTTTTTCTTCCTTTTTCTTGTTTTTCTTCTTTTTTTTCTTCCTTTATCCCTTTTTCCTTTTTTCTTCTGTTTTTCTTCTGTTTGTTTTTTTCTTATGTTTTTCTTCTGTTTTTTTTTTCTTCTGTTTGTTTTTTTCTTCTGTTTTTCCTTCTTTCTTCTTCTTCCTTTTTCCTTTTAAAATCAGAAAAATAAAACTAATTCATTTTAAAATCTTAAAAATACAATAATATATCAAAAAAATCAGAAAAATAAAACTAATCCCTTGAAGGTTTGACAAAAGGTTTGATACATCATTCAGTTCATCGACCAAATACAAAGTTTGGTACAATAAATTATTACACATCAATTCTTCCCTTGTGTCCCTGCTTGCTTACGATTGTGCCGTATCCATGGAGCATCCTCATCATTTAACTTAATGCTTGGGTCGGTGTTCACTTTGAAGGGCGGAATTTCACCAAACATATTATAATCTTCTGACATGTCTGTCTTGTCCTCCACTCCCACGATGTTTCTTTTCCCTGAAAGAACAATGTGGCGCTTTGGATCATCGCATGATGTACTGATCGTTTTCTTATCTTTCCGTTTCCTCGGTTTGCTACTCATGTCCTTCACATAGAAAACCTGAGCGACATCTTTCGCTAGGACGAATGGTTCGTCAAGGTAACCAAGATTGTTGAAATCCACCATTGTCATTCCGTATTGCTGGTCCACCTTTACCCCACCTCCTGTTAGTTTGAACCATTTGCACCGGAACAAAGGGACCTTAAAGGAGGGTCCATAGTCAAGTTCCCATATCTCCTCTATGTAACCATAATATGTGACCTTTTGCCCATTCTCGGTTGCTGCATCAAAGCGGACACCACTGTTTTGGTTGGTGCTCTTTTTATCTTGGGCGATCGTGTAAAATGTATTCCCATTTATCTCGTACCCTTGGAAAGTCGTTATAGTCGAAGATGGTGTCTTGGCCAACATGTACAGCTGATCTACAACATCATTGTCATTCATTAAATGTTTTCTCAACCAACTGCCGAAAGTCTCCATGTGGGCCTTCCTAATCCAGGATTCAGGCTTCCCCGGGTTGTCCGAGCGTAAAATATTCTTGTGTTTCTCAAAGTACGGAGCCACCAAGCTGGAATTGGTCAGTACAGTGTGGTGTGCTTCAGTCAGAGAATGGCCGTCCATACATATCGTTGATTTCCTTCCGATCGTGCCTTTTCCACTTAGTCTCCCCTCGTGCCGCGATCGAGGAAGGCCAATCGGCTTAAGGTCAGGAACAAAGTCAACACAAAACTCAATTACCTCCTTATTTCCATAGCCCTTGGCGATGCTTCCTTCTGGCCTAGCACGGTTACGAACATATTTCTTTAATACTCCCATGAACCTCTCGAAGGGGAACATATTGTGTAGAAATACAGGACCGAGAATGAAAATCTCTTCGACTAGGTGAACCAGGAGGTGCGTCATAATATTGAAGAAGGATGGCGGGAACACCAACTCGAAACTGACAAGACATTGGACCACATCGTTCTGTAACCGTGGTAGATCTTCTGGATTGATTACCTTCTGAGAGATTGCATTGAGGAATGCACATAGCTTCACAATGGCTACTCGAACATTTTCCGGCAGGAGCCCCCTCAAAGCAATCGGAAGCAATTGCGTCATAATCACGTGGCAGTCGTGAGACTTCAGGTTTTGGAACTTTTTCTCCGCCATGTTTATTATTCCCTTTATATTGGACGAGAATCCAGACGGGACCTTCATACTGCTCAGGCATTCAAAAAAGATGACCTTCTCTTCTTTGGTCAGAGCGTAGCTGGCACGACCTTGAAACCATTCCGGATGCCGGTCATCAGGGTCTTTCAAACGTTGCTGGTCCTGCCGTGCTTCCTTTGTATCATTTGTCTTCCCATACACCCCTAAGAAGCTTAGGAGGTTCACGCAAATATTCTTCGTAACGTGCATCACGTCGATTGCAGAGCGGACTTCTAGGACTTTCCAATATTCTAGCTCCCAGAATATAGATTTCTTCTTCCACATGGCTGCGTGCCCGTCAGCTCCCTTCGGAACTGATTGTCCGCCAGGACCCTTTCCAAAGATGACTTTCAAATCCTTGACCATATCAAATACCTCAGCACCAGTGCGTTCTGCAGGCTTCGGCCGGTGATCTGCCTTGCCGTTGTAATGCTTGCCTTTCTTTCTTACTGGATGAATTTTCGGAAGAAATCGACGATGCCCAAGGTACACGTTCTTCTTACAATTTGGCAAATGTACACTTTCAGTCTCATGTAAGCAGTGCGTGCATGCATTGTATCCTTTATTTGACAGTCCCGAAAGGTTACTAAGAGCAGGCCAATCGTTGATGGTTACGAAAAGCAACGCTCGTAGGTCAAATTCCTCTTGTTTGTGCTCATCCCACACACGGACACCAGGGCCCCACAGCTGTAAAAGTTCATCAACTAATGGCCTTAGGTACACATCGATGTCGTTGCCGGGTTGCTTAGGACCTTGGATGAGCACTGGCATCATAATGAACTTCCGCTTCATGCACAACCAAGGAGGAAGGTTGTAGATGCATAGAGTCACGGGCCAGGTGCTATGGCTGGAGCTCTGCTCGCCAAAAGGATTCATGCCATCTGTACTTAGACCAAATCTTATGTTCCTTGCGTCAGCTGCAAAATCTTTGAACTCTCTGTCGATCTTTCTCCATTGCGTTCCATCTGCGGTGTGTCTCAACTCCCCGTCCGACTTACGGTCCTCTTTGTGCCATCGCAACAACTTGGCATGCTCTTTGTTCCTGAACAGACGTTTCAACCGTGGTATTATAGGAGCATACCACATCACCTTGGCGGGAACCCTCTTCCTGGGTTTCTCGCCCTCAACATCGTCACCAGGGTCATCGCCTCTGATCTTATAACGCAATGCAGTGCATACCGGGCATTCATTCAAATTCTCGTATTCACCGCGGTAGAGGATGCAGTCGTTGATGCATGCATGTATCTTCAGAACCTCTAAACCTAGAGGGCAGACAACCTTCTTTGCTTCGTACGTACTGGCGGGCAACTCGTTATTCTTTGGAAACATATTCTTCAACATTTTCAGCAAGTTTTCAAATGTCGAGTCAGCTACACCTGCCTGTGCCTTCCATTTCAGCAAATCCAGTGTGCAGCCCAGCTTTTTCAGACCATCATCGCATCCGGGGTACAACGACTTTCTGTGATCCTCTAACATGCGATCCAAATTCCCCCTCTCCTTTTCAGTTTCGCAGCGTCTCCGTGCATCAGCAATGGTCCGACCAAGATCATCAACGGTCTCATCACGTGCCTCTTCTTCACCTTCACCTTCCCCTTCACCTTCCCCTTCACCTTCACCTTCACCTTCAGCATCCTCCATGAAAGTATCACCGAAATCAGCAAGATAGCTTTCATCGATGAAATCATCCCCTTCTTCATCTTCTTCCATTATAACCCCTCTTTCTCCATGCTTGGTCCAACAATTATAGCTTGGCATGAAACCGTGCCGAAGCAGGTGCAGGTGAACTTCTCTTGAGGAAGAGTAACCCTTCTGATTCTTACAGTCAACACATGGACAGATAACAAAACCCTTCTGCTTGTTCGCATTAGCCACTACGAGGAAATCTTTCAAACCCGTAGTGAACTCGCGGGAGAGTCGGTTACCGTACATCCATTGCCGATTCATCTGCATTATTATAATATAAAATATATAATTAACCATCATGCATTTGTTAAACTAACTAGCTATAAACAATAGAAATTAAACAATGAACAACACACATGCATATTTAATCAATGACACACATGCATGAAAGGTTCAAGTTGCTAACCGCGATCGAGGAGGAAAAAATGAATGAGGAACCTCAAGTGTGGCTCTTGGGGCATTTCATCAAACACCTTGTGTGCATAAGAGGAACCAAAAGCAAACCTACACCCCCTTGTGAAGCTTGTGAAGAGAAGTGGCACCAAATGGCTAAGTGAGTGTGCTGAACTGGTATATATAGGGGAGGAGCTTTAGTCGCGGTTGGCCTGGCCAACCGCGACTAAAGGCCTTTGGGCACCTTTAGTCGCGGTTGGCCTGGCCAACCGCGACTAAAGCCCCTCACGTGCACCAGCTGGCCACCGAGCGCCCTGGGCGCAGGCATTTGGTCGCGGTTCGTCTGCCGAACCGGGACTAAAGGCTTCATTAGTCGCGGTTCCTACAGTTCCGCGACTAATGGGCTGGACGGAAGCCTCTTTTTCTACCAGTGAATGTTCTCGTTGGACAATGGAAAGAACGGTTAGCAATTGACCATGGAACCAGCTTGGAAAAGTCTACGTAAGAGTTATATTCATTAAACCGGATTTACAACCGATGAGATTAAAGGATACGAGGGTTTGGCATATTCTCTGTGCGTCGCCGAGGCAACATGATCCGTCGAATCCGAGTTGGAAATCAGATTTTGGCCGCTACAGCCAGGTATCGCCAAGGCCGACAAGAGTTATGCTACGGCATGCCGGGTCAGATCAGTCAACAAGGGTCAACACCCGAGGCGGTTTCATACATTGAGCTGTTAAAAGCCTGCTGTTGCACGGGCTACTTCTAAAAAATAATTATGCTACTGTTGCTTGAAAGGCAATACTGCGTTGCTACTGTTTGCATAAAGTGATCCATCTAGTGCTAAGTACTGCCCATGTTAAGGTTCAGATTTTGAGGAGATAATACTTGTTGAAACTGCTTGTTCGGGCAAAGGACTAGTACACCGGTTCAGACTAGCAGATTAACAGCCGCAGTTTCCCCGGCCATGAAGCTGCTCAAGCCCCTGCCTCGGCCCCGTTTCCTGCTGCCGTTCCAACACGGCTCGCCGTTTCTTCAGTCGCGGGCCATCTCAAAACGGCCATCGTCCAAGCTGCGCCCCTCTGCTGCCGGGTCAGGCCAACCTAACACGCCACAGCCGCTGCCTTGGGGCAGTTCTCCCGCAAATCACCATCGTCCCCGCTGCTGTGGATAAACCGGCCCCGCTTCTGCTTCCGTGGCTGATGCCATCACGGATTCGCCTTAAACAGGCCTCACCTCGGTTCAACGCCGAGTCACAACACCGCCAACAAGAGGTCGAGAACAACATCTCGGATACTTTTCTGCCCAATACGCCCTCGAGTCGCCGCCGTGGCATCTTCTTCAAACCAGCTACGCCGCGGCCTCACCCAGAGCCGGCCGTCCCGCTTTAAACCGCCGCCCCGGTCGGGTTACCTCCACCGCGGCAGTGTTCCGCCGTCTGACGCGCGCACCGCTCCGACCACAAGCTGGCCCCGGGTCACCGTCGATGCAGGCTGCCACTCCAACCCGCTGTGGCAGCGGACGCACTTCATCAACCCGCCGGAATGCCCTCGATGTGGCCGGTTCATCTCTGCGCCTAAGACACACCTCCGAGTCGTCATCGCCTCAGCCCGCCCCCTCGCCTGCGCCTCCTCGGTTTGGCCAGGGATACCCGGCGTCCATGCACCTGCGACGCTCGCACCGGTAGCTTCGCCGCCCGTTTTTGTACACATACGTGGAGATCAAGTGCGCGCTAATAGCCGCACCCACATACGTGCCAAAAATACCAGGTGCTATTTACCCTATTCATTTTTAAATATCTATTAATTCATCCAAGCAAAACTACTTTGCCCTGCTGTGTTTTATACGCAGGAGAATTATTCATTACAAAAATGATATTATACCGCGGAGATGGAGGCGTGCCAACATCATTCGGCACATGTGGTCGCTGTTATTCAACGGACTCCCACGCCAGCTTCCAACTCCGTGGCCGTCTCTCGTGACCGCACCGGTTTACAGCGCCACGGATGACTCGCCCGTCCGCTTTTGCGCCCGATTCACGCGTTCGCACTGGCTTACAATGAGGATAACTACTAGCCTGACATATCAGGTGACATCCGTCCGGTTTGCTTTCATAACACATATTAATTTTTGTGTGAACAATTATTTGGCATGTGGTATTTTTTGACGTAGGACAATTGTTCATTACAAATGAGGCGTTATATTACGGGCACGGAGCACGCGCTAGCAATGTTCTGCACCGGCGTTTCGTTCGTATCATACCACCCGGTGAATGAATGTGCGCAAGTCGCCGTCCCTGTGGCCCGGTTTACATCAGCTTGCCGGGACCGTGCCCGCGATTAACTCGCCCGTCCGTGCCGGTTTACGACACCGGTGCTGATTTTCCCCATCCGCACCGGCTTATAATGCCGCGGCCGACTCATCTGTCGGAGCCGCCTCTGCTGCTACGGTCGTCTCTGCTGTCCGTCTCTCGCGGCCTGGTCTACATCAACACACCGGGCCGCACCTGTCTACATGAGTTGTTTATTGGGTCTGAGCAAGTCACAGCTTGGGTAGCCCGGTTTTCTTTCAAATTGGAGACAAATGATCATCAACCGCCATTTGCAAGGGATGGTTCAATGGGCAGGCGCACAAGTCGCCGCCACTACAGTTTTGATTAACTTCAAATCGCCAGTTGGAAGGAACCATTGGCCGAGTTGCTGACACGGCTCATATAGGATCATTTATAACCCGCCGCAGTCACCTCAACCTTCTATGGATTCACATCGTGCTATCAACGCCAATGATATACAAGTTATGCCGGTTTATATCAGGGTCAAATATGAAGAGTCTTAAGCCAACTCCTCGAGTCACCTTTGAGACTCGGGGGCTACGATGACATGACTCAGCAATTCTTGCCAGTTTCAGCCGGTTTAAGAACCCCAGGACGATGGAGGGAAAGATAACCCGGTCCCGGAGGCTATTGTTATATTGATGAAAATTTAACGGCCGTCAGAGAATTTCCGGCTTAGAAAGTATATGACAGTTACAAAATCCCGGCTCAATGAAGAAGTTTCGGATTATCAGAAAGGATTCCGGTTTGCAATCTGGCTGAAGGGAAGTCAGTCTCACTGAAGTTCTCAAATATCAGGTTTACAATCCGGTTCAAGGGAAATCTGTTCTCCCACAAAGTTCTGAAGCTCTCAAATCCGGTTTAAGAATTTCCGGTTCAAAAAGGAATTAACTTCTTGCAAATTCGAGTTTAAAGGCCGTCAGAAAATTTCTGGCTGAAAATGAAGATTCCGGTTTAAGATCCGGTCCAAGGGAAGGATGTCTCCCACAAAGCTCTGAAGCTCTCAATATCCGGTTTAAAATCCCGGTTCAAGAAGAATATATCTCTTGCAAAAAGTTAAAAATTACCGAAGAAGACCTGCTGCCATGATGCACGGTTCAAACATGGGTATCCTGCCTTATTGGCCTAACATGTTATTGATCACATGGGGGCTTCTGCTTCATAAAGCGGGGTCTCTGTTCTTTTTATATCATGTGTGGTTACATGGAGTTGTCTGTTTTAAAGTGGCCTCCGGTTTACCCCTTGCAAAACTTATCAATATCACTTGGGGGCTCGGTCATATCTGAACCGATGCAATACCTTTTGATAGGCGAAAGCCACCAGATCACTTGGGGGCTCGGTCATGTCTGAACCGATGCAATACCTCTTGATCGGCGAAAGCCACCAGATCACTTGGGGGCTCGGTCATGTCTGAACCGATGCAATACCTCTTGATCGGCGAAAGCCACCAGATCACTTGGGGGCTCGGTCGTGTCCGAACCGATGCAACACCTCTTGATCGGCAAAAGCCACCAGATCACTTGGGGACACGGTCAAGTCTGAACCGGTCACGCCTCTTGGTTGGCCTACAGGCCTTAGAGTCACTTGGGGGCTTGGTCGAACCCGAACCATTGCCATGCCACTTGGCCGGCGTAATGCCATGAGTCATTTGGGGACCTGGCCGACTGGCACCATAGCTACACCTTTGGGGAGCTTGGTTGCGTCTGACCATGGTAACACCATATGATCGGCTCAGTAAAGCCTCTCTTTTTGCAAACGGTTTTATCATTGCCTTTGCTTCAATATCTTTTCTTGATAAAATTGCTTTTTGTTTTGATTGCGTTTTTAAACCGACCGCATTTTACACCGGTTCAAACAACCAAATTGGTGGAACACGGTCCATTTTTAGACCGGAGATTATCTGCCCGGTTTGATTTTCTGTTGCCATCCTATTATGGAGTAAACCGGTGTTTATCAACCCGGCTCGGCTTTCAACTACAAGTTGTCAGTACATGATCAAGTTATAATCCAGAGACTATCAGCCCGGTCTGGTTTGATTACAATTCACCAGTCTATGATGAGAAATTGTCCGGTGTTTATTAAACCGGCCTGGCTTTGGACTATAAGTCGCCAGTATATATTTGGATTGCGCCGTTGGAATTATGCGCTTATAAATCATTGGGTTATTCAAATAGCCAAACTTGGCTGAATTTTGATTATGGTATTGAATGAATAATGTTTTCATACCGGATTATATTATTCAAATAGCCAACATGGCTGGATTTTTATTATGGTTATTAATATTATGATTAAAGTTTTCAAAGTCGCTTTAGCGCAATGATTATCATTTTCTACAATTGAAGGAATAGTCCCGAGTCGCTGCAGGCTTACAACCCGGCACTTCGGGGCTACATTATTCAAAGTTGAGATTATATCAAATATGCAAGTCTCATGTGGCTGCAAGCATGCACCATGACACTTGGGGGCTAATGCAAAGTCATTTTTGCTCATCTTATTGAAGACCCAACTCATCACATCATAATGAGCTGGCCCTTGGGGGCTACCAATTTCTCCTTTCAACAAATCAAGGTACAAAGCTTTTTATCCATTACATTGAAGGATCCACTGCTCAGTTGGTAAAGCACAAGGCTCTTAACCTTGTGGACGTGAATTCAAGCCCCGTGATGGGGGTTACATCATATGATGTTATTTTCATTGAAGTATACATCAAAGTCCCAGCTCAATATTATCTTACTAAGCCGGCCCTTGGGGGCTACACGTGGCTGTTCAAAGTTTACAAGATTATATTTAAAAAGTCCCTGCTGATTATTACATAATGACCAGGCCCTTGGGGGGCTACATTGGTTGAAGTTTTATGGGCATCAGTCAATTACAAGTCCCAGGTTGCTGCAAGCATGACAACCTGGCACTTGGGAGCTACAGGTATTATATTATTATCGAAGAAATATTTTCAAATTTTCTGTTTGAGCAAACTAGATTGACTCGGCGTCACCAATCATTATGACCCTGTGGCTGGAACCCGGTGTCATCAATAATCATAAACCGGTGTTGGCAACAATCATGAACCGGTGTCTGCAACAATCATGACCCGGAATTATCAGTTTTTATAACCCAACAGTTTTTGGCAACGATAAACCGGCAAGTTCTGCATCTTCAAACTGGTTAAATATCAGATGAGTATTTCAAGACCAGTATTTCTTAAACCGGCGCTTTGAAAGCCGACTCAAGTGGATTATTCTTCACAATATATTTTCTATGAGAAACCAATGTCAGCAAGTTGATTATGAAGCTGGCCTGTTAACCAGATTTTCTAGGAGGAATGACAAGGACTTAAAGATGTGTTGGGTGCCGGTTTACAAGAATTCTTAACCCGGAGCGCAACCTGTCAAATTTGTTCTTATGTTTATTTTGCAGCATAAGTTTACCATGGATGAATCCAAGCTAAACTTGGGGGCTAATGTCGGGGATATACCCCGCGGTATAAACCGGCCGGAAGTTAAACCGGCCGGACTTGGCGGTTTATCTGAAGACCCGCCCTGACCTTGGCGGTTTACAAGCAACCCGCTTGGTCATTATGACTCATTGGTAACCCGGCGGGCGGATCAGACGGATGACAAGGCCCAAGGCCCAGAAGGCCGGTTCAACTATGGTGGGCCGGTTTAAGAGGAAAGGAATATTTTCCTTACAAGGAGTTAAGGCCAGGACTTGTATCCGGTTTGTATTAGAGATAGACTAGTCCTAATCCTAATAGGACTCCACATGTAAACCGCCCCTTCAACATATATAAGGAGGGGCGGGGCTCCCCAAAGAGGGACAAGCTACAAGCAAGAAACAATCTCTAGGGCTAGACACAAAGAGCCGGTTTACGGCGTCTCCCTCGTGATGATAATGAGACCTAGCCACAAACAGCATGTAGGGTTATTACCGGATGATGTTTCCCGGGGCCCGAAGCTGTCTAAATCCTTGTCTTGTGTGTTGATCCGCCCTGCGTCTCTCGTCCCACTCAAACCCTCTCAAGCTACCACATAGATGCGTTGGCCTCGCGACTAAGTCCTGACACTAAGGACATCTGTCGTGACAATTCCACGACAGGTTTAATCCATGAATTATCTCCCGCAGATTCGACCCAATCCTCTCCATGATTGACTGCATTCCGGGCGTCCTCACTCAACATCGCTATGTAATCCCAGATGGGGGTGGGCTATATCTGGCGGATACGCGGCGTCGCCGACAAACGGACGAGGGCATAGGGTGGAGGAAACAACTGTGGTGGATGCGGCAAGACGCCGGCGGAGGGGGCGGGGCGGCGCTGTGCTGTGCGGCCTGTCTAGATATGTTTCAGATTCAGACAAGCTGCCCAATATGTGTCTCCTTGCGGTCCCACCCGTCAGCAAGCAACAGTCAGACGAAGACTCGGCCCCACTCATCAGCAATTAACGGTCAATGGACGGTCAAGACGGCAAACGCCCGCTATGAGCATTTGTGAGAGTTTCAGCTAAGGAAGAGGGGGAAAGTGAGCAAATGTTTGGAGCATGGGGAAAAGTGAGCACAACTAAGGAACCAGGGGCACTAATTTAAATATCCCTTTATTTATATGTGAAACCTCTCTTTCTTTATTACTTCCTGTTAATTGCAACGATGACCAAAGCTATGTTTGTCAACTCTCAACAACTTTTAATCGTCATACTCTTTCTATGTGAAGTCATTACTCTCAATAAGATCAATATGATATCTTTTTATTTCTTTTTATTCTTTTCTCTTTTCTTTTAGTCACTCAAGATCATGGCAAAGTAATCAAGCCCTTGATCAACACTAAGCTTTATTATATAGCTCACAGACTCGATTACATAGAGGGATCATAAAGCAAAACTCAAAACTATATCATGCCATAAACTTTATTCTACTAGATCAAGATACTACTAATAGGATCGAGCTATGAAAAAGGGTAAAGATAGGAGATGTGGTTGTGATACGATACCGGGGCATCTCCCCCAAGCTTGACAGTTGCCAAGGGGAGTGCCCATACCCATGTGATTATGTCTCCTTCTTGGGGATGGTGATGTGATATTCTTAGCGATAATGCCCCTCAGGATACGATTCTGTTCCTCGAGCTTATTGAGTTGCTTCTTGAGATCCATTATCTCCTTACAAAGCTTCCCTGTAACGGCTAAAGCTCCTTGCACCCAAGGGTGTTGCATAGCTGCAGGAGAACAAGTGACACTCTTCATATTTTCATAAGAAAGAAATCTAACATTGGAAGGGATAACCGAGTTTGGAATAGCTGAGCTCTGTAGTTCCCCCATCATGAATCCAGCCCGGAAGCGAGAAGTGACTTCTTGATCCTCCTCCGTGGCATCTATCCTCATCAAATCAGCCTCCATCTCTTCCTCCGTTGCTGGCCCAAAGTTGTCAGCATCGCTGTTTGTCCTTAGTCTCGATGCTGGATGAGACACTCGGCTCTCTCCGACTGACTCTTGAGAAGACATCTTGCTCTAATCTGCAGCACCAACAGCTCGAAACAAGAACAGAAGATAATTGCGCGATACAGGAGTCAAAACCTTCGGGAGATTATATAATGAATTTTTACCGACCAAAATACGTATCGTGCAAGAAAACGGAGTCCGGAGAACGCATGAGGTGCCCATGAGGTAGGGGGCGCGCCCAGGGGGGTAGGGCGCGCCCTCCACCCTCGTGGAGGCCTCGTATCCTTCCCAGACTCCTTCTTATTTTTTCTATTTTTCTAAATATTCCGAAACAGATTAGAACTATTTTGGAGTCAGTTTACTTACCGTACCATGTAATTATTCCTTTTCGGAGTCTGAAACGTTCCGGAAAGTATCTCTTATGTGTTCCTCCGGGCTTACGGTTTCAATAACATTGGTTTCAATGTTTATGGGATTACCTGAGATATAATGTTTAATTCTTTGACCGTTCACCACCTTCGGATTCGTGCCTTCGAAGTTATTGATTTTTATGTCACCGAAACGATAGACCTCCTCGATAATGTAAGGACCTTCCCATTTAGGGAGAAGTTTTCCTACAAAAATCTTAAACGAGAGTTGTATAGCAATACATAATTACCTACATTGAACTCACGCTTTTGAATTCTTTTGTCATGCCATCTTTTAACCTTTTCTTTAAACAACTTGGCATTCTCATAAGCTTGGGTTCTCCATTCATCAAGTGAGCTAATGTCAAATAACCTCTTCTCACCGGCAAGTTTGAAATCATAGTTGAGCTCTTTAATAGCCCAATAAGCCTTATGTTCTAGTTCGAGAGGTAAGTGACATGCTTTTCCATAAACCATTTTATATGGAGACATTCGCATAGGATTTTTATATGCAGTTCTATAAGCCCATAATGCATAATCATGTTTCTTGGACCAGTTCTTTCAAGATCTATTAATAGTCTTTTGCAAAATTAATTTGAGTTCTCTATTACTCAATTCTACTTGACCACTAGACTGAGGGTGATATGGAGATGCAATTCTATGATTAACATCATACTTAGCAAGCATTTTACGAAAATCCCCATTAATAAAATGTGAACCACCATCTGTCATTAAATATCTAGGGACTCCAAACCTCGAAAAAATAACTTCTTTAAGCATTTTAATAGAAGTGTTATGATCAGCACTACTAGTTGGAATAGCTTCTACCCACTTAGTAACGTAATCAACAGCGACTAAAATATGTGTGTAAACATTGGAGGTAGGAAAAGGTCCCATATAATCAAAGCCCCAAACAATAAATGGTCCAATAATAAGTGAATAATTCATAGGCATTTCTTGATGTCTACTAATATTACCAATTCTTTGGCATTCATCACAAGATAAGACAAACTTACGGGCATCCTTGAAGAGAGTAGGCCAATAAAAACCGGACTGCAATACCTTATGTGCAGTTCTATCTCCAGTGTGGTGTCCTCCATAAGCCTCGGAGTGACACTTGCGTAGGATCTGTTCCTGTTCATGCTCAGGTACACAACATCTAATAATACCATCTACTCCTTCTTTATAAGATGTGGGTCATCCCAAAAGTAATGCCTCAAATCATAGAAAAACTTTTTCTTTTGCTAGTATGTGAAACTAGGTGGTATACATTTAGCAACAATATAATTAGCATAATCAGCATACCAAGGAGTAGTATGGGAAGCATCTATAACATTTAATTGTTCATTAGGAAAGCTATCATCAATAGGTAGTGGGTCATCAAGAATATTCTCTAGCCTAGACAAGTTGTCTGCAACGGGGTTCTCAGCTCCCTTTCTATCAACAATATGCAAATCAAATTCTTGTAGCAGGAGAACCCATCTAATAAGTCTGGGTTTAGCATCCTTCTTATCCATAAGATATTTAATAGCAGCATGATCAGTGTGAATAGTTACTTCAGAATCAACAATATAAGGTCTGAACTTATCACAAGAAAATACAACCGCTAAAAATTCTTTTTCAGTAGTAGCATAATTTCTCTGAGCATTGTCTAGAGTTTTACTAGCATATTGAATAACATTTAATTTCTTATCAACTCTTTGCCCTAGAACAGCACCTACAGCATAATCACTAGCATCACACATAATTTCAAAGGGTAAATTCCAATCAGGTGACTGAACAATAGGTGCAGATATCAATGCTTTCTTAAGTATTTCAAATGCTTCTACACAATCATCATCAAAGACAAATGGTATATCTTTTTGTAATAAATTAGTCAGAGGCCAAGAAATTTTTGAGAAGTCCTTAATGAACCTCCTATGAAACCCGGTGTGACCAAGGAAACTTCTTATACCTTTATTGTCCTTGGAACATGGCATCTTTTCAATAGCATCAACCTTGGCTTTATCAACTTCAATACCTCTTTCGGAAACTTTATGCCCCAAGACAATACCTTCGTTAACCATAAAGTGGCACTTTTCCCAATTCAAGACAAGATTAGTTTCTTCACATCTCTGCAAAACTCGATCAAGGTTGCTCAAGCAATCATCAAAAGATGATCCATAAACGGAGAAATCGTCCATGAAAACCTCACAAATCTTTTCATAAAAGTCAGAGAATATAGCCATCATGCATCTTTGAAAGGTAGCAGGTGCATTACATAAACCAAAAGGCATACGTCTATAAGCAAAAGTACCAAAAGGGTAAGTAAAAGTGGTCTTTGATTGATCATCGGCTGACACAGGTATTTGAGAGAAACCAGAATAACCATCTAGAAAGCAAAAATGTGTATGTTTGGATAATCTTTCTAGCATTTGACCGATAAAAGGTAAGGGGTAATGATCTTTTTTAGTAGCCTAATTTAATTTGCAGAAATCAATTACCCTCCTGTAATAATTCTTTGCGGAATCAATTCATCTTTATCATTAGGAACAATAGTAATACCTCCCTTCTTAGGGACACAATGGACAGGACTTACCCACTGACTATCAGCAACGAGATAAATAATTCCTACCTCAAGAAGCTTTAGTATTTCCTTTCTTACCACTTCTTTCATCTTAGGATTCGGCCGTCGTTGGTGATCATGAACTGGTTTGGCATCTCTCTCCAAATTTATTTTATGTTGATATAGAGTGGGACTAATGCATATCCAATAGCAGCGCGGTGCTTCCTCAGAGTTTTCAATAATCTCTCTTCTTCATGGTCTGAAAAGTTAGCACTAATAATAACAGGATATATCCTCTTTTCATCAAGAAAAGCATATTTAAGAGTGTCAGGTAATGGTTTAAGCTCAAACACGGGTTCACCCTTGGGTGGAGGAGGATCCCCTAGGATTGCAACAGGCAAATTGTGCTTCAGGATGGGTTCCTCTTTAAAGAATAATTCATCTATTTCCCTTCTTTCATTCATAAACATATCATTTTCATGGTCTAGCAAATATTGTTCTAAATGATCACTAGGAGGTACGGCAATTGAAGCAAGACCAGTTATTTAGAGAAATTTAGAGAAATTAAACTCATGAGACATATCACCTAGACCAATCGTAACAACATCCTTTTCGCAGTCTATCTTAGCGTTAACAGTTTTGGGCCTATTAGTAGCGCGGGGGGCGGCGCTACTAATAAGGCGCTACACCTAACGTATAGCAGTAACGCGGGTGCCACCCGCGCTACCCATGCTTTGAAAAAAAACTGATTTTTTTTCGAATTTTTTGCCCGAATTTTCAAATTTCTGAATTATTTTAAGCTCTAATCACCCCTCATCATTCCAAATCATCTAACTTCCCGGATGGTCACCCATCCTCTCACTACTCCAGCCTGAGCACGCTTAACTTCCAAATTCTATTCTCCCTCGATTCCAAGTGTGCACTTGTTGTTTTCCTGACAATAGTAAGATGTCAATCCTATTAACCCTCGGGAGTTTAGCTTGAGCATGAAGTCACACATTTCACTGTTTGAGTTTAAAACTATTGTTCTATAAAACAATAATTATTTAGTAACACTAATATTTCTTGAATAAGGAGTTTGACCACATTTTGACCAAAGTTTGACCAGATTTGACCAAAATTCAAAAAAACTAAAATGATTATTTAGTAACACTACTATTCTTGAATAATTATTTAGTAACACTAATACTTCTTGAATAAGTACTTTGACCAGATTTGACCAAAATTAAAAAAACTTGAAATTTGAGCATAACTTTTTTCCTTTTAGAATTTGAGGATTCTAAAAATTTGCAAACAGGCCGTAGGCTGTCTCCATCGGATGCGGATTTCGTGGTGAACATTTTGATATATTATACGTTTCTTTCTGACATCGTATGCAAAAGTTACAGCCGTTTTACATTTTCCCTACACTTTTTGCAAAACATGTCCAAATTTAAGTTTTTAAATTTTCCTAACTAGTAGATGTAGTAACATAACTACATCTCGAAAGATTTTAATTTTTAAAACATTTTGATATATTATACGTTTTTTTCTAACAACGTATGCAAAAGTTATAGCCGTTTTACATTTTCCCTACACTTTTTGCAAAACATGTCCAAATTTTGGTACTTTGATAATTTGATATGTGGGTGGACCGGTGCTTGGGTGTTGTTCTTACTTGAACAAGCATCCCACTTATGATTAACCTCTATTGCAAGCATCCGTAACTACAACAAAAGTATTAAGGTAAACCTAACCATAGCATCAAACATATGGATTCAAATCAGCCCCTTACGAAGCAACGCATAAACTAGGATTTAAGCTTTTGTCACTCTAGCAACCCATCATCTACTTATTACTTCCCAATGCCTTCCTCTAGTCCCAAATAATGGTGAATTGTCATGTAGTCGACGTTCACATAACACCACTAGAGGATAGACAACATACATCTCATCAAAATATCGAACGAATACCAAATTCACATGACTACTAATAGCAAGACTTCTCCCATGTCCTCAGGAACTAACGTAACTACTCACAAAGCATATTTATGTTCATAATCAGACGAGTATTAATATGCATAAAGGATCTGAACATATGATCTTTCACCAAATAAACCAAGTAGCATAAACTAAAAGGAGTAATCAACACTACTAGCACCCTACAGGTACCAATCACAGACTTTAAGACAAGAATTGGATACAAGAGATGAACTAGGGTTTGAGATGAGATGGTGCTGGGGAAGATGTTGATGGAAATTGCCCTCTCCCGATGAGAGGAGCGTTGGTGATGACGATGGCGATAATTTCCCCCTCCCGGAGGGAAGTGTCCCCGGCAGAACAGCTCTGCCGGAGCCCTAGATTGGTTCCGCCAAGGTTCCGCCTCATGGCGGTGGAGTCTCGTCCCGAAAGGTTGCTTATGATTTTTCTTCGGATGAAAGACTTCATATATCAGAAGATGGGCACCAGAGGGCCAACAGGGGGCCCACGAGGCAGGGGGTGCGCCCTCGTGGACAGGTGGAGGCCCCCCTGACGTATTTCTTCCGCTCAATATTTTTTATTATTTCCAAAAATAACTTTCATGGAGTTTCAGGACTTTTGGAGTTGTGCAGAATAGGTCTCTAATATTTGCTCCTTTTCCAGCCCAGAATTCCAGCTGCCGGCATTCTCCCTCCTTACTGTTGGGCTGCAGCTTCTAAAGAGGATATCAGAGAGGTACACGGCATTCGGCCCTTTGCCGGTGCTCAAGGTGATCTCCGTCATCATCGTCGTGTTCTGTGGCTCAAGGAAGATTGTGCTTGCTGGAGAGGTGTATAACAACCACGTCTGCCAGCGATTCACTGCGGACAAAGGCCCGAGACAAGTACTACTCATCCAGATTTTTGGTGTCTGATGGCCCTTATGTCGGCTTGCTTGCCGTGGATATCATATCTGAGAGCACTTGCATAAGAAGAGGTAAGTTTAATTAATGGTACTCATCTATTCACTAACTCTGCTACATACAACATGCTGAATTTTGACTGCTCACTGAACCCATGATCCCAGCTTGAAATAATCATTTCCTGATATGTGTTTCGTGTATTTTATTTTAATCGACGATGATATGGAAACAGATCATTGGAGTAGCATGGAATCTGCCTTCCTCCCCAACAGATAAATGGTGCAAGTAGCAAAGCAATGGTGACCACCACTATGCAGTCAGTAGCTAACTCTTGCAGCTCTAGGAAGGGCTATGTGCACAAAGTAAGAAGACCTGGTAATTAAGAAGCAGCACTCGAAACAATTGTTCTTCAAGAAAGCTTTAGTTGGAACAAGTTTCATCGAAGATTCTGAAGAAATGTGATGGCCAACCATTTGCTCTTGTTAGCATGGCCGACAGGATCCGCGACTGCCATGGCCTGTGGAGGCAGCTAGGCCGTCATTTCGATAAGGAAGGCGCCTTACAAAGAATGTGACGGGTGCTTACCTATACCTATGCCAATCTGACACACAGTCCATGTTCCCAAGGCTCGCTTGTTGTATTTTGGTGTGTTCCCAAGTTATCATACTGTTAGGAGAAAGAGCCTGACTGATAAGGCAGTGGTTAGATGCTGACTCTGCAGGATTCGTACAATCAGAGCATTCATCGTGTGCCAACTGCCAAGCCAACTTTGACATGCTCCTGGATCGGAACATCATCGAGCGAGCCCACGGATGTAGCATACAGCAATGACAAGGTCTCTTGCAGTCTTTGGGAAGGCTGGTGATCCCAATTTTGATCTCCGCAAGTGTCAATTGCTGAAGTGAAGAATGTGCCAACTCTGGAGATGATCATCTCAAATACATAGACAACCTTCACCTTCAGCTTCTAAAATATTTGAGCCTTGGGAGCGCTTTTACAAGCCTTCCAAAGGGAATAGAAAAACTGAAGCTTCTAGAGATACTAGAACCAAGGTGGAGGCACCACCCATACAAGATACAAGTCATCCTGCTACCACCCTCGTGTTAATCCATCTGCTTTGAAAGTTCAAGATTTTGGAACTACACAACTTTTTCTTGTCAGGACAATGCAACTTAGAGACACTACCTAGCAGGATTTTCGCTGATGAAAGCCAAGGGTTTCCACAAATCATAAGTCACATGAAAAAATTGAGCGATGTGAGAGAATTGCAAGTGGCACTAACTTGTGTCATCTTCAGGATGCGATTCAAAGGTTCATTCATGATTAAAAGGAGGAGAGTGATGATCCCTACTCTCTTTCACCTCACTTAGATGTGCGCTGCTGAGAAGACATCCTCAATTACTTAAAAGCACCCTGTTATCTTAGTTAGATCACTGAAAAGTTTGCTTGAACTGCCTCAATTTGTTAAATTGCTAGCTGCGCAGTCTCAGGGAACTGTGCCTTTCATCAACTGAACTTACAACACATCGGTCTATTTGAAGCTATGACGACCGACTAGAGATCATTGCAATATCTCAAGCTGATTGTAGATCAACTTGAGGAGTCCATTGTTAAAGATCGGGCATTTCCAAGACTACTAGTCGTGCGTATGTTTGTTATGGAAAATCGATGAAGGAGCTTACTTTGGCGTTTCTCTCATGTCGCTGACATGGAAATCAAACGACTACGGTGTCTAAAGGAAGTCACTCTTGATCCTAGTAGTATCACTCTAGAGGCAAGAAAAGCTTGGGAAAAGGCTGCTGAGGAGCATCCAAATAGACCGACAGTCTCGCTGCTCAAGATAACTGACCCAACCGAAAGTGAGCATACAGAACATTCTACGGATTCAGAACAAGACCAACTTGCCACAGCAGAGGTTCATATGCTGATACAGAGCAGCCAGAACAAGTTGTTGGCACCCAAATGCTAGTTAATGAGGCATCATGATCCTCTGCCATGACAAAGAAATGGAAGTATTCTGCAGCCCAGTCAAGTTCAAATGATGAACTTGGTTCTTCTTTTGATGATATGGGAAGGTACCTTCTAGTACCCATTGATCCTGGTGAGGGATACAGTTTTTCTATTTTGCTTCTTAGGTTCAGTCACTTTACCTTTTGACAGACATCGTCTAACATTCTAGAACTTAGCAGTGTTTAGTTTGAGGATGGGGTATCCTAGAATACCTATATTCAAAATATGGATACAGTCTCTCTCCAGGTTTGGGAAACGAGGAATGAGTTTCTGACACTAAAAAAACTAGACTGACACAACTTACTTATTGGTGGAATCACTCCAACATTATGTGCCTAAAACAATAAATGTGGAAACTGTTTATGAAGTCAAGTTCTACTTGTTAGCTATTGGTTTTATTAGCTATTTTGTTGCTGGAGTTCATACATAACCAACCTCACACGAATAGCAGAAAATTAATTTTTCAAACTTATTGGGGGTATTAATTTTCTGTTACTGTATTTGTGACCATGTTAGCAACTTATTAAATGCAATCACTCAATTGTGATACAATTATATTTTCACTTCCCAATATATAGGTCAAAAGTCAGAAAACACATGTTGTGACTCATACCTCACAATTATCACCAAAGGGAAAGGGTGGAACTTAATTAAATTAAGCCAACAATAAACTGGGACACCAAGAGATCAAGGCAAGATAAAAACCAGCCAGATCTTGGCGATGACGGGGGCAACAATGATGCAGTAGCCGAGGAGGTGAGAACTGGTGTAATGCCTCCAATGGTGGTAGCTCATATCCCTTTGATCTTCAACGGCAATGCCACCACTGCTTCTCTATTTCCCCTTATCACACAAGAAAAAACAGTTGCCAAAGAGAGGAGGAACAACAAATACCCCAAGTCTTTTAGTTGTCCGCTATATACAGCTCGGGGTTTCCATTCCAGCCTCGTGCTCTTCTGGAAATATCGAACAGAAGGCTGTTTTTCTGGTAAGACTGTTTTGACTTTTTCAGATATTCTTAGTTTTTCCTTCCGATTTTTTCCCTTGATTTATGTATTGAACTATTTTTTTATAAAACACCTTGAAGGGGGCATAGATCAAACATATCCTAAACCACTCCAATGTTAAACATCATCATACGTGAACTATTAGGTGTAGCAGCTACAAATAATTCTGTCAAGTCCTAGGAGATTAATCCCCACCCTCAGCGGCCCTACATCATAGAATCCTAGTTGAGACGGTATCTTCATACAATGTCTTGAACATCATTCA
This sequence comes from Aegilops umbellulata, assembly GCA_032464435.1. Classification (NCBI taxonomy): domain Eukaryota; kingdom Viridiplantae; phylum Streptophyta; class Magnoliopsida; order Poales; family Poaceae; genus Aegilops; species Aegilops umbellulata. Next base: position 22,156,071 of record CP136054.1, read on the forward strand.
CTTCTTTGAGGTGTCAATCCACTTTTGGTGCCTTAATCCTTGTCAAAGTTCCATCAACTACAATATATAATAAAAAAGTTTAGTCTCTAATCTAAACTAGACTACCAGATTGAGATGTTAGTGCAAGTGAATACCTGATATATAAACAGAAAGCTACACTCCTGTAAGAGGCATATAATGCTAGCAGAATAAACGTGAAGTTACGTAAAAGGCAGTATTTCACACATGCACAAAAACATGCAAAGACTGTCATCATGGCAAAGAGCAAGCAATGGAGACTTTTATATAGCTACTTGTATAGACATCAACACATGAGTATTGACCACTAAGGCAACATGAAAGTAGAGTAGAAACATCTTGTAGGACGTGTCAGGCATATCTTAGCGATTTCAGAACTTTATATCTAGTTGAATCATATTTCAACAATCTGTCGGCGACGTTCCTTGGAGGTGGCGTGGTGGCGGCGGTCTCAGGCGGTGAGGACTTCGTTGGTCGGCGAGCTGCAGCGTGGTGACAGGACTGTCCGGGTCCACCTAGGCCCGGCCGGGCAGTCGAGGCCCGGCAAGTCCTCGTCGCCGCGTCCGGTCGGCTCCGCTGCGGCAGTGGAGGTTGTCCCCTCCCTCCGGTCGAGTTGTGGTTGCTCCCGTGGCTGGTGTCTTCTCTTCCTCTCCAGGTCTCGTGTTGACAGATCTAGTGAGGCGGTGAGGGTTATCCGGTATTCGTGGTGGCACAAGCTGGTCGGTGGCTGAGGGGGTGGTGCATTTCGAAATGCCTGGGGTGGTGGTGGTGTTGTGGATCGGGAGAAGCCCCTGTCGTCCTGGCCAGCACCCATGCGATGACGCCTGCGGGCGTCGTTGGACCTTCCTGAGGGGCATCGGGTATACCCCTTCCCCACTATCCCTCGCGTACCGGAGGAAACCCTAGAACTTGTTCGGGAAATAGTGGCGGCATCGTCACATTCCTTCTTGAAGGTGTTGATTGGGGCGCGGTGCTTCGGGATGCTGGGAGCGTGGTGGTACTTCTTCGGAGGGTGCAGCGGTTGCCGGTCTTCCTTTCTTCGTTGATCTGCCGGTGTCGGCATTTATTTCTCTTTCTTCTTGTTGTTTTTCTTTTGGGCTTATCTGTGCTGCTGCCCCAGCGAGCTGGATGTATCGGGTGTTTGCTTTATAATATAAAGCGGGGGGAAACCCTTTATCGTCAACTTGTTCTCAACAGCAAATCAATTTCAACTCGGTCACTATATTCAATTTAGTACGACAATAGATTTATAAGTTCTATAAAATGGGTAAAAATCCACGCATATAGAGGTCACATAGGGAATACATATGTAAAATTTGATAAATTAGTGTGATAATTTGTACTCAAAGAAAATAATATGATACTTTATGTTTGTACTTATTGTAGTTTAACTACATTTTTACGGCATGTCACATATACCATACTGTACCTAGTGTCGGTTAGTGCACAATAACTTAACCTTTTATTTATATCTTTATTTATCTCGGGTTGAAACTTAACGTATTTCTCGCATGTATAAGCGCGCGCATGTGTGTGTGTATTTTACATGCATGTAAATTTTCATATTTTTCAAAACAAAACAAAATGTTGTTTCCCCCAAGTTAATCTATCACGATGTCAAGTTAGTGGACGATGATCCAGACTACTCCCTCCGTCCGAAAATACTTGTCATCAAAATGAATAAAAAAAGGGTGTATCTAGAACTAAAATACGTCTAGATACATCCCCTTTTGTTTATTTCGATGACAAGTATTTCCGGACGGAGAGAGTACAATTTTGGCTCTCCGTGGAGTTCATGCGCACGCATGGGAAGCTTTTCAACTCAGTTTTGCACATGTATTCACATTGCCCATGCATGTCGAACAAACTGTAAACATATATGTAAACCACCTTGTAAATATTTTTCCCTTTTTTATTTATATCGGTGGGGTTTTTATAGGTGGAGGCTTTCTTGTTTTTTTCCATTGATGGTAGACGTGGCAGATGCTATTTTGTATTGTACGGAAAGTCTATGTTACGTAATTTTTCATTTTCTATCCTGACCATAAATTTAACAATCCAACGATATAATTAATTCTAATGATGTGGATTAAGGAGAAGGCTTTTTTATCCTGGCTGTAAATTCTGCAATCCAACGGTATAATTAATTCTAATGATGTTGTTTAAGGAGATGGCTTTTTTATCCTGGTTGTAAATTTTACAATCCAACGGTATAATTAATTCTAATGATGTGGATTAAGGAGACGGCTTGAAAGGTGCATCCAATTGGTAAATATAAGAAAGATAGATAGATTTTCGAAAAAGAAGATAGTAGATAAGCATGGTTATTAGGTCAGGAAATATTATACACTAACAGGTTATGAGTACAAGTCATCGAAACCGTGCGTCCCAACGGGCTCTCTATAGAATAGACATTATATTCATGGTATACGATTCACTTTCAAGATGTCTCGATGGTGAAGAGGTAGACACGCAAGACTCAAATATCTTGCTGATGAGCTTCGAGCTTCCAGTTCTATTAAGGCATAATATAGAGAGTGTTCATTCAATGAGAATCCCCGTATAAGTATTTTGGAAATCAAGGCCTGGCGGTAACATCTGTCTTCTGAGGTCCTTAACGGTCTACCTAAAATAGATAGTAAAGCAAAGAGACTAAGGGCCTCTTTGATTCATAGGATTTTCAAAACGTAGGAATAGGAAAAGTATAGGATTGGAGTGGCATGCCTATTTAAATCCTATAGGATTAGCATTCAGTGTTTGATGGCACGGAAAAAACAAAGGAATTGTAAAAAGAGGTTGGAGTATATGTTAGATTTCCTATAAAATGTAGTACAAAAGATTCCATAGACAAATTCCTATGGGATCCAATCCTATGAATTAAAGGACCAACATAGGAAAAAATCCTAAGGATTTCAATCCTCCAGAAATCCTATAAAATTACTTTGAATCAAGGAGCCCTAAATATTGCTTGAACGATCCTACACGTTCGTCGATAGAGATAATAAAGACCTCAAAAAAGATGGTAGCCTGGTTGAAGGGTGGTCTTGAGAATTAAAATGGAGGTTGCTTAGAAGACAGATGTATCCCAACCTATACTACTCTCGCAAAAAGACTCTTTCTTACTACTCGACTCATTTATATTTGTATTAAGTGAGCGACAATTAATATGTATCGAAGGAAGTATTTATATTTTATTTCATAATTAGACTTTACTAATACTTATGCTAATATATAAATTATTTACATTACTGTATCCGTGCAGTGTGACAAAATTTTCTTTTTGTTTGTACTGGCATGTTATGTTTAATGGACTGCTTACCGAGATCTTGATACGGCATACAAAAATATTATTATGAAATTTGTAGACATATATCTATTGAGTTTATAGTACCATGAAAAATTTATACACGAGCATACCATTTTTCTTGATTATTTATTCTTACTTTTTTGTTAAAATAAAAAATTTAATAGCGGGCTATATCTGTGTTGTCGTGTTTTTGATATGGTCCTTCTAAACGGTGTCTTTGTACAATTTAGCATTTTTGGCAGCATGGGGCGCCATTTAGCGGGGACATAGCAATTATTTAGGTTATTTCAAGGTTGTCGCTATTTGCCATAGTGCAATATTGAATTTGTTAATTACATACTTCACGTTATAGCAATATATTGCTAAATATATTTCACATCCAATATGAACCACATAATCTGTCATACAAAATCAACTGATTATCTGGTGCACCGGTATAAGTTAGCAGTTTTACATCTAGTGTAGACGTTAGTATGCATTACGATTATTTTACATAGATTTAGGACTATTTTCTCGGAACCAATTTGTTCATTTTCTCAGCGAACACAAATGAAGTGTTTGTTGGCTACGTTATGCATGCCCTGATGAATTATCTTTGGGAGACATAACTTTACACGTGTATGACTCTATGGTTAATAATCTATGCATGGAATAGACCACGTCCAATTTTCCTTTTTGCGTATTAAATAAAGAATTTATTTTTACTAGGAAGCAGAGAGAGTCCCAAGTGTGTAAGACTCCTACTCCTGTACTTGGCAGGTATGAGACATTACGTCTTATGTTTCATCTGACGGCTACGGATACATTATATATTAATCAAACGAGGTTAAATTCTATTAAATATAAGATGTATGTATCCAGGCTAGCTTTGGAGTAGTCTGCGCACAGTAGGAGGACAGCGAGGAGGAGGTTTGGCCTTAAATGGCTCCAGCTGTTTGCGCGAGCGAGGAAGGATATGGACGAACAGAGAAAGCTGGGAGGAGGGGGAGAGAGAGGTCGACGAGCAGTAGAGGAGCGCGGTCAAACCGGCAGTTTCACTTCGGTGCGAAAAGCAGCGTATGGAAACAAGATTGGCACGGCTGGGCCAGCTGGCGTATGACTGAGTGGCGTTGGCGTTACCAGTCCGGCGCGTATAAGTAGGAGCGACGGTGAGCCAGAGGTCACACGGCCGAGCACCAAGATCTCTCTTCCTTCCTCCTCCTCCTCCAGTCCTCTCCTCCGGCCAGCGTGAGCGAGCGAGCATGAGAGAGGTTGGTACCCAGCAGGTAGCCATGGACGGCCACCGCCTCGGGGCGTGCCGAATTCTGCCGCTCGAGGCGTACGCACCTCTAATCATACACTCCATGTCTTCCAGCCAAAATTTTCTTTCTGTTTGTGATCTCATTACCGCCGTGTTGCAGGGCGTTCAAGCAATGCCCCCACCCCGACGAGACCCAGGTCGCTAATCTCAGCCGCGAAACCGGCCTGACGCCCCTGCAGATCAAATACTGGTTCCAGACCCGGCGGGCGCAGATCAAGGTATGTACTGATAGGTAGCTCTAATAGATGCACTCCGCGACCTTCATTTTGAGGAACGAACTTGCCAAACTTTTGGCTGGCTTGGGTCGGATTTTCTGCATTTCCGTGGGCCGATGGAAATTTGTGATTAACAAAGCTCTTATTGTAGGGATCTTCGTCGAACACGAGGCCTCCGACCCAGGGATCTTCATCGTCGGATCCTTGATGCTCTCATTCGACAACTTGGCCTTCATGCTGTGACACAAGGAGGAGCGTCATAGAGATGGAGGCTGATGTTCGTCGTCACTATCGTGGTCTTTTCGGTTTAGTGTTTGTGCCTGTGTGTTTCGGCTTGTTAGCCAAGGGCCCCCTTCGGGTTCGTATCGTGTGCATCTGTGTGAGTGTGTGTTGGCTCTTGAGCCTTGGACCCGAGATGGGTTTGTATCGTGTTGTCTGTTGAGTTTGCCTTGCATTTAATTTTAAACTCTGCCACCGTACCCTGGACCTTGTTATAAATCGTAAGGGAGCTCGCCGGCGCACGGTACCCTTCTCCAATTTCTAGATATTCTATATACCCAAAATACAAACCATGGGTACAACTTGCAGCGGTAAAATCCCTTTCATCCCTCATGAAAGAGAAGCAGAATCTTCTTTTTCTTTTTCTTTTGCTCGCCGGCGCACTGATTTATAGTGCTTTAATAATATCCCAAGATGTATTCGGAATAAAAGCAAATAGTTATGGTTATTTTAAATTCCATGAATGATGTTTGTTCATTTGACCAAATGACTAGCCCTGGTGTTGTTCTTCCTTCCTGCATGGTACTTTTGAGCCATCATTCAGAGAGGGTCAACTCATGGGGGCAATAAGAAAGTTAGCTATAGTTGGGGTTTAGCTTTGAATAAGCAATAAGAAATTATCTGAATATTTTTGTATTCTTGTTAATAGTTTGTACTGTCAAATAGATTGTCCGGTGTCCAACTGTTCAAGATTTGTATGCAGAATCTGGAAGAACTCAAAGCATCGACGAGCGTTCATAATGGTCTTTGCCATTAAAGATCTTGATTTTTTAGGCTTTTGGTGTTCCCTCTTCTTACCAGATATTTTGGTCATGGGTTTGACTTCATCTCCTGATGCATAAACACTTATATGTTTGTGATTCATGACATGTACCAGTATTAAGTGGTTGAAAAAATAATACCAACCACGGGAACTTGCACGGGAGCGGCGTCACGCCGCACTTCTGCCCTGCTAGTGAAAATTAAGACTGGTTTGAAAAATAGCTCAGTTTTTTGAAAAAAAAACTAAACTTATGACCTATGGAGGATGTCTGGTCCGAGTCAACTCTGTGCTGACCAGCCTAAATATATTCATGCTCTCATTTTTTAAAGTATCAAAAGGAGCACACAAAAGACTGGATTACTACTGATCCAAATTCTTCCGGCAGTGCAATGATTATAAAACGGAATATCGCTTGGAGAAGTGGGATATTCTTTCTAGGCCAAAAGACCAAGGGAGGGGGTATTCTTAGCAAATGGCTATATATATTACTTATAGAGAAGGAGGGGGTGTGGAAAGAGTTGTTACACAATAAATACCTCCACTGCAAGACATCATCTTGAGTAACGGCACAGACGTTGAACTGGCCATTTTGGAAGGTCTTCATGAAAGTATAGACTGCATTTTTTAGTAGAGGCGGTTTTATGGTGGGTGATGGTCGTATTATGAGATTCTCGTAGGATACCTGACTAGGCGACGAGCCATTGGCCTTACAATACCTGAACAGTTATGATATTGTGCAACGGAAAGAGGTTGATGCTAATACAATATCTATCAGTGACAAGTCCGTTGAATGCCTAGTTTCGGCGAGCCTTAGTTCAGATAAGTGGACCGCTTGGTTTGATTTAGTACGACGGTTGATGTCGATCAATTTAACTAACGAACCAGACTTGTTACCATCATGATATGTGTGCGAATCTTATTAACGCTGGACTTTTCGTAGAAAACACATTTGAAAAACTAAAGTTCCGTTCAAGATTTTTAAAGATGGTTTTGTCTATAAAATGGTCATCTTAACCAAGGATAATCTTGTAAAATAAATGAAAGAGAGCACCAACTTGGTAGGCTGGTGTCTGATGGCTGCGATGTCAGACTTGCTTGCTGTGGATATCAGAGAGCACTTGCATAATAAGAGGTAAGTTTAATTAACTCTACATGTCTGCTCACAAATTCTGCTACATACAACATGCTAAATTTTGACTGCTCAGTGAACCCATGATCCTAGCTTAAAATAATCATTTGCCGATATGTGTTTCAGGTATTTCATTGTAATCGACAACCATATGGAAACAGATCACTAGAATAGCATGGAATCTGAATTTTGGTGCAAGTAGCAGAGTAATGGTGAGAACCACTATGCAGTTAGTAGCTAACGCTTGCAGCTCCAGCAAGGGCAATGTGCAAAAAGTAAGAAGACCTGGTAATTAAGAAGCAGCACAGGAAACAATTGTTCTTCAAGAAAGCTTCAGTTTACATGGAGCCAGATCCAGCGGAGATTCAGAAGAAATGTGATGGCCAACCATTTGGTCTTGTTAGCATGGCCGCAAGTGTCTGCGTGTTGAGAGTCCTACTCTCTTAGATGTTGAAGAATGTGCCGAATTGGGAGATGATCATCTGAAATAAAACAGACAACCTTCTGCTTCTAAAATATCTGAGCCATGGGAGCGCTTTTAGTTACGATCCTTCAAAATGGGATAGGAAAACTGAGGCTTCTAGAGACACTCGAACCAATACAAGCCGCGTTAATTCATCTGCATCAAAAGTTCAAGGTTTCGGAACTGCCCAACGTTTTGTTGCCAGGACAATGCAACTTGGAGACACTGGAAGGATTTGTCGCTGATGTGCGCCAAGGGTTTCCACAAATCGTGAGTCACATGAAAAAACTGAGGAAGGGCTGTTGGAAATATGCCCTAGAGGCAATAATAAATAGGTTATTATTATATTTCCTTGTTCATGATAATCGTTTATTATCCATGCTAGAATTGTATTGATAGGAAACTCAGATACATGTGTGGATACATAGACAACACCATGTCCCTAGTAAGCCTCTAGTTGACTAGCTCGTTGATCAATAGATGGTTACGGTTTCCTGACCATGGACATTGGATGTCATTGATAACGGGATCACATCATTAGAAGAATGATGTGATGGACAAGACCCAATCCTAAGCATAGCACAAGATCGTGTAGTTCGTATGCTGAAGCTTTTATAATGTCAAGTATCATTTTCTTAGACCATGAGATTGTGCAACTCCCGGATACCGTAGGAATACTTTGGGTGTGCCAAACGTCACAACGTAACTGGGTGGCTATAAAGGTGCACTACGGGTATCTCCGAAGGTGTCTATTGGGTTGGCACGAATCAAGACTGGGATTTGTCACTCCGTGTGACGGAGAGGTATCTCTGGGCCCACTCGGTAGGACATCATCATAATGTGCAAAATGTGATCAAGGAGTTGATCACGGGATGACGTATTACGGAACGAGTAAAGAGACTTACCGGTAACGAGATTGAACAAGGTATCGGGATACCGACGATCGAATCTCGGTCAAGTACAATACCGCTAGACAAAGGGAATTGCATACGGGATTGATCGAATCCTCGACATCGTGGTTCATCCGATGAGATCATCGTGGAACATGTGGGAACCAACATGGGTATCCAGATACCGCTGTTGGTTATTGACCGGAGAACGTCTCGGTCATGTCTGCATGGTTCCCGAACCCGTAGGGTCTACACACTTAAGGCTCGATGACGCTAGGGTTATAAAGGAAGTTTGTATGTGGTTACCGAATGTTGTTCGGAGTCCCGGATGAGATCCCGGATGTCACGAGGAGTTCCGAAATGGTCCGGAGGTAAAGATTTATATATGGGAAGTCATCATACAGTCACCGGAATAATTCGGGGTTGCCGGTATTGTACCGGGACCACCGAAGGGGTTCCGGGGGTCCACCGGGAGGGTCCACCTGCCCCGGAGGGACCTATGGGCTGTATGTGGAGAGGGACCAGCCCCTTAGTGGGCTGGACGCCTCCCCCCGTAGGGCCCATGCGCCTAGGGTTTGGGGGGAACCCTAAAGGGGGGCGCCCCCTGCCTTGGGGGGCAAGGCAACTCCCCTGGCCGCCGCCCCCTCCTCAAATGGGATCTGAGGGGGCCGGCACCCCTCTCCCTTGCCCCTATATATATGTGAGGGGTGGGAGGGCAGCCGCACCAATGTTCTGGCGCAGCCCTCCCCCTCTCCCAAGTCCTTCTCCTCTCCCGCGGTGCTTGGCGAAGCCCTGCAGGATTGCCACGCTCCTCCACCACCACCACGCCGTCGTGCTGCTGCTGGATGGAGTCTTACCCAATCTCTCCCTCTCTCCTTGCTGGATCAAGGCATGGGAGACGTCACCGGGCTGTACGTGTGTTGAACGCGGAGGTGTCGTCCGTTCGGCACTTGGTCATCAGTGATTTGGATCACGACTAGTACGACTCCATCAACCCCGTTCACTTGAACGCTTCCGCTTAGCGATCTACAAGGGTATATAGATGCACTCTCCTTCCCTTGTTGCTAGATTACTCCATAGATTGATCTTGGTGATGCGTAGAATATTTTGAATTTCTTCTACGTTCCCCAACAGTGGCATCATGAGCTAGGTCTATTGCGTAGATTCTTTGCACGAGTAGAACACAAAGTAGTTGTGGGCGTTGATTTTGTTCAATATGCTTACCGTTACTAGTCCAATCTTGATTCGGCGGCATTATGGGATGAAGCGGCCCGGACCGACCTTACACGTACACTTACGTGAGACAGGTTCCACCGACTGCATGCACTAGTTGCATAAGGTGGCTAGCGGGTGCCAGTCTCTCCCACTTTAGTCGGATCGGATTCGATGAAAAGGGTCCTTATGAAGGGTAAATAGCAATTGACATATCACGTTGTGGTTTTGCGTAGGTAAGAAACGTTCTTGCTAGAAACCCATAGCAGCCACATAAAACATGCAAACAACAATTAGAGGACGTCTAACTTGTTTTTACAGGGTATGCAATGTGATGTGATATGGCCAAAAGGATGTGATGAATGATATATGTGATGTATGAGATGATCATGTTCTTGTAATAGGAATCACGACTTGCATGTCGATGAATATGACAACCGACAGGAGCCATAGGAGTTGTCTTAATTTATTTATGACCTGCGTGTCAAACGTAAACGTCATGTAATTACTTTACTTTATTGCTAACCGTTAGCTATAGTAGTAGAAGTAACAGTTGGCGAGACAACTTCATGAAGACACGATGATGGAGATCATGGTGTCATGCCGGTGACGATGATGATCATGGAGCCCCGAAGATGGAGATCAAAAGGAGCAAAGTGATGATGGCCATATCATGTCACTATTTGATTGCATGTGATGTTTATCATGTTTTTGCATCTTATTTGCTTAGAACGACGGTAGTAAATAAGATGATCCCTCATTAAAATTTCAAGAAAGTGTTCTCCCTAACTATGCACCATTGCGAAGGTTCGTCGTTTCGAAGCACCACGTGATGATCGGGTGTGATAAATTCTTTCGTTCGAATACAACGGGTGTTGACGAGCCTAGCATGTACAGACATGGCCTCGGAACACATGCGAAACACTTAGGTTAACTTGACGAGTCTAGCATGTACAGACATGGACTCGGAACACGGAGGACCGAAAGGTCGAACATGAGTCGTATAAAAGATGCGATCAACATGAGATGTTCACCGATGATGACTAGTCCGTCTCACGTGATGATCGGACACGGCCTAGTTGACTCGGATCATGTAATCACTTAGATGACGAGAGGGATGTCTATCTGAGTGGGAGTTCATAAGATGAATTTAATTATCCTGAACATAGTCAAAAGATCTTTGCAAATTATGTTGTAAGCTCGCGCTTTAGTTCCACTGTTTTAGATATGTTCCTAGAGAAAATATAGTTGAAAGTTGATAGTACCAATTATGCGGACAATAGAAGGCTTATGTCCTTAATGCAACGCTCGATGTGCTGGACCTCGAACGTGGTCTGTGGATGTTGTGAACGTCTGACATACACGTTTTGATGACTACATGATAGTTCGGTAATGTTAAATGGTTTAGAATTGAGGCACCGAAGACATTTTTGAAATGTCGTGGAACATATGAGATGTTTCGAGGGCTGAAATTGGGATTTCAGGCTCGTGCCCACGTCAAGAGGTATAAGACCTCCGACGAATTTTCTTAGCCTGCAAACTAAGGGAGAAAAGCTCAATCGTTGAGCTTGTGCTCAGATTGTCTGAGTACAACAATCACTTGAATCGAGTGGGAGTTGATCTTCCAGATAAGATATTGATGTTTCTCCAAAGTCATTGCCACCAACCTGCTAGAGCTTCGTAATGAACTATAACATATCAGGGATAGATATGATGATCCTTGAAATATTCGCGATGTTTGACACCGCGAAAGTAGAAATCAAGAAGGAGCATCAATTGTTGATGGTTAGTGAAACCACTAGTTTCAAGAAGGGCAAGGGCAAGAAGGGATACTTCATGAAACGGCAAATCAGCTGCTGCTCTAGTGGAGAAACCCAAGGTTGAACCCAAACCCGAGACTGAGTGCTTCTGTAATAAGGGGAACGGCCACTGGAGCAGAATTACCCTAGATACTTGGTAGATGAGAAGGCTGTCGATAGAAGTATATTGGATATACATTATGTGAATGTGTACTTTACTAGTACTCCTAGTAGCATCAGGGTATTAGATACCGGTTCGGTTGCTAAGTGTTAGTAACTCGAAATAAAAGCTACGGAATAAACGGAGACTAGCTAAAGGTGAGCTGACGAGATGTGTTGGAAGTGTTTTCAAGGTTGATATGATCAAGCATCGCACGCTCCCTCTACCATCGAGATTGGTGTTAAACCTAAATAATTGTTATTTGGTGTTTGCGTTGAGCATAGACATGAATGTATTATGTCTATCGCAATACGGTTATTCATTTAAGGAGAATAATGGTTACTCTGTTTATTTGAATAATACCTTCAATGGTCTTGCACCTAAAATGAATGGTTTATTGAATCTCTATCACAGTGATACACATGTTCATGCCAAAAGATATAAGATAGTAATGATAGTACCACCTACTTGTGGCACTGCCATGTGAGTCATATTGGTATAAAACGGATGAAGAAGCTCCATGTTGATGGATCTTTGGGCTCACTCATTTTTGAAAAGATTGAGACATGTGAACCATGTCTATTAGTATATAGGCATGAAGAAACTCCATGCAGATGGACCGTTTGGACTCACTTGATTTTGAATCGCTTGAGACATGTAAATCATACCACATGGGCAAGATGACTGAAAACTTCGGTTTCAGTAAAATGGAACAAGAAAGCAACTTGTTGGAAGTAACACATTTTGATGTGTGCAGTCCAATGAGTGCTGAGGCACGCAGTGAATATCGTTATGCTATTACTTCACAGATGATTTGAGTAGATATTGAGTATATTTACTTGATGAAACACAAGTCTGAATTATTGAATGGTTCAAGTAATTTCAGAGTGAAGTTGAAGATCTTCGTGACAAGAGGATAAAATGTCTATGATATGATCATAGAAGTGAATATCTGAGTTACGAGTTTGGCACACAATTAAGACACTGTGGAAATTGTTTCACAACTAATACCACCTGGAACACCATAGTGTAATGGTGTGTCCGAACATCATAGTTGCACCCTATTGGATATGGCGCATACCATGATGTCTCTTATCTAATTACCATGATAGTTTATGGGATAGGCATTAGAGACAACCACATTCATTTTAAATAGGGCACCACGTAATTCCGTTGAGATGACACCGCATGAACTATGGTTTAAAGAAACCTAAGCAGTCATTTCTTAAAAGTTTGGGGCTACGACGCTTATGTGAAAAAGTTTCAGGGTGATAAGATCGAACCCAAAGCGGATGAATGCATCTTCATAGAATACCTAAAACAGTTGGGTACACCTCCTGTCTCAGATCCGAAAGCAATAGGGATTGTTTCTAGAATCGGGTCCTTTCTCAAGAAAAGTTTCTCTTGAAAGAATTGAGTGGGAGGATGGTGGAGACTTGATGAGGTTATTGAACCGTCACTTCAACTAGTGTGTAGCAGGGCACAGGAGTTGTTCCTATGGCACCTACACCAATTGAAGTGGAAGTTTATGATAGTGATCATGAAACTTCGGATCAAGTCACTATCAAACCTCGTAGGACGACAAGGATGCATGCTACTTCAGAGTGGTACGTAATCCTGTCTTGGAAATCATGTTGGTCGACTACAATGAACCTACGAGCTATGGAGAAGCGATGGTGGGCCCGGATTCCGAAAATTAGCTCGAGGCCATAAAATCCGAGAGAGGATCCATATATGAAAACAAAGTGTAGACTTTGGAAGAACTACTTGATGGTCGTAAGGCTGTTGGGTACATATGGATTTTAAAAGGAAGACGGACAATGATGGTAAGTATCACCATTAAGAAAGCTCGACTTGTCATTAAGATGTTTTTCGACAAGTTCAAGGAGTTGACTACGATCAGACTTTCTCACTCGTAGCGAAGCTAAGAGTCTGTTGGAATTAGCAGGTACTGCATTATTTATGAAATCTTGCAGATAGGATGTCAAAATATTGTTTCCTTGTTATTGAGGAAAGGTTGTATGTGATACAACCAGAAGATTTTGTCGATCCTGAAAGATGCTAACAAGTATGCAAAGCTCCAGCAATCCTTCTAAGGACTGGAGTAAGCATCTCGGAGTTGGAATGTACACTTTGATGAGATGATCAAAGATTTTGGGTTTATACAAAGTTTATGAGAAACTTATATTTCCAAAGAAGTGAGTGGGAGCACTATAGAATTTCTGATGAGTATATGGTGTTGACATATTGTTGATCAGAAATGATGTAGAATTTCTGGAAAGCATATAGGGTTATTTCAAAAGTATTTTTCAATGGAAAACCTAGATTAAGCTACTTGAACATTGAGCATCAAGATCTATAAGGATAGATCAAAACGCTTAATGGTACTTTCAAATGAGCACATACCTTGACATGATCTTGAAGGTGTTCAAGATGGATCAGTCAAAGAAGGAGTTCTTGCCTGAGTTGTAAGGTATGAAGTCAAGACTTAAAGCTCGACCACGACAGAAGAAACAGGAAGGATGAAGGTCGTCCCCTATGCTTTTGTCATAGGCTCTATACAGTATGCCATGCTGAGTACCGCACCTGATATGTGCCTTGCTACATGTCTGGCAAGAGGGTACAAGGTGATCTAGGAGTAGGTCACCAGATAGCGGTCAAAATTATCCTTAGAGGAATAAGGATATGTTTCTCGGTTATGGAGGTGATAAAGAGTTCGACGTAAAGAGTTACATCGATGCAAGCTTAACACCTATCCGGATAGCTCTAAGTAGAGTAAACCGGATTCGTATAGTAGAACAGTTGTTTGAAATATAGTGTAGTAGCGACATCTACAAGATGACATAGAGATTTGCAAAGTACATACGGATCTGAATGTTGCAGACCAGTTGACTAAAACCTCTCTCACAGGCATAACATGATCAAACCCAAAACTCATTGAGTCTTAATCACATAGTGATGTGAACTAGATTATTGACTCTAGTAAACTCTTTGGATGTTGGTCACATGGCGATGTGACTTGTGACTGTTAATCACATGGCGATGTGAACTAGATTATTGACTCTAGTGCAAGTGGGAGACTGTTGGAAATATGCCCTAGAGGCAATAATAAATAGGTTATTATTATATTTCCTTGTTCATGATAATCGTTTATTATCCATGCTAGAATTGTATTGATAGGAAACTCAGATACATGTGTGGATACATAGACAACACCATGTCCCTAGTAAGCCTCTAGTTGACTAGCTCGTTGATCAATAGATGGTTACGGTTTCCTAACCATGGACATTGGATGTCATTGATAACGGGATCACATCATTAGAAGAATGATGTGATGGACAAGACCCAATCCTAAGCATAGCACAAGATCGTGTAGTTCGTATGCTGAAGCTTTTATAATGTCAAGTATCATTTTCTTAGACCATGAGATTGTGCAACTCCCGGATACCGTAGGAATACTTTGGGTGTGCCAAACGTCACAACGTAACTGGGTGGCTATAAAGGTGCACTACGGGTATCTCCGAAGGTGTTTGCCGGTAACGAGATTGAACAAGGTATCGGGATACCGACGATCGAATCTCGGGCAAGTACAATACCGCTAGACAAAGGGAATTGCATACGGGATTGATCGAATCCTCGACATCGTGGTTCATCCGATGAGATCATCGTGGAACATGTGGGAACCAACATGGGTATCCAGATCCCGCTGTTGGTTATTGACCGGAGAACGTCTTGGTCATGTCTGCATGGTTCCCGAACCCGTAGGGTCTACACACTTAAGGTTTGATGACGCTAGGGTTATAAAGGAAGTTTGTATGTGGTTACCGAATGTTGTTCGGAGTCCCGGATGAGATCCCGGACGTCACGAGGAGTTCCGGAATGGTTCGGAGGTAAAGATTTATATATGGGAAGTCATCATACGGTCACCGGAATAATTTGGGGTTGTCGGTATTGTACCGGGACCACCGAAGGGGTTCCGGGGGTCCACCGGGAGGGTCCACCTGCCCCGGAGGGCCCTATGGGCTGTATGTGGAGAGGGACCAGCCCCTTAGTGGGCTGGACGCCTCCCCCCCTAGGGCCCATGCGCCTAGGGTTTGGGGGGAACACTAAAGGGGGGCGCCCCCCTGCCTTGGGGGGCAAGGCAATCCCCCTGGCCGCCGCCCCCTCATCAGATGGGATTTGAGGGGGCCGGCCCCCCTCTCCCTTGCCCCTATATATATGTGAGGGGTGGGAGGGCAGCCGCACCAATGTTCTGGCGCAGCCCTCCCCCTCTCCCAAGTCCTTCTCCTCTCCCGCGGTGCTTGGCGAAGCCTTGCAGGATTGCCACGCTCCTCCACCACCACCACGCCGTCGTGCTGCTGCTGGATGGAGTCTTCCCCAACCTCTCCCTCTCTCCTTGCTGGATCAAGGCATGGGAGACGTCACCGGGCTGTACGTGTGTTGAACGCGGAGGTGCCGTCCGTTCGGCACTTGGTCATCAGTGATTTGGATCACGACGAGTACGACTCCATCAACCCCGTTCACTTGAACGCTTCCGCTTAGCGATCTACAAGGGTATGTAGATGCACTCTCCTTCCCTCGTTGCTAGATTACTCCATAGATTGATCTTGGTGATGCGTAGAAAATTTTGAATTTCTTCTACGTGGCATCATGAGCTAGGTCTATTGCGTAGATTCTTTGCACGAGTAGAACACAAAGTAGTTGTGGGCGTTGATTTTGTTCAATATGCTTACCGTTACTAGTCCAATCTTGATTCGGCGGCATTGTGGGATGAAGCGGCCCGGACCGACCTTACACGTACACCTACGTGAGACAGGTTCCACCGACTGACATGCACTCGTTGCATAAGGTGGCTAGCGGGTGCCAGTCTCTCCCACTTTAGTCGGATCAGATTCGATGAAAAGGGTCCTTATGAAGGGTAAATAGCAATTGACATATCACGTTGTGGTTTTGCGTAGGTAAGAAATGTTCTTGCTAGAAACCCATAGCAACCACGTAAAACATGCAAACAACAATTAGAGGACGTCTAACTTGTTTTTACAGGGTATGCCATGTGATGTGATATGGCCAAAAGGATGTGATGAATGATATATGTGATGTATGAGATGATCATGTTCTTGTAATAGGAATCACGACTTGCATGTCGATGAATATGACAACCGGCAGGAGCCATAGGAGTTGTCTTAATTTATTTATGACCTGCGTGTCAAACGTAAACGTCATGTAATTACTTTACTTTATTGCTAACCGTTAGCTGTAGTAGTAAAAGTAATAGTTGGCGAGACAACTTCATGAAGACACGATGATGGAGATCATGATGATGGAGATCATGGTGACATGCCGGTGACGATGATGATCATGGAGCCCCGAAGATGGAGATCAAAAGGAGCAAAGTGATGATGGCCATATCATGTCACTATTTGATTGCATGTGATGTTTATCATGTTTTTGCATCTTATTTGCTTAGAACGACGGTAGTAAATAAGATGATCCCTCATTAAAATTTCAAGAAAGTGTTCTCCCTAACTGTGCACCGTTGCGAAGGTTCGTTGTTTTGAACACCATGTGATGATCGGGTGTGATAAATTCTTTCGTTCGAATACAACGGGTGTTGACGAGCCTAGCATGTACAGACATGGCCTAGGAACACATGCGAAACACTTAGGTTAACTTGACGAGCCTAGCATGTACAGACATGGCCTCGGAACACGGAGGACCGAAAGGTCGAACATGAGTCGTATAGAAGATGCGATCAACATGAGATGTTCACCGATGATGACTAGTCCGTCTCACGTGATGATCGGACACGGCCTATTTGACTTGGATCATGTGATCACTTAGATGACGAGAGGGATGTCTATGTGAGTGGGAGTTCATAAGATGAACTTAATTATCCTGAACATAGTCAAAAGATCTTTGCAAATTATGTCGTAAGCTCGTGCTTTAGTTCCACTGTTTTAGATATGTTCCTAGAGAAAATATAGTTGAAAGTTGATGGTAGCAATTATGCGGACAATAGAAGGCTTATGTCCTTAATGCAACGCTCGGTGTGTTGGACCTCGAACGTGGTCTGTGGATGTTGCGAACATCTGACATACACGTTTTGATGACTACATGATAGTTCGGTAATGTTAAATGGTTTAGAATTGAGGCATCGAAGACATTTTTGAAATGTCGCGGAACATATGAGATGTTTCGAGGGCTGAAATTGGGATTTCAGGCTCGTGCCCACGTCAAGAGGTATAAGACCTCCGACGAATTTTCTTAGCCTGCAAACTAAGGGAGAAAAGCTCAATCGTTGAGCTTGTGCTCAGATTGTCTGAGTACAACAATCACTTGAATCGAGTGGGAGTTGATCTTCCAGATAAGATAGTGATGTTTCTCCAAAGTCATTGCCACCAAGCTGCTAGAGCTTCGTAATGAACTATAACATATCAGGGATAGATATGTTGATCCTTGAAATATTCGCGCTGTTTGACACCGCGAAAGTAGAAATCAAGAAGGAGCATCAATTGTTGATGGTTAGTGAAACCACTAGTTTCAAGAAGGGCAAGGGCAAGAAGGGATACTTCATGAAACGGCAAATCAGTTGCTGCTCTAGTGGAGAAACCCAAGGTTGAACCCAAACCTGAGACTGAGTGCTTCTGTAATAAGGGGAACAGCCACTGGAACAGAATTACCCTAGATACTTGGTAGATGAGAAGGCTGTCGATAGAAGTATATTGGATATACATTATGTGAATGTGTACTTTACTAGTACTCCTAGTAGCATCAGGGTATTAGATACCGGTTCGGTTGCTAAGTGTTAGTAACTCGAAATAAAAGCTACGGAATAAACGGAGACTAGCTAAAGGTGAGCTGACGAGATGTGTTGGAAGTGTTTTCAAGGTTGATATGATCAAGCATCGCACGCTCCCTCTACCATCGAGATTGGTGTTAAACCTAAATAATTGTTATTTGGTGTTTGCGTTGAGCATAGACATGAATGGATTATGTCTATCGCAATACGGTTATTCATTTAAGGAGAATAATGGTTACTCTGTTTATTTGAATAATACCTTCAATGGTCTTGCACCTAAAATGAATGGTTTATTGAATCTCGATCATAGTGATACACATGTTCATGCCAAAAGATATAAGATAGTAATGATAGTACCACCTACTTGTGGCACTGCCATGTGAGTCATATTGGTATAAAACGCATGAAGAAGCTCCATGTTGATGGATCTTTGGACTCACTCATTTTTTTAAAGATTGAGACATGTGAACCATGTCTATTAGTATATAGGCATGAAGAAACTCCATGCAGATGGACCGTTTGGACTCACTTGATTTTGAATCGCTTGAGACATGCAAATCATACCACATGGGCAAGATGACTGAAAGCTTCGGTTTCAGTAAAATGGAACAAGAAAGCAATTGTTGGAAGTAACACATTTTGATGTGTGCAGTCCAATGAGTGTTGAGGCACGCAGTGGATATCGTTATGCTCTTACTTCACAGATGATTTGAGTAGATACTGAGTATATTTACTTGATGAAACACAAGTCTGAATTATTGAATGATTCAAGTAATTTCAGAGTGAAGTTGAAGATCTTCGTGACAAGAGGATAAAATGTCTATGATATGATCATAGAAGTGAATATCTGAGTTGCGAGTTTGGCACACAATTAAGACACTGTGGAAATTGTTTCACAACTAATACCACCTGGAACACCATAGTGTGATGGTGTGTCCGAACATCATAGTTGCACCCTATTGGATATGGCGCATACCATGATGTCTCTTATCTAATTACCATGATAGTTTATGGGATAGGCATTAGAGACAACCACATTCATTTTAAATAGGGCACCACGTAATTCCGTTGAGATGACACCGCATGAACTTTGGTTTAAAGAAACCTAAGCAGTCATTTCTTAAAAGTTTGGGGCTACGACGCTTATGTGAAAAAGTTTCAGGGTGATAAGATCGAACCCAAAGCGGATGAATGCATCTTCATAGAATACCTAAAACAGTTGGGTACACCTCCTGTCTCAGATCCGAAAGCAATAGGGATTGTTTCTAGAATCGGGTCCTTTCTCAAGAAAAGTTTCTCTCGAAAGAATTGAGTGGGAGGATGGTGGAGACTTGATGAGGTTATTGAACCGTCACTTCAACTAGTGTGTAGCAGGGCACAGGAGTTGTTCCTATGGCACCTACACCAATTGAAGTGGAAGTTTATGATAGTGATCATGAAACTTCGGATCAAGTCACTATCAAACCTCGTAGGACGACAAGGATGCATGCTACTTCAGAGTGGTATGTAATCCTGTCTTGGAAATCATGTTGGTCGACTACAATGAACCTACGAGCTATGGAGAAGCGATGGTGGGCCCGGATTCCGAAAATTAGCTCGAGGACATAACATCCGAGAGAGGATCCATATATGAAAACAAAGTGTAGACTTTGGAAGAACTACTTGATGGTCGTAAGGCTGTTGGGTACATATGGATTTCGAAAGGAAGACGGACAATGATGGTAAGTATCACCATTAAGAAAGCTCGCCTTGTCGTTAAGATGTTTTTCGACAAGTTCAAGGAGTTGACTACGATCAGACTTTCTCACTCGTAGCGAAGCTAAGAGTCTGTTGGAATTAGCAGGTACTGCATTATTTATGAAATCTTGCAGATAGGATGTCAAAATATTGTTTCCTTATTATTGAGGAAAGGTTGTATGTGATACAACCAGAAGATTTTGTCGATCCTGAAAGATGCTAACAAGTATGCAAAGCTCCAGCAATCCTTCTAAGGACTGGAGTAAGCATCTTGGAGTTGGAATGTACACTTTGATGAGATGATCAAACATTTTGGGTTTATACAAAGTTTATGAGAAACTTGTATTTCCAAAGAAGTGAGTGGGAGCACTATAGAATTTCTGATGAGTATATGGTGTTAACATATTGTTGATCAGAAATGATGTAAAATTTCTGGAAAGCATATAGGGTTATTTGAAAAGTGTTTTTCAATGGAAAACCTAGATTAAGCTACTTGAACATTGAGCATCAAGATCTATAAGGATAGATCAAAACACTTAATGGTACTTTCAAATGAGCACATACCTTGACATGATCTTGAAGGTGTTCAAGATGGATCAGTCAAAGAAGGAGTTCTTGCCTGAGTTGTAAGGTATGAAGTCAAGACTTAAAGCTCGACCACGGCAGAAGAAAGAGGAAGGATGAAGGTCGTCCCCTATGATTTTGTCATAGGCTCTATACAGTATGCCATGCTGAATACCGCACCTGATATGTGCCTTGCTACATGTCTGGCAAGAGGGTACAAGGTGATCTAGGAGTAGGTCACCAGATAGCGGTCAAAATTATCCTTAGAGGAATAAGGATATGTTTCTCGGTTATGGAGGTGATAAAGAGTTCGACGTAAAGAGTTACATCGATGCAAGCTTAACACCTATCCAGATAGCTCTAAGTAGAGTAAACCGGATTCGTATAGTAGAACAGTTGTTTGAAATATAGCATAGTGGCGACATCTACAAGATGACATAGAGATTTGCAAAGTACATACGGATCTGAATGTTGCAGACCAGTTGACTAAAACCTCTCTCACAGGCATAACATGATCAAACCCAGAACTCATTGAGTGTTAATCACATAGTGATGTGAACTAGATTATTGACTCTAGTAAACTCTTTGGATGTTGGTCACATGGCGATGTGACTTGTGAGTGTTAATCACATGGCGGTGTGAACTAGATTATTGACTCTAGTGCAAGTGGGAGACTGTTGGAAATATGCCCTAGAGGCAATAATAAATAGGTTATTATTATATTTCCTTGTTCATGATAATCGTTTATTATCCATGCTAGAATTGTATTGATAGGAAACTCAGATACATGTGTGGATACATAGACAACACCATGTCCCTAGTAAGCCTCTAGTTGACTAGCTCGTTGATCAATAGATGGTTACGGTTTCCTGACCATGGACATTGGATGTCATTGATAACGGGATCACATCATTAGAAGAATGATGTGATGGACAAGACCCAATCCTAAGCATAGCACAAGATCGTGTAGTTCGTATGCTGAAGCTTTTATAATGTCAAGTATCATTTCCTTAGACCATGAGATTGTGCAACTCCCGGATACCGTAGGAATACTTTGGGTGTGCCAAACGTCACAACGTAACTGGGTGGCTATAAAGGTGCACTACGGGTATCTCCGAAGGTGTCTGTTGGGTTGGCACGAATCGAGACTGGGATTTGTCACTCCGTGTGACGGAGAGGTATCTCTGGGCCCACTCGGTAGGACATCATCATAATGTGCACAATGTGATCAAGGAGTTGATCACGGGATGATGTATTACGGAACGAGTAAAGAGACTTGCCGGTAACGAGATTGAACAAGGTATCGGGATACCGACGATCGAATCTCGGGCAAGTACAATACCGCTAGACAAAGGGAATTGCATACGGGATTGATCGAATCCTCGACATCGTGGTTCATCCGATGAGATCATCGTGGAACATGTGGGAACCAACATGGGTATCCAGATCCCGCTGTTGGTTATTGACCGGAGAAAGTCTCGGTCATGTCTGCATGTTCCCGGACCCGTAGGGTCTACGCACTTAAGGTTCAATGACGCTAGGGTTATAAAGGAAGTTTGTATGTGGTTACCGAATGTTGTTCGGAGTCCCGAATGAGATCCCGGACGTCACGAGGAGTTCCGGAATGGTCCGGAGGTAAAGATTTATATATGGGAAGTCATCATACGGTCACTGGAATAATTCGGGGTTTCCGGTATTGTACCGGGACCACCGAAGGGGTTCCGGGGGTCCACCGGGAGGGTCCACCTGCCCCGGAGGGCCCTATGGGCTGTATGTGGAGAGGGACCAGCCCCTTAGTGGGTTGGACGCCTCCCCCCTAGGGCCCATGCGCCTAGGGTTTGGGGGGAACCCTAAAGGGGGGGCGCCCCCTGCCTTGGGGGGCAAGGCAACACCCCTGGCCGCCGCCTCCTCCTCAGATGGGATCTGAGGGGGCTGGGCCCCTTCTCCCTTGCCCCTATATATATGTGAGGGGTGGGAGGGCAGCCGCACCAATGTTCTGGCGCAGCTCTCCCCCTCTCCCAAGTCCTTCTCCTCTCCCGCGGTGCTTGACGAAGCCCTGCAGGATTGCCACGCTCCTCCACCACCACCACGCCGTCGTGCTGCTGCTGGATGGAGTCTTCCCCAACCTCTCCCTCTCTCCTTGCTGGATCAAGGCATGGGAGACGTCACCGGGCTGTACGTGTGTTGAACGCGGAGGTGCCGTCCGTTCGGCACTTGGTCATCGGTGATTTGGATCACGGCGAGTACGACTTCATCAACCCCATTCACTTGAACGCTTCCGCTTAGCGATCTACAAGGGTATGTAGATGCACTCTCCTTCCCTCGTTGCTAGATTACTCCATAGATTGATCTTGGTGATGCGTAGAAAATTTTGAATTTCTGCTACGTTCCCCAACAAGAGCAACATCCTTAATTCCTTAAAAGTACCCTGTTATCTAAATAATCGTCATCAAGTTGCATTGAGCTGCCCCAATATGTCAAATTCGCTACCTGCGTGTTCTCAGCGAACTGTGCCCGAGGAGATGCGATCCTCAAGTTGGCCTTATTGCCCAACCTCAGACTCGGGGCTACTGCATTGACCATTCAATGCAGGAAATTTAAAGTGCAATACGGTTTTACAGGAGACTACTGCACACCGTGTTCTTTCCTAAAGTATGTTGCAAAGTGAGAATTCGATCCTCATGCTTTCGAATCGACCAGAGTCTCAGGGGCTACTAGGATCAACGGTTCTATTGTATCCTTCAGGTAACAACTGGACTTTAAGCCGGCACATACTTTGAGGGCTACTAGCTATATATCTCGGCAGACAATAAATTGCACTAATGGGAGAAAAAATCCATGAAAAATTGTCTCGCGGAAATCATCTTGGCGAAAAACTTTTTTGAGCGGAGGCTAGTCATCTACATGGACAACTAGAAACCAAGTTGTGGTGCCCACTGCGTAGAAGCAGTCCGGCATGGAGACCGATTGCGAGCAGCCGACTGCATAAGAGACTTTTCTGGCATGCAGCACAGTCGTACTCCTTCAATATTCTCAAAGACCAAGGTGGTCTACGTCACCTCAAATATAGCCCTACATAGGGGCTCGACTGTAAGAAGGCACTGATAGAGAAAGTTCTCGTTGAACCAGTTTTCAAGAGTGACGATCAAATACGAAGGGCAGCTCGGACAAACCGATGTGCGTCCAGATATAAAGACCGGTTCAGGGGCTGCTTACATTATACTAGCTAGGGAGCCTCTGACTATGTCGACTCCCGGTCAGGTGGGACGGGCTGAGTACCCCCATGACAGTTCTTTCCCGGGCCACTTTGGGCAGCCCATGGCAATCTACAAGGAAAATAAAGAAGCCTTGTCGTTTAAGACAAGTACCTTATCCATGGACGCCTCTCCACCAACGTAATCGAGTAGGAATCTTGTAACCCTAGGGCTCTGGTAACTTATATAGACCTAGGAGAAGCTAGTTGATAGATCATGACAACTTAGATCCTCATATCTTGACACACAACGATCTATTGGTAGACCATCTGTATTTTGTGTTCCATCCAAAATCAATACAAACACAAGCAGGACATAGCGTTTTATCTCTAAGGAGAGACGAAACATGGGTAAAAACCCACGCCCCTATTACAATCGTGTCAAGACTACTAGCTCGGCACCCCTACCCGACATCTACCAAACTCGCCTAAAGGAAATATGCCCTAGAGTCAATAATAAAGATGTTATTTATATTTCCTTATATCATGATAAATGTTTATTATTCATACTAGAATTGTATTAACCGGAAACTTAGTACATGTGTGAATACATAGACAAAACAGAGTGTCCCTAGAATGCATCTACTTGACTACCTCGTTAATCAAAGATGGTTAAGTTTCCTAGCCATAGACATGTGTTGTCATTTGATGAACAGGATAACATCATTAGAGAATGATGTGATGGACAAGACTCACCCGTTAGCTTAGCATAATGATCGTTAAGTTTTATTGCTATTGCTTTCTTCATGACTTATACATATTCCTCTGACTATGAGACTATGCAACTCCCAAATACCGGAGGAACACCTTGTGTGCTATCTAACGTCACAACGTAACTGGGTGATTGTAAAGATGCTCTACAGGTGTCTCCGAAGGTGTTTGTTGGGTTGGCATAGATCAAGATTAGGATTTGTCACTCCGAGTATCGGAGAGGTATCTCTGGGCCCTCTCGGTAATGCACATCACTATAAGCTTTGCAAGCAATGTGACTAATGACTTAGTTGCGGGATGATGCATTACGGAACAAGTAAAGAGACTTGACGGTAACGAGATTGAACTAGGCATGAGGATACCGGCGATCGAATCTCGGGCAAGTAACATACCGATGACAAAGGGAATAATGTATGTTGTTATTGCGGTTTGACCGATAAAGATCTCCGTGGAATATGTAGGAAGCAATATGAGCATCCAGGTTCGGTTGTTGGTTATTGACCGAAGATGTGTATCAACTAGTAGAAAACCGGCCTATTGTCCCGGTTCGTAAGGGCCTTTAGTCCCGGTTCCTGAACCGGGACTAAAGGGTCGTTACTAATACCCTCACCCTTTAGTCCCGGTTCAAACCAGAACCGGGACAAATGGGCCTCCACGTGGCCTGTGCGCCGAGCCCAGGCAGGAGGGCCTTTGGTCCCGGTTGGTAGCACCAACCGGGACCAATAGGCATCCACGCGTCAGCATTTCTGTGGCTGGGGTTTTTGGTTTTTTTTAAAGGGGGGGGGGGGTTTGGGGATTTTGGGGGGTTAATTTAGGTATTTCATATATTGTGTTAGCTAGATAGCTAATTGATAGAGAGAAGTGTCCTCTCTTATGTCCGTGCTTGGTCGACGTTACGTACTAAACATACGTATAGAGAAGACTAGGCATATGCTAGCTAGTAAGCAAACGAAGGAAACAGAAGATCGTCATGAACATATATGCATACAGAGAGAAGTGATATCGACCACATCTCCTTCTCCGAGACATTGGTCGAACAACAAGTTCTCGTATATCTATCGTCCGACACTACCGGCTACATATATACAATAATTATCTTTTACAAATATAATCTCTTAAATTACGGACGCATGGTCCACATAGTATTCTCCGTCTTCAGCGATCACGTGGTCAAGAAAGAATGCCGCCAATTCCTCTTGAGTTGCTCGCATGCGATCTGGTCCTAGGAGTTCATTCCGCTGCCGAAACATCTAATTTGAAGAAGGGGGTCAATACACACACACACACACACACACACACACACACACACACACACACACACACACACACACACACACACACACACATATATATATATATATATATATATATATATATATATATATATGAATGAAACTCAACACAAATGATGGTAATAAACAAAAATTGTGAATATTATTTCTTACGCACTTCATATTGTTTCTCAGAGTACCCGCCCCGCTCACAGGTCGTGTGGCGGATGGACTCGTAGACGTAGTATCCACAGAAATCATTCCTTTGTTCCTGCCACAACCACTTTAAAAGAAATAGAGGTCAATCAAACAGATAAGCAAGAATGCCAAATGGTATTGATGAAACTAGCGCTTGAATCAATAGCTAGGAGACGCGCGGAACATGGTACTATAGTACTTACTTTCGGGTATCTAAATTCCAGCTCCTTCGGGAGTCCCAGGGAATTTGTGCTGAATTTTCTCCAAACACTGCCAGACAAAAGAAAACAATTACTTGATATCAGGAAATGAACAAATTTGCTGATATGGTGGATAATGATCGATTTAACTTACTTCTTGAGGATTTCGGTCATGTCCGCATACTCCTGGGGATCTTTTCGTCTCGAGTCCAAGACAGTTACTACTCCCTTCTCAAGCCTAATCTCCAGGAGAATATAGTGGAAACTGCGCACACATGCATAACTCATCAATTACATTACAATAACCTGGACTAATATATAAGGGAAACCGAATATGCACAAGACAACACTCACTTGAAGTTGTAAGGAAAGAGTATTATATTTTTGTGTTCATTTATTTTGAATGATCGTAGCAAGTTGGCCTCGGTTTCTGCGGCATGATCTTTAACCTGAACTGCATCTATGAGATTTGTGTTAATGAACCCAATATCACCGATTTTTCTTTTCTTCAATTCGGCGATCTTCAATCTGCATAATATAGTGAGGATAATTATAAATACATGCAATGAAAGAGATGAGGTATGTAGTGAGACTTAATGACAGAAGTAGTAGTACTTACAGACAGTAGCAGGTGACCGTTGCTTTATCGAGGGCAAATTGATTGAAAAACTGATAGAACTCCTCAAATGGAACATGCAACAGTTCAATTCCAACGAGGTCATGCTCCTGTTAAACTCTCATATACAAAGTATTCCTCCCCCCAGACTCTCTGCAGGTTTTCATGTACCAATCATGCAATCTTCGCATCATCGTTGTTAGAGATCTTTCATCTTTGACGAGAGGCTTCCCGTACTCGTATCTGTGTATATGCACGTCCAGGAAACCATAATCTACATCGTCGGGCAGATAATCGTCAAGATTGGTATAACCGGGCGCCATCCTCGGATCGACGCTAGGCACCTTGAGCGGGGGGCACAATTGCTTTGCTTGTTCGCCGAGCTGGGCAATTTGTTTCCCAGCTACTCGTCGTTCTTTCAGCCTTTGATCACTGACTGTACTTCCCGGCCGCGACGCTTCGACCCATGTCTTTGCAATAATGCACTCATAGTTGCCTTTCGGCGGAGACTTGGGTGGTTTTGCCAGGGCAGCCAGAGTGCGCTTCACTTTCACCGAACCTACCTTCTCCTTCGGAGGTGGATGTCTTTGTGCTTTCAACCCTTGAAACCAGTCATCCTTCTCGGTTCGTGCGATCCTTGCATTCTCCTATGGGCTCATCTCGTATGGTAACTTCTCTGGAGATTTCAGAGAAGGACCGAATTTGTATTTTCTCCCGCCTCTGGCTGTACTGCTAGACGCCGGCAGAGCAGACGGAGCGGCGGTCTTCTTTACTGCTTGCTTTTTGCGAGGCGGAGGAGAAGGACTACGACGCGCCGGAGCAGCTGCCGGAGCGGCGGCGGGTCTCTTCCGCCCTTGCTGACGAGGCGGAGAAGGAGTAGGCTGGCTGCTCGGGCGCGCCGGCGCAGGCGGAGAAGGAGGCGGAGTGCCGCCACGCGCCGGAGAAGGAGCCGGCCGAGGGCCCTGATCGTCACTCGCCGGAGGAGGAGGCGGTGGAGGAGGTGGAGTCCCCTGACTCGCCGGAGGAGGAGGAGGCGGCGGAGGCGTCCAGGAAACCATAATCTACATCGTCGGGCAGATAATCGTCAAGATTGGTATAACCGGGCGCCATCCTCGGATCGACGCTAGGCACCTTGAGCGGGGGGCACAATTGCTTTGCTTGTTCGCCGAGCTGGGCAATTTGTTTCCCAGCTACTCGTCGTTCTTTCAGCCTTTGATCACTGACTGTACTTCCCGGCCGCGACGCTTCGACCCATGTCTTTGCAATAATGCACTCATAGTTGCCTTTCGGCGGAGACTTGGGTGGTTTTGCCAGGGCAGCCAGAGTGCGCTTCACTTTCACCGAACCTACCTTCTCCTTCGGAGGTGGATGTCTCTGTGCTTTCAACCCTTGAAACCAGTCATCCTTCTCGGTTCGCGCGATCCTTGCATTCTCCTATGGGCTCATCTCGTATGGTAACTTCTCTGGAGATTTCAGAGAAGGACCGAATTTGTATTTTCTCCCGCCTCTGGCTGTACTGCTAGACGCCGGCAGAGCAGACGGAGCGGCGGTCTTCTTTACTGCTTGCTTTTTGCGAGGCGGAGGAGAAGGACTACGACGCGCCGGAGCAGCTGCCGGAGCGGCGGCGGGTCTCTTCCGCCCTTGCTGACGAGGCGGAGAAGGAGTAGGCTGGCTGCTCGGGCGCGCCGGCGCAGGCGGAGAAGGAGGCGGAGTGCCGCCACGCGCCGGAGAAGGAGCCGGCCGAGGGCCCTGATCGTCACTCGCCGGAGGAGGAGGCGGTGGAGGAGGTGGAGTCCCCTGACTCGCCGGAGGAGGAGGAGGCGGCGGAGGCGTCCAGTTTGGAAGGTTGATGAGCTCCTTCCGCCATAGGCATGGAGTCTTCAGAGCAGAACCCAGCCGAGTCTCCCCTTCTCCAGTAGGGTGGTGAAGCGGGAGGTCCTCAAATCCCTCCGTTATTTCATCCACCATCACCTTAGCATATCCTTCTGGAATCGGCCGGCAGTGAAAAGTTGCGTCGGGTTCATTAGGATAAACAGAGCCAACAGCCGCCTTGACCTTCATATTCATCCACTGCGTCATAAGGTGGCAATTTTGAGCCTCCGTGATAGCATCCACGGGATAGCTGGCAGGAGCCGTCAAGACAAGCTCTGGCTGAAGCAGCTCGGTGGAAGCCACGCTGCTTCTCCGCTGAGATGGCGGGGTAGCTTCAGGGGAAGCTTCGGCAGTTCGTTTCTCCCGGTCTGCTTCTTGTTCCTCTATCCCGAGTACCCTTTCTTTAAGCGCCTGCAGTTCGGTCTGCTGCACTTTCTTCCTCCTCTCCTGGCTTTTGTAACCGCCTGTGTCCGGAAACCCAGCCTTCCACGGAATGGAACCTGGCGTGCCTCGTGTCCGTCCAGGGTGCTCAGGATTCCCGAGGGCCTTTGTGAGCTCGTCGTTCTCTCTGTCTGGAAGGAACGTCCCTTCCTGCGCTGCAGCGATATAGTACCGAAGCTTTTTCAAGGGTATGTCAGCTTGCTCATCCGTCCAAATGCACTTCCCTGTTACAGGGTCCAAGGTTCCGCCGGCCCCGAAGAACCAAGTCCGGCAACGGTCTGGCCAGCTCATTGTCTCTGGTTCAATCCCTTTTTCAACCAGATCATTCTCAGCCTTGGCCCACTTAGGTCGGGCTACCAGGTAGCCACCTAACCCCGTGCGATGGTGAAGCTTCTTCTTCGCAGCATTTTTCTTGTTTGTCTCCGACATCTTCTTACTCTTTTCCGATGTCTTGTGGGCCACAGATGCAGGCCAGTCATCTCTGATCTTCTCATATATGCCCTTGAATTCTGGTGTCTCTTTTTTCTCGACAAACCTATTCAGGTCTTTCTTCCACCTCCTGAATAGGTCTGCCATCCTCTTAAGAGCAAAAGACTTGATTAATTGCTCTTTAACTCGCTTCTCCGGATCATCCTCTGGCGGTAGGGTGAAATTTGACTTCAGCTCAGTCCAAAGATCATTTTTCTGCAGATCATTGACATAAGACACCTCAGGTTCTTCGTTCTTAGGCTTATTCCATTGCTGGATGCTGATCGGGATCTTGTCCCTAACCAGAACCCCGTACTGAGCAACAAATGCCTTCTTTGTTCGGATGGGTTCAATAGGTTGGCCGTCGGGCGCGATTTCTATGATCTCAAACCTTTCATCCGAGCTCAACTTTCTCTTCGGGCCTCGTCTCTTTACCTCAGTTGTGCTCGATCCGGAGGGCTAGAAAAAAGAACAAAGACTTAATTAATATGTGTATATACCAAAACAATGAATGCATCAATTAGCCAGCTTCTTCACCCTCTCCTTCCAGAGTACCATCGGTGTCGTTGAGATACAACGAGACGGCATCACTTCCTTCTGCGATTATGTCCCTCAACAACGCTTCTCTTGCTTCATCTCGGGCGATAGTGTCCATAGTTTCTACAAATATTTACAACATGGCAATTATTATTCAAACATGACAAATGGATATATTAGTGGCAAACGTAGAACCCTCGGCGATCCTCGACCCCTGGAACCCTCGACGACCCTGGAACCCTCGACCCCTAGACGACCCTGCTGGAACCCTCGACCCTAGAACCCTCGAACCCTCCCGATAAAAATTAAGAAGAAGAAGAAGAAGAAGAAGAAGAAGAAGAAGAAGAAGAAGAAGAAGAAGAAGAAGAAGAAGAAGAAGAAGAAGAAGAAGAAGAAGAAGAAGAAGAAGAAGAAGAAGAAGAAGAAGAAGAAGAAGAAGAAGAAGAAGAAGAAGAAGAAGAAGAAGAAGAAGAAGAAGAAGAAGAAGAAGAAGAAGAAGAAGAAGAAGAAGAAGAAGAAGAAGAAGAAGAAGAAGAAGAAGAAGAAGAAGAAGAAGAAGAAGAAGAAGAAGAAGAAGAAGAAGAAGAAGAAGAAGAAGAAGAAGAAGAAGAAGAAGAAGAGGAGGAGGAGAAAGGAATAGCTAGCGGAGAAGATCGAAGAAAAAAATAAGAAAAAAAAAAGAGGAGAAGAAGAAAGGAATAGTGGAGAAGTAGAGAAAATAGAATATTCTACTTTCTCTTCCTCTCCACTATTCCTTTCTTCTTCTCCTCTTCTTTTTCTTCTTTTTTCTTCTTCTTATTTATTTCTCCTCTTCTTTTCCTCTCCTCTTCTTCTTTATTTCCTCTTCTTATTTTCTTCTTTCTTTCCTCTTCTTTTCCTCTCCTCTTCTTCTTTCTTTCCTCTTCTTATTTTCTTCTTTCTTATCCTTCTTTTTCTAAAATTGTAACTTTTGCATGTATAAAACTTTTCTAAAATTGTAACTTTCTATATATAAAACATTTTTAACATTTATATTTTTAACATCACATACACATATACATTATAGCCACATACACATATACATCACATATGAAAAAAAAACTAATAAAAATAAAAAAACATATTGCAACATATGAACAGAAACATATAGCCATATACATACACATACATTATATATATATATGAAAAAAATTAAACTAATAAAAATTAAACATATATATGGCGGCGGCGGTGGCGCCGGCAGGGCAGGGCAGGGCGGCTGGGTGGCGCGCGGCGCCAGCGCAGGGCAGGGGCGGCGCACGGCAGCCGCACAGGGCAGGGGCGGCGGCGCGGCGGCCACGCAGGAGAGGGGCGCAGGGGCGCGGGACGGGAGGGGGCTGTGCTCACAGGGGGCGGCGGCGACGGCAAAGGCGATCAGCCTGACGGTGTCGGTGGCGGCAGCGACGGCGAAGGCGAGCAGCCTGACGGCGTGGGGCGGCGACGACGACGAGGAGGAGCAGGGGCGGCGGGCGGCGACGACGACGAGGAGGAGCAGGGGGCGTCGGGGGAGAAGTGCGTGATTTGGTCGAAAACTGCTAAGTGTTTGCTTATATAGAAAAGGCTTTAGTCCCGGTTGGTGGCTTAAACCGGGACTAATGCCACCCTTTAGTCCCGGTTTGTGCCACCAACCGGGACCAAAGGCCTTTTTCAGCAGCCCAAAGGGCGGGAAGCAGCGGCCTTTGGTCCCGGGTGGTGGCACCAACCGGGACTAAAGGGGGCGCATTGGTCCCGGTTGGTGGGACGAACCGGGACCAATGCACCCCTTTGGTCCTGGTTCGTCCCACCAACCAGGACCAATGGCCTTGTGCTGGAACTGGCGCGGTGCGGTGGGATGTTTAGTCCCACCTTGCTAGCCGAGAGGCTTCAACAGTGGTTTATAAGCGCTGCTGCGCCGACCACTTCGAGCTCCTCTCAAATGCAGGCTTACGGGCCTAAAGTCACTTTATCTGCCTGTGGGCCTACTGGGCCTCCTGCGGGCCTGAATCCTGGCCCATGGTAGGGTTTCTAGTCGTATTCAGACCGTGTGGGCCCAGTAGGTGGCACTTTTTTCTTTTTTTTTCTTTGTTGCTTTATTTATTTTATTTTGTTTCTACTTACAACAAAATACTTATTGTTGCTATTTTTATTTTTTTTCCAGTTTTTTTGTTTTGTTTTCTGCATTATTTATTTTCTTTTGTTTTTTGCTTTATTTTTTAATTCATTTTGCTTTTAGTTTTAGAAAAAATTTAAGCTTTCTGTTAGTGCCATTAGTTTTCAAATTTGAAAACACTTTTTTTCTTTGTTGCTTTATTTATTTTATTTTGTTTCTACTTACAACAAAATACTTATTGTTGCTTTTTTTCTAGTTTTTTAGTTTTGTTTTCTGCATTATTTATTTTCTTTTGTTTTTTTACTTTATTTTTTAATTCTTTTTGCTTTTAGTTTTAGAAAAATTATAAGCTTTCTGTTAGTGCCATTAGTTTTCAAACTTGAAAACACTTTTTTTCTTTGTTGCTCTATTTATTTTATTTTATTTTCTACTTACAACAAAATACTTATTGTTTCTATTTTTATTTTTTTCCAGTTTTTTTGTTTTGTTTTCTGCATTATTTATTTTCTTTTGTTTTTTTCTATATTTTTTAATTCTTTTTGCTTTTAGGTCAGCAATATTATAACTTTCTGTTAGTGCCATTAGTTTTCAAATTTGAATAGTTAAAATTTGAATTCTTTGAAATTTGTGTGAATCACAAGTTTGTGATTAACTTTAATAAAAAAAATTAACATAGATGCACCTACTCGTCTGTTTTCACATGAACTCTAAAATACTTGGCATAACATACTCGTCTGTTACAAATTTGGCATGGTATCATCATAATAGTTGCGGGAGAAAGTCTTCACTTTTTCTTCGCTTGTGTCATTTGCTTATTGCGCCGTAACCATGGATAATCTTCATCGTTTATCATGATGCTTGGGTCAGCCTTGACATTGAAGGGAGGAATTTCATGAAACCTTTCATAATCTTCACACATGTCTGTCTTGCCCTCCACTCCCAGGATGTCCCTTTTTCCTGAAAGAACTATGTGGCGCTTTGGCTCATCGTATGATGTATTCGTTTCCTTATCTTTTCTTTTTCTCGATCTGGTAGACATGTCCTTCACATAGATAACCTGTGCCACATCATTGGCTAGGACGAACGGTTCATCAGTGTACCCAAGATTTTTCAGATCGACTGTTGTCATTCCGTACTGTGGGTCTACATGTACCCCGCCTCCTGACAGATTGACCCATTTGCACTTAAACAAAGGGACCTTAAAATCTTGTCCGTAGTCAAGTTCCCATATGTCCACTATGTAACCATAATATGTGTCCTTTCCCTTATCGATTGTTGCATCAAAACGTACACCGCTGTTTTGGTTGGTGCTCTTCTGATCTTGGTCAATCGTGTAAAATGTATTCCCATTTATCTCGTATCCTTTCCAAATCAATACAGTCAAAGATGGTCCCCTGGACAACAAGTACAACTCATCACAAACAGTGTTGTCACCTCTGATACGTGCTTCCAACCAACTGCTGAAAGTCCTGATGTGTTCACATGTAATCCAGTCGTCGCACTGCTCCGGGTGTTTGGAGCGCAGACTGTTCTTGTGTTCATCGACATACGGGGTCACCAAGGTAGAGTTCTATAGAACTGTGTAGTGTGCTTGAGACCAAGAATGCCCGTCCCTGCATATTATTGAGTCTGCTCCTAGCGTGCCTTTTCCAGTCAGTCTCCCCTCATACTGCGATTTAGGGAGACCTATCTTCTTAAGGCCAGGAATGAAGTCAACACAAAACCCGATGACTTCCTCTGTTTGATGGCCCATGGAGATGCTTCCTTCTGGCCTTGCGCGATTACGGACATATTTCTTTAGGACTCCCATGAACCTCTCAAAGGGGAACATATTGTGTAAAAATACGGGCCCTAGAATGACAATCTCATCGACTAGATGAACTAGGACATGCGTCGTGATATTGAAGAAGGATGGTGGGAACACCAGCTCGAAACTGACAAGACATTGCGCCACATCACTCCTTAACCTTGGTATGATTTTTGGATCGATCACCTTCTGAGAGATTGCATTGAGGAATGCACATAGCTTCACAATGGCTAATCGGACGTTTTCCGGTAGAAGCCCCCTCAATGCAACTGGAAGCAGTTGCGTCATAATCACGTGGCAGTCATGAGACTTTAGGTTCTGGAACTTTTTCTCTGGGATATTTATTATTCCCTTTATATTCGATGAGAAGCCAGTCGGGACCTTCATACTGAGCAGGCATTCAAAAAAGATTTCTTTCTCTTCTTTCGTAAGAGCGTAGCTGGCAGGACCTTCATACTGCTTCGGAGGCATGCCGTCTTTTTCGTGCAAACGTTGTAGGTCCTCTCGTGCCTCGGGTGTATCTTTTGTCTTTCCATACACGCCCAAGAAGCCTAGCAGGTTCACGCAAAGGTTCTTCGTCACGTGCATCACGTCGATTGAAGAGCGGACCTCTAGGTCTTTCCAGTAGGGTAGGTCCCAAAATATAGATTTCTTCTTCCACATGGGTGCGTGTCCCTCAGCGTCATTCGGAACAGCTAGTGCGCCGGGACCCTTTCCAAAGATTACGTGTAAATCATTGGCCATAGCAAGTACGTGATCACCGGTACGCATGGCGGGCTTCCTCCGGTGATCTGCCTCGCCTTTAAAATGCTTGCCTTTCTTTCGACATTGATGGTTGGTCGGAAGAAATCGACGATGGCCCAGGTACACATTCTTCCTGCATTTGTCCAGGTATATACTTTCAGTGTCATCTAAACAGTGTGTGCATGCGTGGTATCCTTTGTTTGTCCGTCCTGAAAGGTTACTGAGAGCGGGCCAATCGTTGATGGTCACGAACAGCAACACCTTTAGGTTAAATTCCTCTTTATTGTGCTCATCCCACGTACGTACACCATTTCTATTCCACAGCTGTAAAAGTTCTTCAACTAATGGCCTTAGGTACACATCAATGTCGTTGCCGGGTTGCTTAGGGCCTTTGATGAGAACTGGCATCATAATGAACTTCCGCTTCATGCACATCCAAGGAGGAAGGTTATACATACATAGAGTGACCGGCCAGGTGCTGTGATTGCTGCTCTGCTCCCCGAAAGGATTAATGCCATCCGCGCTTAAAGCAAACCATACGTTCCTTGGGTCCTTTGCAAACTCATTCCAGTACTTTCTCATGATTTTTCTCCACTGCGACCCGTCAGCGGGTGCTCTCAACTTCCCGTCTTTCTTACGGTCCTCACTGTGCCATCGCATCGACTTGGCCTTCTCTCTGTTTCTAAACAAACGTTTCAACCGTGGTATTATAGGAGCATACCACATCACCTTCGCAGGAACCCTCTTCCTGCGGGGTTCGCCGTGAACATCACCAGGGTCATCTCGTCTGATCTTATACCGTAATGCACCACATACCGGGCATGCGTTCAGATCCTTGTATGCATCGCGGTATAGGATGCAGTCATTAGGGCATGCATGTATCTTCTCCACCTCCAATCCTAGAGGGCACACGACCTTCTTTGCTGCGTATGTACTATCGGGCAATTCGTTATCCTTTGGAAGCTTCTTCTTCAATATTTTCAGTAGTTTCTCAAATCCTTTATCAGGCACAGCATTCTCTTCCTTCCACTACAGCAATTCCAGTACGGTACCGAGCTTTGTGTTGCCATCTTCGCAATTGGGGTACAACCCTTTTTTGTGATCCTCTAACATGCGATCGAACTTCAGCTTCTCCTTTTGACTTTCGCATTGCGTCCTTGCATCGACAATTACCCGGCGGAGATCATCATCATCGGGCACATCGTCTGGTTCCTCTTCATCTTCAGCAGCTTCACCCATTGCAGCATCATTGGGCACATCGTCTAGTTCCTCTTGATCTTCACCAGCTACCCCCGTTGCAGCATCACGGTATTCAGGGGGAACGTAGTTGTCATCGTACTCTTCTTCGTCGTCGTCTTCCATCATAACCCCTATTTCTCCGTGCCTCGTCCAAACATTATAGTGTGGCATGAAACCCTTGTAAAGCAGGTGGGTGTGAAGGATTTTCCGGTTAGAGTAAGACATCGTATTCCCACATTTAGTGCATGGACAACACATAAAACCATTCTGCTTGTTTGCCTCAGCCGCATCGAGAAACTCATGCACGCCCTTAATGTACTCGGAGGTGTGTCTGTCACCGTACATCCATTGCCGGTTCATCTGCATACATTATATATAATTAAGTGTCCAAATTAATAGAAGTTCATCATCACATTAAAACCAAAGTACATACATAGTTCTCATCTAACAACATATAGCTCTCCAGAGCATCTAATTAATTAAACCATACATTAATTAAAACAAAGGCGATCATAATCGCAACCAAGGTAACAATTGATCCAACGGCATAATGATACCAAGCCTCGGTATAAATGGCATATTTTCTAATCTTTCTAATCTTCAAGCGCATTGCATCCATCTTGATCTTGTGATCATCGACGACATCCGCAACATGCAACTCCAATATCATCTTCTCCTCCTCAATTTTTTTTATTTTTTCCTTCAAGAAATTGTTTTCTTCTTCAACAAATTTAACCTCTCGACAATAGGGTCGGTTGGAATTTCCGGTTCACATACATCCTAGATAAATAAAATCTATGTCACGTTGGTCCGCATAATTATCATAAACAATAAATGAACCAATAGTTATAAAGATTAATATATATACCACATCCGAATCATAGACAGGACGAGGGCCGACGGGGGCGGATACCAAAACCATCGCACTATATAAGATGCAATAATAAAAGTAAGAAAATGATACAAGTATCTATCTAAACATACAAGTAAGAATATTTTTCCTTTCAGAAAGAAGATAAGAGCAAGAGGCTCACCACGGTGGTGTCGGTGGTGAGATTGGCGCGGGTGATCGACGGCGGTGAAGACAGGGGTGGGGCGTGACGGACCGCTAAATCCAGACAAATCTCGAGGAAAATGGAGCTTTGAGGTCGAGCTTCAAGAGGAGAAAGCTTAACTAATGTGGCTCGGGCATTTCATCGAACACCTCATGTGCAAAGGAGGTGAGCTAGAGCACCACAAGCCCCTCCTCTCGCCGGCCCAGAAAAACAGAGCACTCGGTGCTCTGCTCCGGCGCGAGGGGTATATATAGGCGGCACCACTGGTCCCGGTTCGTGGCATGAACCGGGACTAAATGGGAGCCTTTGGTCCCGGTTCATGCCATGAACCGGGACCAATGGTGGTGGGCCAGGAGCCAGGCACATTGGTCCCGGTTCGTCCCACCAACCGGGACCAAAGGGTCCATACGAACCGGGACCAATGGCCCACGTGGCCCGGCCGGCCCCCTGGGCTCACGAACCGGGTCCAATGCCCCCATTGGTCCCGGTTCTAGATTGAACCGGGACTAATGGGCTGACCCGGCCTGGACCGTTACCCCCTTTTCTACTAGTGCTCGGTCATGTCTACATAGTTCTCGAACCCGTAGCGTCCACACGATTAACGTTCGATGACGATTTGTATTATGAATTATGTGTTTTGGTGACCGAATATTGTTCGGAGTCCCGGATGAGATCACGGACATGACGAGGAGTCTCGAAATGGTCGAGAGGTAGAGATTGATATACTGGATGATAGTATTTGGACACCGGAATGGTTTCGGGACGTTTCGGATATTTATCGGAGAACCGAGGGGTTACCGAAACCCCTCGGGGAAGTAATGGGCCTTCATGGGCATAGGGGAGAGGAGAGGCAGCCCACAAGGGGTGGTCGCACCCCCCACCCATATGGAGTCCGAATTGGATAAGGGGAGGGGGCGCGCCCCCCCTTTCCTTCTCCTCTTCCCTCTCCCTTCCCTCTTTCCCCTCCATGAGAAAGGAAAAAGGGGCGGGGGCGAATTCTACTAGGAGTGGAGTCCTAGTAGGACTCCCCCCCCTTGGCACGCCCCTTGGTGGCCAGCCTCCTCCTCCCCTCCTTTATATACGGGGGCAAGGGGGCATTCCAAAGAACAACAGTTATTTTTTTAGCCGTGTGCGGTGCCCCCTCCACAGTTTACTCCTCCGGTCATAGCGTCGTAGTGCTTAGGCGAAGCCCTGCGTGGATCACATCACCATCACCGTCAGTATGCCGTCGTGCTGACGAAACTCTCCCTCGACCCTCTGTTGGATCAAGAGTTCGAGGGACGTCATCGAGCTGAACATGTGCTGAACTCGGAGGTGGCGTACGTTCGGTACTAGATCGGTTGGATCGTGAAGACGTTCGACTACATCAACCGCGTTAACCTAGCGCTTCCGCTTTCGGTCTACAAGGGTACGTGGACACACTCTCTACCTCTCGTTGCTATGCATCTCCTAGATAGATCTTGCGTTATCGTAGGAATTTTTTTGAAATTGCATGCTACGTTCCCCAACATCGACTCCGTCACGTAGCTCACTAGATGGCGGCAGATGTGGAGGAGCCTCAGCTGGGCAAATGGCCGAACACCTTATGGGTGGCGAGGGAGGAGGGCGGGGACGAGTCGTGGCTAGTGAAGGGCACCGTCCTCAGCCCGTTCAGGGCGAGGTCTGTCGAAGCCCGCGTCCTCCGGTAGTGACCGTGGAGGTAGAGCTGGTATGCTGATGACTGTCGGTGACCCTGAGTAGGCGGTCTTTGTAGTACTCCGACAACGGCGAGAAGCGGCCACAACGCCATCAAGAGTGGGTATCGGTGGATACGGTGGCGGTGGGGCCATCGGTGGATGTGGCAGTAGGGGCTGGGGCGATGGTGAAGAGGCCGAACTAGGTGTCGGTGGCGAGGGAAATTTGGGTCGAAAGAGTCTAAGCGGACAATAATAAGTACCAGAAACAGATTGCCGTTGACCAAGTATTTTTTCTCCATCGATGTGCTTCTCTTTAGGTCTGCGTGAAAACCCATGGTCGCGCAAATTGGAAAAATGTGGATTCTTATTGGTTCGTGTTACAGTAGGTCATGTACGCCTGGGTCCAAGCGTCCCTTGAGTGTCCGCGAGGACGCAAACCCGGCCCAAATTTGGGCCGAAAAGGTTGGTAGATGGGAAATTCCAAGGCGAAAGCCTTGCCCGACGTCGTCGGTGCTGATGACGGTGGTGCTCCTGAGTGTCGTTTGGCCGACCGTGGCGGGCCAATTGAGGACAAATGGATCATGCCGCAAGCGTCCCTTGAGTGTCCGCGAGGACGCAAATCCGGCCCAAATTTGAGCCGAAAAGGGTCCAAGCGGACAATCGTATGTACCTGAAACAGATTTCCTTTGGAATCCCACCATGACCTGCACCCAGGCAAAAGCTTTGCCCGACGTCGTCAATGCCGGTGACGGCGGCGTTCCTGAGCATCGTTTGCCTCCTTGGAAGCATCGTTGTGGGTGCCTACCCCCCCCCCCCCCCCCCCCCGCGCGCGCGCACACACACACACTTTGCTCTGGGTGAAAACCCGTGGTCTGGCTCGCTGGAACGGACGGCGGCGGTGGTGCAACGCCGTTTCCTTCTTGGAGGCACCGTCTCATGAGCTTAGTTCCTCAGCTGGTGGTGATGGTTTTTGCTTGTGGTTGACTGCGACAATGTTGCCTCAGCTTGGTATGGTCATTTGTGATATTGAGCTTGCCGTCGTTCGACGGGTCGGTGTACTTCAAGCAAGGCAAAGAGGGCAGGGGGCCCTCTTCAGCGACGGATGGATGGTTCCAGGAATAGGTCCATCTTTGATGCAGACAATGGTACTTTCTTCCGATGTTTTGTCCATCATTGTCTTAATTGCATGTGTTTGCCCATCATTGTATTAATTGCATTTGCGTCCACCTTTTGTTTGCCCAGGCCGATTTGTACTTTTGTTTCTCTCTCTCTCTCCCCTCTGTGTGTGTGTGTTTTCTTCTGTAATGTTGACTGTTGAGGGCGTCATTAATGTCATTTAGATGGAAACCATCAATGCGTCATTAATGTCATTTAGATAGAAACCATGCCTAAGATGAGGAGGGTGGAGGGCCTGCCACCCATATGGCATATCTTCTTTCATGTACACACCACCGTAGAGAGTGGTCGGTGTTTCCAGTCATTGTAGACTAGACAAAAAAAAGTAACCAGTGCATGCACTGGTAGATTATATGTGTTGGAGATAAAATTTTAGCAGTAAAAACCATGTTAATTGTATAGCCATAACGATCATAACAAGTCAGACGTATGAATATTCATGATATGATTGTAATCATGGTAGAACTCGTCGTGCAGTTTTGTACAACATCTGGATTGGCAACATTCTTATGCTCTAGGACGAAAACGTGATGCAAATATACATTATCTAGGCTACTATTTTTTCTCTCGGCTTCGATCTTGGCGAGGAACTCCGAATGAGACCTAGTGTGCCGCAAAAGGAGCCAAGTGTCCTGTGATGCAAATGTACATAATATAGGCTACTATTTTTTTTTCTTGGCTTTGATCTTAGCGAGGATCTCCGACTAATTTTTCTCTCTCGGCTTCAATCTTTGCAAGCTTGGCTCCTTCTTGGCTTCTTCCTTCACTTCTTCCTCCTCTCACTCACCGTCGGGTACCCGTATGTAGCCCGGAACGGAGCCGTTAGAGCTTAGAGATGAACTAGGATCCCAGCACACAAGCTCACGCCGGTCGAGGGGGTGCAAGACTTTCTCATTTTCTTGCCTCGATAGTAATATGTACCATAAAAAAGCCATAAACTAACAATAGATGCACAATTCAAGATGCGAGGATAGAGCAAACTTATAACTTCTCTTGTCTGTTATTATTCAACTTGATACCCTATTAGATTGGTTATGTCGTATATGATAGATTTTTGATTGAGGATATGGACAATTTTACCATCAAGAGAATACATAAATCCAACAGAGGGGAAAATTTAGCCAAGCAAAGAAGATACCAGAGGTGAGCAACCTGGAAATTCTCAACGATCAGCCTAGAAATCTGATACCACTTTATGGATATAAGATGACCTGGGTTTTTTTTTTTGACAGTATTCATGACTATCAACTCATGAACATGAGAAAAGTGATGCTGCATAATTTGTAGAAGCAAGGAACATCTGAAGATGAACTTTGAAAGACTAGAAATAAGTTGTCGACGGCAAGAGGAGGCGGCCAACGGTTGAGAAGGATGGACCCAAAGAGAGCGGACAAGCTAGAAAAGAGACCCACCAAAAAAGCAGACATGCCTACGTTTCCAGCAGGCATATGCCAAACAGAGCCAATCGATGGAGCATCGAAAGCTGCGCGAGCTGGCTCGCACCATTGAAGACTGTATCAATCGCTTCATCTA
Source organism: Aegilops umbellulata (assembly GCA_032464435.1). Classification (NCBI taxonomy): domain Eukaryota; kingdom Viridiplantae; phylum Streptophyta; class Magnoliopsida; order Poales; family Poaceae; genus Aegilops; species Aegilops umbellulata. The sequence continues at coordinate 22,197,610 of CP136054.1, forward strand.
CCACACTGCCTACGACCATGAACAGGCCCCACCAACACAGTTGCTCTGCCGCGTTGTCCGACACCCTAACTCCGGACTGTTGGGCTGCATCTTCTAAAGAGGACATCAGAGAGGTACACGGCCTTCGGCCCTTTGCCGGTGCTCAAGGTGATCTCCGTCATCATCGTCGGGTTCTGTGGCTCAAGGAAGACTGTGCTTGATCGAGAGGTGTATAACAACCAGGTCTGTCGGCGATTCGCTGCGGACAAGGGCCCGAGACAAGTACTACTCGTCCAGATACTCCTGGTGTCTGATGGCCCTGATGTCGGCTTGGTTGCCGTGGATATCATATCAGAGAGCACTTGCATAACAAGAGGTAAGTTTAATTAATGGTACTCATCTGTTCACTAACTCTGCTACATACAACATGCTGAATTTTGACTGCTCACTGAACCCATGATCCCAGCTTGAAATAATCATTTCTGATATGTGTTTCGTGTATTTCATTGTAATCGACGATGATATGGAAACAGATCACTGGAGTAGCATGGAATCTGCCTTCCTCCCCAACAGATAAATGGTGCAGGTAGCAGAGTAATGGTGACCACCACTATGCAGTCAGTAGCTAACTCTTGCAGCTCTAGGAAGGGCTATGTGCACAAAGTAAGAAGACCTGGTAATTAAGAAGCAGCACTCGAAACAATTGTTCTTCAAGAAAGCTTCAGTTGGAACAAGTTTCAGCGGAGATTCAGAAGAAATATGATGGCCTACCATTTGCTCTTGTTAGCATGGTCCACAGGATCCGCGGCTGCCATGACCTGTGGAGGCAGCTAGGCCGTCATTTTGACAAGGAAGGCGCCTTAGAAAGAATGTGATGGGTGCTTACCTATAGCTATGCCAGTCTGAAACACAGTCCATGTTCACAAGGCTCGCTTGTTGTATTTTGGTGTGTTCCCAAGTGATCATACTGTTAGGAGAAAGAGCCTGACTGATAAGGCAGTGGTTAGATGCTGACTCTGTAGGATTCGTACAATCAGAGCATTCATCGTATGCCAAGCCAACTTTGACATGCTCCTGGATTGGAACATCATCGGGCGAGCCCATGGATGTAGCAACAGCAATGACAAGGTCTCTTGCAATCTTTGGGGAGGCTGGTGATTCCAATTTTGATCTCCACAAGTGTCAATTTCTGAAGTGAAGAATGTGCCAACTTGGGCGATGATCATCTCAAATACATAGACAACCTTCAGCTTATAAAATATTTGAGCCTTGGGAGAGCTTTTACAAGCCTTCCAAAGGGAATAGAAAAACTGAGGCTTCTAGAGACACTCAAACAAAGGTGGAGATACTACCCAGACAAGTCATCCTGCTACCACCCTCGCGTTAATCCATCTGTTTTGAAAGTTCAAGATTTTGGAACTGCACAACTTTTTCTTGTCAGGACAATGCAACTTGGAGACACTAGCTAGCAGGATTTGTCGCTGATGAAAGCCAAGGGTTTCCACAAATCATAAGTCACATGAAAAATTGAGCAATGTGAGAGAATTGCAAGTAGCACTAACTTGTGTAATCTTCAGGATGCTATTCAAAGGATCATTCATGATGAAAAGGAGGAGAGCGATAAGCCCCACTCTCTTTCACCTCACTTAGATGTGCACTGCTGAGTAGACATCCTCATTTACTTAAAAGCACCATGTTATCTTAGAACACTGAAAATAAATAGCAGATTGCTTGAACTGCCTCAATTTGTTAAATCGCTAACTGTGCAGTCTCAGGGAAATGTGCCTTTCATTAACTGAACTTACAACGCGTCAGTCTACTTGAAGCTTTGACGACCAAGTAGAGATCCTTGCAATATCTCAAGCTGATTGCAGATCAACTTGAGGAGTCCATTATTAAAGATCGGGCATTTCCAAGACTGCTAGCCGTGCTTATGTTGTGTACGGAAGATCGATGAAGGAGCTTACTTTGCCGTATCTCTCATGTCACTAACATGGAAATCAAACGACTCCGGTGTCTAAAGGAAGTCACTCTTGATCCTAGTAGTATCACTCCAGAGGCAAGAAAAGCTTGGGAAAAGGCTGCTGAGGAGCATCCAAATAGACCGACAGTTTCGCTGCTAAAGATAACTGATCCACGAAAGTGAGCATACAGAACATTCTGCGGATTCAGAACAAGACCAACTTGCGACAGCAGAGGCTCATATGCTGATACAGAGCAGCCAGAACAAGGTGTTGGCACCGAAATGCTAGTCAGTGAGGCATCAGGATCCTCTGCCATCACAAAGAAATGGAAGTAGTCTGCAGCCCAGTCAAGTTCAAATGATGAACTTGGTTCTTCTTTCGATGATATGAGAAGCTGCCTTCTAGTACCCATTGATCCTGGTGAGCGATACAGGTTTTTCTGTTTTGCTTCTTAGGTTCAGACACTTTACCTTTCGACGGACATCGTCTAACATACTACTCCCTCCGTTCCCAAATATTTGTCTTTCTAGACATTTCAAATGGACTAAAATATACGGATGTATGTAGACATATTTTAGAGTGTAGATTTACTCATTTTGCTTCGTATGTAGTCACTTGTTGAAATCTCTAGAAAGACAAATATTTGGGAACGGAGGGAGTAGAACTTAGTAGTAGTGTTTAGTTTGAGGACGGGGTATCCAAGAATCCCTATATTCCAAATATGGATACAATCTCTCTCCAGGTTCGGGAAACAAGGAATGAGTTTCCGACATTAAAAAGAAAAACTAGACTGATACAACTTGCTTATTGGTGCAACATATTGGCATTCATCCATTTATTAACTACTTTCAGAAATTGGAAGTAAGAAAATATATGTAATTACCAATCGCTCCAACATTATGTGCCTAAAACAGTAAATGTAGAAACTGTTTATGAAGTCAAGTTCAACTTGCTAGCTATTGGTTTTATTAGCTATTTTGTTGCTGGAGTTCAAACATAACCAACCTCACACGAATAGGAGAAAAATAAATTTTCATGCTTATTGGGGGTATTAATTTTCTGTTACTGTATTTGTGGCCATGTTAGCAACTTATTAAATGCAATCACTCTAATTGTGATACAACAATATTTTCACTTGTCAATATATAGGTCAAAAGTCAGAAAACACATGTGGGGACTCATACTGTACAATTATCACCAAACGAAAAAGGGTGAAACTTAACGAAATCAAGCCAATAATAACCTAAGACACCAAGAGATCAAGGCAAGACAAAAACCTACCTGAGCTTCACGGAGATGGGTGCAACAATGATGTGGTAGCCAACAATAACCTGAGACTACGGCGGCGGTAGCTCCTATTATTCCTTCATCTTCAACGGCAATGCGACCGCTTCTCTATCTCCCCTGACCACACAAGACAAAATAGTTGCCATGGAGAGGACTCAGAGGAGGAACAAGCAGCACCCGAAGTCTTGTAGTTGTCCGCTATATACGGCTCGGGGTTTCCGTTCTAGCCTCCGGCTTTTCTGCAAAAATCAAACAGAAGGCTGTTTTTTCTGGGAACTCTTTTGTCTTCTTCAGTTTTTTAATTGATTAATGTATCGAACTAAATTTTCATAAAGACCTTGAAGGGGGCATAGATCAAACAGATCCTAAACCGTTCCAATGTTAAACAGCATTGTACATGAACTATCATGTGTAGCAGCTACAAATAGTTTTTTCAAGTCCTAGGAGATTAATCCACACCCTCAGCAGCCTTGCATCATAGGATCCTCGTTGCGACACTATCTTCATACCAAGTCTTGAACATCATTCACTTCTTCGATATGCCAACCCACTTTTGGTGCCTTGTCAAAGTTCCGTCAACTACAATATATCATAAAAAAGTTTAGTCTGGAATCTAAACTAGACTAACAGATTGAGATGTTAGTAAAACTGAATACCTGATATATAAACAGCAAGCTACACTCCTGTAAGAGGCATATAATGCTAGCAGAATGAAACATGAAAAGGCAACATTTCACACATGCACAAGAACATGCAAAGACTGTCATCATGGCAAAGAGCAAACAACGGAGACTTTTCAGAGCAATTGCAATTGAATATGGAACATGGCAAACACTGCAATAGCATTGACAAAATTTAACAGATTAAATGCTGGATGAGTATTGACCACTGAGGCAACATGGAAATAGAGTAGAAACATCTTGTACGATGTGTCAGGCATATCTTGGCGATTTCAGAACTTTATATCTAGCTCAATCATATTTCAACAATCTGTTGCCATCTGAACCCTGACATTACCACATTTGAAGCCTCTGCCAACAACCCCAAGGTTATTTACAGTACTTCTAGTGCTTCTGTTTTTGCTATTGAGTTTCCTGACGACTAAGTTGGTGTTCATGTCAAAAAACAACTATTACCAGTATTTACCCTAACAGGAAGAGAACACATTGATGCATGACCATCAATTTTATTTAGCCGCTGGAAACTCATAAAGAAATAGCAACAGGAAGATATGCATACAAGTGCTTAAATGATCCAACTTAATCATTATAACATGACCATGATAATGAATTGGCTCATTTAACAGCAACTATTGAAATTATTGCATAACTCATGTGATGAGGACATCCCTACACTTGACCCATCTCCAACCTATGATGATGATCACCAAGTGGCTGCAAAGAAGACGTCCAATGATGAAATCAGAATTGGACCTATCACAAGAGCTCGTGCAAAGATAATAGCACAACAGGTGAATTCTCTCTTAGTTGAATATGCTATTTATTTTAATGAGAGCTTTCTACTGCCTAAGTCTTTGTGTGTTTGCATACTCAGGTGCATGGGAGAAGAAGGCATAGCACGAGGGAGCGAGGAGTTGCAGCAAGAGGAGCATGACGTGATGTACAAGCAAGAGGGCGCGAGGGAGGAGAGGCAGTCAGGCGCAAACGTCAAGGAGGAGGATCCCCACGTCGAGTAACACCAGGCGCACCAACACAATGTTGCAGCGCCATACCTCAAGTACATGGCCTGCGTGCCAAAGGGTTGAACCCAAGTTGGGTCAGTTTGTATCAAGTTGAGTCGAACCACGTTTTGAGTCGAACTAGTTTAGGTTACACCAAGTCAGGAGGACCAGGCTGGGCGCACCAGACCTGGCGCCCCCCCCCCCCTTGGGCGCATCACCCAGCCCACTTATATAGAGGGCTGCTCTCAGATTAGTCAGACAGACCACGTTAAAATTAAACCCTAGTTTCGTTGAACTTGCTATCAAGCATTCATCTAAAATTGCATCTCCAATTTGTATCGATCTGGAGATTTGAACTACAAGTTGAGTGTAATCTGCTGTTCCATTGGGAATTAGTGAATTGCAATTATACCGTTTCGTGGTCAACGGCTACGTTGCGCAAGTGTGTGAAGTCGTGAATATCCGAAGGGTAGAGAGCTGTTGCATTGGCATCAAGGATCTAGCGAGGAGAGATCATCGGCGACACCCAGTTATCTATCATCATCATCATACCACCACCAGCTTACTGAGAAGATCGGGCCACCCCATATCATCTTGGTATCAGATTTCCAGTGTTGCCTCGGTAAGCATCCACCGAATTCACCCCTAGTTTTAGTTGTTTTTCTTCCTATACAGAAAAAGCCAAAAATATTAGGGTTCTTAGTTTTTGCCATAGCCTAGATTGCATCGAAGTCAAGTTTTAGTTTGCTGGTTGTTTCTTTTGCGTAGCTTTTCTTCTGTTCGGAGTCGTAGATCATCTAGGGTTTTGTTTCTGTGTCGTTAGGGTTTAGGTTTTCTAGTCGGAGTCCTCGTTTTAGTCGTGATATTGTCCTGTTTCGAGTCGGCTGCAAAGTCCTTGTTCTAGCCGGCTTTGTTTTCCCTTCCGAGTCAAGCTCCTGCTGCTGCCTACGCCCGCCACCAGACACCCAACATCCGTTTTCTAACCCCGTGCGAGAGCCTACGCCCGCCACCAGACACCCAATATCACTTGTCTGCCTCCGCGCGTGAGTTTCTGCAGTCTACTTTCAGTTAGGGTTTTGAGTCGGTTTTGTTTTCTGTTTCCTTTTTCCAGTCCGATTTAAATCGAGTCTTTCCTTTTATGCGCCATAGACAAGCCATTCTTTGCTTTGAGTAGTAACTTACCTATTGAGACTAGCTTTTCCTTGTGCTCATCGGGCTACTCTGATTAGGGTTTTTCTTGTGCAAATTGTTTCTGCCTTGTTGAAAGAAATTCCGCGGTGCGATGTTTGTTTGCTCATCGGGCTGCTCTGTTTCCTTTTTTAGTTTTACTGTAGCAACCATACAAAAAAAGAGTGAATCAAAAAAAGAGCAAAAAAAAGAGAGAGAAAAGGCGTGAAAAGAAAGAGCAAGAAAGAAAAGAGAGAGACATTGGCTAGAAGTGGCTTTTTCTATTGCAGTGTTCGAATTATATTATTTTGGTATTTGCACTAGTAGTGAGCAATCTTGTGCCCGTATACCCTGAGCTTTTTGCTAGCGTCTCTCCCTGTGCATTGCAACACGAGCATTACTCCGACACATACATCATATTTACGCTCATTTTCAGAGTTGCAATTGCCCCATTTATCTCCACTGCGTGAGTTTCTTTGGGTGTGTATCACAGGATCAGCACTAGGACTTGTCTTCGGTGTAGATAGGGTACCATACCTACAGCTCCACCAAATATAATCCTGCTTTGTCGTGTGGTAGCTCTTATACCCTGGTATTCACTTCATCACATCCGTGCACTAGTCTTCTATCCGATGTGGTAAGTGTGCATTGCTATTCACTTTGGAACGGTAAGATTTCCTTTTCTTGTCAGTTTTCAGTGAGTTGTGAGTGTTCCACCAAAACGATTTTTGATTTAGTACAGTAACCTGCTAATCATGTCTGAGAATGGTGTTGATGTGATGCAGAAAAAGGATGGTGACGAGTGTGTTACATGGAAGGAATATGAAGCTCTCTGTGATCATTTGACAGGGCTTATCAATAGATCCACTGACAATATTGATGCTGATATTCAAGCTGTACAAATGAAAGTGGATGCAACTGAAACTACAGTCAATGCTATGCAAACACAAGTCAATGATCTCCAAACAAGCATACAACAATTGACAACTTCAGTCAATGGGCTGCGTGTAGCTATTGAGCAACGCCAACATGAGGGCCATGGAGATGATGATAGTGTCCATGGAGACAATAAACACATGATGGGCAATAACGTCCGTGGGCGTGGCCTGCAAGGGCCTGGTCGCCCACCACCACTTGGTGCTCGACGTGTACCACTTCAGGAGGATGATGGTTTGGGCAAGCCTAAGTTCACAATTCCCAGATTTGAAGGCTCCACTGATGTAGAAGAGTACCTCACATGGGAGCTCAAGATGGAGAAATTATGGCGTGTGCATGATTACACTGAAGATAGGAAGATCAAGCTTGCTTCCTCAGAATTTGATGGTTATGCTTTGCATTGGTGGGATAGCATTGTGCGCGAACGACGAGAAGACAATGAGTTACCTATTCTTACTTGGCGCAATATGAAGGAGACCATGCGAGCTCGTTTTGTTCCCACTAATTACTTGCGGACAGTTTATGATAAATTGACACAATTGAAGCAAGGTTCCCTGACGGTTGATGCATATTACATGGAGATGGAGATGTTGCTGCAGCGTGCACGAGTTAGAGAATTTGCTGAGATGACTATGCAACGTTTTCTCCATGGGCTAAAATATAACATCAAGGGTATTGTTAGGCATCACCAATACAATAAAATGAACGAGCTGCTACATCATGCAAGACAAGCTGAGTCCCAGTTGGCCGAAGAAGCTCAAATTAAAGCCCGTTATGCTACAGCTGGACGGTTCTCCAACAGAACACAGCCGCCTCCTTACACGCCTAGTGAGGGAGCTGCCAGCCGCCCCTCTTCTTCTGCAACAAAATCAGCCTCCACTGTTTCACACAAAGAAACCTGCTGCTCCTGCTGCTAGCTCAGGTTCCAACATGTCTACAGCCCGTAACCGAGATATGCTATGTCATACATGTGGAGGCAAGGGACACTTCAAGAGAGAGTGCCCAAACAGAAAAGTGATGATTGTGAACGATGACAATGAATATGAGACTGGAGATGACGCTGACCCATATGCTTCCCATGGTGATGGGTACGCAAGTGAGGGCGGCATCGATGCCTTTGCTTCTCCAGCGCCTATTATTGTTGTCAAGCAGCGTGCCCTTAGTGTGCAGCCACATGCTGATTCACAGCGCTGTAATCTGTTCCAAACAAAAGCACTAGTTGGCCCCAACAAAGCTTGTAAGGTGATCATTGATGGAGATAGCTGCCGCAATCTTGCAAGCAAAGAATTATGTGCCAAGCTGAATTTGAAGTATTTGCCGCATCCAAACCCATACTACGTACAATGGCTGAGTGACAATGGAGAGATGAATGTGAATCATATGGTGCGTGTGAATTTTGAGATAGGACCATACAAGGATTCCATTGAGTTTGATGTGGTTCCTATGACTGTTTGCCATCTATTGTTGGGTCGGCCATGGCTGTATGATCGCCATGTGCAACACAATGGCCGCGCCAACACTTATCACTTGGATTTCAAGGGCAAGAAAATAAATCTACAGCCTATGTCACCGCAGCAAATTGTGAATGAGTCTCGTCGGAAAACAGAAGTGAATATCGAACAGCCACCTGCACGAGAGAACTCCATGAGTGACAATATAATGAAAAGTGCGAGGGAGACTAGTTTGCTTATATTAGCCACCAAAGAAGACATGAGCGAATTTAGAGAGGATCCTACAGCCATGCCTCTTTTGCTTATGTACAAAGGCGAGGTTTTAGTTTCTAATGATGTGCAACCTGTTTCTCTTGGTGTGTCTGTTGTTTTGCAGGAATATGGCGATGTGTTTCTGGAGGAGGTACCAGCGGGGCTGTCACCATTGCGTGGAATTGAGCACCAAATTGATCTCATACCAGGCGCTACCCTCCCCAACCGAGCGCCATACAGGACCAACCCCGAAGAAACAAAGGAAATACAGAAGCAAGTGCAAGCACTACTAGACAAAGGGTATATTCGTGTTTCTCTTAGTCCTTGTGCGGTTCCTGTTATTTTGGTGCCTAAGAAAGATGGTACATGGCGCATGTGCGTCGATTGTAGAGCTTTTAACAACATCACTATTCGATATCGTCATCCTATTCCACGCTTAGAGGATATGCTAGATGAGTTGAGTGGTGCTGCTGTTTTCTCTAAAATTGATTTGCGTAGTGGTTATCATCAAATTAGGATGAAAGAAGGGGATGAATGGAAAATTGCTTTCAAAACTAAATTTGGTTTATATGAGTGGCTAGTTATGCCTTTTGGTCTTACTAATGCACCTAGTACATTCATGATATTAATGAATCATGTTTTGAGAAAGTTTATTGGTCGTTTTGTGGTTGTATATTTTGATGACATACTTATTTATAGCCGCAATGAATCTGAACATTGTGATCATATTAGACAAGTTTTGCAAGTGTTGCGTGATGCTAAATTATATGCTAATCTTGAGAAGTGCACATCTGCAAAAGATAAGGTCATATTTCTGGGATACGTTGTATCTAAGCATGGAGTAGAAGTAGATTCATCTTGTCACAGCCCTAGAGTTTGCTTGTAACTTGTGGCATTGCATCTATGCATCATGTTTAAATTTCATGAAACTTAAAATGGGGATCGATTAAACCCTAGCACCAGAAAGAATTCAATAGGATGAAATAAAATCTTTTTCAAGAACCCAAAATGCCCTTCACAAAATGTACATCATTTCTGGATTGGGTTAAAACCCTTGGCAAAAATGGTGCACCCTTTTCTAGGACATTCTGGATTTTTGAATCAAATCATAAGTATTTGAATTTGGACATTTAAATGCTATAAAATATTTTAAATGTCCAAATAATCTTGAAAGCATTTGTGGGCTATTGGAAATAGTTTCAAAAGTGCCCACAATTATTTTCAGGATTTTACAAATTGAATTAGTATTTTTACTAATTCAAAACAGAGAAATATAATAGAAAAACAAAAAAACAGAATAAAGAGGGAGAGAATCCTACCTGCCAGCCCACTGGCCGGCCCAGCATTGTGCTGGCCCGTGCCAGCCAGCTGCTTGCTCTCGCCAGAGTAGGCAGAGAGGTGACGCCGGCGAGCGCGAGCTTGCCACGGCGCCACCTGCTTGCCGTTTCGCCGTTGGACGGGCTGGACGACCTCCACGTCGCGCCCCCGACCCCCTGGACACTTCCACTCTCCCCTGCCTCTTTCCCTCGTTCCCCTCCGCCATGGCCGAAGCAGTCGTCGTCGTCCCGCCGCCGTAGCCGTAGCCACCGTCGTTTCTGCGCCGCCCGACCGTGTCCACGAGCTCAGCCACCCTCCTCTCCGTCGAGCAGGCCGAGCCCCGAGCGCTCGCGTGCCCCGAAGCCACCGCATCAACCTCGCCCGACTCCGCCACCACCGGAGATCCCCTTCGCCGTCATCATCACAGCAGGCCGTTCCCGACCTCGCCGTCGGCTCCATCGCAACCGTCGTGAGCCTAGCTACCTCCCCACCCTCTCCATTCCCTCTCTCAAGCCCCGTAGCGATTGCACGTAGCTCACCCGCACGCGCCGCCGCGGAGCTCGTTGCCGACGAGGCTCCGTCCACCCAACGGCTGCGCCACCTTGTACACTAGCCCCACCGCACCCCCAGAAGCTCAACGCACTAACCCACGCGCCTCGCCGCGCCCCCTAGCGACGAGTCCAAGCTCACCCAATCTCCGGCCGCCGCCAAACTCGTCGTCGGCGTCATCTCCGGTGACCCCGAGCCCAACCACTAGCACCACCCGCCGCGGCTCATTCCCAGCTGCCCATAGAACCCAACGGCGCCTCGAACGGTGCCCTGTAGCGCAAACCCGCCGCGTCTCCGCCGCGGTTTGTGTCACCGGCGGCTAAACGCCGGTGGGCTGATGTGGCGATGTCATTAGCCTCTAATGACGCCTTAACTAACACCCTAGTGCCATTGCCATGTGGGCCCCGGCGCCAAAATTAATTAGTTTAATTTCTGTTTAGATTAGTGCTAACCTGTGGACCCCACGTGTCAAACTTTGACTTTGGTCAAGTCAACGTTGACCGGTCCCACCTGTCATACACCCAAACCAGCCTGAGACACTGACATATGGGTCCCACAGGTCAGGTTTGACCTGGACGACCCAGTTGACCTGCTGACATCACACCTATGTCATGCTGACGCAGTAACTTATTTTCTGGATTTATTCTTATATAGGAAATTCCAGAAATTAGCCAAAACTTCCAAAAATCATAGAAAATCAACCGTAACTCCAAATGAAATAAATTATATATGAAAAATGATCAGAAAAATCCAATCTATCCATCTGTATCACTTTCATGCATGTTAGATCAACTTATACCTGCTGATCAGGTCAAATCAATTAAATGGCATTAGAATTTCACATATGGAGTTTGAATTTAAACCCTTGGTTCAAACCAACCTCATTTAATATGGCTGCTAGTTGCATTAGCTCAATCACAGCATATTGCCATGACATTATCATGCATCATATTTGTTGCATTGCATTGATGGTGTTCCTCTTGTTTGTCGGTATTTGTCCCCTCTCGATAGATGTGATTCCGGCGATGTGATCGATGACACCGATGAAGAACTATACTATCTTCAGAAGTGCCAGGCAAGCAAAAACCCTTGTTCATTCCGATGCAATCCCACTCTCTCGCTCCTGCTCTCTTTTACTGCATTAGGACAACACCGTTTCAACTGTTACATGCTGCGGTAGTTGAACCCCTTATCCTCTGCATGACCTGTCATTGCCACAGTAAATAGATGAAACCCACTAGCATGAGTAGGAGTTGTTTGAGCCTTGATGTGCCTACTCATTTATGCTTGTTTTTCGTCCCTGCTACTGCTTAGAGTTGAGTCGGGTCTGATTCATCGGGGATGAATTGGAATGGTGATGAACATGTCCTACTGTGTGTGAGCTAAGTGTGTGAACACGATTTGGTAAAGGTAGCGATGAGAGGCCATGTAGGAGTACATGGTGGGTTGTCTCATTGAAACCGTCCTCAGAAACTGAGTTCTGTGTTTGTGATCCATGAAACAGCTACTACCACACGTTGGGCCCTGAAATATGACCCCGCTCGACTTACTGACCCCTCTCGTCCTCTGTCCAGGAGTTGCAAGTAGTTTCTGGTGTTTGTAGTATGCTGGGGGCCGCACGCAGCGCTAACCATAGGGGTGGGCTGTGTTGCGGTAGGCACGTGGCACGGTGTACCGGGCGCCCGTTTGGTGTCCCGGGAACCCTGCACACATCGTTTGGGGCTGTGAGCGAAACTTCGGCCGGATCTCCTCGCGGATGGAACCCGAATAGGCGATAAACCTGGACTAGAGACTTGTGTGGTTAGTTAGGTCGTGGTCTACACCCACGTCGGTTTTCGCTTGAAGTCTGCCGAGCACATGTCGTGTGCAGACGCTAAGTGGTGGAAACATGTGTGAAGAAGTACACCCCTGCAGGGTTATAAATGATCTATTCGAATAGCCGTGTCCGCGGTAATGGACTTCTGGGTTGCCTATAACAGTACATAGACAAGTGAAAGTGGATACTCTAAAACTCTCAAGATAAGCGTGAGTGCTATGGATGGCCTTCTCGTAGGGAGACGGAAGTGGATCCATAGTGGTGTATTGATATGGTGAATATGTGGACTCGTGTGCGCCACCTCAAAAGAGTTGCATGCAGTCGTAGTTCAGGATAGCCACCGAGTCAAAGCTGGCTTGCTGCAGTTAAACTCCACCACCCCCTTTTATTGATACTGATGCATGTGTAGTTAGTTCTGATGTAAGTCTTGCTGGGTACATTTGTACTCATGTTTGCCTATTTTATGTTTTATAGAGACGTCAGTCTCGCTAGTAGTTCCGTGTGGACTTCGACGTTTAGCTTGATACCTCAGCTACGATCTTGTGCCCTCGGCAGGATCTGGTAGATAGTCAGACTTCTCAGCCTTTTTCATTTGTAGATGTCTGTACTCAAATATGTTAAGCTTCCGCATGTGCTTTGCCTTGTATGCTCTGAATGTTGGGTCATGAGACCCATGTTTGTAATATCTCGCTCCTCGGAGCCTAATGAATAATACTTTGAGTCGTAGAGTTATGTTGTGATGCCATGTTGTATTTACACATATCGAGCATATTGTGTGTATGATTGGAATGCTTGGTATGTGTGGGATCCGACAATCTAGTTGTTTATCCTTGGCAGCCTCTCTTATGGGGAAATGTAGTCTAGTGCTTCCATGAGCCATAGTAGTCCGCTACAGCCCGGTTCACCGGAGTCCTGCTAGCCCAGCACTACTGTTCAGGACACTTGACTGGCGGGCATGTGTTTCACTTCATTCCTATGTCTGTCCCTTCGGGGAAATGTCACGCGGTGACATCCGGAGTCCTGCCTAGCCTGCTACAGCCCGGGTTCCCGGAGTCCTGTTAGCCCAGTGCTACAGCCCAGATTCACACGCTGCTGACCGACATGCTCGAAGTTGATTCATGTATGCCTATCCCCATGGGTTAGTGCCGCTTTGGGTTCACGACTAGCCATGTCGGCCCGGGTTCTTTGTCATATGGATGCTAACGACACTATCATATACGTGAGCCAAAAGGCACAAACGGTCCCGGGCCAGGTAAGGTGGCACCCGTGGGAATACCGTGCGTGAGGCCGCAAAGTGATATGATGTGTTACATGCTAGATCGGTGTGACTTAGGATCGGGGTCCTGACACATCTAAAATTGAAGCAATTCAAAATTGGCCTACTCCCATGAATGTTAGTCAAGTATGAAGTTTTCACGGTCTTGCTGGTTTCTACCGGCGTTTTGTGAAAGACTTTAGTACTGTTGCTGCACCTTTGAATGAATTAACTAAGAAAGGAGTGCCTTTTGTTTGGGGCGCTACACAAGATCATGCATTTGATGAGCTGAAACGTTTGCTTACTTCTGCACCATTACTTGCACTACCAGATTTTCCTAAGCAATTTGAAGTTGAATGTGATGCTAGTGGTATAGGAATTGGTGGTGTTTTGATGCAAGAAGGTAGAGCTATTGCTTATTTCAGCGAGAAACTTTCTGGTGCTAGACTGAATTATCCTGTTTATGACAAAGAATTGTATGCGCTTGTTCGAGTTCTTGAAGTTTGGCAACATTATTTGTGGCCAAAAGAATTTATCATACATTCTGATCATGAAGCTTTAAAATATCTGAAAGCTCAATCTAACTTTCATAGGCGCCTAGCTAAGTGGGTTGAGTTCATTGAGTCGTTTCCCTACATAATTAAGCATAAGAAAGGGAAAGATAATGTTGTTGCTGATGCTCTATCTAGGAAGAACATGTTATTGACACATCTCGATGTTAAAATTCCTGGTTTAGAGAGCTTGTGTGATTTGTATGCAACTGATCATGATTTTGCTGAACCATATCGTTTGTGTATGCTTCGACACGCATGGGACAAGTACCACATACATGATAGATTTTTGTTTCGTGCTAACGAACTATGTGTTCCAGAATCGTCGGTGCGTTTGCTATTGTTGCAGGAATCACATGCAGGAGGATTGATGGGTCACTTTGGGCGTGAGAAGACATTGCTCATGCTAGCTGATCACTTTTATTGGCCCAAGATGAGGCGCGATGTGGACAGGTTTATTAGGCGCTGCATTACATGTAACAAGTCCAAGTCAAAACTGAAGCCTCACGGTTTGTATACGCCACTACCTACACCTACCACACCATGGGAAGATATAAGTATGGATTTTGTGTTAGGTTTGCCACGCACTAAAAGAGGTCATGATTCTATATTTGTGGTAGTGGATAGATTTTCAAAGATGGCACATTTTATTGCATGCCACAAAAGCGACGATGCGTCGCATATTGCTAACATGTTTTTCAGGGACATCGTACGCTTGCATGGAGTGCCAAAGACAATTGTTTCTGACAGGGACGTGAAGTTTATGAGCTACTTCTGGAAGACCCTATGGGGAAAGCTAGGAACGAATCTGCTGTTCAGTACTACATGTCATCCCCAAACGGATGGTCAAACAGAGGTGGTGAATCGCACATTGTCCCAATTGCTGCGAGCTATGATCAAGAAAAATCTGCGTGAGTGGGAGGAGTGTTTGCCACATGTTGAGTTTGCCTATAACATAGCGGTGCACACTACTACCCAGCTTTGTCCTTTTGAGGTGGTGTATGGCTTCAAACCAATCACACCGCTAGATTTGCTGCCTCTTCCATTGCATGAGAGAGTAAATATGGAGGCATCAAAAAGAGCAGATTATGTGAAGCAAATTCATGAGAGGACACGAGAGGCTATTGAGAAGAAAGGCAAGAACATTGCTGCTGCAAGAAAACAATCAAGAAAGCAAGTTTTGTTTCAGCCTGGAGATAAGGTTTGGGTGCATCTGCACAAGGATAGGTTCCCACAGCTGCGGCGTTCCAAGTTGTTGCCGCGTGGTGCTGGTCCTTACAAGGTGCTAGCCAAGATAAATAACAATGCCTACTCGATTGATATTCCTATTGCTGAGTTTGGTGGCGTTAGCAACAGCTTCAACGTTGCTGATTTGTCACCATATGATGGAGACGACCTTGGAGCGTCGAGGTCGACGCCTTTTGAAGGGGGGGAGATGATGAGGACATCCCTACACTTGACCCATCTCCAACCTATGATGATGATCACCAAGTGGCTGCAAAGAAGACGTCCAATGATGAAATCAGAATTGGACCTATCACAAGAGCTCGTGCAAAGATAATAGCACAACAGGTGAATTCTCTCTTAGTTGAATATGCTATTTATTTTAATGAGAGCTTTCTACTGCCTAAGTCTTTGTGTGTTTGCATACTCAGGTGCATGGGAGAAGAAGGCATAGCATGAGGGAGCGAGGAGTTGCAGCAAGAGGAGCATGACGTAGAGTACAAGCAAGAGGGCGCGAGGGAGGAGAGGCAGTCAGGCGCAAACGTCAAGGAGGAGGATCCCCACGTCGAGTAACACCAGGCGCACCAACACCATGTTGCAGCGCCATACCTCAAGTACATGGCCTGCGTGCCAAAGGGTTGAACCCAAGTTGGCTCAGTTTGTATCAAGTTGAGTCGAACCACGTTTTGAGTCGAACCAGTTTAGGTTGCACCAAGTCAGGAGGACCAGGCTGGGCGCACAAGACCTGGCGCCCCCCCCCCCCCCCTTGGGCGCATCACCCAGCCCCTCTTATATAGAGGGCTGCTCTCAGATTAGTCACACAGACCACGTTAAAATTAAACCCTAGTTTCGTTGAACTTGCTATAAAGCATTCATCTGAAATTGCATCTCCAATTCGTATCGATCTGGAGATTTGAACTACAAGTTGAGTGTAATCTGCTGTTCCATTGGGAATTAGTGAATTGCAATTATACCGTTTCGTGGTCGACGGCTACGTTGCGCAAGTGTGTGAAGTCGTGAATATCCGAAGGGTAGAGAGCTGTTGCATTGCCATCAGGGATCTAGCGAGGAGAGATCATCGGCGACACCCAATTATCTATCATCATCATCATACCACCACCAGCTTACTGAGAAGATCGGGCCACCCCATATCATCATGTAAGACATGATTGCTGAAAAGAGGAACTTTCTTATATGCAGTAAGAGTTACCTTGTGCAAGTACACTACTTAGATAATTCCATATATGTTCAAACTGGCATTGCTATTCCAAGTGTAGATATGAAAGATAAAATTATACTTATAGTTTACATTTAGAAAGCAAATGGCTGACATATGGCACCAGACACAAGTTCAAGATATGGTCAATCCATGGCCAGTGTTTTGAAAAATGAAAACATTTTCAACATCATCTACTATCAATTAACAATAATTATTAGCAAAACAGCATTGAATAAACGGTCTTCTACGGAATGATGGTGAGAATCCACGAGACAAGTCCAAACAGCAAACAGTTCCTTCCAAGACCTAAACAAGACTATTACTGGTTTTCATATGCAGAATCACATGGCCATTTTCTGTGTGTATATGACTATCTAATGGGCGTGGTAGTGCCCCGTTTAAACTATGGGGCTGGTTGATCCAAAAGTTACTATCGCATAGAACTGAAATTCCATATAAAAACCTAGAGAGCAATGCAAACTTCAAAGAAAATAAAGCACTTCACCACACAGTTGTGCAGCCCTAGCCCCTGGCACCACCACTGGTCCAAAGAAAGGGATAGTGATAGACAATACCTTCTTACTGATTGGCAACCACTTCGTCCTAAAAGGCTAAAACATCTAAAACTGTTCTAAATTCATCTCCTGAACAAAACGACTAAAAGTCCGAAAGCAACTAATGGCACATGGTGCTAATCTTAAAAAGCACTGGACTAAGGGGGTGTTCATTTTCTCCACAATCACATCCGTACAAATGTTTCAACATAGCTCGGAGCAAGGAGGAGTTTGGGAGTAGAGCCCTCACCTGATATTGTGGTCATGGCGGATGCTTTCGAAAGTGTTGACAAAGTCCCCCTCCTTGATAGCATTGGAACCGTGGTTGGACAGTTGTTGCGCCTGATTTACAGTTTTCTCCTCCTCATCACCTGCCTCCTCGCTAGGCTTCAACACCAGCAGATTTTGGTGGTGGCCTTGGGGCAGAGGAGTGTAGAAGGTGACAACGGGAACCACATAACAGAAGCCACGATCATCACACACCTTCCTCACCTGCTCAGACTGTAGCTCAATTGCGAAGAGGCCGGCAATCGTACTAACGAAAATGGCATTTGCTCCCTCGGCAAAGCCCACCACTAGCACTGTATAACTTTCATCCAAGCGAGCACTAGTTGGGAGCAAATTGGGCAGGACGATGACCCGGCTCAGCACCCATCGTGCCTCAGTGCCACCACTCGCCTCTCTTGCCCATAATTTGAGATTCGGACGCAAGTCTTGGATTACTCCCAGCCCACCGTCCTTTGTGAGAACGAGATTATACAGGCAGGCGGAGTGGTTGTCCGATGCGCTGAACACAGTCAGGGAGTGGCTTGACAGGTCATACTCCAAGATCAACCCGTTCTCCTCATAGTCGTAGAAGATGAAGTATAGCAGAGAGCTGCCAACGAGCAAGCAGGAACACTGTATGCATTCCATTAACTCGTCGTACGTCGAGGTCGGCTCGCCTCAGGCGCCGGTCTCTGACGAGTACACGCACACCGACGTGCCATGCTCGCCCTGGTCCTCGGAGGGGAAGACGAAAAGCACGCGGAAAGGGCCCCCGAGGCAGCCGCGGTGGTCGCACCCATCGGCCGCGCAGAGCACAGCCGCAGTCAAGTAGCTGCGCTCCAATGCCGTGGGCACAGGCACGGGGTGCCGGGCGCCCGTGATTGGCTCCCACACGAGGAGTTCCCTGGCGTCCCGGCGGTTGGGGAAGAAGAGGGCGCGGTCATGGCGGCAGTCGCGGGCCAGCCAGGCCCGGTCGTCCGGGGCGGCGAGGGAGAAGGGAGAGGCCGTGGTGGGGATGAAGGAGGGGGCGCGGTCGCTGGCCTGGTCGTGGAGGATACCGAGCACGGGGTGATGAAGCTATGTACCTAGGGTAGGGGCATCGACCTGCCCTAAGTACCCTACCCAAGGACATCCCTAGAAGAAGTCATCTTTCAATCGACTTGGAGGATTCCCACTCGACGGATTCAGGACACTCGACCATGAAGCTATCAGTCGACTGTGAAGCCAACCGCCCGACTGCCAGGAGATCTAAAGTCACTCCGCACACAAACGGTCGGTCATTAAGTAGCTTTTATGGTCATCATAGCACTTTATTAGGGGCGTTACCAGTAACGCACAGTCTTAATGTACTTTAAACCCTGCATTACTGAGGGCTGGAGGGGCCTGGCGAACTCTATATAAGCCACCCCCCTCCTCAGTATCAAGGGTTAGCACCCATGTCATTCATACGCACATAATCCAATCAACCGCCTCCGGGCACCGAGACGTAGGGCTGTTACTTCCTCCGAGAAGGGCCTGAACTCGTAAACCTCGTGTGCTTACAACTCCTCCATAGCTAAGATCTAGCCTCTCCATTCATACCCCCCTACATTACTGTCAGAGTTAGAACCACGATAGTTGGCGCCCAACCGTGGGGCTGGAGTCTTAGCGCCTAGTTGAAGAAGTTGCGTTTTTCCCGATCTCTTTGATCATGGTTTCGGGCGGAGCTTTGGTGGAGGGCCGCGAGATCCGTCTCGGTGCGCTCACGTTCATCGCCGACGACTCCGCTTGGCTTCAGGAGGCTCCATTCGACTTCGACGCGCTCCCCGTCCGCGGGGCGACGCACTTTCGCGCATGCGTCCGTGGTGTCCTCCTGCGGCAGCCGTCGACTCAGTATCGGTCGGCTCCTATGGCATCCCCCCGCCCTGTCTCTCACCGGCACAAGCGCTCCGGTCGGTCGAGGCTTCAGAGGTGGATGAGGCATGCGGTGGCCCGCCAGTCAGCCACCCCACAAGTCGCGGCGATCGATCCCGACTAATCCCTCTACGACCTGTTCGACCTGTTGACTGGCTCCACAGAGACCGCGTCCGAATGCGATAGCAGTGACCCAGCGGCAGAGGTTCTGGTGATCGATGGGCCACGCGGTCCTCCCGGTTTCCCTCGCACTGACGGAGGCGCAGAAGGGGGCGCTCCGTCGCGTCTCCACGAAGAGTATCTCCCCGAGCCTCTCACGTCATCGCAGCGAGAGGAGCTTCACCGCCGGAACATGGATGCACTTCACACTCCTATCGTTGGAGAAACCCCCGAGGCCCGGGCCTTGGAGGATGCGCGCTTGGCTAACTTGGCCGAGCGCACTCGACTGGAGAATCTCCAGGGAGTACTCGACGAGCGAGCGCGTCAACGGGCTCCAGAATCCAGTCGCCGTCAGCTCTTTCCGCCCCTGCGGGTATATCGAACTCCGATTCAGAATTTGGCGACTGTGGCCCGTATAGCAGAGTCGATTCAGCCCTCCCAGTCAGAGGCTGGCAGAGGCTTGTTGCAAATCAGAGCGTTGCTCCGGGCAGCGAGAGACCAGAATTCCGCTATTTCTCAGTCGCGGAACAGGATCCATAGTCGATCCGTTGCAGCGGATACAGTCCAATCGGCTCACAGCCCAAGATCGCCCCCGAGGCGTGAGGGACGTGGAGACCAGCGTGATCAGTACAGAAGGAATGAGCAGTATGATCACCGATTCGATCGTGATGATCGACGTCGAGTACCAACCCCTCCCCCGAGGAGTGAATCATATGCACCTCGACAGCAGGATGACAGACGCCCTCATAGTGTTGGGCGGGGAATTCCAGTCGACCCCAGGAAACCGGGCTTTGATGCGAGATCCATTCTCGTTCAAGGTTTGGTCGACAGGAAAAGAGCTCACCGAGAAGGCCACGACAGAGATGCGCCTACCAGTAGCAGAGTACATGTTTCAGGGCCGGAGTGTTTCAGTCGAGCCATCAGAGTCGCTGTGATTCCTCCCAACTTCAGGTTGGCGACTGGAGTTAGTAAGTTCACCGGTGAGTCTAAGCCCGACACTTGGCTCGAAGATTACCGAGTGGCTGTCCAGATTGGCAGTGGCAATGATGAGGTAGCTATGAAGCACCTGCCTCTCATGTTAGACGGCTCAGCCAGAGTGTGGCTGAATCGGTTAGCACCCAGCAGCATCTACACTTGGGAGGACCTCTCCCGAGTGTTTGTCACAACATTTGAAGGAACATGCAAGCGACCTGCCGGTCTTACTGAACTGCGGTCTTGCGTGCAGAAACCGAATGAAACTCTAAGGGATTACATCCAGAGGTGGATCACGTTGCATCACACAGTTGAGAATGTACCAGAACATCAAGCGGTTTGTGCCTTTAAAGAAGGCGTTAAGTACAGAGAATTAAATCTGAAGTTCGGTCAAACCGGAGAAATGTCTCTGAATCGGATGGTGGAGATTGCCACCAAATACGCTAATGGTGAAGATGAGGATCGACTCCGGAGTGGCAAGCTTAAGTCAGTCGCCCAGGAAACCGGAGGAAATTCCAGTCGGAAACAGAAGCGGAAAGCAGAGCCAGCTGCTCCTGGGGAGGCTCTGGCCGTAACCCAAGGAAAGTTTAAGGGGAAACCCAAAGGGCCTTGGAACCCTAAGAAACTTAAAGACCAAGATGGAAAAGATGTTTTGGATCTGCCGTGTCACATTCATACCAAGAAAGATGAAGAGGGTAAACTCATTTGCCCAAAACATACCACTCGACAGTGTCGACTCCTGATCCAGCAGTTTCAGGGCAAGCAGTCCAAAGATAAGGAAAAGGAGTCGAACAAAGTTGAGGACAAGGAAGATAGTGACGATGGTTACCCCCAGGTCAATTCCAGCTTGATGATTTTTGCCGATGTTGAAAGGAACAGTCAACTGAAGGTTATTAATCGTGAGGTGAATATGGTTGCTCCGGCAACACCCAGTTACCTGAAGTGGTCTCAGACGACCATCACATTCGACCAGTCTGATCACCCTACGCACATTGCCACCCCTGGGAGGCAAGCTTTGGTGGTCGACCCAGTTGTCGAAGGCACTCGACTGACCAAAGTCCTGATGGATGGTGGCAGTGGCATGAACATACTGTATGCAGAAACATTGAAAGGGATGGGCATTCCGATGTGCAGACTCAGTACCAGCAACATGAGTTTTCATGGAGTCATTCCTGGAAAGAAGGCGGAGTCACTCGGTCAAATCGCTCTTGATGTGGTTTTCGGTGATTCCAAGAATTACCGCAAGGAAATGTTGACATTCGAGGTTGTGGATTTCCAAAGTGCTTATCACGCTATTTTGGGCAGGCCAGCTTATGCACGCTTCATGGCTCGACCATGTTATGTGTATCTCAAATTGAAGATGCCTAGTCCCAAAGGTGTGATCACTGTTACAGGCAATCGGAAGAAAGCAGAAGAGTGTTTTCAGAAAGGCTCAAAGATTGTTGACGCTCAGATGGCAGTGGTCGAGCTACAAGAGTATCAGAAGACTGCAGATCCGAGTGAGTTGCTACGAGCCAAGAAGCCTGCTTCAGAATCAGCAATTCAGTCGTCCGGTGAAACGAAGCCAGTTCACATTCACCCGACCGATCCAAATGCTGCTCCGACTCACATCTCAACGATGCTCGACTCCAAATAGGAAGAAGCGCTCATCCAGTTCCTCCGTGAGAACTGGGACATCTTCGCATGGAAGCCTTCTGACATGCCTGGAGTTCCCAGGGGGCTGGTTGAGCACCGTCTACGAGTCGACTCAAAAGTTAAACCTGTGAAAGAACATCTTCGACGGTCCGACGTCTTGAAGAGGAAGGCCATTGGCGAGGAGGTGGCTCGGCTCTTAGCAGCGGAGTTCATCCGAGAAATTTACCACTCCGAGTGGCTCGCCAATGTTGTCATGGTCCCCAAGAAGGACAAGTCACTTCGCATGTGCATTGACTTTAAGCATATCAATCGGGCCTGCCTGAAAGATCATTTTCCTCTCCCCCGCATCGACCAGATAGTTGACTCGACTGCGGGATGTGAGCGGTTGTCTTTTCTAGACGCCTACTCCGGGTACCATCAGATCCGTCTGTATGGACCCGACGAGATCAAAACTGCTTTCATCACTCCATTCGGGTGCTTTTGTTATGTCACCATGCCTTTCGGACTCAAGAATGCCGGAGCCACGTTCATGAGGATTATTCAGAAGTGTTTGCTCACTCAAATCAGTCGGAATGTGGAAGCATACATGGATGATATTGTGGTCAAGTCACGGAAAGATTCCGACCTGCTGACTGACCTAGCTGAAACCTTTGCCAACCTCAGGAGGTACGATATCAAGCTCAATCATCAAAGTGCACATTCGGAGTTCTAGGTGGAAAGTTACTCGGTTTTCTCGTTTCTGAACGAGGAATCGACGCCAATCTTGAAAAGGTTGGAACTATACTTCGGATGAAGCGTCCTGTGCGCGTGCACGATGTCCAGAAGCTTACAGGTTGCTCGGCCGCTTTAAGTCGATTCATCTCTCGGCTCGGTGAAAAGGCATTGCCTCTTCACCGACTGATGAAGAAGTCAGACAAGTTCGAGTGGACTCCAGAAGCTAATGCAGCGTTTGCAGAGCTCAAAGCCCTGCTCTCCACCCAGCCAGTGCTTGCTGCCCTAATCAGCAAGGAGCCTTTGATGCTTTACATTGCAGCCACAGGACAAGTTGTCAGTACAGTACTTACGATCGAGCGGGAAGAAGAAGGAAAGGCCTTCAAGGTTCAGCGCCCAGTATACTATGTTTCTGAAGTTTCGACTCCTTCAAAGCAAAGATATCCTCATTACCAGAAGCTCGTATATGGGACTTATATGACTACGAAGAAGGTTGCACATTACTTCTCTGAACACACCATTACAGTCGTCAGCGACGCCCCATTGTCAAAGATTCTGCACAACAGAGATGCAACTGGTCGAGTGGCAAAATGGGCGATTGAACTCCTTCCCCTAGATATCAAGTTTGAGGCAAAGAAGGCTATCAAGTCCCAAGCAATTGCAGATTTCGTCGCCGAGTGGATTGAACACCAACTACCGACTCAAGTTCACTCGGAGCACTGGACCATGTTCTTCGATGGATCTAAGATGCTGAATGGCTCCGGTGCTGGAGTAGTATTGGTTTCCCCCCGAGGAGATAAGCTCAGATATGTTCTCCAGATTCACTTCGATTCCTCCAATAACGAAGCAGAATATGAAGCACTTTTGTATGGGTTACGCATGGCCATTTCACTCGGCGTCCGCCGCCTCATGGTCTATGGCGAATCAGATTTGGTGGTTAATCAGGTGATGAAGGAGTGGGACGTCAGGAGCCCAGCTATGACTGGTTATTGCAATGCAGTGAGAAAGCTAGAAAATTAATTCAAGGGGTTAGAGCTTCATCACATACCCCGACTGAAAAATCGAGCAGCGGATGATTTGGCAAAGATAGGTTCCAAGAGAGAACCCATTCCTAGCAATGTGTTTCTGGAACACATCCACTCGCCTTCAGTTCAGGAGAATCCTTTCACAGATGAAGCCCCGCAGCCAAAGAGTGCCTCAGATCCGACTGAAGTCCAAATTCCAGCAGTGGTCGACCTAATCATGGAAGTCTTGACAATCACCCTCGACTAGACGATATCGTACATCGCGTATATCCTGAGGAAAGACCTCCCCGAGGACGAAGAAGAGGCTCGAGAGATCGTCCGTTGATCCAAGGCCTTTACAGTCATAAAGGGACAGTTGTATAGAGAAAGCGCGACTGGAGTCAGTCAGAAGTGTATAACACTAGAAGAAGGTCAGATAATCCTTGATGATATCCACTCGGGGACCTGTGGTCACCATGCGTCCTCTCGGACCATCGTGGCTAAAGCATACCGAGCGGGATTTTACTGGCCAAGAGCAAACGAAATGGCAAAAGAGATAGTCGACAAGTGTGAAGGGTGCCAGTTCTACTCCAACATGTCGCACAAACCCGCATCGGCCCTGAAGACCATCCCACTCGTCTGGCCCTTCGCTGTTTGGGGACTGGATATGGTTGGTCCACTGAGAACAGGCAGGAGCGGTTTCACACATGTGCTTGTGGCAGTCGACAAGTTTACCAAATGGATTGAAGCTAAGCCTATCAAGAATCTTGATGCTTGCAATCCTATCAGTTTTATCAGGGAGATAACATTCAGATATGGAGTCCCGCATAGCATCATCACTGATAATGGGTCAAACTTTGATTCAGATAAGTTCAGAGCTTTTTGCGCCTCGCAAGGCACACGAGTCGACTACGCGTCGGTCGCTCACCCCCAGTCGAATGGACAAGCAGAAAGGGCAAATGGTCTGATTCTCAAAGGGCTGAAACCTCGGCTGATGCGCGATCTCAAGCATGCAGCAGGCGCATGGGTCAACGAGCTTCCATCAGTTCTTTGGGGATTGAGGACCACCCCGAATCGGTCGACTGGAAGAACCCCGTTCTTTCTGGTCTACGGAGCGGAAGCCGTCTTGCCGAGTGATCTGCTTCACAATGCACCCCAAGTCGAGCTCTACTCCGAAGCTGAAGCAGAACAAGCCCGGCAAGACGCAGTTGATCTCCTGGAGGAAGAAAGAGAAATGGCTATGATCCGATCGACCATTTACCAGCAAGACTTGCGTCGATTTCATGCCAGAAACGTGAAGAGTCGAGCCTTCCAAGAAGGAGATTTGGTCCTCCGAGTGGATCAACAGAAACCACACAAGCTCGCTCCTACCTGGGAAGGCCCCTTCATAGTCACCAGAGTCCTCCACAATGGAGTGTATCACCTTTACAATGTCGATCGCCAGATTGATGAGCCACGAGCTTGGAATGCGGAACTGCTCTGCTCCTTTTACACTTGAATTCTCACTCGGATGAGATGTAATAAGAGAAACATCTGTAGTCTGTTTATGAAATTCAAGAGTGTTACAATGTTTCCAGTAATTGTTGTTGCTTTTGTTTGCGTCTGAAATCCCCCAGTGGGTGGCTCAGCTACGAATCTGTTTCGCCTAAGTCTATATATATAAAAAAAATCCTATCGAGTGGAGAGCCAGCCTTCCACTCGGAGGCTTAGCTGCGAACCCGTTTCGCCTAAGTGTTTAAAAATCCTACCGAGAGGAGAGCCAGCCTCCCACTCGGGGGCTTAGCTGCAGTCCGGTACTGGCCTAAGTTTGAAAAAATCCTACCGAGTGGAGAGCTAGCCTCCCACTCGGGGGCTTAGCTGCAGTCCAGTACTCGCCTAAGTTTGAAAAAATCCTATCGAGTGGAGAGCAAACCTTCCACTCGGAGGCTTAGCTGCGAACCCGTTTCGCCTAAGTGTTTAAAAATCCTACCGAGTGGAGAGCCAGCCTCCCACTCGGGGGCTTAGCTGCAGTCCAGTACTCGTCTAAGTTTGAAAAATCCTACCGAGTGGAGAGCCAGCCTCCCACTTGGGGGCTTAGCTGCAGTCCAGTACTCGCCTAAGTTTGAAAAAATCCTACCGAGTGGAGAGCCAGCCTCCCACTCGGGGGCTTAGCTGCAGTCCAGTACTCGCCTAAGTTTGAAAAAATCCTACCGAGTGGAGAGCCAACCTCCCACTCGGGGGCTTAGCTGCAGTCCAGTACTCGCCTAAGTTTGAAAAAATCCTACCGAGTGAAGAGCAAACCTCCCACTCGGGGGCTTAGCGGCAGTCCAGTACTCGCCTAAGTTTGAAAAAAATCCTACCGAGTGGAGAGCAGACCTCCCACTCGGAGGCTTAGCTGCAGCCCAGTGCTCGCCTAAGTGTTTAAAATCCTACCGAGTGGAGAGCAGACCTCCCACTCGGAGGCTTAGCTGCGGCCCAGTGCTCGCCTAAGTTTGAAAAAATCCTACCGAGTGGAGAGCAGACCTCCCACTCGGAGGCTTAGCAGCAGCCCAGTGCTCGCCTAAGTGTTTAAAATCCTAC
This sequence comes from Aegilops umbellulata, assembly GCA_032464435.1. Classification (NCBI taxonomy): domain Eukaryota; kingdom Viridiplantae; phylum Streptophyta; class Magnoliopsida; order Poales; family Poaceae; genus Aegilops; species Aegilops umbellulata. Next base: position 22,224,012 of record CP136054.1, read on the forward strand.
CGAGTGGAGAGCAAACCTCCCACTCGGGGGCTTAGCTGCATTCCAGTACTCGCCTAAGTTTGAAAAATCCTACCGAGTGGAGAGCAGACCTCCCACTCGGAGGCTTAGCAGCAGCCCAGTGCTCGCCTAAGTGTTTAAAATCCTACCGAGTGGAGAGCAAACCTCCCACTCGGGGGCTTAGCTGCATTCCAGTACTCGCCTAAGTTTGAAAAAATCCTACCGGGTGGAGAGCAGACCTGCCACTCGGAGGCTTAACTGCAGCCCAGTGCTCGCCTAAGTGTTTAAAATCCTATCGAGTGGAGAGCAAACCTCTCACTCGGGGGCTTAGCTGCAGTCCAGTACTCGCCTAAGTTTGAAACACATCCCAATACGCAAGGACGACGAGGCGCAGGTCGACTGCTACCTTCTCCTTCGGAGCTACACCACAAATACAAAGTTATTACGAGTGAGGAACAAGTTCCAGTCGACAGATAATTCATGAAGATATTCAACAATAAATCAAGTTCAGATAAGACCCAAAGATCCCAGACCTCGGATCAAAGTATTCGAGCCTTCAGCTCGACAGAGTTTAACGGTTACAAAATCCACTCGGCATTCCGAGGAAAATTTAAAGTGAAGCATAAAAGTCTTATTCCTCGGGCGGAGGACTGGAACGGGCGACGAACTCGTCCAAATCGATCCCGTCTGCAATGCGAGTGGCAGCAACAATGAAAGTCTCCATGAAGTCTTGAAAGTTGTGCTTCCTAGTATTGGCAACTTGGATAGCAGCCAGCTTTTCCTCTCGCGCCTCCTTGCAGTGGACGCGGACCAGGGACAGAGCAACGTCAGCACCACACCTAGCAGAAGATTTCTTCCATTCCATCACTCGACCAGGAATGTCATTCAGTCGAGTCATCAGAGACTCGAGGTCATTTGGAAGCGTCATCCTGGGCCAGAGCAACGTGTCGATCCGCGACACCGCAACCTTCAGTCGGGCCAGATAGTCAACCACACCTGCAACACGAGACTCTAGTCCGAGCACGTTCATAGCAGCTTCGTCCTTCACCGGGGAGTTAATGGGGTCCAAGCTTCTCTCCACTCGACTGGTCTCCTCTTCGAAGTTCTGGCAGAATTCTGGAAACACAAGTCAAAGATAAGACAGCGACTCTGCATGAGCTTAGTGATGACAAGTCAGTCAGGTAAAAATGGTTACCCTCAAGCATGACGAACAACTTCTTGGCGAGTCCACCGAGATAAGCCCCCAGATCGTTCCTCTTCCCTACCAATTCACTGGCCTTGTCACCCAGAGCTATCTTGTCATTCTTCAGACGGTTGACCTCTTGGTTAGCCGCGTTGAGAGCAGTTTTCAGTCTGGAGTTTTCCTTTTCAAGGGTTCCGACTGAAGCCAGTTTTTCCTCAGCAAGCTTCGTCTTGTTCAAGGCTTCCTTCTGCGCTTCGGCGAGGTCATGATCCTTCTTCTTCAGAGCCTCCTCCAGTTTATCTGTGGAACGATAAGTGAGATCAACATCGAGAATGGCCAAAAAGAAATGACAGTTGTCAAAAGCTCACCAGCCATACCTTTCGCTTCATCTCTCGCCTTCTGCAAGTTCTCCTGAGCAAGCTTCAGGTCAAGGTTGAGCTGGATCTGTTTGTTCTCCAACTCACTGTAGTGAGCCACAAGTTCACAGGATTTCTGCGAAACATCAGTCGACAAACGTCAAAGATAGGTTGCTTCCGAGTGACCAAGAGACAATGGTGGCGTTTCTAAGACTACAGCCGAATCAAAAACATTCGACAGTAGTCTCGGGGACTACACCCAGTGGGTGCACTCAGTGTGCCCCCACTGGTTCGACCCAAAAAAATCGACTGCCCGCAGTCGACCATGTACAGTTCCATTCGACATGGCCTGACCAGACCGAGTGAAGAAGTTCAACTAAAGCAACACAATATAAAGACTACAGTCGACTACCAGCAGTCCACCGTAGTCTCGGGGACTACACCCAGTGGGTGCACTTAGTGTGCCCCCACTCGTCCAAAAAGATTAATCGACACACCCAGTGGGTGTACAGGTATAAAGATCTTCGGAAAAGAGATTCTTCAGATAGCATATCCTAACAGAACAAGCGGTGATCGACTGACCTGGACGTTGCTCTGAAGAGATGAACTTGCGTCATAAGTTGCTTGGCTGGCTTCCCGCACCACCTTCACTTGCTCCATCATGATCCCCGCCTGGCTTATAGCCTCTTTAGCGGCACCCACTTGGTCCTCAGGGACGTGGTGTGTGGCAAAAAGCTAAGGCGGATTTGCAGTCGACGTTGAAGGTTGGACACTCGTCAGAGGCACAGCGAAGGTCACAGAAGCCCGAGTGGTATCACCACCCTCCCGAACTACAGCCTCAGGCGTCGAGGTAGTTTGTGGGGTCTTGCCAGCCGGTGCCTTCTTGTTCCTTCTCGCCCTCAGAGGCACTTCGTCGTCGTCATCAGGGAGGTCAATGACATGAGGAGGAGCTACAAGAAAAATCCAAAGTTAAAGATGAAAACCCAATCGACCGGAAGAGATTGTCAGTCGACTAAAAGCGGAGCGTCTGAAATCATACCAGGGTTGGAGGTAACAGCATCTTCCATCTCTTGATCATCGTCCTTGGCAGAGATCTCCGAGGTACCAGCACTGCAAATTTCAAAAATCAGTCGGATTATTCAATGAATCGACCAAGGATCCATCCACGGTCAACAAAGGAAAACAAGTCCTACTATTACCCAAAAATGGTGGGGACAGTCATCTTCATCTTGGGTAGAGCTTTGGGCGGCTTGGACGGCGTCGCGCGTGGATGCTTGGGAGATTTTTCTGTCGGCGCTGAAGAAGAGGTCCGAGGGCGCTTCGACGACTGCCCAACAGGGACAGTCGCCTTACCACGTTCCCGCACAGGGTCGTGTGTAAGCTTGGATCGCCTTTTCCAGCAGGGAGGTTCGACTTCTTCCTCCTCCTCTTCACTGGAGTCGTCGTCGTCATCCCCCTCTCCTTTGCCGTCAGATTCCCACTCTTCTCTCTCGTCTCCACTTTCGCCTCCACTTGCCTCCCCTTCCTCGGCCTGCTCCTGCGCTCCATTGGGCATCGAGTACATCTCAGTAATAGCCTGAAGGACAGCAAACAGGACGAAAGTCAATCGACTGATTCAATGAGAACAAATCAAAAAGCAAGATTACAGTCGGAAACGCAAGGTCAGACCTTGTCCATGTCATATGTTTGGTCGAGTGGAGGAATCCTCCTGGCTCCTCGGGGGTTGTCCTTGTTCCTTGTGATACTCGACAGCCATCCTTCCAGCATCTCGTCAGTGGCCTCCTCTGGATAAATCCGAGTGGTGTCATCGAGACCCGAGTACATCCACATCGGATGGTCACGAGCCTGAAGCGGTTGGATGCGCCTCCGAAGGAATACTTCCAACAAGTCCATGCTAGTCACGCCCTCGTAGACAAGCTGAACCACTCGACCGACCAGCACCTTGACTTGCGCCCTTTCTTCTGGCGTCACTTTCAGAGAGGCAGGTTTTTGTGCTCGGTTCAGGGAGAAAGGGGGAAGCCCAGTCGACTGTCCTGGGGTCACCTGGTCTTTACAGTAAAACCAGGTCGACTGCCACCCACGGACCGACTAGGGAAAAGTGATAGACGGAAAAGAACTTTTTCCCCTCATCTGGATCGCCAGGCCCCCACACAGCTGGATCACCTGCGTCCGTTCGTCACTCGACTTGGCCTTCTTTACCGACTGAGAGCGGCAAGTGAAGATGTGCTTGAAGAGTCCCCAATGGGGGCGGCAACCCAAGAAGTTTTTACACAAGGAAACGGAAGCAGCAAGATACACAATGGAATTGGGAGTAAAGTGATGGAGCTGCGCTCCGAAGAAGTTCAAGAAGCTCTGGAAAAAAGGATGAGGAGGAAGAGAGAATCCGTGATCGATATGGGTGGTGAGGAGGACGCACTCACCATCAAGAGGCTGGGGTTCGACTTCCTTCCCCGGGAGACGCGCAGATTCGTGGGGAATGAATCCCCCTCGACCAGATCATCAAGATCATCTTGCCGAATCACCGACGGCATCCAATCGCCCTGGATCCAATCCTTGGGCAGAGCAGTCCTCGAGGAAGATCTGCCCCGACCGGACTTCTTCGCCTTCCCCTGCACCGCCGCCTTCTTCGTGCGCTCCAGAGCCGACGTCTTCTCCTTCACCATCGTCGCCGGCGAAGCTTGAACAGACCTACTGCATCGAGGTGAGAGCAGAGGTGGCGGAGGATCTTGTGAAGGAAGGGGGAAAAGCAAAGGCGCACTGTTCGGGGGTCCCGAGCCGGCAGCTTATAAGAGGTCGCTTCCGAGTGACTGACTGGTAGGCCCAGGCAATCCCGACAAATCCCGCAATAGGCGCGCGCGCTGTACGTGGCGAAAAAGGTGGCGCGGGGATCGAGGAGGTTCCTTCCTATCCCATCCGATTACTGCGGCCGCCCCCGTTCCGCGGGCTTCCCGAAATTCAAATCCCGCAAAATCCGCGGGCTGCAGAACAACTCGTCAAACAGAATATCCCTTTCACACCATCACTCGGAACTTCACAAGTGAAGAAGTTCACTCGACAAGAGGCCAAGAATGGATCAAGGAGACTGAAAGAAGTTGACGACATCATCCGTGACAATTGATCCAAAACAAGACGTTCATATAGCACGAAGAACCAGTCAGAAGGATTCCCAACTCCTTCCCCACTCAAACCTCGATCCATTCGGGGGATAATGATGAAGCTATGTACCTAGGGTAGGGGCATGGACCTGCCCTAAGTATCCTACCCAAGAACATCCCTAGAAGTAGTCACCTTTCAATCGACTTGGAGGATTCCCACTCGACGGATTCAGGACACTCGACCATGAAGCTGTCACTCGACTATGAAGCCAACCGCCCGACTGCCAGGAGATCTAAAGTCACTCCGCACACAAACGGTCGGTCATTAAGTAGCTTTTATGGTCATCATAGCACTTTATTAGGGGCGTTACCAGTAACGCACAGTCTTAATGTACTTTAAACCCTGCATTACTGAGGGCTGGAGGGGCCTGGCGAACTCTATATAAGCCACCCCCCCCCCTCCTCAGTATCAAGGGTTCGCACCCCTGTCATTCATACGCACATAATCCAATCGACCGCCTCTGGGCACTGAGACGTAGGGCTGTTACTTCCTCCGAGAAGGGCCTGAACTCGTAAACCTCGTGTGCTTACAACTCCTCCATAGCTAAGATCTAGCCTCTCCATTCATACCCCCCTACATTACTGTCAGAGTTAGAACCACGACACGGGGGGTGCGCCGTGGAGCTCGTGCAGGCGGCGGCGGAAGCCGGGGCCGGAGACGGCGCCGCTCCAGGCCTTGGAGACAAGGGAGGACCGGAGGAGGCAAGCGGGGTCGTCGGGCGGGAGGCGGAGGAGGATCTCCTCGACGAGCTCGTCCGGGAGCGCCGCCGGCGGCGGCGGCGGCGCCATGGCGGTCGCTAGGTCTGGGTTGGGTGCGTGCGGTGCCATACGGTGGAGGGGAATGGTTCGGCTCAACCAGTTCAGGTCGACGAGATTGGACTCGACTCTGCCGTACAAACGAGATTATATATTGATCTCACTAAAAAAAGAGATTATATATTGATCAAATCAAAGGGTTACACTCGGTTTGACAGTGGTTACACAGATCTTGAAGTCTGATGCTAGTATTTGTGAACTTCTTAGTGAAGACACGAACACAATACAACCTTGTTTATTAGGGCATCTTCAACAACGACTTGCAAATTTCCTCAAGTAACCGTCGCGGACACGGACACAGGAGGCAGCCATCCAACTGTAGCTGCATACATTATTGAAAAAGGCTTTCGTCCCGTTTTATATATAAAGCAACGATCAACATCACATGGTACAAGCGCACGCACCCACAACACACGCACACACACAGTGCAGAATACAGAGGCACTGTATGAAGCAACACCATCACTAGCACTTCAAGTGCAGCTGGGGGCTACAGCGGTGAACACGCCACCGCGAAGAAGTGAAGCCGCATATGACGAACCGTGGGCTCCAAAGCGGCGCCTTCATGAAGGGGATGACACCGGAGCGCCGCCACCGCCCAATCCGTAGTTTCCCCTGGAGCAACATGACGGGCATGAGAGCCACAACGACGCCTTCAAGTAGGGAACGAGCTTCTCCGCCGCTGGTCCATCGGAAGATAGAGCAGGTTTTTACCCCGGCCACCACACACAGCCACCAAACACTGCACCTCGGCTACCATGCTGCCCACACGGTCGTGGCAACCAGGTAGCACCAAGCCACAGGCTCTGCCTATGAGCACCGCGGAGCCACCACCTGCGCCGCCGCCCCGGCATCCAAGACCTTGACACCACCTCACCCGAGACCTGCCACTACCTAAACCAAAGATGCGAGCGGAATGACCCGCCTTTCGCACCCCTGGGCGGCCCCGAGTGCTGATACCTAATGGGCCGGCCAAAACTGGCCTCCCTCGACCCATCCTCAGCATCGGGCGCGCGCGAGACAATCTCGGCCTTTCCGTCGGGAGCGAGGCGAGCTCGGTCCGGCCGCCGGATGCGAGACGAGTGATGGACCGTAGCTGGGGGAGGGCCAACCCTTCGACGAACATAGCGACCGGACTCCGAGACAATGGATCGAAGGTCGAACTGGCCCGCCTACAAACGAGCCGACGCCGAAAATTCAGCTGCTGCTGCAGCCGACCCACTGAGTTGTCGTGATGCCAGCGCGACGAATGGAAGCCTTCACTCCCACAGGGCCAAGCCGCCTCACCGCTGCCGCCCACAGCCGGAGCAGCCGCTACGCCGGGCCAGTGCCCCAAGCCGCGTCGCCCGTCGGAAAACTCCAGGTCCGGCCGGCACGCACCACCACCGCCGCCACCAAGCCGTCGTTACACCGGTCACCTCGTTGTCAGCAGCCGCCGCCCCACGCCAAGGAACGCCAGGTCGCGTCGCCCTCAGCCCTCGCCACAGGAGCACCCCACGCACCGGATCCACACCGTCACGGCTCGGCCCCGCGCGATCGACCACCATCTGTGCCACCAGCAACGCGCCCACCACCCTGCGCCAACCAGCGCGCCAGCGCGATGTCATGCGGCGACCTGACGAAGGAACTGCTGCTTTTTCTAGCGAGGGAGAGAGAGATTATGGAAGAAGATGAATATGACGTGTGGACCCGTGCAATCAGCAAGACTACCGAGTGGTCCTGGCCGGGATGGATCTTTTTCCAACGCGCCAAACTGTTCAAAGAAGGATTGGGGGTCGAGATTGACCGGAACCAGTGAGTACATGGTACATACTTCACGGATCTGGAGGTGAGGGTTTATTTGCGACAAGCTCTACAAGCTCAAGGTTAACAGACTTCACTCGAAGTTAAACCCAACATAACATACACGCACGTGAGGAACCGCAAAAGACACTACACAAAGTGGTCGTACAAGCGTCCGTCGCCCACGCAGACCCAAAGATTGTGGCGGTGAGGCACTGGGTTGCATGATTGGACGGTGGGGAGGGCGCGAGGCAGGTGTCGTCACGCGGTGCGGACAAGTCAGAGGACGCGAATGTCCCCAGGAGGCAGGTAGCAATAGCATGTTTTAAAGGACCTGGTATGGTGTTAACCGTGGGTATGATGACCCACAAGTATAGGGGATCTATCGTAGTCCTTTCGATAAGTAAGAGTGTCGAACCCAACGAGGAGCAGAAGGAAATGATAAGCGGTTTTCAGCAAGGTATTCTCTGCAAGTACTGAAATAAGTGGTAACAGATAGTTTTGTGATAAGATAAATTGTAACGAGCAACAAGTAACAAAAGTAAATAAAGTGTAGCAAGGTGGCCCAATCCTTTATGTAGCAAAGGACAAGCCTGGACAAACTCTTATAATAGGAAAAGCGCTCCTGAGGACACATGGGAATATCGTCAAGCTAGTTTTCATCACGTTCATATGATTCGCGTTCGATACTTTGATAATTTGATATGTGGGTGGACCGGTGCTTGGGTGTTGTTCTTACTTGAACAAGCATCCGGCTTATGATTAACCTCTATTTCAAGCATCCGCAACTATAACAAAAGTATTAAGGCAAACCTAACCATAGCATGAAACATATGGATCCAAATCAGCCCCTTACGAAGCAACGCATAAACTAGGGTTTAAGCTTCTGTCACTCTAGCAACCCATCATCTACTTATTACTTCTCAATGCCTTCCTATAGGCCCAAATAATGGTGAAGTGTTATGTAGTCGACGTTCACATAACACCAATAGAGGCTAGACAACATACATCTCATCAAAATATCGAATGAAAACCAAATTCACATGACTACTAATAGCAAGACTTCTCCCTTGTCCTTAGGAACAAACGTAACTACTCACGAAGCATATTCATGTTCATAATCAGAGGGGTAATAATATGCATAAAGCATCTAAACATATGATCTTCCACCAAATAAACCAACTAGCATCAACTACAAGGAGTAATCAACACTACTAGCAACCTACTAGTACCAATCCCGGACTTGGAGGCAAGAATTGGATACAAGAGATGAACTAGGGTTTGGAGATGAGATGGTGCTGGTGAAGATGTTGATGGAGATTTCCCTCTCCCAATGAGAGGAGCGTTGGTGATGACGATGGTGATGATTTCCCCCTCCCGGAGGGAAGTGTCCCCGGCAGAACAGCTCTGTCGGAGCCCTAGATTGGTTCCGCCAAGGTTCCGCCTCGTGGCGGCGGAGTCTCGTCCCGAAAGATTGCTTCTGGTTTTTTTCTTGACGAAAGACTTCATATAGGAGAAGATGGTCATCGGAGAGCCACCAGGGGGCCCACGAGGTAGGGGGCGCGCCCCCCACCCTCGTGGACAGGGTGTGGGCCCCTTGGCCTTCACCTTTGGCAAGGATTTTTTATTATTTATTTTAGTATATTCCGTGGAGTTTCAGGACTTTTGGAGTTGCGCAGAATAGGCCTCCAATATTTGCTCCTTTTCCAGCCCAGAATTCCAGCTGCCGGCATTCTCCCTCCTTATGTAAACCTTGTAAAATAAGAGAGAATAGCCATAAGTATTGTGACATAAAGTGAAATAACAGCCCATAATGCAATAAATATCGATATAAAAGCATGATGCAAAATGGATGTATCAACTCCCCCAAGCTTAGACCTCGCTTGTCCTCAAGCGAAAAGCCGATAACAAAAAATATGTCCTCATGTTTAGAGGTAGAGGCGTTGATAAAAATAAAATACGGACATGAAGGCATCATGATTATTCTCATAACAGCAACATATATAGATTTTGTCATATGATTACTTATATTCAAGTGATGATCTATTCACAACGCAAGAGTATGAATCAGAAACCTTATTGAGCACTAGCAAACTATAATCTCAGTCTTTGAAGCAATTGCAATTTATCATAACATCGGAAAGAGTCTATGTCAGAGCTTAAAAGCAAGTCCACATACTCAACTATCATCTAGTCCTTCATAATTGCTAACACTCACGCAATACTTGTGGTTACGGAGTTTTAACCAGACACAAAGAAAGATAGGGGCTTATAGTTTTGCCCCACAACCTTTTACCTCAAGGGTAATGTCAACAATAATAACTCATGCTCCCCTACATCCAATTTTATATATATATATATATATATATATATATATATATATATATATATATATATATATATATATATATATATATATATCATGTTCTTTCCAACATGCTGGGCTTGCCAAAGGATAAAATGAAAAAGGGAAGGTGAAGATCACCGCGACACTTGCATAAGGTAGAAGATAATAATAAAGGATAGGCCCTTCGCAGAGGGAAGCAGAGGTTGCCATGCGCTTTAATGGTTGGATGCACAAAATCTCAATGCGAAAGAACGTCACTTTATATTGCCCCTTGTGATATGAACCTTTATTACGCAGTCCGTCGCTTTTATTACTTCCACATCACAAGATCGTATAAAGCTTATTTATCCCACACCAATCAATCATCCATATTTAGAGCAATTTTTATTGCTTTGCACCGATGACAACTTACTTGAAGGATCTTACTCAATCCATAGGTAGATATGGTGGACTCTCATGGCAAAACTGGTTTAAGGGTATTTGGAAGCACAAGTAGTATTTCTACTTGGTGCTGAGAATTTGGCTAGCATGAGGGGGAAAGGCAAGCTCAACATGTTAGAGGATCCATGACAACATACTTTATCTCAGATATAAGAAAACATAACTCATTATGTTGTCTTCCTTGTCCAACATCAACTCTTTAGCATGTCATATTTTAATGAGTGCTCCCAATCATAAAAGATGTCAATGATAATATATCTATATATGAAACATCTCTTTACTTATTACTTCCTATTAATTGCAACGATGACCAAAGCTATGTCCGCCAACTCCCAACAATTTTTAATCATCATACACTTTCTATGTGAAGCCATTACTTTCAATAAGATCAAATTGAACTCTTTCTTTTCTTTTTATTCTTTTTCTCTTTTCTTTTATTCACCCAAGATCATGGCAAAATAATCAAGCCCTTGACTCAACACTAATCTTTATTATATATAGCTCACGGAATCGATTACATAGAGAGATCATAAAGCAAAACTCAAAAACTAGATCATGCCATAAACTTTATTCTACTAGATCAAGATACTACTAAAAGGATCGAACTAAGAAAAACGGTAAAGATAGGAGTTGTGATTGTGATACGATACCGGGGCACCTCCCCCAAGCTTGGCAGTTGCCAAGGGGAGTGCCCATACCCATGTGATTATATCCCCTTTGTTGGTGAAGAAGGTGGAGGTGTTGTTGATGATGCGGTCTTAGAGTTCTCCCTTAATTTGCGCTTGAGAACAGCATTTTGGTCCCTCAGATCATCAATCTCCCATTCCAGGGTTAATATCTTTTTGCATAAGTCCTGCTTGTTTTCCTGCAAGAGACGGAAAGGAATAAACTCGAACTTGGGTTTCTTCACCCTATCAGGGAGACTTGACTTTTTGAACTCCACGTGCATGTCCCCAGGTTGAGGTAATGGGGCTTCGTCTTCATCTGAGCTCGTCTCCTCCTTCCCCTTGGGTTCATAGTCCTCTTCTTCCTCCGTGGTCCAACCATCATGTTCCACATCTCCATAGACCTTGGGATTTGCTAAATAATCATCCACATAGCTTTATCCTTCCGAATCCTGGGAAGACATGTTGATCTGATCTGCAGCGGGACAGCTCGAAACAAGAACAGAGGATATTTGCGTGATACGGGAGTCAAAACCTTCGGGGGGTTATATAGTGATTTTTTACCGACCAAAATACGTATCGTGCAACAAAACGGAGTCCGGAAAGCACACGAGGTGCTCACGAGGTAGGGGGCGCCCACCACCCACGTGGGGCCCTCGTGTCCTTCCCGGACTGCTACTTATTTTTCTATTTTTCTAAATATTCCAAAACAGAGAAATATTGCCTTAAAAATTGTTTTGGAGTCGGTTTACTTACCGTACCACATACCTATTCCTTTTTGGAGTCTGTAACGTTCTGGAAAGTGTCTCTTATGTATTCCTCCGGGGTTACGGTTTCAATAATATTGGTTTCAACATTTATGGGATTACCAGAGATATAATGTTTGATTCTTTGACCGTTTACCACCTTCGGATTTGTGCCTTCAAAGTTGTTGATTTTTATGGCACCGGAACGATAGACCTCCTCGATAACGTAGGGGCCTTCCCATTTAGAGAGAAGTTTTCCTGCAAAAAATCTTAAACGAGAGTTGTATAGCAATACATAATCACCTACATTAAACTCACGCTTTTGTATCCTTTTGTCATGCCATCTTTTAACTTTCTCTTCAAACAACTTGGCATTTTCATAAGGGGTTGTCTTCATCAAGTGAACTAATATCAAATAACCTCTTCTCACCGGCAAGTTTGAAATCATAGTTGAGCTCTTTAATAGCCCAATATGCCTTATGTTCTAGTTCGAGAGGTAAGTGACATGCTTTTCCATATACCATTTTATATGGAGACATTCCCATAGGATTTTTATATGCAGTTCTATAGGCCCACAATGCATCATCAAGTTTCTTGGACCAATTCTTTCTAGACCTATTAACAGTCTTTTGCAAAATTAATTTGAGTTCTCTATTACTCAATTCTACTTGACCACTATACTGTGGGTGATAAGGAGATGCAATTCTATGATTGACGTCATATTTAGCAAGCATTTTACGAGAGGAATAGCCATAATGCACTAAATATCGATATAAAAGCATGATGCAAAATGGACGTATCAGGGTGCTGCAAACTTCTATATAGCACATAACTTTGCTTCAGAGCAAGTTATTGAGCACCAAGCTTGTGTGCCACCAGTGAAACGAAACAGACAGAATTTATTCATTTCTATGACCATCGGTTCTTGGTTTGACAAAGGAATGGCATCCATCCGTACTCATTTATACATAGAAGAAAAATAGTACCTACAATTATCACACATGAAGCCAGAGTTCCTTGCCCATTACAGTTAGCACTAGGCCAGCATATCACCTAACAGCTATGACAGTTTTCTAGAAAGTTCAAGAGACTATTACAGCAAGGGCAACAAAACCAAAATGATGACACGGCATCAAAGGAGCAACGAACTGCTTGAGACAGCCAAAACGGAAGAAATGCACCAATCTCCCTTACGCAACATTCCTTCTTGACAAGGTCCACTCCTGGCTTAACGACCAAGCACCACACACTACTGCATCATTAGCGACCCACCATCCTTGCATATCAGCACCTTTCTTTTTCAACATCTACATCACTACAGGCTTCTAAATACCTGCCCAATAGATTAACAATGAACAAGTCATAAAGACTAAAAGGGAGATTTAATACATTGCCCAGCACACAACAGCTAAGCCAATAGTATAAATATTTTCACCACCAGGAATAAAGGAAAAACGCCATACATAGTATAGCCATAAAGAATTAGGGCAAAGATCGGTCTTAAGCATCGACCCAAGTGTCCCATGTAGTATTTCCACCACACTATACCAGGAAAAGAGATTTACAGTGGATTTCTGTATCATGTTGAAGCAAATCATTTATTGAAGAAATATCACAGTAATTTTTTTGCAAGGAATATCATGGTAAATTCTCAGTTAAAAATACGTACTATGTCACTAAATCAGGGATGCATGTGATAAAGATCACCAATTTTAGAGTGAAACAAGGTAATGAACTTATGTTTTTCTGATTTTATTTTTCTCTGATGTATAAACAGGTGAAGAACTTGCAAATTAGCGAACTGAGTGAGTTATTTTATTTTTCCTAGTTTGCAGGGGCGCGAGTTTTCCCACCTATTAATCATATTAAATATAATAATGGGCAGACAGTAGACCCGCTAAATCTATGAAAGTTATAATTTATTTTAGGTGTAAAATTGGCCCAATGGCAACTGGAAAATGTTCATGGTGTTGCATTTGCTCTTGACAAAATTTGCGATATTGCTAAAGAGTGTAATAGGAAAGGACTAGGGGTGTCTTTGGACTATTGTCAACTTATTGATCTTTCAGAAAATCTCAATGAAGTTTTACTGTAAGGAACTCAATATTTTCCCAAATTTGTTTATATTTTTCCATTTTATATTGGCACATGTTTCTTTTGTAGAGGGGATGTAGTTTCTGTTATGAAGGAAATAAAAAAATAAACTTTTATTTTTGGCTGTTGAGTACACGTTTTTACATATCAAATCTTCCTTTTGCTTTAAAAAGACCTCATTTCAGAAAAAAAAATTAATCATCAAATATTTGATGTATATCTTCGAATGCTCATGCATTTTAAGGACTCCTTCCAAGCATGAACCGGCATCGCTTACTCCACAAAAGAATGCATATGATGGGACCAAGAAAACAAAGTGTTGATCTTTCTGCGGTGGTTATACTCTCATGATATTAACTTCCTAAAATTTAGGTATGTCTTACTGTATAATAATTCTGATAATATATTTGAATTATAATTAGTTGTTGTTTTTTGCAGAGTGTACTTCTTGTGGTTAACCAAATACTCTAATTAAGAGACCAAAAAACTTGTAGATGGTGTATTTGATGCTGGATAGAGAAGTAAATCTGATAACGTCTCATACATATATATATATTGATATTTTTCTACAATTAACTTTTTCTCAAATTAATTTTTCTTTTTTATGCAGAAAGTACACGTTATCCAAAATAGATGTTATAATTAATGGAGGTATGTGAAATCAATATTTTGTTTTCTGACCAAGGGACATATAAAATAATAATTTATTCATACTAAACTTTTATACTTATTTTAAATTAATTGTATCATATTACAATTTTAATTAGTACAATATTTTTACTACTTAGCTATCATATTTAGCCACATAATAATGTTTCTAAATAATAGTTATATTATTTTTTTGTTATGCGGTTGTAAAGTATATCATTGGGAAAAAATTCTACAAAATTTAAATTTTACGATGTAAAAATATCTCTTTTCTGTTCGCGAATATTTTTTAAATTAATTTTTATTATTGCATAAAGTGTATAGTGTATACACACATATCAAGTATGATTATGCGTGTGTTCATCTATCTTTACTTATTATTGAATATCATAGTAGGGATTTCTAAATCATATACATTAACGAATATTTTAATAGTAGTTTCTAGTGACAACATGTGCAAGCATATTCATAGAAACTTATAGGGCATGACAAATATGAATTGCAAGGTCGGTTCAGTATTAGGTCGACAACATGTGCATGCTTTGTACCATTAGTATAATCAATGAAAAGCATATGATTCTATTATCTGGCATGCTCGTTTAGATTCACTTGGTTTGACTTCGTGCATACTCATTTCTCAAATGGAAAATTGTGCATTGTTTCAAACATAGAGATCTAGTTATCATAAATTTCATAATCAACTGAGACGATCATTGAAAGTGTGTTATATCGACCAGAGCGGGGGCGAATAGGCGATTTTTATGAATTCGTCAATGAGGAAATACTGATTGAGGAATTTGCAAAGTGATGAACTACAAGCAGCGGAATAAATACTCAGGTGCATGCAAAACAGGACAACGGCATAGTCATCATGATGAAATGAAGTATACACAGAGCACATGTAGCGTGTAAACAGGATAAGCAGACGACAAGGAGACTGAAGAAATAGAATTAAGGAAATTGAGAAAGTCTTTAGTCAAAGTCTTCAAACAGTAACGATCAATTTCATCAACACATGAATGAGGAAATGAAAGGGTTGAGGAAATAGAACCAGTAGCTTGGTGGAGACTATGATTTGGTAGACCAGTTCTAACTGTTGTGATAGTTATACGTCTGATTGGAGCGGATAGGTATTTAAACCAAAGGACACACAGTCTCGGACAAACAGTCTTCACCGTATTCTTCTTGAGCCAAGGTCACACGTACAGACCTGGACCAATCACTCGTGGTAAGTCTTTAGGTGACTTCCAAACCTTCACAGACTTGGTCACTCGGCGATCCATTTATTAATGGAATATATTCACATTCATTCATTTATTAACCACTTCCAAAAATTGGAAGTGAGAAATATTATGTTAGCAATCACTCCAACTGTCCAACATTATCTGCCTACAACAATTAATGTGCGAACTGTTTATGAAGTTGAGTTCAACCTGTTAGCTATGGTTTCTGAATATCACATGCATTTTTTATATGTTGTCAACATTTTCCTAAATGACACGAATAATTTTCTACATTTCATGAACATTTTCCGAAATGGCATGAAACATATTTTTAAACAAACGGGCATTTTTTAAATATGATGAACAATTTATTAAATGGTACGAACATTAGGCCCGCGCTATATTTTTCAGCTAGGCACATGCGTCTACATAAACCGCAGCGGGTTAACTTACCAGGCGTTTCCGCGAAAGGCAGGCTAAGTCGTGGTCATCTCCTTCCCCGATCCACCCTACCTTTCACTGGAAAACCCTATTTTACACATTTTGCATCAAACAGTCGGGGAAACTCACAGGCGAGTCGACCTAGCGAGCGATTTCGGCCGGCCCATCGTTAGCTTATGTACAACTTTCACGTACTGGTTTTGGGAACCTTCTGGAGGATTCCCAGCCGGCTTTTACTGGTTTTGGGAACGTTCTAGAAGGTTCCTGAACCGTTTTTACTTTTCCATTCTATTTTTCGTTTTTCTTTTTCCTGTTTCTCTTTATTTTTCTGTCCTTTTTCTTTTTTCTGTTTCTTTTTCTGTTTTTTCTTTTCTTTTTAGTTTGTTTCAACTTTTTCTTTTTTTCACAAAATTTTCGGAAACTTAAAAATGTTCGTATTTCTTAAAAAAAAATCCTGTATTTAAATTTTGTTCAAAAATTCCAAAAAAGTTAAGTATTTCAAAATTTGTTCACTACTTTAAAAAATGTTCAAAAAATTGAGAAAGATTAAAATTTCAAAAATGTTTAGAATTCCCTAATTGTTCTCCTATTTTCAAAAAATGTTTCAAAAATTTAATGAAACTTAAAATATTAGAAAAATTGTTTTCCAAAATTTTGTTCGCAAATTCAAAAAATGTTTGTGAATTACAGAAAATGTTCCTGTTTTCAAATATTGTTCTCAAGTCCGAAAATGTTCAGTTTTTCAAAAAATTAGCAGATTCAATATTTTTTGGGGGAAATTTATAAATTATTTACTTTTTCCCAAAAATGATCCTATTTTTAAAATTTGTTCACAAATTCATAAACGTTTATGTTTTTAAATATATTTCGCACATTCAAAAATATTTTGGGCAATTTTCAAAAAATGTTCATCTTTTCAAAATTCGTTCTCAAACTAAAAAATTTTCATGATTTCATATTTCTTTCACAAATTAGAAAAAATGTTTGGGGAATTTCATAAAATGTTTGGGTTTCCCTTTTTTGTTCCTGTTTTTTGGAAAAAAATTGCATTTGCAAAAAGTTATTAGTAGTTTCGAAAATATACTCGTTTTCAATTTTGTTACTTTTTTCAAAAAATGTTTGAGATTTCCAAAGATGTTCGAGTCTTACAAATTTTGTTCGACTTTCTAAAAACATTGACTTTTCTGTAATAGGAAAACTCTGTTCGAAATTTCAAAAAAAATATTAAATCTCCCTACAGTTTATATAAACTGAGCTGCCAGATTTAGAAAACAAAAATTATGATTATGGTGGATAGGGACGTGACACTCACGTTAGATCGTGTGTTCTATCCTACTCATGCACACTTTTTTGGGAGTTGTTTTTTAAGTTTTGTTGTTGTAGTTTCTTTAACAGTCGCGCTGTAATATTGACACTAAGGCCCTATTTGGTTCAGCTTTTATCGACGGATTTCGTTGCCGCGCAGCAGAATCTGAACCAAAAGGCGAACCCAGTAGAATCCGATTCCAGAAATCCGCTGCCAACATCTGAACCGAAAGTGGAAGCAGCCTGGACGTGCTTTCCATAATCTGATTCCGCTGCGGGCCAAAATCTGAAAAAGTTGTATCAGCTGGTTTGTCAAATGCCCTACATTTTTTTCACATCAGATTTTCCACAGCTGTTTTTCCACAACAGATTTTTCACCGCTGCTTTTAGAAATCCACAGCCGAACCAAACAGGGCCTAAAGCAGCCGTGGTGCACTGGCTAGCAGATTTAGCTTTGCTGCTGCTGATCCTGTGTTCGATTCCCCCCCTGGGGCGTAAGTTTTTGTCCATTTTCATCGCGTGCGCGAATCCTGACGCAGAACGTGTCAGATAGGAGCTCCCCCTTCACTTGACCTCCAATTGCCTCACCAAGATCTAGAGGCAATGTTTCGAGCTGGTGCGCACCGAGAACTTTCGCCGGCTCGCGCGACACGGAAACGCGTGCGCGAATCCTAACGCAGAATGCGCCAGATAGGAGCTCCCCCTTTCACTTGACCTCCAATTGCCTCACCAAGATCTAGAGGCAATATTTCGAGCTGGTGCGCACCGGCTGAACTTTCGCCGGCTCGTGCGACACGGAAACAACCACCCCGCGCTAGACGCATGTATATGGTGGGTCCCGAGCGACTTTTCCTCCTTTTCTTCCACCTTCAGCCCATCACGGCTCCTCCACACCTTCCCATGCTGCTTGTATCCTCCAGAAACTCTCACACCGGCGACGAGTGCTCGCGAGTGACGGCGCCCAACTCCGCCTCTCCTTCATGGTCGGCGAGCCTTTCTCCCATCCTCCTCCCCAATTCGTATCCCCGCTAACTCCCCGCGGACATGGCCGTCTGCAACCCTCGGATCTCAGCCATGGCGTACGCTCAACTACGGCTTCGAGTCGCCGCCGGCGAAGTTACGAGAACCGTCTATCAGGGTGCATCAACTAGAGCTGCAAGCCTGCAATCACGGGCACACGCTGCATGGCGAGGACAGGGCGGCGCTCGTCATAGCAAAAAACTAACGTCACAGTTTTTTGCTACATGCTTCAACCAGCATAACATTTTCCTACAACCGGCATACGACCAGCGTCATGTTTTGCTACAACACATGGCTGGCATCGCGGTTTTGCTACAATTAGCGTCGCTTTTTGCTACAACCGACATCATGTTTTGCTACATCCATCACAACCGAGTTGCGACCCGCGACGGCAACCGTGACTTTTTTGCTGCAAGCGTCGTAGGTTTTTGCTACATCCAGCAATGACTTCTGGTACATCCATTCTTTTTCTAGATGCAGCGGCTGCTACCTGCAATGACAAGCTACAACCGACGACGATGGTGACTGACTTTTTTGCTGCAACTGTTGTCTCCGTTTGCTACGACCGTGCAATAGAAAGAGGCAACGGGCGGCCATGCGAGCTGCATGCCAGCGGCGACGGCTGACGTCGAGATGCAATCGGCGGCAACAAGAGCTGCATCCAGCGGAGCTGCAACCGGCGACCGGTGTTGCCGCAACCGTGACCATCAGCAACAAGAAGGAGCTGCAACCACGGGAGAAGTTTTGCTGCATGCGTGGATCCGGCGAGAAACATGAGAGGAGACGGCGGCGACCGGCGACGAGTGCGGCATCCAGTAGCGCGGGAGCAACGGAGAGAGGGCGGTGAGGGGGTGGTTGCTGGCAGGCCAGGAGACGTGCAGGCGACAGGGAGCAGCACCTGTGATGCGCGCGGAGAGGAAGAAGGAGAGAGGGAAGTCAGCGCGCGGATCGGACGGCTGCTCGCTCGATCGGACGGCTGGGGCTCGACCGACCGAACCGTTTGGGCCGGCGCGCCGGCGCCTAGCATCACCCTCGCTCCTTTGGGCCACCAAACACGACGCGCCGTACACCGCTGAGTAGACTCGTCTCTCTGTGGATAGCTATCACCTGCTGCTACTGATCAAACACTTTGAACAAGAAGCATCTCTCCACCAACATGGCATCAAATCAGCCAATAAACAAGGTAACTATATATTTAGGCCACGTCTCTCCCCATTCAAGATGATTGCCTGTTTTTAATACCGTACTCTTTGAACTAAGCTTAATTCGTTTATATGACTTCAACGGTCCTCAATTATGGCCATGGCTTGGGGATTATTCAATGAAGGTGTTGCGGTGCTTTCCAACCCCAATGCATGTCACGAATTCTTCAGCTGGACGGCATCAGTTATAACCGCCATTCGTTATTGACAAAGCACCTCAGAGTCGCTAGACAGAGACAAAACAGCTGCACAACCACATGATAAAAAGAAATTTGATCGGCTAGAGGTTGATCTTTGGAAGCTGAAGACAACAATGCCCAAGATGCTTGACCTCATTGATTGGGTCGAGTTTCTAAGCCATAAGAAACAAGTGGCTGATCTCCTCCCAAATATCAAAGGTGCAGTGTTCGATGCAGAGGACCTGCTTGATGAGTTTGATTATGATGTACTCAAGTTGAAGGTTAAATGCAGCAAGAATTTGGAGACAGGTCATTATAATGACACCTTTCTGGAATTCTTCGACAGATCCAGTGATTACATAAGAGAAGTCAACATAATTCAAGAAAAACTAGATCATGTCTATAAGCAGGCCATGGATTGCTGGAATTTAGTCTATTTTGGGCAGCCCAATAACTATTTCAGAAATTCCTAATAAATTCTAGAGGCACACTTAGCCCATTTGTGCAAGGCAAGGGATACTACTAAAGTTTAGTCCCACATTGTTAGTTTAGTGGGAGTTGGACCTCCTTATAAGGGAGGTTCTTTTCCCACTTGTACGGGCATGAGAACAAGAGGGATATCCACGCGCGCTCCTCCTCCACCGCCCGCCGCGCCGCGCCTCGGGTTGCGGGAATGAGCCGAGCCGATATCTAAATTTTTGCCACGCACTACGGGTACCGCACGTCGGGACAATAGGCCTCCGAGACCGCACATTTTGAGTCCTGTACGGGAGAAGGGTGATAAGGTTTTTGGGGAGCGCTCTGCGCGACTATTGGCTTCTTCATCACGGACTCCGACGACTTCTTCCCCGACGTCGACTACCTCAGCAACGACATGGCTGGAGAGGATGTCGACCCCAAGTCCAGTGCTTCTGCTGCTGTTGTCTCGTATGTGTTCTTCTTCTTTCTGTCAGATGTCCTGCCACAGTTTCTCGTACTAGTACTTGCCCTACATGTGTTAGGTTCTACTCCATATATGCAACATGATCTAGTGTCTGTCCCACATGCTATTTACTTTTTCTCCGTCAGGTTACATGACTTGCTTTATCGCGGCTATATTAGTCATGCTTTATCTAATATTTCTGTTAATAAAATCATTTGGTAAATTGCTCATATTTCCAACAATCCAAAAACCTTATTATAGGAAATTTACCCTAAGTGGTTTTTCTCCTTCCATGAGACCTCCTATATTTGAGGGTATCCACTATAAGAGGTGGCGCGTGAGAGCAGTCTTATGGTTTCAAACCATGAGTTGCTACGACGCCACTCTTGGCAAACCTGAAGGAGAGCTTGATACTCAACAGGCACAAGCTTTTCAGAAAAAGGATACTCTGTTTAAGGCTGCTCTCTTGAGTGTTGTTGGTGAGAACATAGTTGATGCTTATGCGTCAATTGATAATGGAAAATATATGTGGGATGCATTCGAGGCCAAGTTTAGGGTCTCGGATGCTGGCACTGAGCTGTACATCATGGAGCAATTCTATGATTACAGGATGACTGAAAAGCGCTCCGTGGTTGAGCAAGCTCATGAGATACAGTCATTTGCTAGAGAGCTTGAGCACTTTAGTTGTATGCTACCGGACAAGTTTGTTGCCGGAGGTATCATCACTAAATTTCCTCCTTCGTGGAGGAACTTTGCTACCTTGCTGAAGCATAAGAGGCAGGAGTTTTCCGTCCCGGATCTCATTGGCACTCTTGATGTGGAAGAAAAGGCGAGAGCAAAGGACACACGTTCTCGAGGTATTGAGGGAGGATCTAGTGCCAATCTGGTACAGAAGAAGAACTTCTAGTCCCACAAGTTCAAGAACAAGGGCAAGTTTGATGGTAAAGCAAAGTTTGATGGGAAGAACAAGGCTGTGCAACACACGAACTTCAAGAAGAAGAATGACAAGAAGAAAGGTGCTTGTCATGTGTGGGGGGATCCTGATCATTGGGATCCTAGTTGCCCTAATCGCTATGACAAGCGTAATCGTGGGAAAGGCGGCAAGATCGCTAATGTTGTCATTGGAGACACTGACATGAAGGATGTTGGGTATGGTATATTTCCCACTATTCTTTCAGTATGTCATTCTCCTGATTGGTTGATTGACACGGGTGCTAATGTGCATGTATGCGGTGATATTTCCATGTTTTCGTCTTATCAGACCGCAGGGACTTCAACCGTTCATGGGCAACGGTTCAAGTGCTTCTGTTCGTGGTGTTGGCACGGTTGATCTGAAGTTTACTTCGGGGAAGATCGTGCGGCTGAAGAACGCGCATTATGTCCCCTCCGTCAATAAAAATCTTGTTAGCGGATCTCTTCTGTGTAGAAATGGCTACAAGCTTGTCTTTGAATCGAATAAATTTGTAATATCCAAGTATGGAACCTTTGTTGGTAAAGGCTATGAGTCAGGAGGTCTGTTTCGTTTATCCTTATCAGACGTTTGCAATAAAGTTGTTAATCATATTTGCAATAATAGTGAATCCAATGTGTGGCATTCACGTCTTTGTCATGTTAACTTTGGTTGCATGTCGCGACTAGCGAAGTTGAACTTAATCCCTAGTTTCACCACTGTCAAGGGATCTAAGTGTCAAGTGTGTGTGCAAGCTAAGCAACCTCGTAAGTCTCACACGACTGCGGAAATGAGAAATCTTGCACCACTAGAGCTCATACATTCAGATCTATGTGAAATGAATGGTGTATTGGCAAAAGGTGGAAAGAAATATTTCATGACGTTAATTGATGACTCCACTAGATACTGTCGTGTGTATCTTCTGAAATCTAAGGATGAGGCTTTGAACTTTTTCAAGATCTATAAAGCTGAAGTGGAAAACCAACTTGATCGAAAAATCAAGAGGCTTAGGTCCGACCGTGGTGGAGAGTATTTTTCCAATGAATTTGATGCTTTTTGTGCTGAACATGGTATAATTCATGAGAGGACGCCTCCCTATTCACCTCAGTCAAATGGGGTGGCCGAAAGAAAGAACCGTACTCTAACAGATTTGATTAACGCCATGTTAGACACTTCGGGTCTCTCCAAGGCATTGTGGGGGGAGGCGATATTGACTGCATGTCATGTCCTAAACCGAGTTCCCACAAAGAATAAAGAGATAACTCCATTCGAGGAATGGGAGAAGAAAAGGTTAAAACTCTCCTATCTACGGACATGGGATTGTTTGGCTAAAGTCAATGTTCCAATTCCAAAGAAGCGGAAGCTTGAACCAAAGACTGTGGATTGTGTTTTCTTGGTATATGCTTTTCATAGCATTGGCTATAGATTCTTGGTTGTAAAATCTGAGGTACTTGACATACATGTCGGTACGATCATGGAGTCGAATGATGCGACTTTCTTTGAAGATATCTTTCCCATGAAGGATACGGCTACCTCATCTAATCAGGAGATGCCTAGTTCATCGAATCAGGAACCAATTACAATTACCAAACCTGCCATTTCGATGGAACACTTTGAAAGTCCTGTGGAGGAGAACAATGAAGTTCCTACTTGGAGCAAGAGACAGAGGACTGCAAAGTCCTTTGGTGATGATTTTCTTGTGTATATCATAGATGACACTCCCAGTTCTATTTCAGAGGCCTATGCATCTGAAGATGCTGACTACTGGAAGGAAGCGGTTCGTAGCGAGATGAATTCCATCTTGGCGAATGAAACCTGGGAGATAACCGAGCGTCCTTATGGGTGCAAACCTATAGGATGCAAATGGGTATTCAAGAAGAAGCTTAGGCCTGATGGTACTATTGAAAATTACAAGGCTCGGCTCATGGCTAAGGGTTATACCCAAAAGAAAGGTGAAGACTTATTTGATACTTACTCACCTGTGGCTCGACTGACCACTATTCGAGTTCTACTTTCACTAGTTGCCTTGCATGGTCTTCTCGTTCATCAAATGGATGTTAAGACTGCTTTCCTAAATGGAGAGTTGGACGAGGAAATTTATATGGAACAACCAGATGGGTTTGTACTAGATGGTCAGGAAGGGAAAGTGTGCAAGTTGCTGAAGTCTTTGTACGGACTTAAGCAAGCACCCAAACAATGGCATGAGAAGTTTGAAAGAACTTTAACAGCTGCATGCTTTGTTGTGAACGAAGCTGACAAATGTGTGTAATATCGCCATGGTGGGGGCGAGGGAGTTATTCTGTGCTTGTATGTTGATGACATACTGATTTTTGGAACAAATCTGAATGTTATTAAGGAGGTCAAGGATTTCCTATCTCGTTGTTTTGAGATGAAGGATTTAGGAGTGGCTGATGTCATTCTGAATATCAAGTTGTTGAGAGACGATGATGGTGGGATTACATTGCTTCAATCTCACTATGTGGAAAAGATCTTGAGTCGCTTTGGCTATAGTGACTGCAAGCTCTCTCCAACACCATATGATGCGAGTGTGTTACTTCGAAAGAATCGAAGAATTGCTAGAGATCAATTGAAATATTCTCAGATTATTGGCTCGCTTATGTACTTAGCAAGTGCTACAAGACCTGACATCTCTTTTGCTGTTAGCAAACTGAGTCGGTTTGTCTCAAAACCAGGAGATGTGCATTGGAAAGCTCTAGAGAGAGTTTTGCGTTATTTGAAAGGCACTGCAAATTATGGAATTCACTACACCGGGCATCCAAAGGTGCTTGAAGGGTATAGTGATTCAAACTGGATCTCGGATGCTGATGAGATAAAGGCCACGAGCGGTTATGTATTCACTCATGGAGGTGGCGCTGTTTCTTGGAAGTCTTGCAAGCAGACCATCTTAACAAGGTCGACAATGGAAGCAGAACTCACAGCACTAGATACAGCTACGGTTGAAGCAGATTGGCTTCGCCGGCTCTTGAATGACTTGCCGGTTGTTGAAAAACCTGTACCGAGTGTCCTTATGAACTGCGACAATCAAACTGTGATCACGAAAGTGAGCAGCTCAAAGGATAACATGAAGTCACCAAGACATGTTCAGAAAAGGTTAAAGTCTGTCAGGAAAATGAAAAACTCCGGAGTTATTGCGTTGGATTATATCCAAACGTCTAAAAATCTGGCAGATCCTTTTACTAAGGGTCTATCACGTAATGTGATAGATAATGCATCGAGGGAGATGGGTATGAGACCCACAGTATGATTTGTTCACAGTGGTAACCTATTCTTTGTGATCGGAGATCCCGTGAATTAGATGTGGAAGACAAGTTGTTGGTCAACTGAGAGGAGAGTATCCTTACTATTCACAATACCACTCCATGAAGATGCAATACTCTCCTAATCTGCATGGCAGGTTGATGTATATCTTAATGTGTTCTAAGTGGCTTATTTAAGCAGAGATGTTATCCTGCAGAACATCTTTTGAAAAACACACCTATATGAGTCTGATTGTCAAACGTCGCAATCTATGAGAGTAGGGTTCTCTCTAGTAAACTCATGAAAGGTCACGGAGTATGACGCATAAGCTCCACCCGCGGGGAAGACCCACGGTAGCCACGTATCGGTCAAGGCTTTATGTGAAGCTAGATTCGCAGAAAACTTGCAGTTCAAGGCCCAGTCCACTGTTCAAGTTGCTTACTAGTGTAGCATAGAGTTATAGGTGGAAGTTCAACTTAACAGTCTCCACTGCAGTACCGGTATATAAAACAGTGTTTTGGAACCAAAGGCAAATTCATGTGTGCCTCTTGGATCTGGTGGGGGATTGCTGGAATTTATTCTATTTTGGGCAGCCCAATAACTATTTCAGAAATTCATAATAAGTCCTATAGGCCCACTTAGCCCATTTGTGCAAGGCAAGGGATACTACTAAAGTTTAGTCCCATATTGCTAGTTTAGTGGGAGTTGGACCTTCTTAGGTTCTTTCCCCACTTGTACGAGCATGAGAACAAGAGGGATATCCACGCGCGCTCCTCCTCCGCCGCCCGCCTCGCCACGCCATGCCTCGTCACGACGCGCCGCGGGTTGCGGGTTGCGGGTTGCGGGAATGAGCCGAGCCGATATCTAAATTTTTGCCACGCACTACGAGTATACGAAAGGTCACACGGAAGCTGAAAAGATTTTTGCGAAAGTGGAGTTCGAATGCGAACGGTGCAGCCCTTCGGCTTCGCTTCGCCTCCGTCTCTTCGTTTCGCCTCCTTCTCTTGCGCCTATAAAAGGGAGGTCGCCCCTCCCAGAGAGACGCACCAGAACTACTCCTTCCCTCGCCATCGGTTCCATCTCTGAGTTGCTGCTGTCTTCCTCATCCCGGCTTGCGGCGTGCACCGGACGTCGGGACAGTAGACCTCCAAGACCGCACCTTTTGAGTCCTGTACAGGAGAAGGGTGATAAGGTTTTTGGGGAGCGCTCTGCGCGACTAGTGGCTTCTTCATCACGGACTCCGACGACTTCTTCCCCGACGTCGACTACCTCAGCAACGACATGGCTGGAGAGGATGTCGACCCCAAGTCCAGAGCTTCTGCTGCTGCTGTCCTGTATATGTTCTTCTTCTTTTTGTCAGATGTCCTGCCACAGTTTCTCGTACTAGTACTTGCCCTACATGTGTTAGGTTCTACTACATATATGCAACATGATCTAGTGTCTGTCTTAGATGTGTTCAGTTCAAGTTCATATATGCAGATGCTATTTACTTTTTCTCCGTCAGGTTGCATGACTTGCTTTATCATGGCTATATTAGTCATGTTTTATCTAATATTTCTGTTAATAAAATCATTTGGTAAATTGCTCATATTTCCAACATGGATATGGGCTTGCACCAAGCACTGCGGAAGTTTGATAAATCAGTTAGGCCAGAAACAACTACCTACTTTAATTGTGGGGGGAAAACGGTTGGTCGTGAAAAAGAAATGAAGGAGTTGGTGGGAATACTAGGAGTTCGTGGACTGAAGAGAGGAAGAGCTGAAAGCAAAGCAAGAATGACCGAGTTGCCTGTGTTATCCATTGTTGGTATGGGAGGTGTCGGAAAGACAACAATGGCCCAACAAATCTGCAAGAATACAAATGTGAAGAAACACTTTGGCCCCATAATTTGGACATGTGTTTCAGATGACTTTTGACACAAAAAGGTTAACGAAAGCGATTATAGAAGGCCTCGGAGGAGATGCATCATCTGATAATCTGAATGTTCTTATGGGTAAACTAGAAGGTCGTGTCAAGTCCAAAAAGTTCTTGCTTGTCCTTGATGACATGTGGGATGATATCTTGAAGGATGACGCAGCAGGGTGGAAGAGCTTGTGTTCATGTTTGGAAAATGGCGTTGAAGAAAGTAGGATTTTGGTCACCACTAGATTCCCTGAGGTTGCTGAGCTAGTTGGCCCTATGAATAATTATGAGTTAAATGGCTTAGAACCTAAGGTATTCTGGGATTTCTTCAAGTCCTGTGCATTTGGATCCACGAGTTCTTGCAGCAACCAGGAGTCATTGGAGTTGGAGCACATTGGTAAAGACATTGTTCCAAAGTTGAAGGGTTCCCCATTAGCTGCCAAGACTATTGGACGCTTGCTGAGAATGGAACTAAGTACAATACACTGGGAAAATATAAAAGAAAGTGAACTTTGGAAATTAAAACAATCAGATACTGACATTCTGCCGGCCCTTCGACTGAGCTATATGTATCTACCGCAGAAACTGAAGGATTTTCTGTGCAATGTTTCCCAAGGATCACAAATTTGGGAAGGATTTTCTAGCTGATATTTGGATTGCACAAGGATATGTGGAGGGGCCTGAAGAAGCATCAATGTGCTTTGATGCCCTTGCAAATCGTTCATTCTTCCAGAAACCATCACCGCAGAGTCCTAAGTATGTTATTCATGATCTGATGCATGATACAGCACAGCTAGTCTCGAAGGATGAGTGCTTCATTATAAAGCATGTTAGTGACCTGGACAAAGTTCCTTCAAATGTCCATCATCTGTCAATATTCACAACTGGAAATGTTCAGTGTTCTGAATTGAAGAGCATATGCGACAAGAAAAATTTGAGGTCCCTGGTATGCGATGAATCATACAGCAAAGCAAAAGATTTTGAGTCTGTCATAAACTGTTGGTTCAGGGAGCTAACGAAAATACGTGTATTGAGTTTTAAACTTTCCGGAGTACGACAACTACCTGAGAACATGGGCAATTCAAAGCATCTGCGTTACCTTTCTTTACTTGGAAGTGTTACTTTTAGCACATTTCCATCATCAGTATGTCGTCTGCATCATCTGAAAGTTATAGACTCTGGCAGTTGTGTGATTGAAAAGTTTCCTCCAGGCTTCGGTGATGTCCTCAGCTTAGAGAAGATCAATTCAAAGGGTTTTAGTTATATCAAGGACCACTCTGGCAAACTCTGCCTAAAATGGTACCGTTATCAAAGTCCTGAAGCGGTGAAGATAATGGAAAACCAGATGGAAATGTCACCTCACTGGAATCTCCAACATTTGCAGGTAAAGAACTACCAAGGTGAATCTTGCCCTAGCTGGCTCCAGCCCAACCTCCTGCCAAGGTTACGTTCCCTTGAATTTTACTATTGTGCCAACTTGAAGAGCATACCTTTCTTTGCCCAGTTAGATGGGTCACTTGGCAATACATCACAGTCAGACAACATTAATTGTCTTGAAGAGTAAGTCATAACAGGATGTGGTCAAATCAGTTGGCAAGGCTCGGTGGTCTTACCTACTTCTCTTAGAAAGCTAGAACTCTGGAGCTCGGGCTATTCCATGGATCACTTCGTGAGCTGCTTCCTTGACCTCACCTCCCTCACTTATTTGCAAATACATCACTGCCACTCGTTGACAGCTATTCCCCTGCATGTGTGGAGAAGTAATCTTCCATCCCTGGAGGAACTAGATATTCAGTTTTGCAGAAACCTTACATCAATAGTCTCTGAGGCAAGTAGTAGCAGTAGCACCACCAATGGCGGTATTAAAGGACTGTCATCCCTTGCTAAGATACGTATTACATGGTGTCCGAAATTATTGAGCTTGCATGAATTCCTGCAGCCAGATTGTCTACCTGCCGTGAAGAACATTGAGGTTTCCTCTTGTGAAGAGTTGATGTCGCTGTCTGTTGATAAGCTCGACGGGTTGCAGCAGTTGACAATTCGAGGTTCTGATAAGTTCAATATGCAGAGGGCAATGATATTACCATCCTCTCTTAAGAAGCTCAGCTTGAGTGATTGTCAGGGCATAGAATCCATCAACCTCGGCAATAGCCAGTTGGCAAGTTCTCCAGTATTTGAGGAACTTAGCATTTACAACTGTTCAGACCTCAAGTCCATTGGTGGTGCAGCAGCTGTTGATAGAATAAAGAAAGTGAGTATAAAGGAGTGCCACGAGCTCAAGGAAATACAACAGCCGCTCTTTCACTGGTATGTACAATGACGGGCAATTTAACTACTGTATGCACATCATTTGTTCTTCATAATTTATTCTTAGATAATTGCATGTTAATCTCCCTATATCGCTCCTGAAAAATAAAATAGACCTAGATCTTTCAGCTCATTAACCTTTTTCATTTGTCCAGCCTGGTTGGTACTTCTGATGATTAAAACGGAATTTGGGACATGATGCACGGCGGCGCCGCCTTCATTGAGAACATGATGCACGGCGGCGCCGCCTTCATTGAGAACACACGCTAGGGGAGCCTGTAATCTGGTTTTCTTCAGGAGATGGAAAGGAATCAGATCAGATGTATGTCGTGCAGGGCTGTTGGAGGAGTGCGAGGAAAGAAAATTAAGGGCACTTTGATGCTCCAGAAGCTTGCTAGGATCCTGTATCAACTATAGCAGCAGCGCAGTTGCTTGCTGTGTTATGTATATATCAAGGCAGAGTAGAATTTGAGCCTTGAGTAATGTTTGTGTGTGTAACCTGCATTTCTATTACAACTTATCTACCGTATCTTCATGAACCTACCAATTCGTTATTGCAAAATTAATGTGCGACTCAGAACATGACAGTTCCAGCTTGTTATTTACTTGTAGTAATATGTATTGAAGTATATTATTAAGACGCAGCACCCGTTCGTCTTTTGCTAGTTCTGTGATTGCTCAATTGTAATGGCAAAGTAAATTTGTAGCTAGAGAGATACTACCTCTGTACCAAAATATAAGACGTTTTTTAGGCTAAAATAGCCTATCATAACGTCTTAAATTTTGATACAAAGGTAATAGTATCCAAGTCTTTTCAAGGAGTACAAGGAGCTGGCTGTAGATCTTTTTGAGGAGGCCATGGAAAGAGGTTGAAGATCATCCTCTGAACATTTCAGCGCCATTGCGAGGACGTTGAAGCTGTTTGCGTTCAGTAAAACTGATAGTTGGAGCTGCCCCGTTATTCCAAGACTGAAGGAAAGAAGAGATTGAGCGCTGCCGCATAAGAATCAATCAAGCAGTGGTGGCTTCTCATCGGGTATATAGCCAAAAAAATTATCACTCTTGTGACTAGTGTTGCCAAAAACTATCACTCTTGCAGCTCGTGACAAAAAACTACACTTTTTTGTTTGAAAGTATGTGCACTAGCTGCGCTTTTCAAAATAAAACTCTAGCTGCGGTTTTTAAAGACCATCGTTCTAGCAGCTCGTGACAAATGTCTGTGGGACTTACCATTTTGCTGAAAGTATGTGCTCTAGATGCGCTTTTACCCAAAAAGGGTTTCCCCCGCAACCAACCGAACCATACATGAATAGGTGCTGGGGCGGAAGCAGCACAGTCACGCCCAAAAGAGACGACAGAGAAAAGCAAAAGAAACAAATGTCGACAACGGCGGATCAACAAAAAACGAAGAAGTCTCGCGATCGCAGCACCCACCAGGATCTTCCACTAGACTCCAGGACTCCGAAGCGCTTTCGTTCTTTTTCCCTAGCTGTACTTTTCAAAATAAAACTCACGATTTTGAACTTTTTTTTTTTAGTTTTAGGGGTAAAACTTGGAGATTGACCGAAAAGAATCTCAAGATCAAGCGATCGATCTTTCACTGAAGGGATGAATCAGTGCGCCACTTGATGTTTGAGTGTGGGGTAGCTAGTTATGTCCGGAGTGTAATTAATGAACATTTTGGACTAACCTTAGGCACTGATTAGTATCTATTGCTAAATTTCGGCTATCCACTAAAAATAATTCTTCCTTAAATACAATTTGTACAACTGCCATTGGAGTCTATATATGGGAAACTAGAAATTCCGTCATCTTTGAGAATGCCATATGGCTGTCTGTACTGTGAATAAGTTTTTTTTTGCGGGAAACTGTCGATCTATTCATCTTCAATCATGGTAGTACAACGAACACCAGAAATAATAAAAATTACATCCAGATTCATAGACCACCTAGTAACGACTACAAACACTAAAGCGAGCCGAAGGCGCGCCGCTGTCATTGCCCCTCCATTGTCGGAGCCGGGCGCAACTTGTTGTAGTAGACAGTCGGGAAGTCGTCGTGCTAAGGTCACATAGGACCAACGCCACAGAACAGCAACCGCCCCCGATGAAGAGAATTTTAGATCGGAAGGATCCAACCTGAAGACACATGAACAAAGACGAACAAAACCCGGATCCGAGCAGATCCACCAAAAACAACCACCGACCAAATCTCGCGAGATCCGCTGGAGACACACCTCCACACGCCTTCCGACGCTGCTAGACACACCATTGGGACGGGGGCTGGGCGGGGAGAATCTTATTCCATCTTCAAGAAGCCGCCGCCGTCTCAGTCTTCTTGAGCAGGACAAAAACCGTAACAAAAATTGAAGAAGCACCTGAAAACGGAGCCCTCCCGCCGGCAAGGGTCGGGATCCACCGCACACTCATGGCCCTAAGACCACAGGAGACGTGGAAGATCGGCGGCGTCACCGACGGGAGGCAGAAACCCTAGCCACCTTTTCTTGGAGGAGGGACAAAGGGAGGATCCGAGTATTTAACCAAAAACTACCACAATTCACGGAACGTGACGAAAAACTACCACTTTACGATTTTGTGCGAAAAACTACCATTTTTTTCCTAAATCGTGGCAAAAAACTACCAAGTCTGAAAAGAGCCCGATTTGGCTCTTTTAAGCGCGTTTCTGACAGAGTTGGCCCACACATAAGTGAGCTAAAAAAGCAATCGGGTCCTTGTTTTTTTTAAAAGCAATCCAGTCCTTCCTTCCTTCGAGGCCCAGCACGGCGAGCACATCCAGTCCTGTAGCAGCGGCAGCGGCAGGAGGAGGAGGATGGTGGTGAAGAGCGGAGGCGGCAGCGGTGCGAAGGAGGGGGCCGTGGGCGCGGCGGTGCGGCGGTGGGTGGAGGCCGGCGGCGGGAGGCTGGTGCTGGACGGCGGGCTGGCCACAGAGCTCGAAGCCCACGGCGCCGACCTCAACGACCCGCTCTGGAGCACGAAGTGCATCCTCTCCTTCTCGCACCTCATCCGCAAGGCAAGCCGCCGCCGCCCAAGTCAATCTGCCGGCCACCGACGTGCGCAGGGGCACCGAAGCTTCCTCCATTCCGTCCTTCCGCCCGACCCGCGCAGCGATCTTGATTCCGCCGGGGCTGGGGAATGGGGGTGGAGGAGGAGGGCGCCATCAACGGCGGCGAGGAGGGCCCCGGCCTTGGCCTCGCGGCAGAGCCGCATGACCGCTGGGTCCTGCTCCGCCCCGGCCAGGGCTACAAGGTGCGATTCTGCCCCGGTCTCTGATCGACTGGCTACAGGACTAGATTGCTTTTTAAAAAAAACAGGGACCCGATTGCTTTTTTAGCCCACTTATGTGTGGGCCAACTCTGTCAGAAACGCGCTTAAAAGAGCCAAATCGGGCTCTTTTCAGACTTGGTAGTTTTTTGCCACGATTTAGGAAAAAAGTGGTAGTTTTTCGCACAAAATCGTAAAGTGGTAGTTTTTCATCACGGTTCCGTGAATTGTGGTAGTTTTTGGTTAAATACTCGGAGGATCCAATAGACGTGGTTTTACTTTTTGTACTGTGAATAAGTTGTTGGGGAGGATTTTGGGAACAGTCGAAAATTGGCAAATTCTGTCACCAGATTTGGGGAAGAAAAGGCTGGAGGTCTTCTCCATCTTCCTGACTGGGAGATTGCAAGAACCTCTACAGATCCTGGTCTCCCCAACCGATCTCATCACCGCCACTAATGTGGAAGATCAGTGTGTGGAGAGCTCTTCGCTTAGGAAATACTCCCTCTGTTCCAAAATAAGCGTCTTGAGCTTAGTACAAAGTTGGAGGGAATTGCACAAACCACCACTTATTGGGGCTGATGTTGCGCAAAATACCTACTATATGGGTTTGTTGCGGAAAACACCACATATTGGTGTAATACATTGCAGATAGGTCTAATCTAGTATTTGGATACATTGACGTAATTACAAACAAATGGGTCCCGCTTGTAAGTGCACGCGTGGCAATAAAAACCGGTCACATCAGCCAACATATTAGACTGTCATTATCTTCAAAACATGTGGTCCAGTTGAGCCGAAACTTTCCCAGATTAGTATTTATTACATGTAGTATTTACTGGAATTATTTCACATTTTTCTGAAAATTTCAAATTTTAAACAAAAGAATATGAATGGGCTAACTAAAACTTCCATTATTTAGCAAATCATTAATCCAAATGGGGTAAAACTTTCCGGAATGGCACTGTACACATGTGTAATTTACTATAATTTTTTCCGGAATGGGCTAACAATTTTAAACCCAAATTTAAATAAAGCAAGTTCGGCATGAGATCACCAACACAAAAACATGGTAGATATTGTTCCCATTAGATTTTCATCAGGTTTGAACATCCAAGTACTTGCAAAATCGCAACATGGCAATTACAAACTACTATACGCCATTCATTCTTGACGAGGCTGGTACCCTAGACCTGGAGTGAAGTAGGAAAACAATCTGCTGGCTTCATATCGGCGCATAACCTAAGTAATAACAACACAAACGCCCAAAAAAATAGGATCCTAAACAAAAATACGTCGATCAACGGCAAAATTTCTGCCCAAAATTGGGGTTTCATGAGGGAGAAGAAGACCTAGGGTAGGGGAGAAGACGAGCAGAGCTTGCGTGAGAGGGAGGGGGGGGGAGGGCGCTTGCCACTCTGTACGAGATGGTTGGTATCTTGTTTGATCGACATGGGCTTTCAGCCCATCTTTTTTTTCAGTCGGCTTCCAGCCCACTTATTAAACTGTTTTTTTAACTCTGGTCTTTTCACTTCTTGGTCTAATATATGTTGGCTGATGTGGCCGGTTTTTATTGCCACGCGTGCACTTACAAGCGGGCTTATTTGTTTGTAACTATGTCAATGCATCCAAATACTAGATTAGACCTATCTGCAATGTATTACACCAATATGTGGTGTTTTCCGCAACAAACCTGTATAGTAGGTGTTTTGCGCAACACCAGCCCCAAGAAGTGGTGGTTTGTGCAATTCCCTCTACAAAGTTGAGACACTTATTTTGAAACGGAGAGAGTAGTAGATAGTTTGTTTCGAGCTTCTGATGTTTGGAAACCTACGCGTGTGTGTGTGCGCATGCTTGATAGCACTTTGTTATAAAGAAAGTTGATTTGTTGTTGAAGCCACGTCTAAAAGAGCATGCCCCTCTATCTAATTAACCCAAAGTAAGGGCTCCTTTGATTCACAGGGTTTGAGAAGCGTAGAAGTAGGAAACATACAGGAACAGGATGTACTGTCAACTGAAATCCTACGTCAGGTAGCAAAACAGAGGATTTTTTTCATGAAGTCCAACCTCATGCTTGTTTTCCTGTGAAAATGAACTAAGAAGTTCCTATAGGATTGGTTCCTGAGGAATGCAATCCAGCGAATCAAACAGCACGTAAAGGAAAAATTCCAGAGGGTGTCAATCCTATAAAATTCCTATGCAAATCCTATGAATCAAAGGAGGCCTAATTGGGGTGTGGTGGAGAAGGTGGCCGTGACGGTGCCGGCACCAAAGGCGCGGGTGGCGGCTGGTGGGGACGGGTGCGCCAGGGTACGGTGCATGAGGTGCCACGAGAATAGATCTGATCGCTTGAACCGGAGAGTGGTAAGCTCGAACTGAAGTTTATTTGACCAATAATTCCAAGTTCGTGACAGCAATCTAAATAGTCCTAGAAATGCCACGTTCATTTGTCATGACATTAAGTTTGGCAAAGTTTTGTAGAAAAATATTTGCTTCGGTTCTGTAAGAAGCTTGGTTGAAAAGCATAGGCGGAAGGAGGCGAATCATCTCACCAACACCTCTAATTAAAAGTTCAAAAATATAAGAACCCATCTCCCTCAAGTTATTGCACTTCAAGACGAACTGAAAAGTGTATCCGATTATTCTGTCACGGATGCACGAGTGAAACATGGCCGATTTCTTTGGATCGAGCATTACACCCCGCAATTGCTGATCCAATGTGCTAACTTTTTTTTTTTGAATTTTCAAAGGGGGGGGGGGGGGGGAGAACTCCCCCACCTGAATATATTTCTCGAACCCAAACACTTTAACACAATGGTACAAATGCCGGGGAGGCAGCAGAGAGAAGCAGGCAGGGAGGCGGGTCCCTATAAGCTATGTTACATGCCAATTCGATCTACCCACGCAGGGCCAACAGCCATACATCAACATGCCCACGATCCGTAGGGCGAAACCGGCTGCGCCAGAGGACCGCGTCGTCGCGGCAAGCTTTGAGGGTGGCAGCCAGGGACGGCGTTTCCCGCCTGAACACAACCGTGTTTCGCCGCTTCCAGAGATGCCAGCAGCATAGCTGTACGAACGCGTGTGGCGAGGCGTCACCGACCGCCATGGTGGCATCGAAGAGGTGCAGGGCACTCACAGAGGCCCCAGGAGTGGGCAGACGCAGCAAGCCCCAGAATTCACGCGCGAAGGGGCAGCCGAAGATCAGGTGATCCGGCGTCTCGAGGATTGCCCCACACTCCGGGCACCCGGCGCCCTGAGGCTCGACGATGTGTTTCTTCAGAAGATTGTCGCGAGTGTGGATACGGTCGAGCGTCAGCAGCCAGGCGAAGAACCGGACCCTGGAGGGCGCCGGCAATCGCCAGAGGAAGGCGGCGTTCTCCACGACCTCGCCTCCTAAGCGGAGGAGGCCATAGGCCGCACTCGACGCCATCCGCCCGCCTCTACCATCGCAGAGGACCAGGCGGCGATGGTCGGCCTCGCGTCCCCCCTCCCCCGCGCCCCCAATGAGTGGGAGCAGGAGGAGGCGTTCCCGGGCGGCAGCAGTGGAAAGGCGGGGCACCAGCACCGCGTCCAGCCCAAGATTGCGCACAGCCCAAACCGAGACCTCCGAGCATGTCGCATGGGAGGCCAGAGCCGGGAAAGCACATCGCACGGGGCCACAGGGGAGCCACAGAAGGCCGTCATCCTGCCATCCCCCACCGAGACGCGGGTGAGAGCGCGGTAGACAGGCATAAGCCCCCGGAGCGCCGCCCAGTGCTCGCCGGCGAGCCCCGAGCTACGGGGGTCCAGGAGGAGACGCTCCCCCAGGGAGCTCCAGACCCAGGTCGCCCAGCGGGTCAAGGGGACAGAGTGGAGTCGGTGCAGGATCTCCAATGTGCTAACTGATTTTCGTTTGACATATAATCGATGCCTAGGACTGTTGTTGTAACAGACGGGTGCTGCCATATCAAGGCGCAAATGATAAAAACACAGAGTTTGGAAGTTCTTTTTTTACATAGTACAAACGCAGACAATCATACATAAGCACATATACTCACCCCTATGAACGCACACACACACCCTACCCCTATGAGCATCCCTAAGAGACTGAGTCGGCACAACGTTTGGAAGTTGGAACATGTCCCATGATGGTGATAAACTTAGGCCTCCTTTGGTTTACACAAACTTTGTAGGAAAATTATCTTTAGGCCCTTTGGTTTGCAGAAATAGACTCTTGTTCCTATCCTTCGTATTTCAATGGGAAAAAACATCGGCATATGCCTAGTGGGAAAATGAATCCTTATCATGTGAAACAAATGATATATTGTTCCTAAGCCTCTATTCTGAGTATTCATAGGATTTGAAATACATGATATTTCACTTTCTATAGACTATGACTCATTTTTTTTTCGAAAAGGAGGATTCCCCGGCCTCTGCATCAGAAAGATGCATACGGCCATTAGACTATGACTCATGCCCGTATGATATTCCTATCATATGAATCTAAGTCCTAAATAACATTCTCGTCGACTTTCTACTTGCGTACAACATCAAGAGCACCTTCGGTGGTTACAAATCCCGATGCTTCCAAATCCTAGCTAGGATGTCCGTGGGTTCAAAACTAGCATCAAAAAACTATTCTTATCAGAGTCCAATACTTGTGTATGCTATGTGTTTTTATTTGAATCTACCAACGATTAAGCTCTACCCCTTTGTTGGCCCTAGGTACGAAGGCTGGCCTCTGTGAAATTTTGATCCTATTCCATCTCTCTTCTCATGCTTAAATAGGGCACCATTATACTGACATCTCATAACACCATGTGACGCAACAACCATGAGATGGATGCTTTCATGTAGTTCGATACTGCCATAAGGAGCACATGCGCATTTATGTATGGTCGGTCGTGAGCATCCCGCCACCAGTGGACTTTCTGCAACTGCTTCTGGCACGGTCTGTATATTCACCAGAATGATTAACGTTCCAGAGGTAAATTTAACATGACTGAAGAATGAGAACACGGTGGTCAACGAAGAGACACTTGAACGGAACCAACCGTGCCCTTGAAGCAGATATCCAAGAGTGACCCGACGCCGAATCGGACCGTTCCGTGCACTGTCTCGTCCAGGGAGGCGAACATGTCCTTGCTTCTCGTCATGTGGCTGCTAGCTCCCATGTCCGCGTACCACGCGCCATCGCCAGCGTCCTTCGGGGCCACTTTCTCCTTGTTCAAGTACTCCCTCCGTTCTGAATTACTCGTCGATACATCCATTTCTGCGACGAATAATTTAAAAGTCGATACATCCATTTCTGCGACGAGTAATTTGGAACGGAGGGAGTAGACGGCATGTGGCGCCGCCAGCGTGCCCAGCTCTAGTGAGCACACCTGTGTCATCACCCATCAGTAGCGGCCACAACAACAAATTCTGCGTTGAAGAAACCTTAGCGGCCACAACAGCCAGCCAACCCGTGACCTCCTCCTCCCCCCTCCCCCCGCGGCGGCGCCGCGCCGCACCGGGGCCAACCCGCCAGGCCTCCTTCTCCCCCCCCCCCCCAGCGAAGGACCCTCCCGTCGCCGCCCGCCGAGGGCATCGCAGGCTAAGCCTGCGGGCCGCAGCGGTGGCGGCGGCAACCTTCCTCGGCCGGCGATCGAATCTGGATGGCGGCGACCCACTCCGGCCGATTCAAGGGCGGTGGCGCAGGCCGGCGCGACCAGGGTTGTCGTGCTGGCGGCGGCGACGAAGAGGTCACGTCGGCGGCTAGGGAGCCCGATCTGGATCCCATTCGGATCTGGGTGGTGGTTCCTTGAGCCGTCGTGTGCACCCTTTGTTCCGGCGCGGCAAGCGGCCTCTGGACTAGGCCCGTGACACGAGGATGTCGGGGGCCCCGGCCCTGGGCGTGGAGGTGGTGGCCATCTTCTTCGCTGGAGCTGGAGGTGGTCGGCTAGATGATTGTGGTTTCTCGCATCCAGTCCCGGCGTCGAGTGAGAGACAAGGCTGCCGGTGAAAACCGTGCTATGACTCGGGTCATGGCGGGCGATGGCGGCGTTTTCGCGTCGTTATCTTGGTGAAGACATCGCCACTGCAGCTTTTGTCGACTTGCTTGCGCTGCTCTGGGTGAAAATCTAGACCCGAAATTTCCGGATCGGACGATGACGGTGCTTTTGGCGTCGTTTTCCCTTATGGGGGCATTGTTTTTTAGCAGCGGTTGGATGTAGGACCAGAGGACTTCTTTGGTGGAGCGATGCGTCATCTCACTCATTGATGGCCGCGGATCTCGGCGGCAAGGCGCTGTGGTGACTCTGCGTCCGATGCGCGGAGATGGACTCACGCAGGAGGGTGACGCGGTCTGGCGTCGTGGTGGCGTCGACGTCAGCTAGACCGGACAAGGTAGATGCAGCAGTACAGCTCTGAAGATGGATTGGTGACAGGTGGCTGCGGCGGCCTCATACCCGGCAGGCGTCCTGGTTGAGGAGTGCGCCGGACCAGTGAGTGACCCATACCCGGCAGGCGTCCTGGATTGGACCTCCGGTCTTAAATATTAGGTTTGGCTACGAGGTCTGTTGGCTGTATTGGTTCCTGCTTCAAGTCGGCTCGTACCCGACGAGGTAGCTTGTACTAACGAGTCTGCTCCTGATCGACCTACACCAAAATCACACACGCGTACACAACGGCAAGCCACCGGAAAACAAACGCACGCACGCAGTGTTGGGATTAGTGCCAAAGGCTCATATCAAGCCTTGTCTTTGCTTTATGGATCTCCAGCTCGCGGTTTGGTACAGGTTTACAGGGACAGGGGTACACCTCAGTATATATAACAAGTTGAACTTGACTTCATATTTCATAAACAGTTCAACTTGGCAGTGTTTAGTTTGAGGACAGACTACCCCAGAATCCCTATATTCCAAATACGGACACAATTTCTCTTCAAGTTTGACAAACAAGGAATGAGTTTCTCACATATAGAAACTAGACTGATACAACTTGCTTACCAGTGGAAGATATTTGCATTCATCCATCTATTAATTTCTTTCAGAAATTGGAAGAAAATATTATGTTACCAATCACTCCAACATTATGTGTCTACAACAATTAATGTGCAAACTGTTTATTAAGTCGAGTTCAACTTGTTAGCTATGGTTTTTGTTAGCTTTTTTGTTGCTGGACTTCAAACTTAAACAACCTCACACGAAATAGGAGAAAAAATATACTCCCTCCGTTTTTTTTTAGTCTGCATATAAGGTTTGGTCAAAGTCAAGCTTTGTAAAGTTTGACTAACTTTATATTAAAAAATATAAACATTGACAATATGAAATCAACATTATCAGATGCACCACGAAATGTATTTTCATACTATATAGTTTTTATATTGTAGATGTTCATATTTTTTTATATAAATTTGGTCAAACTTTGTGTAGTTTGACTTTGACCAAATCTTATATGCGGAGTAAAAAGGAACAGAGGGATTACTGTTCACACTAATTGGGGGTATTAATTTTCTGTTACTGTATTTGTGGCTATGTTAGCAACGTATTAAATGCAATCACCCTAATTGAGATACAATTATATTTTCAATTGTCAATATATAGGTCAAAAGTCTGAAAAGACATATTGCGACTCATACCGTACAATTATCGCCAAAGGGAAACGGTGGAACTTAACGTAATCAAGCCAATAATAACATGAGACACCAAGAGATCAAGGCAAGACAAAAACCTGCCAGAGCTTGACAGTGACGGGGGCAACAACGATGCAGTAGCCGAGGAGGTGAGAACTGATGTACTGGCTCCGATAGCAGTAGCTCCAACCCCTTCATCTTCAATGGCAATGCCGCCCCTGCTTCACTGTCTACCTGACCACACAAGACAACAGTTGCCATGGAGAGGAGGAACAACAAGCCATCTTCAATGGCAATGCCGCCTAAGCTTCACTATCTCACCTGACCACACAAGACAACAGTTGCCATGGAGAGGAGGAACAACAAGCACCCCTTATATACACTTCAGGGTTTCCATTCGAGCCTCCGGCATTTCGGGAAAAATCAAACAGAAAGCTGTTTTTCTGGGCAGACTGTTTTGTCTTCTTCGGTTTTTCTTTGTTTTTTCTTTAATTATTTTATGTATCAAACTAAATCTTCATAAAGACCGATCCTGAACCGTTCCAATGTTAAGCATCGTTGTACATGAACTATCAGGTGCTGCAGCTACAAATAGTTTTTTCAAGTCCTAGGAGATTAATCCACACCCTCAGCAGCCTTGCATCATAGAAGCCTAGTTGCGACAGTATCTTCATACCAAGTCTTGAACATCATTCACTTCTTCGAGGCGTCAATCCACTTTTGGTGCCTTAATCCTAGTCAAAGTTCGTCAACTACAATATATCAAAAAAAAAGTTTAGTCTGGAATCTAAACTAGACTACCAGATTGGATGTTAGTACAGCCGAATACCTGATATATAAACAGAAAGCTACACTCCTGTAAGAGGCATGTAATGCTAGCAGAATGAAACATGAACTTTACATAAAAGGCAACATTCACACATGCACAAGAACATGCAAAGACTGTCATCATGGCAAAGAGCAAACAATGGAGACTTTTCAGAGCAATTGCAATTGAATATGGAACATAGCAAACACTGCAATAGCATTGACAAAAAATTAACAGATTAAATGTTGGATGGCAACCACTTTTATGTAGCTACTTGTATAGAGATGAACAGATGAGTATTGACCACTGAGGCAACATGAAAATAGAGTAGAAACATCTTGTAAGATGTGTCAGGCATATCTTGGTGATTTCAGAACTTTATATCTAGCTGAATCATATTTCAGAACTTTATATCTAGCTGAAGTCACCTGAGGCAGCTCAAGGTGATCTCCGTCGTCGTCGTTGCCGGGTTCTGTGGCTCGGCCGCTCAGGGAAGACCATGCTTGCCGGAGAGGTGTATAACAGCGACGTCGGCCCGCGATTCGCCGTAAGGGCATGTTGTGTCTGCTTGCTGCGGACAAGGGCCCGAGACGAGTACTCGTCCAGATACTCCTGCGGTCTGATCAAATTCTGCTACATAGTACAACATGCTGAATTTTTATTGCTCACTGAACCCATGATCCCAGCTTAACATAATCATTTCACGAAATGTGTTTCAGGTATTTCATTGTAATCAACGATACCTATGCAAAAAGGTCACTTAGTAATTAAGGAGCAGAGTGATGGTGACAAGCACTTTGCAGTCAGTAGCTAACCGCTTGCAGCTCTGAGAAGGGCTGTGTGCACAAAGTAAGAATACTTGGCAATTAAGGAGCAGCACTTGAAACAGTTAATTGTTCTTCAAGAAAGCTTCAGTTTACATGGGGCCAGATTCAGCGGAGATTCTGAAGAAGTGTGCCAACTTTGACATGCTCCTGGATCGGAACATCATCGAGCAAGCCCATGGATGCAGGCAGCAATGACAAGGTAGGTAAAGAGACACGCACAACTTATGGCATGATTCGCGAGTTCATCTCGCACATGTCCGCTTCCCAGAACTTGAATACCTTGTCTTGCAATGAGGCAGTAATATGTCCGCCGGCTTTCTCTACACAATAACAGTCCTAGAAATGGCACTAGTTTGGGCACTGATTTCTCTCCCTTGTCACAATCTTTGGGGAGGTTGGTGATGCCAATTCTGAATTTCTGATCTCCGCGCGTGGCAACTGCATGCTGAGAGTCCTAGATGTGTTCAAGAATGTCTTGACTTGGGAGATGATCATCTCAAATACGTAGACAACCTTCGGCTTCCAAAACATCTGAACCTTCTAATTACAAGCCTTCCAAAAGGGGATCGAAAAACTGAGGCTTCTAATGACACTACAAGTCATCCTGCTACCCTCGTTAATTCATCCGTTGGAAAGTTCAAGGTTTCAGAACTGCACATTGTTGTCAGGACAATTCAACTTGAAGAAACAAGCAGGATTTGACACTGATGAAACCCAGGGGTTTCCACAGAACCATGGTGTGAGAGAACTGCAAGCAGCACTAACTTGTCTGATCTTCAGGATGCTATTCAAAGATACAGAGGAGCCAGAACAAGTTGTTGGCACCCAAATGCTATATTCTGTTTTTTCTTTTTCTTTTTTGCGGGGCAGCACCCAAATGCTAGTCAACGGGATAAAGAAACGAAAGCATTCTGCAGGCCAGTCCAGTTCAAATGATCAACTTAGTTCTTCTTTCTATGATATCGGGGTTTCCATTCCAGCCTCCGGCTTTTCTAGAAAAATTGAACAGAAGGTTGTTTTTCTGGGGAAGACTGTTTTGTCTTCTTCAGTTTTTCTTTGTTTTCCCTTTCGCTTTTTTCATTGATTTTATGTATAGAACTAAATTTTCATAAAGACCTTGAAGGGGGCATAGTTCAAAGTTCAAACAGATCCTGAACCATTCCAATGCTAAGCATCATTGTACTTAAACTATCAGGTGTAGCGGCTACAGATAGTTTTTTTCAAGTCCTAGGAGATTAATCCCCACCCTCAGCAGCCCTGCATCAGAATCCTAGTTGCGACATTATCTTCATACCAAGTCTTGAACATCATTCACTTCTTCGAGGTGTCAATCCACTTTTGGTGCCTTAATCCCTTGTCAAATTTCTGTCAACTACAATACACCATGAAAAAAGTTTAGTCTGGAATTTAAGCTACAGTAACCAGATTGAGATGTTAGTACAGCTGAATAGCTGATATATAAACAGAAAGCTAAACTCCTGTAAGAGGCATGTAATGCTAGCAGAACGAAAATGAATTTTACATAAAAAGCAACATTTCACACATGCACAAGAACATGCAAAATGGTTTATAGAACCCTCCTAGACTAATGCAAAGACTGAGCAAACAATGGAGACTTCTCAGAGCAATTGCAATTGAATAGGGAACATGGCAAACACTGCAATAGAATTGACAAAAAAAAATTAACAGATTAAATGCTGGATGAGACCCACTTTTATGTAGCTACCTGTATAGACATCGACAGGTGAGTATACCACTGAGGCAACATGAAAATAGAGTAGAAACATCTTGTACAATATGTCAGGCATATCTTGGCGATTTCAGAACTTTATATCTAGCTGAATCATATTTCAACAATCTGTTGCCATCTGAAGCCTGACATTACCACATTTGAAGCCTCTGCCAACAACCCCAAGGTTATTTACAGTACTTCTATTGCTTCTGTTGTTGCCATTTGAGTTTTCCCCTAATGAATAATGAATGACTAAATCGGTGTTCATGTCAAAAAACGACTGTTACCAGAATTAACCCTAACAGGAAAAAAAACACATTGATGCATGACCATCAATTTTATTGAGCCATTGGAAACTCATAAAGAAATAGCAACAGGAAGATATGCATACAAGTGCTTAAATGATCCAACTTATTCATTATTACATGACCATGATAATGAATTGGCTCATTTAACACCAACTATTGACATTATTACATAATTAAGACATGATTGCTGAAAAGAGGAACTCTCTTATATGTAGTAAAAGCTACCTTGTGCAAGTACACTATTTAGATAGTTCCATATATGTTCGAACTGGCATTGCTATTCCAAGTGTAGATGTAAGAAAGATAAAATTATTCTTATATAAATTTAGAAAGCAAATGGCTGACATATGGCACCAGACACAAGTTAAAGATATGGTCAATCCATGGCACAAGTGTTTTGAAATGTAAGCATTTTCAACATCATCTACTACTAATTAACAATAATTATTAGCAAAACAGCATTGAATAAACGGTCTTCTACGGAATGATGATGAGAATCCACAAGACAAGTCCAAACAGCAAACAGTTCCTTCCAAGACCCAAACAAGACTATTACTAGTTTTCATATACAGAATCACATGGCCATTTTATGTGTATATGACTATCTGCAGGACATGGCAGTGCCCCGTTTAGACTATGGGGCTGTTTGATCCCAAAAGTTACTATTCCATAGAAGTGAAATTCCATATAAAAACCTAGAGAGCAGTCCAACTTCAAAGAAAATAAAGCGCTTCAGAACACAGTTGTGCAGCCCTGACCCCTGGCACCACCACTGATCCAGAGAAAGGGACGGTGATAGACAATACCTTCTTACCGCTTGGCAACCAGTTCGTCCTATAAAGCTAAAACATCTAAAACTGTTCTAAATTCATCTCATGAACAAAACAACTAAAAGTCCGAAAGCAACTAATGGCACATGGTGCTAATTTTAAAGAGCACTGAACTAAGGGGGAGTTCTTTTTCTTCACAATCACATATGTACAAATGCTTCAGGGTAGCTTGTAATG
The DNA here is from genome assembly GCA_032464435.1 of Aegilops umbellulata. NCBI lineage: Eukaryota > Viridiplantae > Streptophyta > Magnoliopsida > Poales > Poaceae > Aegilops > Aegilops umbellulata. The sequence continues at coordinate 22,268,507 of CP136054.1, forward strand.
GGGAGGGGTTTAGGAGTAGAGCCCTCACCTGATACTGTGGTCGCAACGGATGCATCCGAAAGTGTTGACAAAGTCCCCATCCTTGATAGCATTGGAACCAACGTCGGACAGTTGCTGCGCCTGATTTACTATTTTCCCCTCCTCACTAGGCTTCAAGACCAGCAGATTTTGGTGGTGGCCTCAGGGCACAGGGGTGTAGAAGGTGACAACTGGAACCACAATACGGAAGCCACAATCATCACATAACTTCCTCGCCTGCTCAGATTGTAGCTCAATTGCGAAGAGGCCGGCAACCGTACTAACGAAAATGACATTTGCTTCCTCGGCAAAGCCCACCAGTAGCACTCTAGAACCTTCATCCAAGCGGGCACTAGCTGGGAGCAAATTGCGCAGGTGGATGACCCGGCTGAGCACCCATCGTGCGTCTGTGCCATCACTCGCCTCTCTTGTCCACAATTTGATATGCGGATGCAATTCTTGGATTACCCCCAGCCCACCATCCTCTGCCAGCATGAGACTATATAGGCAGTCAGAGTCGTTGTCTGGTGCGCTGAACACAGTTAGGGAGTGCCTGGACAAGTCATACTCCAGGATCGACCCACTCCTCTCGTCGTCGTAGAAGATGAAGTAGAGCAGAGAGGTGCCAACGAGCACGCTGAAATGCTGTATGACTTCCATTAACTCGCTGTGCGTCGAGGTCGGCTCGCCCCACGCACCGGTCTCCGACGAGTACGCGCACGCCGACGTGCTGCCATACTCGCCGGTGTCTTCCTCGATGTCGGAGGACGAGGAGATTGAGAGCACGCGGAAAGGGCCCCCGAGGCAGCCGCGATGGTCGCACCCATCGGCCGCGCAGAGCACGGCCGCGGTCGAGTAGCCGCGCTCAAACGCCGCGGGCACAGGCACGAGGTGCTGGGCGCCCGTGATTGGCTCCCACACCAGGAGTTCCCTGGCGTCCCGGCGCTTGGGGAGGAAGAGGGCGCGGCCGTGGCGGCAGTCGATGGCCAGCCAGGAGCGGTGGGCCGGGGTGGCCAGGGAGAAGGGCGATGCCATGGTGGGGACGAAGCAGGAGGTGCGCTCGCTGGCGAGGAGGCCGAGCACCGGGGGTGCCCCGTGGAGCTCGTGGAGGCGGCGGCGGAAGCCAGGGCCGGAGACGGCGGCGCTCCAGGCCTTGGAGACGAGGGAGGAGCGGAGGAGGCAGGCGGGGTCGTCGGTCGGCAGTCGGAGGAGGATCTCCTCGACGAGCTCGTCCGGGAGCGGCGGCGGCGGCGGCGGCGCCATGGCGGTCGCTAGGTCTTGGGTTGGGTGTGTGCGGTGCGGGAGACGGTGTGGAGGGCAATGGTTCGGCTCAACCAGGTCCAGGAGATTGGACTCGACTCTGCCGTACCAAAACGGGTACACTCGTTTTGACTTTTGATGACAGAGGCTACACAGATCCTGAGGTTTGGTATTTGTGAGCTTCTCAGTGATCAGCTATTTTGGTTGTTTCTTTTTGCACTGAAAAATGAGAAACTCTTTAAATCCCCCGATCGATATCTCGCTCCGTCCACCCGCGGCGGTGTTGTAAGCCATCATCACTGGCGGTGGCGGTGGCGTAGCTGCAAAATAGCATCATGGAGGTACCGGCGATAGGGACAGTGACCGGCATCGCCCTATGGCTTTTTTGCAGCCCCGACGCAAATGTGTGGCAAGGGATGAGCAGACAGTGGCCATCGTCATGCCTCGGCGGAGTTGCGCTTGTTGGGTCGCACCATCCGCTGTTGTGAGGTTGCTGGCGTCGGTGTCACGATTGAGGCGTCGGTGTTGTTGCCGTGCGGTTCGCAACATCCTCGTTCTTGCAGAAGGTTGTGTTGTGTCGCGTCGCTAGGCTTGTTGGGAAGTAAGATGCGCTCCACGCTTTGATCGTATGGCTAATCAGGCGGCTAATCTTTCTCTGAGATAAGCCTGCTGACGTCTAGGAGCCGTCGTGGAAATTACGCAAAAGTCTATACATTTATGTTTGCAAAGAGCCAATTCTAATGATGCCTCATTTTGCAACTTTTACTCAGACAACCCAACCAGGTATCAATATGTAAATTGAGAGGTTATCGTTGATGTCAAATTATATATTATGACCATGTTTATGAAATTTGACTGCATTTATATATTGTTGATGTCAAGTTATATATAGCAGACATGTAAGCTTTTCTGATTTCATCTTGTTTATTAGTGCGACAAGTCCAAATTTGACGGTGTGATGATGGAATAAAATCCTTGATTACAAAACCAACTAACGCGTCTACGGGTTGTGCTGCACTTTCCGGATAGGCGGTAGGAATTGAATTTGCCGAGACCAATTCTAGCACATCTTGAGATTGGACACTGTATCACCGGACCAATAACTCGTTCTTTTTCTTGAAAAATGAAAGCATTGTCTTCCTCTAGTACTAGTTCGTTCTTTATGCGGCTCTAATTTGCTTATCTCTCTCTGCTCTGGTATATACAATGCCTCTACCCATGTATCCTTTTCTTTTTCCTACATGTCTTTTTCGAGATAGAATGTTTGTTCATATTAATGCAGACGTATGACACACCTTAGATTTCCAACTTAACACATTTGATTACTACTTTAGTAAGTTTTCTTACATGATTCACATCATATTTGCATGACAACAAACAAGCCAAAAGATCAAATCTCTCCAAGCCTTACTTGATGGAATGAAAAGAGATAGGTCCTGATGCACGTTCAAGCCCTTTCATTGGATGCAAAGATTAAATCATATGGTCCTGTTGCGTTTGTGTTTGTGATGACAAAGGTATAGTCTCTCTTTTGTCTTCCATACCTTGCTTGACACAAGCTTTGGAGCTTTGAACATTTGCTTTGTTTGTGCCAAAGACACGCATTTTGCTTTATGGATCTAAACATGGTGGTCCAAATTTGATCATGTGGGCTCGTGCTTTATGGAGCAGCTTGTTTCATGAAGGACTAGAAGGGTTGGGTGTGCTTTGCTGCGTCGTTGGTGTTGTTGGGTTTCTTTAAAAAAAATCACTCTGTTTGAACTCTGTTTGAAAATATATGGTGTATTACTTTTTTAGAAAGTCAAACATTTTAGGTTCAATAAAATTTGTAGAGAAATATATCAAAATCCATAATATCAAATCGGTATTTTTAAATTCATCATGAAATGAATTTCCATAATTTTTTGTTTAATATTGTTGATGTCGATATTTTTGCTGTAAACTTGGTCAAAGTTGAAGAAACTTGACTTTCTACAAAAATAACACCCCTTATATTTTGGAACTGATGGAATATTTAGTTTTGCGGGTGGTGGAGATAATAGTGTGTGTTTTATTTATTTATAATGCGGTGATTTGGTGGGTCTTTTGTGGCGTGATTCTGAGTTATCCGCTAACCAAACTATATTTATGTGAGGAATTTCGGTGTCGATGGTCGCAAGTACTACAATATCATGTGGTGGAGCATCTTTTTTAGATGGTGGGAGGGTGCGCATGATTGATACGTTTTCATAGGCGTGTTGCTGGTGATTGATTTAAAAAATCTTTGGCCCGGTCAAAATAGTAAACCAAATTCAAAATTGAATAGCTCAATTGTATGAAAGAGTTTTAAAATTAGTTAACACATTGAATTAAAAAAATTGAATGGGAGAGAGAAAGTGTTGACCCGGTCAAAATTGGTTGGCCCAATTCTAAATTGAATACGTCAACTAATTTTGAGGATTAAAAAGTCAGGAAGCATAGTGTATAGTACTTCCTCCGTAAAGAAATATAAGAGCTCATTGAAAGAGTTTTGAGAAATTGTTGACCTGGTTAAAATTGGGCGATCCAATTTTAGTTAGAGACCTCAATTGAATGTAAGCTCTTTAAAACTAAGAAGCTTACTGTTATAGAGGATTATGTGATTTAACTTAATTCATCCCGGCATCAACTTTAAAATTGGAAAAGATAATGTTTGTCTAGTATGTTCAGCTTTATTTTTTTTTACACCTGTAAATGGCAGCCAAAGATGAGATACGATAGATATCCTTTCAGTTGACAAATTCAGTGTCGGCAACGCATGGAATCCAGATCTGGGTGAATAAAACCATCCTGGAAAAAGGAATTCGTTCCATTTCATTTCCAAACTGAAATGGAAACAAAGGGTGCCATTTCTACTTCTTGTTTTGGATAACTAGCTCTGGGGAAGCAAGTCGGCAGGGCATCCTGCACCGCGCATCCATGGCCGGATCCCACGGGGACCAACGCAGGGAGGGAGCGACGCTTTTGTTTCCGCCCGTGGACGCGTGGCCATGGCTGGCGCGAGTCCCCCCAACGGAGTAGGGTCGAAGGCTGCCGCGGCTTCACGGCCACTGCTTCCCTCTCCGTCTCCCTCTATACATATCCCTCCCACTGTGCGTATCTCACTGTGCTCTACTCTACAGTCTACTCTATCTTCTTGCTCTGCACTGCGCCGCTACCTGGTCGGTCAAGAGAAGGAGAGATGCCTAGCGCGGGGCTGGAGGCGGGGTCGAACAAGGTGGACGTGGCCATCGACCTCGGGAACCCGCTGCTCAACCGCACCGTCGACGGCTTCCTCAAGATCGGCGCCGTACGCGCCCTCTTCCTCCTCCCTCCTCTTTCATCCAATGTTTGCATATTGCAATGTCTCTGATCCAATGTATGTGCGCAGGTCGGCGCCTGCAGGGTGGTCGCCGAGGACGCCTTCGACTGCATCCACAGGGGTAACCGCATCGCATCCCATCTCTCCTACTCTAGCTAGTGTAGAAGCGGTGTTGTTAGCCACAAGATCTGGATTTATTTGTGTGGATGTTTGTTCAGTTAACTCATCAACTGATTCTCTCTCCAAAAAAAAACTCATAAACTGATGGAACCGTTCCCGGAAATAGATAAAAAGGGGATTTCCTCTTCTGGGTGAAGGTCCACATCTTCGCAAAGAAGCAGAGTAGCTTAAGGTTCAGAACGTGCCGTTTTTCAGTCAACACCTTACCATATTCAGTTGTTCATCAAGCACCAGCAGCTTAGATTCAGAACCGCCCAGATCTAGGTTAGATCCTGGCCAGATGCTGCCTGTTGTTGTAATCCAGTGTTATAGAGCAGTATTTTTCACTCGTGTACAGTAGGGCATACTCTACATCAGTTTTTGTTGGTGCTATGCACACAAATGTGACACCAAATTGTCTTGGTTTCTTTGCAGGGGATATCTCGAAGCGCCAGCTTGAAGAGTCGGTGAGCATCAGTTTCCGCCGCGCTTGTTTTCTCTCACTTTGTCTTGTAACCACCCGTGGCTCGACGCCATCGCTGTTGTGTAACTATAGGGCATTATGTTGTACCATCTACCCTTAGTTTTGCTGCTGTCTGAGTGTCAGACAACTAGATGTTCCACTCGTTGTTCGGGAAATCGGTAATTGGTAACTGATCGGTCGGGTGGCGAGTAGGGGATTAATAGGCGAATCGGCCTGTTAACCGGCCGATTCATCAGTTCATTCTCTGCTCGGTGACCCTTTGAGCAGGGATTACTTGGCTACTTAACTAATTAATCAGCCAATTTTTTCCAAACATCTGTTCCACTAGTAGTTTACTGATAGGCAGATGATATATTCTACGCACTAAATGTTCAGTACTTCAAGCTATTTCAATAGCAGCGCCTAGTTTCGAGCATACCCTCGTAGGATAATGTATAAGTTTTTTTTTTTTGAGCAAAGGATAATGTTTAAATGGAGGAAAGAGAGCTTAACTGAAAGTCTAAGCCCCTGCACCACTATTTTTGTATAATTACTCTGTACTTGTGGATTAGTGAAAACTCTGTGGCCTTATTTCTGCTCATGCGTTAAGGTTCAGGCAATAGTCCACTGATGTGGTATTCTGGTCTTTTATGCAGCTGAAGAAAATGTGCAAGGAGGGTGCATATTGGGGTAACTAACTAAGTAGAAGAACATTTCTCTATTGTCTCATTTGGCTCAATATATAAATGTGTTAACATGAATCGTTCATCCGTTCTTCTAATTCTCGCTGACAGATTCAGATGCTTTTCTGACCAATCTGCAGGTGCTGTTGCTGGGGTGTATGTAGGCATGGAGTATGGAGTGGAAAGGGCCCGTGGTGACCGTGACTGGGTAATGATCGATTCTCTGAAAATGGTTCTTTCATGTTTCTTGCACTTAACTGAACCTTAGGTGGAGGAAAAATCTACCTGCATGACTGCCGCAAACAATATTATCTGCCTACTTGACAATCTACATCTTTCTTTTGTTGAGTAAGATCTTGAGCTAATTACTTAATTAGTAAGAGGAGATTCAATCAGATCCATGGCATCTCATAAATCATGATGACAACTTTTAACTTCTGTCTCCACACCGTGTCAAAAACGCTCTTATATTGTGGGACGGAGGAAGTATTTGCATTCATAATCATTGATACCGTTACATGTTTTGTGTCAGTCTTAGATTGTGTATTAATCCCTCTCTTTTTCTCGGTACTCGTGTAGAAAAATGCGTTGATAGCAGGCATTGCAACCGGTGCCCTGGTCTCTGCTGCGAGCAACAACAAAGGGAACAAGATCGCCCAGGACGCCATCACCGGAGGCGCCATCGCGACAGCCGTCGAGTTCATCAACTACCTCACCTAGCCGTGAGGCCATCCATATTCGCAGCGACGTTTTTATCGGACAAGACTGAATAAGAACTTCTTTACTGAAGCCATCCACCCTCTGTGTTAATAATTGGAGCTGTTTCCTCCAATGTTCTTCCTTTTTTTTTTTTGCCTGCGTTCTCATGTCCATGTTCTGAACAATTTATTTTCCTTCGTGGTTTGCATCCTTCAGTTGTGACATCCTTTGTGCTGGCCTAGTTTGGTACTAGCATAGTTTTTGCATAGCCGTAGTAATGGATCACACAGATGCGATTGCTATCTAGTTGAGTAAGTTTAACGTTCGAACACATCAATCAAGGACTCCGTGGCCCAATGGATAAGGCGCTGGTCTACGAAACCAGAGATTCTGGGTTCGATCCCCAGCGGAGTCGCATCTTTTGCACTCCTCCCTCCTTCCCCAGGTTGTGCTATTATTTTTGTTCAGAAAATGTTAATGTCTTCATTACCGTATATATTGTGAACAGCCTGAAACTAAATGATAAATGGCAATGCTAAACTTTCCAACTTATGTAACTCTAAAAATGTAAACAATTACCTCCCAGGTCAAAGTATAGACATTGGACCTTTGTTTAGTACTCCCTTCATTTGTACTCCTCCCTCCTTCTTTTGCACTCCTTCCCAGGTAGTGCTATTATTTTTGTTCAGAAATGTTTATGTCCTCGTTACCGTATATATTTTGAACAGCCTGAACTAAATGATAGATGGCAATGTTAAATTTTGCTTGTTTTGTACTTCCTCTATGGAATATTCTTGTTTTGTACTTCCTCTATGGAATTACTAGTCGCTCAAACGGATATCTAGCAATTCCGGACATAGGGAGTATTATTTTTGTTCTGAAATGGTTATGTCCTCATTACCGTACATATTATGAACAGCCCGAAACTAAATAACTTTGCAACTTATTTAACTCTAAAAGTGTAAACTAACAATTGCCTCTGTTACGAGGTCAAAGTATAGACATTCGACTGGCCTTTGTTTTGTACTTCCTTTATTTTTATTTACTTCGCATTTAGTTTTGACATAAGTCAAACTTTATAAAGTTTGACCAAGATTATAGAAAACAATCTAAACTTTCACAATAACAAATATATATGATGTGGAAATATATTCAATGGTATTGATTTGAATTGTGAATGTTAATATTTTTTTGTGTAAATTTGGTCAAAGTTTACAAAGTTTGAGCGGAGTCGCTTGTTTTTTTGTACTCCCTCCTTCCCAGGTAGTACCATTATTTTTTGTTCAAAAATGTTTATGTCCTCATTACCGTATATATTTTGAACAGCCTGAACTAAATGATATCAATGGCAATTTTTGCTTGTTTTGTACTTCCTCTATGGAATATTCTTGTTTTGTACTTCCTCTATGGAATTACTAGTCGCTCAAACGGATATCTAGCAATTCCGGACATAGGGAGTATTATTTTTGTTCTGAAATGGTTATGTCCTCATTACCGTACATATTATGAACAGCCCGAAACTAAATAACTTTGCAACTTATTTAACTCTAAAAGTGTAAACTAACAATTGCCTCTGTTACGAGGTCAAAGTATAGACATTCGACTGGCCTTTGTTTTGTACTTCCTTTATTTTTATTTACTTCGCATTTAGTTTTGACATAAGTCAAACTTTATAAAGTTTGACCAAGATTATAGAAAACAATCTAAACTTTCACAATAACAAATATATATGATGTGGAAATATATTCAATGGTATTGATTTGAATTGTGAATGTTAATATTTTTTTGTGTAAATTTGGTCAAAGTTTACAAAGTTTGAGCGGAGTCGCTTGTTTTTTTGTACTCCCTCCTTCCCAGGTAGTACCATTATTTTTTGTTCAAAAATGTTTATGTCCTCATTACCGTATATATTTTGAACAGCCTGAACTAAGTGATATCAATGGCAATTTTTGCTTGTTTTGTACTTCCTCTATGGAATATTCTTGTTTTGTACTTCCTCTATGGAATTACTAGTCGCTCAAACGGATATCTAGCAATTCCGGACATAGGGAGTATTATTTTTGTTCTGAAATGGTTATGTCCTCATTACCGTACATATTATGAACAGCCGAAACTAAATAACTTTGCAACTTATTTAACTCTAAAAGTGTAAACTAACAATTGCCTCTGTTACGAGGTCAAAGTATAGACATTCGACTGGCCTTTGTTTTGTACTTCCTTTATTTTTATTTACTTCGCATTTAGTTTTGACATAAGTCAAACTTTATAAAGTTTGACCAAGATTATAGAAAACAATCTAAACTTTCACAATAACAAATATATATGATGTGGAAATATATTCAATGGTATTGATTTGAATTGTGAATGTTAATATTTTTTTGTGTAAATTTGGTCAAAGTTTACAAAGTTTGACTTGAGACAAAGCTTGTGCCTCCTCCACCATGCTCTACTCCGACAAAGGCTATGGTGAAGAAATCTACTCTAAGAAGTGTTAGAGTCATCAGCGTTAGTGCAGAAGCCCCGGAGTTCTCTTTTCTCATGCCACTTCGCAATTCTAAACTCGATGTGATTCTAGGCAAGGTTTGGTTGTCACCAAGCAAAACCATCAGGCCATTGTTCGTAGCGGTTCATATTCCTTGGCTTACTTCTTTGCTCTCAGTGCCTCTCTGTTGCTCGAACATGTCTCGTTGGTTTGTGTTTTTGTTTTCGTCGATGTCTTTCCCGAAGAATTTCTTGGTGATGTCTTTTCGTCTCACCAATGTTTCTTCGTTATTCTGCCGCTTAATAAACTATGTCTTCATGGACTCTCTCGATGAGTTCATGATCATCTACCTTGACGACATCCTCATATTCTCAATCCTCCGGTTAAATCAAAGCCTTTTTAGATCTTCCGTGATGCCTCTCTTCAAGGATTTGGCAGTCTCCTCATGCAAGAATGTTAAATTGTTGCTTTTAGCTCTCGTCGATGGAGTCCTCCTAAGAAGAATTACCCGAAGAGAGATCTAGAACTAGCAAGTATTGTCCATACTCTCATATCTTGTCGGTATCTTTTGCTTGACCGGCGTTATGAAATCTTCATCGGCAACAAGAGCCCCAATATATCTTTTCTCAATTTAATCTCAATCTTCGACAAAGGCGTTGTATGGAAACTATCTCAGATTTTGATCTTGGTACCTTTCATACTCCATGCAAGGCAAATGTCGTCATTGATGCTCTCAGCCACAAAGCTTTTTTGTAATAATCTCATTCTTCAGTCGTCTCATGCATTGTATGGTTCATCTTATCATGAATTCAAGAGGGATTTTATAGTTGAGCTTCATACTATTTTGGACACGGCCTCTTACCCATTTTAATTTGTGGTGACTTTAATCTGGTTAGACAAGACTCTAATAAGAGTAGTGGTTTGATGAACCCTCTAATCACTTCTATATTTAATGATTGGATAAACATATGGTGGCTGCTAGAGCTTCCTATCTCTAATAGGAACTTTACCTGGTCCAATAATCAAATTGATCATATTTTTGCTACCATTGATAGAACTGGGATGCACATTTCCCTCTTTCTTCACTTGTAACTTTTTCAAGGGTGGGCAGTGATCATACTCCCCTGATGTTGGATACTGGGGCTAGAAAGATCAATAGCCCTAAAATGTTTAGGTTTGAGAAATGACAGTTATCTCAACTTGATTTTGTTCATTTAGTTCATGATGTGTGGATTTTTGTCTCTGACACTACCTCTTCTGTGGATAATTCGCAATGCAAAACTAATGTTCTTAGAAAGAAAATTAAAGGCTGGAGTATAAATATTGAGGCTGCCATTAAGAAGAAAAGGAAGGCCCTCCTTATGGAGTTTGATATGTTAGATGTCCTATCTGAATATAGCCCACTTTCTACTACACACTATCATAGAATGAAAGACATTAAGACTGAATTAAGTGAGATTTGGAAAAAAGAGGAGTGCCTTATGGCAGAGATCCAAAGATAGAAAAATTCTTGAGGAAGATCGTAATAATGCCTACTTCCATTCTTTGGCTAATCATAGACACCGTAAAAACCACCTCTCGGAATTGAATGGATCTCAGGGCCTTGTTACCTCTACTTCTGACATGCTTAATGTTGCAACTACTTTTCACAAAGACCTTTTCGCTTTAGAACCAAAACCTAATATCCATCTGGATTCTACTTTCGGCAATGAGAATGATTTAGTGACTGTGGAAGACAATGCCTTACTGGGAAAACCCTTTTCCGAGAAAGAAATACTACCATTGATGGCCTCTTTTTTTATCAAACTCTCTGGCACTTGATCAAAGATTATTTTATGTGGTTGGTGATGGATTTTGAAGCTGGTACCTTAGTTTTTTTTCGTTTAAATTTTACTATTATTACTTTAATCCCTAAAGTTCCCAATGCAAAAGATATGAAAAACTCCAAACCTATTAGTCTAAGTAATTGTGCAGTGAAAATTGCCTCTAAAGCTATGACCACTAGAGTCTCTCCTATTTGTGACAAATTCATATCTCCTAACCAGATTGCTTTTATCAACGGTAGATTCATTTTAGAAAGTGTGGTCAAGGTGCATGAAGTGATTCATAAGATTCATAGGACTGGCACCAATGACCTGGTCCCGAAACTAGACTATTAGAAAGCCTATGATAAAGTGAGTTGGGATTTCCTTGTGGAAATGCTCACTTCTAGAGGTTTTGCGCAAAAATGAATTAATTGGATTTGTAGTTCTCTACATCAAAGCTCATTTTGTGCTAGGAATGACACTAATGGACCCCGCTTTGCTTGAGGGAAGGGCTTGAACAAGGTGACCCTCATAGCTTTTTAATCTGGTGGATGATGTATTTTCTAAATTGCTTGCTAAAGTTGTGAATAAAAAATTGATAGCTAGTCTTCTACGTCATGTGATCTCTGGTGGCGTTGTCAGCCTTCAATATGTTGATGACACCATCCTTTTGTTAGAGGCTTCTACTGAATATGCTAGAAATTTGAAATGGGTCCTTGCTTGTTTTGACAAACCTTCTGGATTAAAGATTAACATCCATAAGAATGACCTCTACACCATACACGTGGATGAAGAGATGTCAAAAATGCTTTGCTCAAATTTCCCCTTTAATACCCGGGAGTCCCTCTTCATTATATAAAACCGAGGAGGAAAAATCTCTAGCCTGTTATTGATAGGATTATTACAAACACTGCTAGATGGTTGGGTAGGAATTTATCCTATAGGGGCAAGTTAATTTTTCTCACTACTTGTATTGATAGCATCCCTAGCTATTGATGTCTAATGATGAAATTTCCTAAATGGCCAATTGATGCCATCACCTCACAAATGTCCCACTTCTTCGGAGAGAATTTAGGGAGGAACATAAATATCATCTTGCAAAATGAGGGCTTATCTCTATGAGAAAAGAGTTTGGTGGGATGGGTGTCCCCAATTTGAGAGATTTTAATATGGTCTTTGGCCAACTCCAATGCACGACCCAAAATGGTCCTGTCGCGTCCGTTTGGGAGTAAATGGACACAAATCGTGGCCCAACGCGCACAGAAGCAAACGGACAAACATCCGTTTTTTGTCCGCCGTCGACGTATTTTTGGCCCAAATTTGGGCCGTGTTTGCATCGAAACGGTTAGCACGGAGACGGGCTGGACGCGCGCCTTTGTCCTCCCCTAGCCCACCCGTCGGGGACACAACGCGTCCACTTTCCCTCTCATTCGCAAAACTCCCTGCGCTTCCCTCCCCTCCCTCCTCCATGGCTGGCGCCCCGAAGAACCCGCAACCGGTGACCCGGCCGCCACCACCGTCCGTCCCGTGCCAAAGAGGAAGAAGAATCCATGGTCGGATCTCACACCAGCGGAGGTCCCGCGGCTCGACATTGAATCGGCCAAGATGAGGGCCAGCAGACTGTTGCGGCGGAGTAGAAAGCCGCTGCCAACTTCATCGCCAAGACCGCGGTTGCGTAGCAGGCTGCGCAGCACAAGGCCGTCATCGACCACAACGAGGCCATCTTCGCCAAGGCCACACAGGCAGCGACGACATAGGCCCACTGTGACGCCCCCGATTCAATCGTACACTAATCATGCACGCAAATGTGTACGATCAAGATCAGGGACTCACGGGAAGATATCACAACACAATTCTAAAACATAAATAAGTCATACAAGCATCATAATACAAGCCAGGGGCCTCGAGGGCTCGAATACAAGTGCTCGATCATGGACGAGTCAGCGGAAGCAACAATATCTGAGTACAAACATAAGTTAAACAAGTTGCCATAAGATGACTAGCACAAACTGGGATACAGATCGAAAGAGGCGCAGGCCTCCTGCCTGGGATCCTCCTAAACTACTCCTGGTCGTCGTCAGCGGCCTGCACGTAGTAGTAGGCACCTCCGGTGTAGTAGGAGTCATCGTGGACGGTGGCGTCTGGATCCTGAGCTCCAACATCTGGTTGCGACAACCAGGTAGAAGAGAAAGGGGGAAAAGAGGGAGAAAAGCAACCGTGAGTACTCATCCAAAGTACTCGCAAGTAAGGAGCTACACTACATATGCATGGGTATATGTGTAAAGGGCCATATCAGTGGACTGAACTGCAGAATGCCAGAATAGGAGGGGGATAACTAATCCTTTCGAAGACTACGCTTCTGGCAGTCTCTGTCTTGCAGCAGGTAGAAGAGAGTAGACTGAAGTCCTCCAAGTCGCATCGCATAGCATAATCCTACCTGGCGATCCCCTCCTCGTCGCCCTGTTAGAGAGCGACCACCGGGTTATATCTGGCACTTGGAAGGGTGTGTTTTATGAAGTATCCGGTTTTAGTTGTCATAAGTGAAGGAAATATGCCCTAGAGGCAATAATAAAGTTATTATTTATTTCCTTATTTCATGATAAATGTTTATTATTCATGCTAGAATTGTATTAACCGGAAACATAATACATGTGTGAATACATAGACAAACAGAGTGTCACTAGTATGCCTCTACTTGACTAGCTCGTTAATCAAAGATGGTTATGTTTCCTGACCATAGACAAAGAGTTGTTATTTGATTAACGGGATCACATCATTAGTTGAATGATCTGATTGACATGACCCATTTCATTAGCTTAGCACCCGATCGTTTAGTATGTTGCTATTGCTTTCTTCATGACTTATACATGTTCCTATGACTATGAGATTATGCAACTCCCGTTTACCGGAGGAACACTTTGTGTGCTACCAAACGTCACAACGTAACTGGGTGACTATAAAGGAGCTCTACAGGTGTCTCCAAAGGTACATGTTGGATTGGCGTATTTCGAGATTAGGATTTGTCACTCCGATTGTCGGAGAGGTATCTCTGGGCCCTCTCGGTAATGCACATCACATAAGCCTTGCAAGCATTGCAACTAATGTGTTAGTTGTGAGATGATGTATTACGGAACGAGTAAAGAGACTTGCCGGTAACGAGATTGAACTAGGTATTGTACCGACGATCGAATCTCGGGCAAGGAACATACAGATGACAAAGGGAACAACGTATGTTGTTATGCGGTCTGACCGATAAAGATCTTCGTAGAATATGTAGGAGCCAATATGGGCATCCAGGTCCCGCTATTGGTTATTGACCGGAGACATGTCTTGGTCATGTCTACATTGTTCTCGAACCGTAGAGTCCGCACGCTTAAAGTTACGATAACAGTTTATTATGAGTTTATGTATTTTGATGTACCGAATGTTGTTCGGAGTCCCGGATGTGATCACGGACATGATGAGGAGTCTCAAAATGGTTGAGACATAAAGATCGATATATTGGAAGCCTATATTTGGACATCAAAATGGTTCCGGGTGAAATCGGCATTTTACCGGAGTACCGAGGGGTTACCGGAACCCCCCCCCCCCCGGGGGGGTTATTGGGCCTACATGGGCCTTGAGGGAGAAGAGGGAAGGAGGCAGGAGGTGGCCGCGCGCCCCTCCCCTTCCTAGTCCGAATAGGACAAGGGAAGGGGGCGGCGCCCCCCCCCCCTTCCTACCCCTCTTCCTCCTCTTTCCCCCCTTCTCCTTCTCCAACAAGGAAAGAAGGGAGTCCTACTCCCGGTGGGAGTAGGACTCCCCCCTGGCGCGCCCCTCCTTGGCCGTCCGCCCCCTCCCCTTGGCTCCTTTATATATGGGGGCAGGGGGGCACCCTAGAACACACAAGTTGATCTTCGTGATCGTTCCTTAGCCGTGTGCGGTGCCCCCCTCCATGATATTACACCTCGGTCATATTGTAGCGGTGCTTAGGCGAAGCCCTGCGACGGTTGAACAGCAAGATCGTCACCACGCCGTCGTGCTGACAGAACTCCTCCCCGAAGCTTTGCTGGATCGGAGCCCGGGGTGCGTCATCGAGCTGTACGTGTGTCAAGAACTCGGAGGTGCCGGAGTAACGGTGCTTGGATCGGTTGGACCGGGAAGACGTACGACTACTTCCTCTACGTTGCGTCAACGCTTCCGCTTCGGTCTACGAGGGTACGTAGACAACACTCTCCCCTCTCGTTGCTATGCATCACCATGATCTTGCGTGTGCGTAGGATTTTTTTTGAAATTACTACGTTCCCCAACAATAAGGTCAAGGTACAACTCCAAGTCGTCCTGTTACCGAAGATCACAGTTATTCGAATAGATAAACTTCCCTGCAGGGGTGCACCACATAACCCAACACGCTCGATCCCATTTGGCCAGACACATTTTCCTGGGTCATGCCCGGCCTCGGAAGATCAACACGTCACAGCCCCACCTAGGCACAACAGAGAGGTCAGCACGCCGGTCTAAATCCTATGGCGCAGGGGTCTGGGCCCATCGCCCATTGCACACCTGCACGTTGCGAGGGCGGCCACAAGCAGACCTAGCCTAGCAAGCGTTCCAGTCCAATCCGACGCGTGCCGCTCAGTCGCTGACGTCACGAAGTGCTTCGGCTGATACCACAACGTCGAGTGCCCATAACTGTTCCCGCGTAGTTGGTTAGTGCGTATAGGCCAGTGGCCAGACTCAGATCAAATACCAAGATCTCGTTAAGCGTGTTAAGTATCCGCGAACGCCGACCAGGGCCAGGCCCACCTCTCTCCTAGGTGGTCTCAACCTGCCCTGTCGCTCCGCCACAGAGTAACAGTCGGGGCCGTCAGGAACCCAGACCCACCTCTACCGGGATGGAGCCACCTGCCCCTTCAGCCCCCATCTCCGAACAACATCATAAGTAATGTAACAGTATAAAGTGTATAGCATATGCCCGTGATCACCTCCCGAAATGATCACGGCCCAGTAGTATAGCATGGCAGACGGACAAGAGTGTAGGGCCACTGATGGAACACTAGCATTCTATACTAAGCAGTAGAATAGTAGGTAAGGGTAACAACTGTAGCAACAATGACAGACTATGCATCAGAATAGGATTAACCGAAAGCAGTAACATGCTACACTACTCTAATGCAAGCAGTATAGAGAAGGAATAGGCGATATCTGGTGATCAAGGGGGGGGGCTTGCCTGGAAGCTCAGCCGAGAACGAGGGGTCGTCAACACAGTAGTCGATCGGGGCACCAACAGCGGCGTCAGTCTCGTAGTCTACCGGAGAGAAGAGGGGGAAGAAACAATGAATACAATGCAAACAGATGCATAACAATGCATGACATAACAAGTAGCGGTGCTAGGTGTGCCCTAACGCGGTATGAGGTGATACCGGTGAAAGGGGGAAACATCCGAGAAAATATCCCCGATGTTTCGTGTTTCCAGACAGATGAAACGGAGAGGAAAAGTTGTGTGTTTGCTATGCTAGGGATGTGTGGCGGACGAACGGGTTGCATACTTGGATTCGTCTCCTCGTTCTGAGCAACTTCCATATACAAAGTTTTTTCATCCGAGTTACGGATTAAAAGATATGATTTTCAACAGAATTTATTAATTTCTGGAATTTAATTAATTATTTAATTTAATTCGAAATTGGGTTTATGACATCAGCATGATGTCATGCTGACGTCAACAATCAACAGGGGTTGACTGGGTCAAATTGACAGATGGGGCCCGTTGACTGGGTCAACTACACAGTGAGCAGTCAACAGTCCTGTTGACTTAGTCAAACTTACGTGTGGGTCCCACTGTCATTGAAGGCTTAGATAATTAACAAAAGTTAATTAAGTTAATTAGCTAATTAGGTTAATTAACATGATTAATTAAGTTAATTAATTAATTAATTTTTAATCTTTTTTTATTAAACGTTCTGGGGCACGGAGCCCCCTTGTCATTGCCCCCAGGGGGGCCTATCGGGCGTGGCCCGAAAGGTCATGCGGGCAGCGGGAGAAGCGCCCGCGAGGCCAGCCCGAGGCGACGACGCTCGTCGGCGGGTGGTGGCTACGGCGGCCGGCAACGGGCAGGGATTGGCGGGGTCGGCCAGGCACGGCACGACGCCGTGGGCGGCGGCCGACTGCGGCTATGCAGGCGATGGCTGCGCTAGGCAGCAGCGGGCGCGGCGAGCTGGAGGGGAAGCAGTGCAGGTACGACGCCCGGAGCAGCGACGTGCGAATGGCGCAGGTGAGCAGCGCCGCAGGTGAGCGGGGCGGGGGCGCACAGGCCGGCGTGCGAGGCGAGCTGCGGGACAGCGAGCGCGAGCGCCCGCGCGTGGGAACACGAGCACGGGCGCGAAGGGGGGGTGGTGAGCGTGCGTGCAGGAGAGGGGGCGGGTGCGGCCTTGGCAGGGTGTGCGCGTGCACGACGGCACGAGGCACCGAGGCGGGCAGAGCGGCAGCAGCAAGTGCGGCAGGGGGGCGCAGGGAGGAGGTCGGGGACGCGACGGCGAGGCAGCAGGGCGACGGTGGTGGTGCTCTGGTGAGGGGCGTCGAGGACGGCGACGTGCGTCGAGGCGATGGGGTCGGGAGCGACTTCGGGCTCGGGGCGGTCCGGCGGGGAGGAGGGTTGACGGGGTCGACAAAAGTTAATTAAGTTAATTAGCTAATTAGGTTAATTAACAGGATTAATTAAGTTAATTAATTAATTAATTTTTTATTATTTATTTTTTTAATCTTTTTTATTAAACGTTCTAGGGCACGGGGCCCCCTTGTCATTGCCCTCAGGGGGCCTATCGGGCGTGGCCCGAAAGGTCATGCGGGCAGCGGGGAAGCGCCCGCGAGGCCAGCCCGAGGCGATGGCGCTTGCCGGCGGGGGTGGCTGCGGCAGCCGGCAATGGGCAGGGACTGGCGGGGTCGGCCAGGCGCGGCCCTGGTGGAGCGGCACGGCGCCGTGGGCGGCGGCCGGCTGCGGCTACGCAGGCGATGGCTGCGCTAGGCAGCAGCGGGCGCGGCGAGCTGGAGGGGAAGTAGTGCAGGTACGGCGACCGGAGCAGCGACGTGCGAAGGGCGCGGGCGAGCAGCGCCGCAGGTTAGCGGGGCGGGGGCGCACAGGCTGACGTGCGAGGCGAGCTACGGGACAGCGAGCCCGAGCGCCCGCGCGCGGGAACACGAGCACGGGCGCGAGGGGGTGGTGAGCGTGCGTGCAGGAGAGGGGGCGGGCGCGGCCTTGGCAGGGTGTGCGCGCGCACGATAGCGCGAGGAAACGAGGCAGGCAGAGCGGCTGCAGCAAGCGCGACAGGGGAAGAGGGGGAGATGTCGGGGCCTCACCGCGGGGCCGTGGGGTCAAGGGCAGCGGGGCGCGGGGAGGAGGTCGGGAACGCGACGGCGAGGCAGCAGGGCGACGGTGGTGGTGCTCCGTTGAGGGGCGTCGAGGACGATGACGTGCGTCGAGGCGATGGGGTCAGGAGCGGCTAGCTCCGGGCTTGGGGCGGTCCAGCGGGGATGAGGGTTGAGGAGGCGAGCGCCGACGACGGCGGGGCAGAACTGTGCGACGTCGGGGTTCGGCGATGGGAGGTCAAGGACGAGGCGGCGATGTCCAGGGCAACGGCGTCGGAGCCGGGCCCCACTCCAGATCGGATCAAGGGAGGTGTGGCGACATGGGAAAAGGAGTGGGGGAGTGGGGCGAGCGCTACTGGGTTAGGGTTTCGGCACCAGGGGATAAGGGAGCGAGGACGGGCCAGTCAGGCCAGTGGGCTTGCTAGCTGGGTCTTTTGGCCCATTTGGCCAAGGGGGTTGTGTTTTTTTGTTAGTTTTGTTTTTTTGTTTTTATTATTTCCCTTTTCTGTTTCTTTTAATAATTAATTTATTTTAGTTTTTGTAATATATAATTTCAACACCTAAATTAGTATTTAGAATTACAACACTGCCACATTAATTTGAACAGCTAAATAAAATAATTTAATATTTTATTAATTTGAAAAAGGTATTAAATTAAATGTTTTGCTGCTGTTTTAATTACCTTAGTGCATCTAAACACCTTGCAAAAATGTGGTTTCTGCATCAATATTATTTATGATTTATTTTCTACAACTTGAACATTTTACTTTTAAAGTTTGAAAACTTTTACTGTTTGACTTGATTTTAAATTTGAAATTTGAACGGGATTTGAATCATCGCAAGGTTAACAACAGTAATTGTGGTGACGTGGCATCATTATCGAAGGGTTACTGTAGCTTAACTATCCGGGCGTCACACCCACGTCATGCTAGGGTTGTACCACTCGACCGACCAGTCTCTGCGCCGCCACCATGGCCGCGGCAAGCACAGATTCGTCGGTTGTTCGCCCTCCGCAGTACCATTCGTCGCACTCCTCCATAACATCGGAGATGCCCGATTTTTGTCCACTGCGGCAGCATGCTCAGACCCTGTTCTCCACGTCGCCGGACAGCAGCATGATCGCGCCGGCCACCTTCGGCGCCACGTCTGTCATCGACCTCAATGTCACGCATGGGTACAGTGGCGTTGGCCAGTCGTCCAACGCGATGCAAAGGAAGCAACCCTGGTTGATTCCTGCGGCCTAACCTGTTCCGCGAAATGCCGATCCCGACGCCGGCGGCCGACGACCCTGACTACAAATGATGCATCCCCGCGTTTGGTGCACGGCTAGCGCATCGAGGAAAATGACCGCACGCCATCCCACAGCCCTACCAAACGAACAAAATCTAGATAAAACAGACGTCCGTTTGAAGTCGTGCGTTGGAGTTGGCCTTATTTGCTTCGTGGAGCAAAAGGTTCTTTGATGAGAGGGAAAGTGATTGGAAGAAACTTGTACGTTTAATAATTTCTTTAGTGGTTCCGTTGTTTTAAATATGTTGTTAACAAACTTAGTTTACTTTGGGCCAAACCTGGGGATGGTTCTCCATTCTGGAAAAGCATTGTATCTGTGTGCAACAGTTTTCTACAAATGGGTCCCTGGAATGGGGATAATGTGGCCTATCTTCTTGCTCTGTCTCTGTGTGCCGACTGCCGAGCGCTAGACGAGAGAGAAAGGGAGGGAGGTCGGCCGAGAAGGTCCCGGAAGGATGCCTCGCGCGGGGTTGTCGGCGGGGTCGAGCAAGGTGGACGTGGCCATCGACCTCGGGAACCCGCTCCTCAACCGCACCGTCGACGGCTTCCTCAAGATCGGCGCCGTACGCACCCACTTCTTCCCTCCTCTTTGATCCAATGTCTGTATATCGCAATGTGTCTGATCCGGCGATTGGATAATGTGCGCAGGTCGGCGCCTGCAGGGTGGCCGCCGAGGACGCCTTCGACTGCCTCCAAAGTGGTAACAGCGCATCCCATCTCTGATTTCTTCCGCCCCACAGATTCGTCCGGTTTCTTTCCTTGTGCGCTCAGAAAATCGCCTAACTGATCAACTGATAGATCCATTCCCAGAGGAAATTAAGGATTTTTTTTTCTTTTCTTTTCTGAATGATGAAGGCAGCTTGTGTTCAGAACCGCCCAGATTTTAGTTTGGACATCAAATTATGTTTTTCACAGCATACGGTGGGACATACACCAGTTCTTGTTGGTGCTGTGCAGACAAATGTGACATCAAATTATCTTCTTTTGCTTTGCAGGGAGTGTCTCGAAGCGCAAGCTTGAGAAGACAGTAAGTGCTGATTTCCACTGCGTTTGTTTTTCTCTCACTTAATTGTACCGAGTCTTGCACTATCTGAATGGCAAAACAACTACAAGTCTAAGGCCTTGAACCACTACTTATGCATAATTGCTCTCTACTTGTGGATTAGTGGAAAGTCAATGGCCTTGTTTCTGCACATGCGTTAAGTTAACTATCTAGTACTCCCTCCGTTCGGAATTACTTGTCGCAGAAATGGATGTATCTAGACGTATTTTAGTTCTAGATACATCCATTTTCAAGACAAGTAATTTCGAACGGAGGGAGTATCTATCATCTACGGTGTACTAATATGGTATTCTGGTCGTTTATGCAGCTGGAAAAAATGTGCAAGGAGGGCGCTTATTGGGGTAACTAAGTAGAAGAGTATTACTCTGTTGTTTTATTTGGCTCAAATGAATGCATTGACATCAATCGTTCATCCGTTCTTCTTATGTTCGCTGACAAATTCGTATGCTTCTTCTATTATTCTGCAGGTGCTGTTGCTGGAGTGTATGTAGGCATGGAGTATGGAGTGGAAAGGGTCCGCGGAGAGTATGACTGGGTAATGATTCTCTGAAAATGGATCTTTCATGCTTCTTGCACTGACCTGAACCTTAGGTGAAGGAATATCTATCTACATGACTGCCTCTGCCCATTTTACAATGTATATCCTTTCTTTAGTTGACTAAGATCCTTGGCTAATTAGTGTACGAGAAGAACCAGTCAGATTCCTGGCATCTTATAAATCATGATGCTAGTTTTTACTTCTGTCTCCACACTCTATCGTAAGATTATGTAACTCTAATACTGTGCTAGCAGGTTAGATGTCACACCCTGTCGTAAGCAATATTAATGTTTTGAGTCAGTCTTAAGAATATTTATTAATCCCTCTCTTTTCCGGTACTCCTGTAGAAAAAAGCGTTGGTTGGAGGCCACTCGATACTATCTGCTCACAAACAATATTATCTGCCCACATGATATCTAGATCCTTATCTTTAGTTGACTAAGATCCTTATTTTCAGTCAGTCTTGATAATATTATTAATCTCTCGCTTTTTCGGTACCCCTGCAGAAAAATGCATTGATTGGAGGCATTGCAAGTGGCGCCCTGATCTCTGCTGTTAGCAACAACAAAGGGAACAAGATCGCCAAGGATGCCATCACCGGAGGTGCCATCGCGACCGCCATCGAGTTCATCAACTACCTCACCTAGCTGTGTGACCATATGCATGGCAATGTTTTTTTTATCAGCAAGACGAATAAGAACTTCTTGACTGAAGCCATCCCCCCCTCTGTGCTAATAATTGGAGCCGTTTCCTCCAATGTTCTTCCCTTTTTGGTTGTCCGCGTTCTCATGTCCATGTTGTCAACAATTTATTTTCCTGTGAAGAAATCCTTTGTGCTGGCATAGTTTGTTAGCATAGTTTTTCAGAGCCCTCACTAACCGCACCGTGGTTAAGTCAGTTGTATCTAATTAAGTAAGCTCAACGTCCGATGCAATGGATAAGGCGCGTTTCTACGAAACCAGAGATTCTGGGTTCGATCCCCAGCGGAGTCATTTTGTTTTTTAACTCCTCCCTCCGTCCCAGGGGCAGTGCTAATATTATTGTTCAGAGATGTTTATGTCCTCATCATTACGGTATATATTATGAACAGCCTGAAACTAAATGATAAATGACAATGTTAAATTTTGCTTGTTTTGTACTCCCTTTGTTGCTTGTTTTGATCAAATTTTATATGCAGACTAAAAAAGAAACAGAGGGAGCATAAACATCGTTTTTTTTTCTATGGGAAAAACAACCCGAAACTAATATTTTCGCTCAAAATGGTTCTACCTATCTCTCTCATTCTATCCTATCTCTAGTTCTATCCTGGGTGGCTGGCTATATACCCTGAAAACCCTTCCTCAATATATCATGCATTTTTCATTGCCGCCGCTTCGCGATCCGAGGCGATCTTCGTTTTCAGCTCTGATTTGGTACTCCGCCGAGGGGAATTTTGTCTTCATCTTCATCAACATCAACCATCGTGTTCCGACATGAGTTATGAGCAGTCCACCACTATACTACGGATTTATGGCAGTAGCCAACATGTATCTCTCTCGTGTTTGGCTCCCTTCAAGGTCTCATTACCGTGGATACTATAAACAACCTGAAACTAATATTTTGGGAGAAATGGTTCCATCTATCTTTCTCATTCTATCTCGGGTTGCTCGCTATATGATGAGTGATATTTTTACGCTTATCACACCATTGTTTAAACCGGATAGCTATGCCCTTTGTGAGAAAATCACTCTAACATTGCTACTAATGAATATTGAATAAGGACTGTGCTAACCACCAGTCGACTGGTGGTTAGCAACAGATCCGCACGACCTTCGATCGCTAGTCCCGCTATGTCGTTCCTCCTACTTTCACTGATTTTTTTCCTTCTCTCAAAAACCGTAGTAAATTGCTAGTGGTTTTTTCTGGTTTTTCGCTGCATAATATGAAAAGAAAATAAAAGTGCTTGCAAGAGGATTCGAACCCAGGTCTATGTAATACCTATCAAGCCTAATAACCAACTAAGCCACCTTTTGTTGTTGTCTATTCTAGAATGACAATGTTATTTGAACCTTTCTTATTTCTGCCATATCAAAAAAAAAAAGTTTGGCTTGGTAACTTTGGCAATGACCAGCGTGATAACTATGGTCTGAGTAACATGATAACTATACCATGATAAGGCTGGTAACTACAGTACGAGAAGGTTAAAAGCATGGGAAAATATGGTAATTTAACATAGAAATTACCGGTGAAATGTTTCAAAAACTTTTTTCCCTTGGATGAAAGACACCATGGTGTTTAAACGTAAAAAAATAGTTATTAAGTCTGCGATGATACATCATCATGTTATTTACACAGAAATTATCGGGTGTGTGTTTTTCAACAAAAAAGTTTCAGGTCAAAAGTTACAGTGGCGTTTGTATGGGAGTTATCAATTTTGTATGTTTCTATTACCATGTTATTTACACAGAAATTAGCGGGGCATCACCCCCCTCGCCACAGTCGCCATATTACCAGGATCGGGTACATAAGTTATCAAGTCTGCGATGTGTGAGTTATCATGTTATTTGCATGAGAGTTATCGTGGTATGGTTCAACAACTCCTCCCACCCCTACCCCCACCGACAAAGTTACCAGGACTGGGTGCATAATTTATCATGTCTACGATGTGTGATTTATCATGTTATTTGCATGGAAGTTACCGTGGTATGTTTCAACGACTCCCCCCACCCCTACCCCCACCGACAAAGTTACCAGGACTGGGTACATAATTTATCATGTCTACGATGTATGAGTTATCATGTTATTTGCATAAAAATTTTCAAGATAGTGATGCGTAAACTATCATCATATTTACACAGAAATTATCGAGAGTATATTTCATCATCAAAACCCCTCCCTTCGGCGGAGGAAAAAGTTATCATGTTTGCGGTGCGTAAATTTTTGGGGGTATATTTCAGCACCCCTTCTCGCCAAAGTTACCAGGACCGGGGTGCATAAGTTATCGGGTCTCTGATGTCTGAGTTACCATGTTGTTCACATCAGAGTAACTGAGTACCATGCTATTCACATAAAAGCTCGTCAACTCCCCCTCACCTTCGGCCGCCAAAGTTATCAGGACAGGGGTAAATAAGTTATCGGGTCTTTAAATGTGTGAGTTATCATTCTATTCATAGAAAAATTACCTGAGGATATTTGATCAACTCCTCAAAGAAAAAAGAAAAAGGAATCAACAGGGAATGGCCAAAAAGTGTGATGTGCATTATTTTGCACAACAAATAGTCTAGCTGAGCTAGTTAGTGTGTGTTTCACATTAGCTGCTTGGTGTGTGTTCAAATCCCATATTCAGCGTCATTTTTTTGGGACTAAAAATGTAACCAGAGTGTGCCAATAGATCTAGCACCCAAAAAAATGACAGATCCAATCGAGAGAAAAAAATCACGGTAGTCAATTCCATAGTCTCGGAATTCTTCTCACTAAATTCGCCATCAGCAGGTCGTTCACATTTAATCTTGAACAAAGAGCCACCACGCTACACATTCACAGTCTGGGGGAATTAGACAACAACAAAGTCTAAGCGAGTTGGTTACTGTGGTGGTGTGCACATGCAGGAGGTTGGGGGTTCGAATCCCGTCCTGGCCATTTCTTTTTCTCGCGGAGTGGAGCGCTCCTGGATGAATTGCACGTGCGCTCAACAGAAACGACGCGGGCCATTGGATGCGGATCCGGCGGCTTTCGAATCGTGCGGATTTGTAGCAATCCACCAGTCGACTGGTGGATAGATTTGTCGATTGAATAATGGATGTGAGATATCGCGAAATTCTTTGTTTGATTTGTTTCCGCGGGAAAAGAGCCTAAACATGAAGATAAATCATCGCAATGAAGGAAATAAGGAAAATGAAGAATGAATGGAAGTAATTGGAGGCGCCGCCAAAGTCAACAGAACGCAAGACGGCGTCTTGTACCAACGGTCGTACCACATGGCTGAAGCTTTAGGAGATCCAACCCTCCAACATTATATTTATAAAGGGGTCAGCCCAGAATTTCAACAGGATGACGAGGAGAGCACTGTTCATGAAAAAGAAGTCATCTTCCAACCTAGCCGCAACCAATTTTCATCTCATCTCCGTAGCCAACACTATCACCGCAGTAACTCCTCTCCAAGTTATTCACACTTGTACCCTCTGTTTTTTTTTAATCTACATATAAAATTTGGTCGAAGTCAAACTTCGTAAAGTTTGACTAACTTTATAAGAAAAAATATCAACAATCACAATATGAAATTAATATTGTTAGATGCATCATGAAATGAATTTTCATACCATAGATGCATCATGGAATGAATTTTCATATCATATAGCCTTAGTATTGTAGATGTTGATATTTTTTTATATAAATATGGTCAAACTTTGTGTAGTTTGACTTTGACCAAATCTTATATGCAAACTAAAAAGAAACGGAGGGAGTAATCGTGCATCGCATCTGACAACCATTGTAAGACATGCATCGATACCCACAAGGCCGCAGCCGGGAAGGTAATGGTTTGCCCAAACAAAGTTTGTTTGGCGGCGCGATGGCCGACCCAATGTGTTGGCAAAGTGGCTTCGGGTGATTTCCTCTTTCTCATCATGCCCAGTTGCCCACCCGTTGTTATGCTTAAGGCGATGAATGTTGTTTCCCCGCTGTCTTCCGTTGACCCGCAAGTGGAAGAATCTAGTATTAGCGTCACCCTCTCTGAGATTTGTGAGTTTGGAGCATCGCTTTTTCCTTGTTCGCTCAAGCACCGCGAGACTGATAACCCTCCGCTTCAACATGTATCTAATGTCAGCTTCATTCGGGTGAGCGTGTGGTTCTCCATGGTCATGCCAAGGTGTGGGATCACCTAAAGGGCCATGTGAAGATGGACCTTAGCAGTCAAGAACATACTTTTATTTGAGTTGTCAAAACCGTCCTTCGCAACTTATGGAACAAAATTTGACAAGGCTCAGAATGGGTGGATTCCTCGTCCCAAGACTTTTGGACAACATCTTTGAATCCTGGCATCTTGACCCAAATGTTCTCAAATTTGAATGAAGGCGGTCTCTTCGGTCCTTGGTCTGAGGCAAGCAAAAGCGGACAGTGATCTGAAAGCGAGGAGGAGAGGGCACGAAGGATGTGGCTGCTCAAGTGAATGTCCCAATGTTCGTCGCATAAAAAAAGCGTCCAACTTGCTCACTCTCTGGTTGAGGCGTTCATTCGACCAAGTGAAACGTCTCTATTCTTTGTCCCGAGCTATGTAGAACTAAAATGATAAGTTGTTCGGAGGGGAAAAAAATGATGATTCGCCACACTTTACTCCCTACTTCTATAATTTGGCTCTCTTCAAGTACCATGAAACTGACTTTCAAATGCTCCCTCCGTCCTATAATATAAGATTTTATTACAACCGATATACGGAGTACTTAACATGGTGGATTTTTTATTTTATCTTTTACGGGGAAGTATGTATGGCGGGTTCGGGCAGAAGATCGAAGGAGGAGGGAACAATTCGTCCTTGGCAGGGTGCTCCAGGTTCAGTATGTGGTCTGATCTTCAGATGCCCAATTCCTTTCAGTAACGCTAAACGTACAGATAAGTTACAGGGCTTTACAAAGAGGAGGCTTGTGATTGGTTAATAGACGAGGAAGCCGGCCCACCCCCTGAAAATCAGGAGGGGGGGGGGCAGGTTTATGTTTGGTCATTAGATGGAAATAGACTGTAAAATCGTGTAATTGTCCGTATGTCTAGATTCCTTTCCCCAGCCAGCCATATAAACGTCATCAGGAAGTTATCCAAACCGTTGCTTGCACATCGGACGGCTGGCTTCCTATTCGCGTGCTGACCGAGCGTCTCGGGGGTTGAGTTTCTGCCTCTTCTGTTCGACTCTGTTCTTCAGCCTAAATAAACATGCTCTGCTTCGGCTCTCTTCGCCGCTGCATCGGAGATGGGACATACGACCTCTATTTGTTTACAGAGGGATTATATTATTATAATAAACAGAAATGTCACCAATAATTATGAAGGTGTGCTGCTGAGTCAGACCAAGCAAGGGGGTGAGATCAAATATAATGTACGCGTTGGTGGTGGAGGTGATTCGGCTCACTGTTCCAAATATCTACTCTACTACCACGGAGTAGTTGCGTGATGCTCCATGGGCAATAATTGTGATGTGTACTACTCCCTCCGTTCGAAAATACTTGTCATCAAAATAAATAAAAGGGAATGTATGTAGATGTATTTTAGTTCTAGATACAGACCTTTTTGTCCATTTTGATGACAAGTTTTTTCGGACGGAGGGAGTAATAGTTAGTAGTACAGTTTCCTTCCCGCAAGCAACTTGAGACGTCGGGACATTGGACAGTGCTTGCCCCCGTGAGCCGTCCTCCCTTCCTTTCTCTCGCCTCTGCGTCCATCCAAGCTTTTTCTTTGCCAGCAATGGCGTACGTTTTGACTCCACAGGCAACCCCGGCGAGTGGCGTGCAGGATCGAGCTGCATGCATCCACTTGTCATATCAAAAATGAAATGTTCGGTACGAGTAAGTAGAGAAAGAGAAACCGTCGGCAGCGGTGAAAACACGCCGGCACAAAATTTGCACCTCACGATCGAAACCGTCGGCAGCGGTGAACGAACGACAACGACAGTAATTATCACTGCTGGCAAACCAAATGAACAGCGGGAAAAGCAGACGCTGTTGCTGACAAATGTTGTCCGCCTCCGCCTGCGATGCTCTGGCCTGTACAAACTGTTGGAAGTGAGTGACATGATCTGATGATGATATAGACTAGGCTGGCACAGTGAAAGCCTTGGGCGTGAGTGAATTATTGGCGCTTCAATGAGTGAGCGAGCGAGCGAGCCTTCCTCTGTTTAACCACTGTAACTCTGCCCAACCTGTCAGTCAGTAGCTGGTTATCTCCAGTTTCATCATCTGATCCAAACGTATTAGTGGTGCTACTCCGTGCGCGCCGTTCGTGCTACTGATGTAGGGTGGCGAGGACAAAATTACTGTTCTGACCCTTTGTGCTAAGTAAATCTCGTTTTGACCTCGTTTGGAAAAAAATTCGTTTCTGACCTTTTTTGGTGACGCCAAGGTCCCTGACGTCTGGGTTGCGAAGCAGACGCCAGGGTCCCTGGCGTCTGGCCCCTGGCCCGCACTGACCGCCTGCCCGTTGACTTGCTGACGTGGCAAAGGGGCCAGACGCTAACCCTTGGGGAAAGTGTGTGGGACCCACCCCACACACTTTCCCCAATCCAGCCCGAGCTTGAAGAAGAGCTGCTGCCCCCCCCCCCCCCCACTCTCTCTCACCCCTCAAGCTCCTCCTCAAATCCTCCCCAAAAGGTGCTTCCCTTAGGTGGATCTTTCCATCACTTTGTTGCTTGTGGTAATCTCCCTCAAATCATCCAATTATTTTTTGTCAAATCTTGTTATATTGGTTGCATTTTATACATGTTGGTGGAACCCTAGTTCATGTTTTCTCCCTTATGTTAGTGTGAATGGCTTGGTTAACTTTGATAATATAGTGCTATGCATGGTGTGTAGTAGGAATATATGCTTGTTGAGTAGAAAGATTGGGGGTTAGGGTTAGTTAGTGATTAGGGTTAACTTTGCTTAGTGTGTGTTAATTAGTGATACTTTAGTGGACATCACCAATAATTTAGTCTTGATATGATTTGGATATAATTAGATGTATTTGGATAAACACACAAATTCTCATTGAAGTCTTAAATGCATTCATGTTATTTTTAGATGGAGAGACTTGTTAATGTTCATTACATGGACAAGGAGGCATTCTTGAGTAACAATGCCGACACGGTTGAGGAACCATTGGTTTTTGATACAAGCCCTAGCTATGAGGATGTTGTTGCTAAAGTGAGACAAGTCTTAGAGTGGATGGACACCAATGTTGATGTTAAGTTAATAGGAAGGTATGATGTTGGAGTTGGAGCCAAATATCGCTTGAAAAGTATGCCTATCACCTTGAATTTGCATTGGGATGTATACAAGGAAAAAGTATCCCAATCGGAAGACAAGTCACTTGAATTGTTTGCCACCAAGGTTGAATCTCCTCGGTTTATCATTGATTTGAACCGGCATGTCTCTTCCCCAATGGATGACATGAGCGAGAGGACAATGGTGCCACTTGTTGAGCATAGGGTTGTGGTTGATGCCCCCAATGTTTATCCCCAACCACGTCCCCGTGTTCCATCTATCAAAGCAAATGAGGTTGAGTTGTATGCCCCCAATGCTTCTAGCCAACCACCAACTAGCCAAGCAAATGAAGTTGAGGTGATTGCTAGTGACGAAGTAATTCAAGAGGATGAAGATGCTTATGATGACGACGAAGAGCAAGAGGAAGGGTTTCATGGTAATGATGTTGGTGACTTGGATGTGTACATAGCGCAAAAGGACATGGATCGTGACTTGCCTTTTAGGCGTCAATATGCGTATGACTCGGATGACGAGGGTCCAGTTGAACAGTTGGACGAGGATGGATTCACAAAGGAGGAGAACCAAATCCACTTTGAGCTGACGGGCTTACAAAAGAGAACTCACTTGTTTAAAGATCTCAGCCTTGCCCATAAAGCTGTTGTTGACGGTGGAATGAGAATGACGGCGATTGAGCCAACACCATGCCCGGATCCAGGAGAACCAAGGGTGGAGAATGAGGACGAGAATGCTTATTTGAAGAAAGGATTGAAGTTTCTGAGCTTGCCTATGCTGAAGTTTTGGTTGGCTGACTATGCCATTCGAAACCATAGGCCAATTTATGTTGAGCACTCCGACATGAAGTTGCGTTACACCGTGGTGTGTGAGCAAAAGGAATGCACATGGAAGGTTCGTGCAAGAAAGCTTAAAGAAACCGACGAATGGGTGTTAAAAAGTTGTGATACCACTCATAGATGCAAACCGCCATCGAAACGACTTAGAGAGACACACCGTCAACTCACATATGAGTATATTGGATACAAATGGATGAAGGACATAGCCTTTGATCCCACTGTGAAAGTGAGGTTTCTCATGCGAACGGTGAAAAAACAATTTGGTTATGAAGTGAAGTATGGGAAGGCATGGAAGGCAAAGGCAAATGCTATTAGGATGTTGTACGGTGAATATGAAGAAGCATACAACCAGCTCCCAAGGTTGTTGGCCGCGATTGCACATAGGAACCTGGGCATGTTTCATGTGGTCGAGGATCACGAGGGAGTGTTCCACCGTGCCTTCTGGAGTTATGGACAATGTGTGGAGGCGTTTCAGCATTGTCGTCCGGTCTTGTCTATAGATGGCACGTTCTTGACCGGTAGATATAAGGGCACACTAATGGTAGCAATGGCGCACTCATCAAACGACAACGTGTTGCCGTGTGCATTTGCTTTGGTGCCTTCCGAGCACCAAGACAACTGGGAGTGGTTCATGGGTCATGTTAGGAACAACGTGATTGGGGCTAGGGAGGTATGCATCATATCGGACCGGCATCATGGCATACTCAAGGCAATGGACATTGTTATTCCAGGATTTCCAAAGCTTCACCACAGATGGTGCATGAGGCATTTCGTGGCCAACTTTTACCGGGCATGTAAGAGCAAGGAGCTCAGCAAAGACCTTACCCATGTATGTGTGGCCTTCACCACCCAAGGTTTCGATGCTCGGTACAACAAACTCTTTGCAGCGGTGAACGAAGTGGGAAAAGACTTCTTAACTAGGAATTTAAGCGAGAAGCACAAGTGGGCACGCGCTCATGACGATGGTGGTTGGCGATATGGCGACATGACGAGCAATCTCGTAGAATGTTTCAACAATGTGTTGAAGGGTGCTCGTGCATTGCCGGTGACTGCAATAGTGGAGTACACCTTCTTCAAGCTTAATGAGTACTTTCAGAGGCATTCTGAAGAGACTGCAAAATGGATAGGTGAAAAAAAGGATTATCCGGAAAAGGTTGATGAATGGTTGCAGTTACAAGCAAGCAAGTCTTCATGGCAACAAGTTATCATATTCGATAGACTTGAAATGATCTATCAAATTGATGAGCCAGGTGGCACAACACGAGACGGTAGACAATATGGTGGTGCTGCATTTGAGGTGAAACTGAAGACTCGGTGGTGCCAGTGCGAGAGGCCTAGTAAGTATCATTGGCCATGCTCGCATTTGATTACGGCGGCGAAGGCGAGAAACATACATGTTAATGATGGAAAAACCGTGAGGATGCAAGAGTTCCATGTGGAAGCTACTAGGTTGACATGGGCGCCAAGATTTCACACTTTCTTGGACCAATCACAGTGGCCTGAGTACCATGGCCCTCATATTAGGCCAGACCCTCTTCTGAAGGTGGAGACGAAGGGTAGAAGGAGAACTAAGAGGTTCAGGGGTGATATGGATGACCTGGCTGGATACACTGGCATGAAACAATTTGGTAGCGGTCATTTCATGGAGGCTCCTGACATCATCAACTGTGGGGTGTGCGGTGAAGGGGGACACAATGAGCGGACATGCAAGAAAAAGAAAACCAAAAAAAGAAAAACAAGTCGTGGAGGCGGCACCGATGGTGAACGAGGTGGAAGAGGTGATGGTGGTGGTGGTCGAGGAAGCACAAGTGTCAGAGGTGGTAGTGGCGGTCGTAGAGGGAGCACAAGTGCTAGGGGTGCCAGTGTTGGTCGAGCTAGCACACGTGCTAGAGGTGGTGGTCGAGCTAGCACAAGTGCTAGAGGTGGTGGTCGAGCTAGCACAAGTGTCAGAGGTGGTAGTGGCGGTCGTAGAGGGAGCACCAGTGCTAGGGGAGCCAGTGTTGGTCGAGCTAGCACACATGCTAGAGGTGGTGGTCGAGCTAGCACAAGTGCTAGAGGTGGTGGTCGAGCTAGCACAAGTGCTAGAGGTCGTGGTGGTCGGAGAGGAAGCACAAGTGTTAGAGGTGCTGGTGGTCGTAGACGAATGGTTGATAATGGATCGGCCTTCGGTTATTTGCATAATCCAGATGGTTGATCTAATAATAATGGTATATTATTTGTTCATACAATTCCTAGCATTTATTCATTTACTGTATTTACGTATTTACTATCTTTATGTCTTGTGCTAACAATTGTTCTTTTTGTAGGCATGGCTTCATCCGGTTCCAGGACGAGGCCGACATGCGCGGACCAAGAGGACATGCCGAAGACGTGGTTGGAGGCCAGTTTGGACAAGGAGAAGGAGAAGGATGTGCCCACACCACCATGTTGGTGTGGTGATGTTTGCAAGCTGAAGGTGTCCACTGACCGCAACAAGTCATGGACAGAAGGTAGAAGGTTTTTTGTGTGTCCCAACTATGCACATGATCGTCGAAGGCCAACTAACGCATATGACATACCACCGGTATGTTAGGTGTACATACAAAAAACATCAACAAGTTGTCACTCATATGTCTAACAAAATCATGGTTTATATGTAGTCCCCTCCTCCACTTTGCAAGTACTTCACTTGGATAGATCACGAGGTACCAAAAGATGTCCAAGAGGACCAACGCCGAGATTGGTTACGGAGGCAGCGCCTGTTCGAGGATAACCAAATTTCATCATCTCTTTTGCAAAAAAAAATTTGCCATCTATATATTCAACTATATTGTCATACCACTTCACACATATAATATTTATCTAAATATATTTGCTTGCCAAAGTTGTCTTCTCAGATTCAAACAAAGATTATGCCATCTATATATTCAACATATAGCTAATTTACTAGCATATGCATACATCATCTATAATTCAAAAAAAATCACAAACTATGTCTATTGGGACAACTACAAACATCTAGCAACTACACTACCTACCAAATCATCTATCAACTACAAACTATTTCCTAAAACAAAGAAACCATCTACTAATCTAACATCACCTAATGTGAAATAATGCATCCAACAAAAGAGGGGAAAAGCAAAATAAATTGGAGGGAATGGGGGAGAATACCTCAAAGAAGCTTGGGGGCCTCAGATCCACAACTTTGGGTGGAGGATGAAGTAGATCAAGGGGGGATTGGTGTGAGGGAGAAGAGGGGCGAAGGAGATAACCTCCTCTGTTCGTGCGCTGCAGGGAGAAGAAGAGATGGGTGGGTGGGGTGGGCTCAGCCCGCGGGGGTTATTCTGTTACCAGGGCTAGACGCGAGGGTCCCTGGCGTCTGGCCCCTTTGCCACGTCGGCAGGTCAACGGGCAGGCGGTCAGTGCGGGCCAGGGGCCAGACGCCAGCGTCTGCTTCGCAACCCAGACGACAGGGACCTTGGCGTCACCAAAAAAGTCAGAAACAAAAATTTTTTGCTAACGAGGTCAAATCGGGATTTACTTAGCATAAAGGGTCAGAACAGTAATTTTGTCCGGGTGGCGATCATGGTGCGTGCATGTTAGATGTTACCGTGGCGCCGAGTACGCTCAGCGGCCGTCTACGTCTATTTCCAGTGGTAGTATTTCTCTCGCACTTTATTTACCTACAGGCTACAGTGATGGAATCAGAGGCGGGCAGAAAGAGAAGGCGGATGCGTACCGCCGGCGTCTACTGCTGCTACGACGTCGACCGATCCCGATTAAAGCTGGCGCGGTGGGGCACCGCGCGCTCCCCGCCATCCTTTGCCGCCCCCCGCCCGGCCTATTTATAGCCCCCCTCCCCGCCTTCTTCCTCCTCACCAAGCACACCAGCCTCCTCAGTCCTCACAGCATCCTCTCAGTCCTCAGCTTCCTTCCCTCGCCACCACCCACAGCCAAGGAGGATGTCTTGCTGCGGCGGCAACTGCGGGTGCGGCGCCGGCTGCAAGTGCGGCAACGG
The DNA here is from genome assembly GCA_032464435.1 of Aegilops umbellulata. Taxonomy (NCBI): domain Eukaryota; kingdom Viridiplantae; phylum Streptophyta; class Magnoliopsida; order Poales; family Poaceae; genus Aegilops; species Aegilops umbellulata. The sequence goes on from CP136054.1 coordinate 22,302,400, forward strand.
CTGCGGCGGGTACGTGCTCTGCTGTGCTATAAACAGAACGACACATGAACCAAGCTAACGTTTCAGAGTAGGTGCTGATTGCTGGCTCGTTTGCATGCATGTGTGCGTACGCAGGTGCAAGATGTTCCCCGACGTGGAGGCCACCGCCGGCGCCGCCGCCATGGTCATGCCCACCGCCTCCCACAAGGGGTACGTGTCGTACGCACCAACTAATTAATCAGCTCTTCTGTTTAACTGAAGAGATGGATCTCCGACTGACTGACTGACTGGCTGGTGGATGGACCGACCTGGTTGTGCTTGTGCAGGAGCTCCGGCGGGTTCGAGATGGCCGGCGGGGAGACCGGCGGCTGCGACTGCACCACCTGCAAGTGCGGCACCGCGTGCGGCTGCTCCTGCTGCAGCTGCAACTGAGCCGGCGCCCAGGAGGCCGGCCGGCAGAGGCGAGCACGAGGATGAGGAGGAGAAGCAAGCAAGCACCATCACCAGTTCACCACCACCCAGCGTATCAGCATCACCAGCCGCCGCATGCGCTCGCGCGCGCGCGCGCTGAATAAAATAAAACCGCCGTCGTGTTCCACCTTAATTCTGCACCTGTACGCCTCGCGTCTAGTGTTCGACCAGTGTCCCTCCTCATGCCTCCACTTCTAATGAATATATGGCGCCTCAACTTAACGATCTTGTCTCCGTTCTCCAACTGTTTCTGAGTCTGAACGCCTCTGCTAACAACTTAATTACTCACTACGCAAGTTAAGGAAACTACTGGTAAAAGAGTTTGCAAATAAACAGGGAATGGAAAATCAGTTAGCTCCTCTGATCCAGCTAGCGATCCTGATCGATACGAATGTACAAACGAACGGATCTGGTTTGTGCGAGGAGTTCTTGCATGTTGTTGGCTACCTGAAGATCGATCTCTTCGCTTGTTCAACCTTGATGAACTCTGAACGGATTGCACAAGAGACATCGAGAGAACGCTGTGCCGAACAGCTGGTTGTGTACAGCTGCGATGCACTGATGCACGACGATGATGATCATGGCGGTGACTGTGAGTAGGCGCTAGGAGCTAGGAGTGCGTGCAGTGCGGTGAGGACAAGTTAGCTGAGTCAGCGACGATTGGGATAAGGACATGGGCACGGGCGGTGGCGAGGGCGACGGGCGACGTCTCTCTAGCTAGGTCGAGGTACGTAGAGGTCACATGCCGTGTCGCACTCGCACGGATACCTAACTCGGAGAACAAACAAAACACCAACGGAAAGTCTTATTGAGAGACCTTTCTTTTTTCCTTCCTAATCATAGGACGGACGGACGGACGTGCACGGGCGGAATTTCTCACCCCAAAGAAACCTTTTCTTTTGTAGTGTTACCCAGCTGACCTTCGCCGGGAGGGTGGCAAGCGAACACTGACAACAGTTTTAGTGGCGAAGAAAGATCAAACGGCAACAGTTTTTAAAACGAAAACTGCCTGCTCCAAAGAAACTGTTTCCTTTGAAAAATTATGCGTTCGTCCCCGAATGCAAAGCTGTTTCTCCAAATGAAAGTTGTTCCACCCAAGTGCAACTTCACAGTTGCTATTTTGGGCGATCAACCCTGTCTATGTTCTACTCCCTCCGTCCATGAATAAGTGTACATCTAGTTTTTGTCTTCATTCAAAGTTTTAAAAGTTTGATCACCTTTCTAGGAAAAGGTAAAAGCACTTATGGCACCAAATTAGTATCACTAGATTCATTTTGGAATGTACTTTGATAATATATCAATTTGATGTCATATATGTTACTACTATTTTCTATAAAGTTGGTCAAAATTTTAAGACTTTGAGTTAGAACAAAAACTATATGTACACTTATTCCCAGACGGAGGGAGTAATTAATTATCCGCCGGGCCAGTTTCCAATATTCCCAGAGAAAATGGTTTGCATTCGCATCTCCGATTCCTCCACCACGCAATCATTTTACATAATTAATCTTGAATGAACGTGGAGTCAGAAGACCGAGAGGACAACCAGGAGAAAGCAAGAACATGCGATGGAAGAAACCAAATCATTTAGCATCCAGTAGTCCAATCGTGTCTAGGAATCCTGGTCCATGGTACACTCGTGCACCGAGTTCTTTTGCCTTGTTGCAGATCAGCATCAGTAAACAGTAAGAAATCATATGTGCACTGCTCAAGTTGCAACCAGACTATCAAAATATACTGATCCATCGGTAATACTATCAAGAATCATTTAAAAGCAATGTTTGCGTAAGTTTATTTCTCTTTTATTTAAGTTGATGTGAAACAAAGAGATCAAGCATCAAACAAGTAGAGTACATTCAATACTCCCTCCGTTCCATAATATAGTGCATATAGATTTAAAAAAAAATTAAACCTCATAAACTTTGACCAAGTTTGTGGGGAAAAACATTTACATCTAGGATGCCAAATACATATCATTAGATTCATCATAAGGAGTAGTTTAATATTTTATATATTTAATATTGTAGATATAAATAGTTTTTACTACAAACTTAATCAAAATTTGACTTCAAAAATTTATACGCACTACATTATGGAACAAAGGGAATATAAAACAATGGCAGGACCATGACAAGATATGACATAATCACCTATGCTTATGATGATTAGGCGCTAGGCATGCATGCAGTATCCCTTGATGCAGAGACGGAGGGTGCTCCCCTCTTTTCGAAAGAAAAACATGCAGTATATGGTACAAAATAGTTGAATAGGTGATGATTCAGATAAGGACATGGAAATGGACGGTGCTGCCGGCGACGCCTTTAGCTTCTACTCCATTCCTTCCAAAATAAGTGTCTCAACTCTGTTACAACTTTGTACTAAAATTAGTATAAAGTTGAGTCACTCATGTTGGGACGGAGGAAGTATCAAATAGGCTAGAGTCAGAGAGGCCACACGTTATGTCGCACACCGACACCTAACTCGCGAGAACAAACAAAACAGGAACAAAAACTTGAGAGAGCTTTCATAGGATGGACACGGGCGGTTGTGTGTGAGAGAGATGCAGTGTGATTTGTAGGAGACTAGTTTTAAATTTAGTGAATTTTACTCATGTTTTTTACTTTTCCATCAGATTAATTGAGTTTTTAAAAGTCATTCGTCTTGTTTTTCATTCCTAATTATCTGTGTTTGTTTTTCTATATTTTCAGTTTTAGTGTTGACTTGACCCATCACCTCGTTAAAACCATTTTCAATAGGAAAAAAATGTAGTCTTGACTAAACTGAAGTTCCTTTTTCGAGATACCAACTTAATAAAGTAATCTTAAACAACTTAGAATTAGCTGTTTGTCCAAAGAAAATTAAAGTTGTACTACTCCGTCCCATAATATAAGAGCGTTTTTTACACTAGTGTAGTGTCAAAAACGTTCTTATATTATGGGACGGAGGGAGTACTAATTATCTGCGTCTCCTCTTTCAGCCATATATTCCCAGTGGAAATAGTTTGCTTTGGCATCTCTGATTTATCCTTTCATCATACTAGTCGTAGTTATCATGGTTAACTTTGAATAAAACTGCACCTGAAAGAAGGGACAAAATGACAAAAAGGAGAAAGAAAAGGTGATGGAAAACCACAGGCAGGAGCATCTTTCCATGGCACACTTGTGCACCAAGTTCTTTTGCTTCGTTATAGCATCTGCAGCCGAGCTCCCCAAAACCCATCTATACCCATCTATTGACCGGTAATAAAAAAAACTGATTCAAACCGGCTCTTAATACTGGCTCATACGTTTGGGATGTCCGGCATCCCTCCTATCCAACCTAAATCTGGGAAGGATATCACTCCGTTACTTCCTCTCCCCATCCCCGTCCCAATGTCAAGCACTGGCAGCGGCGGAGGCGATGGATCCTGCCACGAGGACGACTGGGACACCTTCGTTCGTGAGGCAGAGCGACACAGGAGGAACTGGCCCTGCGCATCACACTGCAGCGCGCGGCTCCACAAGGGCGGCAACACTGGCTTTACTCCATCCCCTGTCGCGCGGACGCCGACGCAGGCCCGTCCCGCACCGCGCGCTCGGCCCGCTTTGTGCCATTGCATTGCTGCCCTCCTAACCCTCCGCCCGCTGCTCCTCTAGGGTGTCGGTGGGTGCTCTTGCCTGCCACACCTGCGCTGCAGACGCGGATGCCCGAATAAGAGGCTCGCGCCGCCCACCGTGAGAGGTAGGGGTCACACTGAGAAGGCGGCGGCGGCGGACGTGGTGGCACAGTCCTCCTGCGGCTGACGCGGACTGCCGGCGGTGCCCGATGAGGAGGAGCAGTTCCTCGCGGATGTCTACCGCCGCTCACCGATGACGGTGGAGACGGACGCCGCGGCTTCGTCGGAAGAACGCCAAGGCACTCTGGCTCGGTCTCGAGCAATCGACACGCGAGGCGGCTGACGCGAGGCCGATGAATCTCGTGAGGCAGCAGAAAACCCTGTCCGGAGGATGGCCGGCTACATCGAGTACGCGTCCTTCTCCGACGTCACCGACGGCTCCAAAGATGGTTCAGGAGACCCCATCTTGCCGTCAACGCCTACACAAACGACTACGCCAGTGACCGGAAGGGCAAAGGACAGGCGGAAAAGTGGTGAAGAAGCTCGGTCCTCTTCGTCTTTATTTCTGTTTTTAGTAATTTTAATTTAAAACTACGACCGTCGAGTGAACTGTGGTGCTCTTTGGTCTATGTTTGGATTATGTTGAATATCTATGTCCTCATGTTATGTCAATTTATATGTCCGTTTGCTCTAGGTTTGTTGTTTCGTTGATCATCTACGTATTATAGCTTTCATGTTGCATGGGTAGTAGTATGAATTTAGGGTACCAGATATGAGGTACACGTCGTACACGGCAATTTGAGGATTGATTGATCACTGTCCGCAAACGCGCCGGGTATGCCTGGCTGTATATGCTCTTATGTAGCACTGCGAGGAGCATGAGTTATTGTAAGCAACCATGTTTGGAATGCTCAAGTTGCAACCACACTATCAAAACCATACTGATCCATCAATGATACTATCAAGCTTTTCTTTTTCCAAAAGGAAGGTCTCCTATCTCCGGATCTCTCCATTCGCGAATGAACACAACCATAATTTTGTTAAATTTGTTGCAGGCAATAAGGCCGAAGCATCAACAATTAGAGTAGGAGTACACTAAATACATAAGAATGGTGGATGGGCTCATAGCCCAGTGGTGGTGCCGCTGTGGTTTCGCCTAGCCGGCCTGAATTCGACCCCTCTTATGTTGAATTATGTGTCTCACATTCTCTCTTTAAACAATTTCGCGGGGTTCCTCCCCCGTTCATCTATTTTTTTTAGTACGCAAGAATGGCAGAATCATGAAAAGGTATGGCATAAACACTTCCGACAAAATCGTCATTCTTCTGTAGTAATATTTATAAGAAGGGCGACCTCCTATTTAGCGCATGACCCACGGGAAAGACACAAAGCGTGCGCCCCTCCCAAGGCACTCTGGCTCGGTCTCGAGCAATCGACACGCGAGGCGGCTGACGCGAGGCCGATGAATCTCGTGAGGCAGCAGAAAACCCTGTCCGGAGGATGGCCGGCTACATCGAGTACGCGTCCTTCTCCGACGTCACCGACGGCTCCAAAGATGGTTCAGGAGACCCCATCTTGCCGTCAACGCCTACACAAACGACTACGCCAGTGACCGGAAGGGCAAAGGACAGGCGGAAAAGTGGTGAAGAAGCTCGGTCCTCTTCGTCTTTATTTCTGTTTTTAGTAATTTTAATTTAAAACTACGACCGTCGAGTGAACTGTGGTGCTCTTTGGTCTATGTTTGGATTATGTTGAATATCTATGTCCTCATGTTATGTCAATTTATATGTCCGTTTGCTCTAGGTTTGTTGTTTCGTTGATCATCTACGTATTATAGCTTTCATGTTGCATGGGTAGTAGTATGAATTTAGGGTACCAGATATGAGGTACACGTCGTACACGGCAATTTGAGGATTGATTGATCACTGTCCGCAAACGCGCCGGGTATGCCTGGCTGTATATGCTCTTATGTAGCACTGCGAGGAGCATGAGTTATTGTAAGCAACCATGTTTGGAATGCTCAAGTTGCAACCACACTATCAAAACCATACTGATCCATCAATGATACTATCAAGCTTTTCTTTTTCCAAAAGGAAGGTCTCCTATCTCCGGATCTCTCCATTCGCGAATGAACACAACCATAATTTTGTTAAATTTGTTGCAGGCAATAAGGCCGAAGCATCAACAATTAGAGTAGGAGTACACTAAATACATAAGAATGGTGGATGGGCTCATAGCCCAGTGGTGGTGCCGCTGTGGTTTCGCCTAGCCGGCCTGAATTCGACCCCTCTTATGTTGAATTATGTGTCTCACATTCTCTCTTTAAACAATTTCGCGGGGTTCCTCCCCCGTTCATCTATTTTTTTTAGTACGCAAGAATGGCAGAATCATGAAAAGGTATGGCATAAACACTTCCGACAAAATCGTCATTCTTCTGTAGTAATATTTATAAGAAGGGCGACCTCCTATTTAGCGCATGACCCACGGGAAAGACACAAAGCGTGCGCCCCTCCCCCTCCCCCCCCCCCCCCCCGCGGCGCCCATTTAGGCCAGCCCATGTGCGGGCCGGGACGCCTCTGTTTTTTTCATTTCGTTTTTTCATTTGTTTATTACTCCATTTTATATAAAACAATTCAGGATTTAAATATTTTCCAAACTTTAAAAATGCGAGAATTGAAAAAATGTTCACCAATCATAAAATGGGCGTCTTAAAAAATCAAGATTTGGAAAAATGTTTGTGGATTCAAATAATGTACGAGATTTTTTTAAATGCATATTCAACAAATGTTCTGAATAAAATGTTTGAGAAACTAAAAAAATATTCATAATTTCAAAAAAGTTTTCATAGTCGAAAAATGTTCATGAATTTGAACAAATATTTTCAAGAATTCCAAAATTCCACATGAACTACTAAAAAAGTTAACAAAATTAAAACCATGTTCACAAATTAAAAATTTGTTCCCAGTTTTCTTTAAAAAATTAATGCTTCAAAAAATATTAATGGAATAAAACATGTTTATGAATTCGAATTTTTTGCATGCATTTCAAAAATTATTTGTGAATTTCAGAAATTGTTCCTACTTTCGAAAAATGGTTGCCAATTCATTTTTTTAAAAGTAAACAGTGTTCACAATTTTAAAAAATGTTCATGAATTCAAAAAAGTTCACTTGTTTAAAAAAGGTTCACAAATTTGTAAAACTGTTCATAAATTAAAAAATAATTCATATTTCGAAAATATATCTGTTGATTTAAAAAATCTTCATGAATTTGAAAGATGTTCGCGAAAATATAACTGAGAAATAAAAAATAAAAAGAGAGAACGAAAAAAGGTAAAAAGTAACGTAAAAGAATACAAAATGACAAAAAAAGTTAACCAGGCAAATAATATAAAATAAAACAAAAGGAAAAAACCGGGTCAGTGAAGGTTGTAGAGCCATCCTAAAACCGGTGGGAAAATAACTGCCAGCCTATACGAAGGACGTGCCGCATGGGGATGGTATGCGCTGGGTCGCAATCCGGCGACTCACGTGTCGAACAGGTTTCGCTGGAGGAGGGAGCCCCTATTCTGTGACGTGCGCGCTGTATACTCAGCGAACACGCACACTCGTCCCTCTTAGGTGCACCATTTAGGCCAGCCCATGTGCGGGTGCATGGTGCCAATGTTTTTTATTTTTCTTCTTACATTTTTTGTTTCCTCTTTTTTACAAAAAATGACCTGAATTTCAAATGTCTATTTATGAATTTTTAAAAAGTCATGAATTTAAGAAATGTTCGGAATTTGAAAAAATGTTCAAGAATTCGAAACATGTTCATGACTTCAGAAAATATTCATGATGTTTTTCAGAAATGTACAAAAAATCTCATAGACTGAAAAATGTTTGCTGATCCAAAATATGTGCATGAATTCAAAAAAATGTTCGTCAAAAAATGTCTGTAAATTTCAGAAATGGTCCAAATCTCGAAAAATATAAAACAATTCAAAAAAATCACTGATTCAATAAATGTTCATGGAGTTTTCTTTTCACAACTTTTTAAAATATCCACCAATTTGAAAAATGTTCATGATTTAAAAAAGTTCAAAATTAAATAAAATGTTCAGAAAATGAAAAAAGGACAATGAAAAAATAAGATAGGGAAATAAAAGAAAATAAAACATGCTACATGCAAAAAACAAAAAGGAAAATGGAAATAAAAAACAAATTGAAATAAGAAAAAAGAAAAAGATAAAGGAAAATGAAAAAGATAAAAAAAGGAAAAACCGAAAAAAGAAAAAAAATCTCAGTTTAGGCAAGTTCCTAGAACCTTCCCAAAATTGGTAGAAAAAAAATCTAGATGCACCAAATGGGAATTGCCATGGAGAGGGATATTGTGCCGACCTAGGGATGTAGGCGGGCACTGTCCGCGAGCCCGCCCGGCTAGAAAAATGCTAATTCTTGTCACTATGATATGCATTCATGTAAATTATGGTGTTGTGTTGCGGACACAGTCCGCCTTCATGCCTAAGTTGACCACCTACAAAAGAGAAAATCCCCACCTTTATCGCCGGCGGCAAGAGGAAGATGGTCGGGTTTCCTTGAATGATACCATCGGCCTCAAGAATCATCGATGCAATATCGGATCTGGTGCTATCTCTTCTAAGCAATATGTCTTCCTGCTGCGCCTGGTGCGCATATCGTATCCGCACCCAACTAGGTAGTGTCACCACTTGCTCCGGTGAGGGGTTTTGTTCGCTGCTCCCTAGAGGCCCCATGTATGACGCGTCGGCATGCTGACCATGGTATAGGGACCTTGCCGGCCGACACCTTGACTCGCGGGAGAGGGATGCCCCGCCGGTGCATCAACCGTGGGCTTTGCCCATCGGAAATCCATAGCGACCACAAGAGGGAGTGGATGAGGTGGAGGAGCCATGAGCGGCGACTAGAAGTAGAGGGTTTGCTGCCGGGTCTCCTTTGGACGACGCAAGGGCGAGATCAGATTCCCCCCCCCCCCCTCTACTTTACGTTTTAGTATCTCAATGTGGTCTCGTTTACATGACAATAATACTAGTATCAAGCATGTTCATTGTAAAATTAACCTCGAATGAACCTGGACGTGAAAATGGGGACAAAAGGAGAAAGCAGGAAAGAGGTGATTTCAGAACTAAATGCACCATAGCATCCTGTGTACACGAGCATCTAGCTGTCCAGTCGTGCCTAGGAATCCAGGCCCATGGCTCGCCTGCGCACCGATCTCTTTTGCTGTTGCTGCAGATCAGCATGAGCAATAGTAAGCAACCATGTTTATGTTTATAGTATTGCTCAAGTTGCAACCAGACGCTTGAACAACTCCCCAAATATAAACCCCTCTTGCACACTAACTGCCTACCCACACACAAAAAAGATTCACATAGATACTATCAATCATGCAAATCTTATACTCACCAGCACATTTCATCTACTGATCCACACGATGGAAACCATAAACTGTTTAATTATTTCCAATAATAGCACGCCATAGTAAATAAATTAAGCAACTTGATCATGGACGCCGCAAGCTGATGGTCACACAAGATCCACAGGATATCCGTCGTCGTTGCCCATCACGCACTTGGATTACCAAATTATAATATGCAAAACCACTTGCTCTTAAAGAATTGTACGTATGAAAATGACTGAATATACAGCTGATGATCCAGCCTGGTGGCGATTTGACTTGTCCCTCCCATCCGAATTGATTAGTGGGATAGATTTGAAACTTCAAATTGGTCAATTAATTACTAGCACTAGCATGCTTTGTTTAGAGCACACCTTTTGCTAGCTAGCCCGGCTGGTCATGACTCATGAATGCCTTTGGTCCTCTAATCTTTAATCAAATCCTGAACCCTTCGGTTGACACGGAAGTCAGACGCTGGCTGCAGATGTAATTTGGGCATGAATGCATGATTACCGTAGTGCGCATGCCGTGATGCGTTGCCGATGTCGGCATGGCGTAGCAGGATGGCAACCGACCTCACCAGGTGCTACTCCGGGGACTAGATAACGTCTTTGGATCTCTCACACTACGTGAGAACCTAGTTCTAGCGGAAAATGAAATCCTACGCGTTTGCACAGGTTGTAGCTTGTTCTGCAAATCTTTTCCTAAAAACAAGTCCAATGGGAGCATTTGAGCGAGGGATTAGAATGACATAGTTGAAAGATGTAACCATAATAGAATAATATGGTATGAATGTAATGGTACTACTTCCGTTTCGTTCTTCTCTTCCCACGATTCTAACCATGTATACCAAGGACAAGTAGGTTCCTTTCGTAAGGAAAATCTATCAGGGTATTTAACATGGTTGATAAAGGCAGTTTTATCTTAAATTCGCCACGTAATATATACAAGACAAAATAACAATAATGTACAATATACCATTTCTCACTTTTACCTCTGATAACTAATATTCGAGCGAGCATTGTGCCTCACCCGCTAGGGCTCGAACCTTGGTCTTGTGTGGATGGGCCAAGTACAATTACTAAGCCCAATAACCAACACGTCGAGCCTTTGTTTGCTATTAATTTGATGAAAATCAACCATTTTAACCCTTTGTACTAGTACTATCTAACTAGAGAGGGTGTGAGTAGTGCGTTGTATCAGGTTTGGCCTTTGCAGCCACCTGATTGCATCCAAAGTATATTGTAGCTTCAGAGATTCCTAAACTCTTTGAATAAATGCATGAAGGTGTTTGACGTAAAAAAAGGTACATAGAAAGATGATTTCTGATTTTCATTTCAGTGCTGCACTTTATGTGTAAATATATGGATGGACTTCTCTGCAATTTTTTTTGTTTATCAGGGTTCCTTAGAACATGTGGCTTTATAGAGTGTGTTTACATGTGTACGTGTCATTTTTTTTTCTTGAGTTTGAATGAGTGATCTACTTTTAAAAAAAGCGTAGAGAGAGGACAGCGGAGTATTTACAAAGAATTTACACGGGGTTGTTTCAACAAATTTTTCTCCACTGAATCAAATTAACCATGGTGTTTGTGCGTAAATTATCTATTTTATTGTACATATAATACCATGTTAATTACATAGAATTTATTGGGCTGTGTTTTCAAAAAAAAAATCCCCGAGTCAAAGTTATCGTAGTGTTTGTACGTAAGTTATAAGGTCCGCAATGCATAAAAAATACCATACTATTTACGGAAAAGTTATAGGGGTGTGTTTCAACAACTATTTCTCACAATGTCAAAATTACGGCGATGTTTGTACATAAGTTATCAGGTTTGTGGTGTGTATATCACCCTGTTATTTACATAGAAGTTACCGGGGGTGTGTTTTCAACAACAAATCATCCTTTCGGGTCAAAGTTATAATTGTGTTCGTGTACAAGTTATCAGATCTATGATGAGGAAGTTATCCTGCTATTTACACAGAATTTACCGGGAATATGTTTTCAACAACCTTCCCCCAGGGTCAAACTTACCACGGTGTTGTATGTAAGTTATTATGTTTACGATGTGTAAATTATCATGTTATTTACACAGAAATTACCGGTGTATGTTGTCAACAACTTTTTTCCCTGAGAGTAAAAATTATCATGGTATTTGTATGTAAGTTATCGGATTTGTGGAGAGTAAATTATATGCGACCCAGAAAGAAGTTACTAGAGATATATTTTCAACAAAAAAAATCCCCGAGTAAAAGATATCACAGTGTTCATATGTCAATTATCATGTTTGCGGTGCGTAAATTATCGTGTTATTTACACATAAGTTATAAGATGTACTTCCAACAACCACCCCCATCCCCCTGTTCAAATTTATCATGATGTTCGTATGCAATTTATCAGATCTGCAGTGAGTAAATTATCATGTTATTTATGTTAAATTATGATCCAAATTCTAGTACCGTGTTGGACTAGACGTAGTACAACCGGTGTGGGCTTTTGCGTTGGTACCGACGAGTACAACTCGTTTACTTGTCCTACAAGGACTCCTATGTGTTGCCCCTCTTATATACCCCATGTAGTCGCACCTCAGACGGTCTGTCGTCTCGTGCTTGTAATACTCCTTCTCATAGTGATCGCGCCTTCGTGCGTCTGTGGTTTTCTCCCGCAAGGGCTTCCACGTAAAAAATCTGTGTGCTCTCGTGTCTCTTTTATCTCGTTATTATCTAACAAGTGGTATCAGAGCTGAGGTTTCAGATACGAGATTTGAGATCGGGAGATTAGGGTTGCGGCGTCCTTTGCGCCGCGGCCGACGCGACCTGGCGATCCGAAGCCAGATCGATCAAGTCGTCGAGTTCGACAGGAACCGAGTCGATCTACTACTGGGTCAAGTCACGCGTTGTCTGGCCGTGTCCGAGATCGAAAAGTTTTTCCGCTGCAGCCAACTCCAGCAATCCGCCAAGACCGACTCGATTTCCAACCCGCGGAAATCCCTCAAAGCTGCCGCCGTTGCTGTTCCGCGCGTTGCCGCTGCTGCTCCGTACACAGCGTCTACATCTGCTGCCGCTTAACGCCTCCATGTACAGGCTCCAAGTCCCTAGGGTTCTCGGGCAAGCAGCTTGAGTACCTGACCAGCCGTTGCTTTCTCACGTGGAGACCGAAGCAAAGTTCGTATACGAGTACTAGTTCCATCGAGTACTGCTCACGTGGAAGCTAGTTGCCTGATCTAGTACTATTGCCGTCAATTTGCTACGGCCACCAGCGAACTACCAGGTGCTATTTTTTCTGATTCTTGGTCCGCATATTAATTCTATTAAGGATTTTTCTACCAGCTTGTACTATTTTGTGTACACAGATTTATCTACTCATGGCTACCATGAAGTACGATTTTCCGCTGCTGGATCGTAACACAAGGTTTACCCTATGGCAAGTCAAGATGCGGGCGTTGTTGGCACAGTCCGACTATGATGAAGCATTGGATAGTTTTGGGAAGAATAGAATTCAGGACTGGACTGATGAGGAGAAAAGAATTGATTGTAAGGCTTTGTCACAAATTCAACTCCATTTGCATAATAATATTTTGCAGGAAGTTTTGAGCGAGAAAACTGCCGCCGCTCTATGGTTAAAGCTGGAAGGGATTTGCATGACTAAAGATCTCACCAGCAAGATGCATCTGAAGCAAAAATTATTCCTGCACAGGTTACCCGAGGGAGGTAATGTTTTGAATCATATTTTAGAATTTAAAGAGATCATATCTGATCTAGCTGCAATGGAGGTTAAGTATGAAGAGGAAGATACTGCTTTAATGTTACTTTGTTCACTGCCAAATTCTTATACCAATTTTAGAGACACCATATTATACAGTCGTGATACTCTCACACTTAATGAAGTTTATGAAGCTTTGAACTCTAAGGAGAAGATGAAATTAATGGTGCCTCATGATGGTTCGAGTTCATCCCAAGCCGAGGGATTATCTGTTCGTGGCAGGACAAAGGAGAAGAACTCCAATAATGGAAACAGAGGCAAAAGTAAAAACGGCTACAGGGGCCGGTCACAATCCAGAGACAAGAAATATTGCAGATATTGCAAGAGAGACGGGCATGACATCTCAGAGTGTTTCAAGTTGCAGAATAAAGAAAAGAGGAAAGGTAACAAACAAGGTGAAAATTCTGCTAACGTTGCTCGTGATGATAGTTCCGATGATGCACTTGTCGTTATTGCTGGATGTGCTGAGACCAATGATGAGTGGGTACTTGATACTGCATGCACGTTTCATATGTGTCCACATAGAGATTGGTTTAATACTTTTGATTCCACTACTTTTGCTGGTTCCATTTTGGGTTTTGATAATTCACCATGCAAGATTGAAGGCATAGGTTCTATTCGAATCAAGATGTTTGATGGCATAATCAGAACTTTGACAGATGTTCGGTATATTCCGAAGATGAAGAGAAATCTTATTTCTATGAGTGTCCTTGATGCAAAGGGATACAAGTATTCAGGTGGAGATAGTGTTTTGAAAGTCACCAAAGGATCCCTTATTGTGATGAAAGGTGATTTAAGTTCGACCAATGGTCTTTATTACCTTTGAGGTTCTACCGTTTCAGGTAACGCTACTCCAGCTATTTCAAAGAATTCTGATTGTGATGCTGCTAACCTTTGGCATATGCGTCTTGGACATATGAGTGAACTTGGTTTGGCAGAGTTAAATAAGAGAGGTATTCTTGATGGATATGAACCTGGTAAATTGAAATTTTGTGAGCATTGTATCTTCGGCAAACACAATAGGGTGAAGTTCAACACTTCGACTCATACAACTGAAGGTATTCTTGATTATATGCATTCTGATTTATGGGGACCATCTCGCAAGAAGTCATTAGGTGGTGCTAGTTACATGCTGACTATTATTGATGATTATTCGAGAAAAGTTTGGCCTTATTTCTTGAAGCATAAATATGAAGCATTCTCAGCATTTAAGGAGTGGAAGATTATGATTGAAAGACAAACTGAAAAGAAGGTAAAGATACTTCGCACTGATAATGGTATGGAATTCTGTTCTAAGCAATTTAAGAATTATTGCAAGTCTGAAGGCATTGTCAGACATTACACCGTTCCTTATACTCCTCAACAAAACGGTGTTGCTGAGCGCATGAACAGGACCATTATTTCCAGAGCCCGTTGCATGTTGTCCAATGCAGGTTTGCATAGGAGTTTTTGGGCTGAGGCGCTTTCACTGCTTGTTATCTCATTAACCGTTCACCATCTATTGCTCTTAATAAGAAAACTCCAATTGAGGTATGGTCTGGTTCACCTGCTGATTATTCACAGTTGAGAGTTTTTGGTTGCACTGCTTATGCTCATGTTGATAACGGAAAGTTGGAGCCTAGGGCTGTTAAGTGCATCTTTCTTGGTTATAAGTCTGGTGTTAAAGGTTTTAAATTATGGAATCCTGAAACCCAGAAGGTTGTTATTAGCAGAAATGTTATCTTTAATGAATCTGCTATGTTACATGATGTTTTATCTACTAATGTTCCCGTTGAGAGTGAACAGCAGCCTATTGTTCAGGAGCCTACTATTCAGGTGGAGCATGTTATTGATTCAGGTGATACATCTGGTAATGAAATTGTTGATGCACATGATGAACCCGTCGTTAATGATGATAATGTCACTCCCACTCCAGTTCAGCCTATTGTTCCACCCAGTTGGAATCTTGCACGTGACAGAGTTAGGCGGGGTACTAACAAACCTGACAGGTTAATTGAAGAGTGCAATATTGTTTCTTTTGCTTTATCTGTTGCAGAAGAAATTGAAGGTAATGCTGAGCCTTCTTCATATTCCGAGGCTATTATTTCTAGTGATAGTAATAAGTGGATGACCGCTATGCATGATGAGATGGAATCACTTGAAAAGAATGGCATTTGGGTTTTAGTGAGATTACCTAGAGAGAAGAAACCTATTCGTTGCAAGTGGGTTTTCAAGAGGAAAGAAGGTATTTCTCCTAATGATGAGACACGATATAAAGCAAGGTTAGTTGCTAAAGGTTACAGTCAGATTCCAGGTATTGACTATAACGAAGTCTTTTCTCCTGTTGTGAAGCATAGCTCTATGCGCACTTTACTCAGTATTGTTGCCATGCATGATCTTGAGCTTGAACAATTGGATGTTAAAACTGCATTCTTACATGGAGAACTAGAAGAGGATATTTATATGGAACAACCTGAAGGTTTTGTTATTCCTGGAAAAGAAAAGCTTGTCTGTAAGTTAAAGAAATCTCTTTATGGATTGAAGCAATCCCCTAGACAGTCGTACAAGAGATTTGATACCTTTATGCTCTCTCAAGGTTTCAAAAGGTCTAATTATGATAGTTGTGTTTATTTGAAAACTGTCAAAGGTTCAACTATTTATTTGCTCCTTTATGTTGATGATATGCTAATTGCTGCAAATAGTATGTCAGATATTAATGAACTAAAGAAGCAATTGAGTAATGAATTTGAGATGAAGGATTTGGGTGCAGCAAAGAAAATAATTGGCATGGAAATATCCAGAGATAGACCATCTGGAAAAGTGTATCTCGGTCAAAAGGGATATATTGATAAAGTTCTTCGTCGTTTTAATATGCATAATGCCAAGCCGGTGAATACTCCGTTAGCTGCACACTTCAAATTATCATCAGCTTTATGTCCTAAGTCAGATACAGATATTGAGTACATGTCTAGAGTTCCCTATTCGAGTGCAGTTGGTTCACTTATGTATGCCATGGTTTGTTCTCGTCCGGATTTATCATATGCATTGAGTGTTGTCAGTAGATACATGACTAATCTTGGAAAAGAGCATTGGAGAGCAGTTCAGTGGATTTTCAGATACCTGCGTGGTACTTCTAATGCTTATTTACAGTTTGGGAAATCTAGAGATGGACTTGTTGGTTTTGTTGATTCTGATTTTGCTGGTGATTTGGATAAGAGAAGATCACTCACAGGTTATGTTTTCACCATTGGTGGTTGTGTTGTGAGTTGGAGAGCAACTTTGCAGTCTATTGTGGCTTGTTCCACTACTGATGCCGAGTATATGGCTATTTCTGAGGCATGCAAAGAAGCTATCTGGTTGAAAGGTTTATACACTGAGCTTTGTGGAGATTTATCTTGCCCTACCGTATTTTCTGACAGTCAAAGTGTTATATATCTTACAAAGAATCCAATGTATCATGAGAGAACAAAGCACATTGATGTTAGATTTCATTATATTCGAGATGTTGTTGCTGAAGGCTATTTGAAGGTATGCGAGATAAGTACTCATGATAATCCTGCTGATATGATGACAAAGCCAGTTCCGACCAATAAGTTTGAGCTTTGCTCAGGCTTAGTTGGTATTTCTCACTAGTCCTATGGACTTTGACGCACAAGGTGTTTAAGCTGATTTAGATGGAGTTATTCACTTTCTTCAACTACTGGAGGGAATTTGGCTCAAGGTGGAGATTGTTAAATTATGTAGTCGCACCTCAGACGGTCTGTGATGAGGAGCGAACCTCGAGGCGAGGGTCGATCCGTTGTTGGCCTGATCTTTCACGGCACAAAACTCCATCACAGCAAGAACTAGATGCGGGTTTACAAAGATATTCACAAACCTCGCAAAAACAACACGCCAACCCCTCGATCTGAAGGAATAACGTGGACGAACCGTATAGGTTCAGCTTGTAATATCCTACGCGTCGCGTCGCAGGAACTCACACGCCAGTAGAGACTTTTGACAAGATTTCTTAAAACTCGATAATGGCCGACGGCGGAAAAACACACACGTGTCTAATTCATCTCAAAATAAGCTAACCCTGTTACAAAGGACTCAACTGGCTTTATATAATAGCCGCACAACTTAACTAACTTGGAAAGCAAGCCTTGATACGTACTAGGTAACACGCATATGCTAAACCGACTTATATCTATCGAAGGAAGGAAAATCTACTAGTTTTAGTGCATGCGCCCGCTTGATCTCTTCTTTTTCTGGTGGGCCCCATCCAACATCCTTCAAACTCAATATCTCCCAAATAATTGGAATCCTTAAACTGGTATTTTCTTTGCTGGGTTGGAAAAGAAATATAAATAATATTCTTGGTTTGACCTTGACGTAACAAATAGTCCCGGCAAGCAAATCGGCCATGTCTCCTCCTAAACGTGGCTTGCTAAAGTAATTAAAATATTCTTTTCCTTGGTGTCGTACTGATCCATGCACGTATAGTCCAGGTTCAGGTATCTCAAGGCCATATTTATCTTCCTTGGCTATGCACATCATCTGCAACGCATCAACGCGCATGCACGTGACATTTACTACTGGCTGATCATCTTTGTAACTTAGCTTGATGTAGCGTGGCACGTACACATCCATAATCTTTAGTCTGTTGACCCCCGACAAAGTCTTGTGAGCATCAACAACACTAACATCAGACATGGCAATATCAAGAGGGATCTTGGTCATATCATACTCTCCCCCTTGACACAAAACCGTCCTCGGTTTCGAGTCGGTCTCTTCAGCAACAACTTCTTCTTTTGGCTGTATGTACACCGAAAAAAATTCAGTAGCTTCACCCACCTTATTTGCTTTTTCTTGCTCCTTCATCTTCTCCATTCGTTCTTTCCGCCAAGTCTTGAACTTCTTCTTTTCCATGGTCATCAGAACATATTTTGTATCCTGTTCGACCGTGTAGGTGTTGACGAGATAGTCATGTGTAGCTTTGTTTTTCTTGTACCATGGCTCTCCCAACAGCATATGGCACGAAATCATTGGTGCCGGAATTACATCGCACAAAACCTCACAAGAAAATTGGCCGACTGAAAACGGCACCGTAGTTTGGTGCGTGATGTCGAGCTTGTCATAGCACCCCCTCAGTGAGTACGGTTGTGGATGAGGTTTCATCAATAGCTCCAACTTCTCCACCATGTCGATACCGACCGCGTTGATCAAACTGTCGTCGTCGATCGTCATGGCGCAAACTTTCTCCCCCACTTTACAATAGGTGTGAAAAAGTTCGGAACCATATCCTTTCTCCTCTAGCAGAAAGTCGCCAGATAACCTCCAGTAGCTCCTTGGTGACGACGCGCCGACCGTCTCCTCCGAAGTGCCGTGAGAAACGCCGGTCTCTGATACCACTTGATGAGGAGCGAACCTCGAGGCGAGGGTCGATCCGTTGTTGGCCTGATCTTTCACGGCACAAAACTCCATCACAGCAAGAACTAGATGCGGGTTTACAAAGATATTCACAAACCTCGCAAAAACAACACGCCAACCCCTCGATCTGAAGGAATAACGTGGACGAACCGTATAGGTTCAGCTTGTAATATCCTACGCGTCGCGTCGCAGGAACTCACACGCCAGTAGAGACTTTTGACAAGATTTCTCAAAACTCGATAATGGCCGACGGCCGAAAAACACACACGTGTCTAATTCATCTCAAAATAAGCTAACCCTGTTACAAAGGACTCAACTGGCTTTATATAATAGCCGCACAACTTAACTAACTTGGAAAGCAAGCCTTGATACGTACTAGGTAACACGCATATGCTAAACCGACTTATATCTATCGAAGGAAGGAAAATCTACTAGTTTTAGTGCATGCGCCCGCTTGATCTCTTCTTTTTCTGGTGGGCCCCATCCAACATCCTTCAAACTCAATATCTCCCAAATAATTGGAATCCTTAAACTGGTATTTTCTTTGCTGGGTTGGAAAAGAAATATAAATAATATTCTTGGTTTGACCTTGACGTAACAAATAGTCCCAGCAAGCAAATCGGCCATGTCTCCTCCTAAACGTGGCTTGCTAAAGTAATTAAAATATTTTTTTCCTTGGTGTCGTACTGATCCATGCACGTATAGTCCAGGTTCAGGTATCTCAAGGCCATATTTATCTTCCTTGGCTATGCACATCATCTGCAACGCATCAACGCGCATGCACGTGACATTTACTACTGACTGATCATCTTTGTAACTTAGCTTGATGTAGCGTGGCACGTACACATACATAATCTTTAGTCTGTTGACCCCCGACAAAGTCTTGTGAGCATCAACAACACTAACATCAGACATGGCAATATCAAGAGGGATCTTGGTCATATCATACTCTCCCCCTTGACACAAAACCGTCCTCGGTTTCGAGTCGGTCTCTTCAGCAACAACTTCTTCTTTTGGCTGTATGTACACCGAAAAAAATTCAGTAGCTTCACCCACCTTATTTGCTTTTTCTTGCTCCTTCATCTTCTCCATTCGTTCTTTCCGCCAAGTCTTGAACTTCTTCTTTTCCATGGTCATCAGAACATATTTTGTATCCTGTTCGACCGTGTAGGTGTTGACGAGATAGTCATGTGTAGCTTTGTTTTTCTTGTACCATGGCTCTCCCAACAGCATATGGCACGAAATCATTGGTGCCGGAATTACATCGCACAAAACCTCACAAGAAAATTGGCCGACTGAAAACGGCACCGTAGTTTGGTGCGTGATGTCGAGCTTGTCATAGCACCCCCTCAGTGAGTACGGTTGTGGATGAGGTTTCATCAATAGCTCCAACTTCTCCACCATGTCGATACCGACCGCGTTGATCAAACTGTCGTCGTCGATCGTCATGGCGCAAACTTTCTCCCCCACTTTACAATAGGTGTGAAAAAGTTCGGAACCATATCCTTTCTCCTCTAGCAGAAAGTCGCCAGATAACCTCCAGTAGCTCCTTGGTGACGACGCGCCGACCGTCTCCTCCGAAGTGCCGTGAGAAACGCCGGTCTCTGATACCACTTGATGAGGAGCGAACCTCGAGGCGAGGGTCGATCCGTTGTTGGCCTGATCTTTCACGGCACAAAACTCCATCACAGCAAGAACTAGATGCGGGTTTACAAAGATATTCACAAACCTCCCAAAAACAACACGCCAACCCCTCGATCTGAAGGAATAACGTGGACGAACCATATAGGTTCAGCTTGTAATATCCTACGCGTCGCGTCGCAGGAACTCACACGCCAGTAGAGACTTTTGACAAGATTTCTCAAAACTCGATAATGGCCGACGGCCGAAAAACACACACGTGTCTAATTCATCTCAAAATAAGCTAACCCTGTTACAAAGGACTCAACTGGCTTTATATAATAGCCGCACAACTTAACTAACTTGGAAAGCAAGCCTTGATACGTACTAGGTAACACGCATATGCTAAACCGACTTATATCTATCGAAGGAAGGAAAATCTACTAGTTTTAGTGCATGCGCCCGCTTGATCTCTTCTTTTTCTGGTGGGCCCCATCCAACATCCTTCAAACTCAATATCTCCCAAATAATTGGAATCCTTAAACTGGTATTTTCTTTGCTGGGTTGGAAAAGAAATATAAATAATATTCTTGGTTTGACCTTGACGTAACAAATAGTCCCGGCAAGCAAATCGGCCATGTCTCCTCCTAAACGTGGCTTGCTGAAGTAATTAAAATATTCTTTTCCTTGGTGTCGTACTGATCCATGCACGTATAGTCTAGGTTCAGGTATCTCAAGGACATATTTATCTTCCTTGGCTATGCACATCATCTGCAACGCATCAACGCGCATGCACGTGACATTTACTACTGGCTGATCATCTTTGTAACTTAGCTTGATGTAGCGTGGCACGTACACATCCATAATCTTTAGTCTGTTGACCCCCGACAAAGTCTTGTGAACATCAACAACACTAACATCAGACATGGCAATATCAAGAGGGATCTTGGTCATATCAGTCTGTCGTCTCGTGCTTGTAATACTCCTCATAGTGATCGCGCCTTCGTGCGTCCGTGGTTTTCTCCGCAAGGGTTTCCACGTAAAAAATCTGTGTGCTCTCGTGTCTCTTTTATCTCGTTATTATCTAACAATTTACACATAATTTATTGGAGGTATGTTTTCAACAACTTTTTTCCCCAGATCAAATTTATCATGATGATCATACGTAAGTTGTCAGGTCCGCGGCATGTAAATTACCATACAATTTGGACAGAAGTTACGGGGGTATGTTTGAAAAACATTTGTTCCTGAGTCAAAGTTACCATGATGTTTGATCGTAAGTTATCAACTCTACGGACTACAGTGCGTAAATTATTAATGCTATTTACATAGAAGTTACCGGGCACAAAAAACTAGAACTTTTTCCTATGTTTAAATATTTTTTCTAGGTCGACAATTATCAACCCGACACTATAAGAGTTACCAATGTTGTTTCTTGTGTGAACGCTTGATAACAATAACATAAAGAAACTTCTATGAAAAAACCATCATTGTGAAATTTCAAAAAGAAACATGTATACTGCTGTGGGCATGGAGAAAAATCAGTAGAAGCAAATGAACTACTGTGAAACACACAGAAAAAATAATGGAATCATTGGCCCTAGTTTTTCTTTTCCAATTCCGTAGTAATAGAAGTTATAATTAGTGGCATGTAACTTGGTTATTGATGTAAAAGGCAACTTAGCCCAGTTGGTGGTTGCCATAGAAATCAATACATTAGGGCCCAGATCGATTTCCATCAAGAGCATCATTTTTTTGCCTATTTAACTTTTTCGATTCCTATTGTTAAGAGATCATCTCTTAATTAAGAGAAGATAAGTCTTCTCATACAGTGTCTTTCTTCTCCACCTTAGAATTTATCTTATACGATATTTACTAAGATAACATCATTGTACACATCCTCAATGTGCTGATCTTGCACCGTTATAACTGTCCACACGTTTGATTGGCTCTACTCATTCTCACCTCATTCTATCCCATGCATGCGGGTGTTTGATTGCCAATTTGCCATGCATGCACACGAGGATGTGAGTAACTGAGAGGGGTAGCAGCAGATTTGAAAACAACCGCCAAAGGGGAGGGGGGGGGGGTCAAGTGGAGTAATATGAAAAAAAACTGGAAAAAATAATTAAGAGAATACAAATCCTATTCTAGTAGTGTCTTCTACTCCACCTTAGCATTATCCTATGTGACGATAGTATCATTGTAGGGGCTTCTCGGCTTCTTCCATTCAAGACGGGTGATTTGATCCATGACATCATTAGCATGGGAGAATGCAAGAATGACAGATGGTGAGGCAACGACTTAGGAGGATTTGTAGTGTGCGTGTGCTACTTGTGCTCCAAATGCTCAAATGCATCTAGGTGACATTGGCTTACGCTCAAAGCGAATGACATGATGCCGCTTGGGATACAGGAGGCATTGGCAAATGGTGGTTCCACAGTGGTTCAGAGCAGGCCCGAGTGATGAATGAACATTTTCAGCCTTTTCTCGTGAACTTCTCCTGATCTTTTAGTCCGAGCTCTCTATACCTTCCTCATGCCAGGCATAATAGTTGTGTGTTGATTTTCCTGGTGCATCACGAGTAGGCCAGCATGGTTCTCCGCATGAGGAAGCAATCCTACAATAGAGACGGTGGATGGTGGTATTGATGGTGATGGTCTTATCTCTCTTGTTTCATTCATGCCTCCTCTAGTGAATAGAAATGATCTAACCCTCACTGGCTAGATCAAAATGAACTAGACGTACGTGCATCATGGTTGAAAGCATCGCCCGAACCTAATGCTTTTTTCAGGGTGATAACCGCGAGTTACACCTCTGTCTGGTTGCCGTTCTATATCAACTATGTATTTTTGTCTTGAAATATAATAGAGTAGGACTGTGCTAACGACCAGTGGACTGGTCGTTAGCAATAGATCCGCACGATCGACCTCGACCTCCACCTCGCTCCGGCGACTAGAGCATGCACCTCACTAATCATGCATGCAGTGCAAACTCCTTCACATGCGTATATAGACTCCACCTGTTGTATAATAGTTGCGTGCAAAAAAACAGAAAAGCTGATGTCTTCAAAGATTCCATCTAAAAGTTTATATTCAAAACGTTTGTAGCTCAAACCGTCGCTCTGATTGAAAAACTGTTTTCACATAAAAGATTCGTCACGACAGACCTTCGAAACTAGATCCCATGTTAATATGTTTTGATGACTTTTTTCTTTCGGGTCAAAAGTTTCCAGACTCGCACTAAGTAAGTTATCATATATATGATACATAAGTTACCATCTTATTTATATATAAATTACCGGGGCATAAAAAGTGGTCCTCCAGTTCTCCCCTGTGCAAATGATTTAGAAGACCGAAAAGTTGATGTCATCCTTGATTCCCCCTTATTTTCAAACTTCAAAATGTTTTGTAGCTCAAATCTTCGGTCCGATCAAAAAATCGTTTTCATAAAAAAAACACCACGAAGAGGGCATCGAAACTAGATCCTATGTTGATATGTTCCGACGACTTTTATTTCGGATCAAAAGTTACCAGTTCTGGGCTAAGTAATTTATCACACATGTGCTCCATATATTACCGCGTTGTTTACACAGATATTACCGGGGCATAAACGTTCTAACCTTCTTATCAGCTTGGGTTAAAGTTACTGTGGTGATTGTGTTGGGGAACGTTGCAGAAAATTAAAATTTTTCCTACGGTTTCACCAAGATCCATCTATGAGTTCATCTAGCAACGAGTCATGAGAGAGAGAGAGATTGCATCTACATACCACTTTGTAGATCGCGAGCGGAAGCGTTCAACGAACGGGGATGAAGTAGTCGTACACACCGTGATCCAAATCACCGGAGATCCTAGCACCGAAAGCACGGCACCTCCGCGTTCAACACACGTAGGGTCAGCGTAACGTCTCCTTCTTCTTGATCCAGCAAGGTAAAGAAGAGGTTGGGGAAGAAGGCTCCAGCAGCAGCACGACGGCGTGGTGATGGTGGAACTACAATACTCCAGCAGGGCTTCGCCGTGCTCAATGGAGGAGGAGGAGGTGTTGGGGAGGGAGAGGGAGGCGCCAGGAGCAAGGGTGCGCAGCCCCTCTCCCCTCCCCCCTTTATATAGCCCCTTGGGGGGGCGCCGGCCCTAGGAGATGGAATCTCCTAGGGGGGCGGCGGCCAGGGAGGGGACTTGCCCCCCAAGCAAGGGGGCGCCCCCTTTAGGGTTCCCCCCAAACCCTAGGCGCATGGGCCCTTGGGGGGGAGGCGCACCAGCCCACTTTGGGCTGGTTCCCTTCCTCATACAGCCCATGGGGCCCTCCGAGGCAGGTGGCCCCACCCGGTGGACCCCCCGGGACCCTCCGGTGGTCCCGGTACAATACCGATAACCCCAAAACTTGTCCCGATGGCCAAAACAGCACTTTCTATATATAATTCTTTACCTCCGGACCATTCCGAAACTTCTCGTGACGTCCGTGATCTCATCCGGGACTCCGAACAACATTCGGGTTACTGCATATACATATCTTCACAACCATAGCGTCACCGAACCTTAAGTGTGTAGACCCTACGGGTTCGGGAGACATGCAGACATGACCGAGACGGCTCTCGGGCAATAACCAACAGCGGGATCTGGATACCCATGTTGGCTCCCACATGCTCCACGATGATCTCATCGGATGAACCACGATGTCGAGGATTCAATTAATCCCGTATACGATTCCCTTTGTCAATCGGTATTTTACTTGCCCGAGATTCGATCGTCGGTATCCCAATACCTCGTTCAATCTCGTTACCGGCAAGTCACTTTTCTCGTACTGTAATGCATGATCCCGTGATCAAGCACTTTGATCACATTGAGCTCATTATAATGATGCATTACCGAGAGGGCCCGGTGATACCTCTCCGTCAAGCGGAGTGACAAATCCCAGTCTCGATCCATGTCAACCCAACAGACACTTTCAGAGATACCCGTAGTATACCTTTATAGTCACCCAGTTACGTTGTGACGTTTGGCACACCCAAAGCACTCCTACGGTATCCGGGAGTTACACGATCTCATGGTCTAAGGAAAGGATACTTGACATTGGAAAACTCTAGCAAACGAACTATGCGATCTTATGCTATGTTTAGGATTGGGTCTCGTCCATCACATCATTCTCCCAATGATGTGATCTCGTTATCAATGACATCCAATGTCCATAGTCAGGAAACCATGACTATCCGTCGATCAACGAGCTAGTCAACTAGAGGCTTACACATGTATTACGATTTCCGGATAACACAATTATAGCACAAATAAAGCCAATTATCATGAACAAGGAAATATAATAATAATGCTTTTATTATTGCCTCTAGGGCATATTTCCAACAGTCTCCCACTTGCACTAGAGTCAATAATCTAGTTACATTGTGATGAATCGAACACCCATAGAGTTCTGGTGCTGATCATGTTTTGCCTGAGGGAGAGGTTTAGTCAACGGATCTGCGACATTCAGATCCGTGTGTACTTTACAAATTTCTATGTCTCCATCTTGAACATTTTCACGAATGAAGTTGAAGCGACGCTTGATGTGCCTGGTCTTCTTGTGAAACCTGGGCTCCTTGGCAAGTGCAATAGCTCCAGTGTTGTCACAGAAGAGTTTGATTGGCCCCGACGCCTTGGGTATGACTCCGAGGTCGGTGATGAACTACTTCACCCAAATTGCTTCATGTGCTGCCTCCGAGGCTGCCATGTACTCCGCTTCACATGTAGATCCCGCCACGACGCTTTGCTTGCAACTGTACCAGCTTACTGCCCCACCATTCAAAATATACACGTATCCGGTTTGTGACTTAGAGTCATCCAGATCTGTGTCGAAGCTAGCGTCGACGTAACCTTTTACGACGAGCTCTTCATCACCTCCATAAACGAGAAACATTTCCTTAGTCCTTTTCAGGTACTTCAGGATATTCTTGACCGTTGTCCAGTGTTTCTTGCCGGGATTACTTTGGTACCTTCCTACCAAACTTACGGCATGGTTTACATCAGGTCTGGTACACAGCATGGCGTACATAATAGAACCTATGGCTGAGGCATAGGGGATGACACTCATCTCTTCTATATCTTCTGCCGTGGTCGGACATTGAGCTGAGCTCAATTTCACACCTTGTAACACAGGTAAGAACCCTTTCTTAGATTGATCCATATTGAACTTCTTCAATATTTTATCAAGGTATGTGCTTTGTGAAAGACCTATGAGGCGTCTCGATCTATCTCTATAGATCTTGATGCCTAATATATAAGCAGCTTCTCCAAGGTCCTTCATTGAAAAACTCTTATTCAAGTAGGCCTTAATGCTGTCCAAGAGTTCTATATCATTTCCCATCAAAAGTATGTCGTCTACATATAATATGAGAAATGCTACAGAGCTCCCACTCACTTTCTTGTAAACGCAGGCTTCTCCATAAGT
This sequence comes from Aegilops umbellulata, assembly GCA_032464435.1. NCBI lineage: Eukaryota > Viridiplantae > Streptophyta > Magnoliopsida > Poales > Poaceae > Aegilops > Aegilops umbellulata. Next base: position 22,329,069 of record CP136054.1, read on the forward strand.
CTGCGTAAACCCAAACGCTTTGATCATCTCATCAAAGCGAATGTTCCAACTCCGAGATGCTTGCACCATCCCATAAATCGAGCGTTGGAGCTTGCACACCTTGTCAGCATTCTTAGGATCGACAAAACCTTTCGGCTGCATCATATACAATTCTTCCTTAAGGAAACCATTAAGGAATGCCGTTTTGACGTCCATTTGCCATATTTCATAATCGTAGAATGCGGCAATTGCTAACATGATTCGGACGGACTTCAGCTTCGCTACCGGTGAGAAAGTCTCATCGTAGTCAATTCCTTGAACTTGTCGATAACCCTTAGCGACAAGCCGAGCTTTATAGATGGTCACATTACCATCCGCGTCTGTCTTCTTCTTAAAGATCCATTTATTTTCTATGGCTCGTCGTTCAACGGTCAAGTCAGTCAAAGTCCATACTTCGTTTTCATACATGGATCCTATCTCGGATTTCATGGCTTCCAGCCATTTGTCGGAATCCGGGCCCACCATTGCTTCCTCATAGTTTGAAGGTTCACCGTTGTCTAACAACATGATTTCCAAGACAGGGTTGCCGTACCACTCTGGTGCGGAACGTGTCCTTGTGGACCTTCGAATTTCAGTAGGAGCTTGATTAGAAGTATCTTGATCATCATCATTAATTTCATCTCTAGTCGGTGCAGGCACCTCAGAAACGTTTTCTTGAGTTTCGCCATTTTCCGGTTCAAGAGGTAACACTTCATCAAGTTCTACTTTTCTCCCACTTACTTCTTTCGAGAGAAACTCTTTCTCTAGAAAGGATCCATTCTTGGCAACAAAGATCTTGCCTTCGGATCTGAGGTAGAAGGTATACCCAACAGTTTCTTTAGGGTATCCTATGAAGACGCATTTTTCCGACTTGGGTTCGAGCTTTTCAGGTTGAAGTTTCTTGACATAAGCATCGCATCCCCAAACTTTTAGAAACGATAGCTTAGGTTTCTTCCCAAACCATAATTCATACGGTGTCGTCTCAACGGATTTCGACGGAGCCCTATTTAAAGTGAATGCGGCAGTCTCTAAAGCATAGCCCCAAAAAGATAGCGGTAAATCGGTAAGAGACATCATAGATCGCACCATATCTAATAGAGTGCGATTACGACGTTCGGACACACCATTACGCTGAGGTGTTCCAGGCGGCGTGAGTTGTGAAACTATTCCACATTTTCTTAAGTGTGTGCCAAATTCGTGACTCAAGTATTCTCCTCCACGATCTGATCGTAGAAACTTGATCTTTCTCTCACGTTGATTTTCAACCTCACTCTGAAATTCCTTGAACTTTTCAAAGGTCTCAGACTTGTGTTTCATTAAGTAGACATACTCATATCTACTCAAGTCATCAGTGAGGGTGAGAACATAACGATAGCCACCGCGAGCCTCAACACTCATTGGACCGCACACATCGGTATGTATGATTTCCAATAAGTTAGTTGCTCGCTCCATTGTTCCTGAGAACGGAGTCTTGGTCATTTTACCCATGAGGCATGGTTCGCACGTGTCAAATGATTCATAATCAAGAGACTCTAAAAGTCCATCTGCATGGAGCTTCTTCATGCATTTGACACCTATGTGACCAAGGCGGCAGTGCCACAAATATGTGGGACTATTGTTATCAACTTTAACTCTTTTGGTATTCACACTATGAATATGTGTATCATCACGTACGAGATTCATTAAAAATAAACCATTAACCATCGGAGCATGCCCATAAAACATATCTCTCATATAAATAGAACAACCATTATTATCGGATTTAAATGAGTAGCCATCTCGAATTAAACGAGATCCAGATACAATGTTCATGCTCAAACTTGGCACTAAATAACAATTATTGAGGTTTAAAACTAATCCCGTAGGTAAATGTAGAGGCAGCGTGCCGACGGCGATCACATCGACCTTGGAACCATTCCCGACGCGCATCGTCACCTTGTCCTTCGCCAGTCTCCATTTATTCCGCAGCTCTTGTTTTGAGTTACAAATATGAGCAACTGCACCGGTATCAAATACCCAAGAGCTACTACGAGTACTGGTAAGGTACACATCAATTACATGTATATCACATATACCTTTTGTTTTGCCGGCCTTCTTGTCCGCTAAGTATTTGGGGCAGTTCCGCTTCCAGTGACCACTTCCCTTGCAATAAAAACACTCAGTCTCGGGCTTGGGTCCATTCTTTGGCTTCTTCCCGGTAACTTGCTTACCGGGTGCGGCAACTTCCTTGCCGTCTTTCTTGAAGTTCTTTTTACCCTTGCCCTTCTTGAACTTAGTGGTTTTATTCACCATCAACACTTGATGCTCCTTCTTGATTTCTACCTCTGCTGATTTCAGCATAGCATATACCTCAGGAATGGTCTTTACCATCCCCTACATATTGTAGTTCATCACAAAGCTCTTGTAGCTAGGTGGAAGCGACTGGAGGATTCTGTCAATGACCGCTTCATCCGGGAGATTAACTTCCAGTTGAGTCAAGCGGTTGTGCAACCCAGACATTTTGAGTATGTGTTCACTGACAGAGCTATTTTCCTCCATCTTACAGCTAAAGAATTTGTCGGAGACTTCATATCTCTCGACCCGGGCATGAGCTTGGAAAACCATTTTCAGCTCTTCGAACATCTCATATGCTCCATGTCTCTCAAAACGCTTTTGGAGCCCCGGCTCTAAGCTGTAAAGCATGCCGCACTGAACGAGGGAGTAATCATCGCAGCGTGACTACCAAGCGTTCATAACGTCTTGTTCTGCAGGGAGAATAGGTGCGTCACCCAGCGGTGCTCGTAGGACATAATCTTTCTTGGCAGCTATGAGGATGATCCTCAGGTTTCGGACCCAGTCTGTATAGTTGCTGCCATCGTCTTTCATCTTGATTTTCTCTAGGAACGCGTTGAAGTTGAGGACTACGTTGGCCATTTGATCTACAAGACATATTGTAAATATTTTAGACTAAGTTCATGATAATAAAGTTCATTTAATTAAATTATTTAATGAACTCCCACTTAGATAGACATCCCTCTTCTAGTCATCTAAGTATTACATGATCCGAGTCAACTAGGCCGTGTCCGATCATCACGTGAGACGGACTAGTCAACATCGGTGAACATCTTCATGTTGATCGTATCTTCTATACGACTCATGCTCGACCTTTCGGTCTTCTGTGTTCCGAGGCCATGTCTGTACATGCTAGGCTCGTCAAGTCAACCTAAGTGTTTTGCGTGTGTAAATCTGTCTTACACCCGTTGTATGTGAACGTTAGAATCTATCACACCCGATCATCACGTGGTGCTTCGAAACAATGAACTGTCGCAACGGTGCACAGTTAGGGGGAACACTTTCTTGAAATTATTATGAGGGATCATCTTATTTACTACCGTCGTTCTAAGTAAACAAGATGCAAAACATGATAAACATCACATGCAATCAAATAATAAACGTGACATGATATGGCCAATATCACATAGCTCCTTTGATCTCCATCTTGGGGCTCCATGATCATCTTGTCACCGGCTTGACACCATGATCTCCATCATCATGTTCTCCATCATCGTGTCTCCATGAAGTTGCTCGCCAACTATTACTTCTACTACTATGGCTAACGCGTTTAGCAATAAAGTAAAGTAATTTACATGGCGTTTCTCAATGACACGCAGGTCATACAAAAATAAAGACAACTCCTATGGCTCCTGCCGGTTGTCATACTCATCGACATGCAAGTCGTGATTCCTATTACAATAGCATGAACATCTCATACATCACATATAGATCATTCATCATTCATCACAACTTTGGCCATATCATATCACAAAGCACTCGCTGCAAAAACAAGTTAGACGTCCTCTAATTGTTGTTGCAAGTTTTATGTGGCTGAATTAGGGTTCTAGCAAGAACGTTTTCTTACCTACGTGAAAGCCACAACGTGATTTGTCAACTTCTATTTACCCTTCATAAGGACCCTTTTCATCGAATCCGCTCCAACTAAAGTGGGAGAGACAGACACCCGCCAGCCACCTTATGCAACTAGTGCATGTTAGTCGGTGGAACCGGTCTCACGTAAGAGTACGTGTAAGGTTGGTCCGGGCCGCTTCATCCCACAATACCGCTGAAGCAAGATAAGACTAGTAGCGGCAAGAAAGTTGACAACATCTACGCCCACAACAAATTGTGTTCTACTCGTGCAATAGAGAACTACGCATAGACCTAGCTCATGATGCCACTGTTGGGGAACGTTGCAGAAAATTAAAACTTTTCCTACGGTTTCACCAAGATCCATCTATGAGTTCATCTAGCAACGAGTCATGGGAGAGAGAGATTGCATCTACATACCACTTTGTAGATCGCGAGCGGAAGCGTTCAACGAACGGGGATGAAGTAGTCGTACACACCATGATCCAAATCACCGGAGATCCTAGCACCGAAAGCACGGCACCTCCGCGTTCAACACACGTACGGTCAGCGTAACGTCTCCTTCTTCTTGATCCAGCAAGGCAAAGAAGAGGTTGGGGAAGAAGGCTCCAGCAGCAGCACGACGGCGTGGTGATGGTGGAACTACAGTACTCCTGCAGGGCTTCGCCGTGCTCAATGGAGGAGGAGGAGGTGTTGGGGAGGGAGAGGGAGGCGCCAGGAGCAAGGGTGCGCAGCCCCTCTCCCCTCCCCCCTTTATATAGCCCCTTGGGGGTGCGCCGGCCCTAGGAGATGGAATCTCCTAGGGGGGGCGGCGGCCAGGGAGGGGACTTGCCCCCCAAGCAAGGGGGGCGCCCCCTTTAGGGTTCCCCCCAAACCCTAGGCGCATGGGCCCTTGGGGGGGAGGCGCACCAGCCCACTTTGGGCTGGTTCCCTTCCTCATACAGCCCATGGGGCCCTCCGAGGCAGGTGGCCCCACCCGGTGGACCCCCCCGGACCCTCCGGTGGTCCCGGTACAATACCGATAACCCCAAAACTTGTCCCGATGGCCAAAACAGCACTTTCTATATATAATTGTTTACCTCCGGACCATTCTGAAACTCCTCGTGACGTCCGTGATCTCATCCGGGACTCCGAACAACATTCGGGTTACTGCATATACATATCTTCACAACCCTAGCGTCACCGAACCTTAAGTGTGTAGACCCTACGGGTTCGGGAGACATGCAGACATGACCGAGACGGCTCTCGGGCAATAACCAACAGCGGGATCTGGATACCCATGTTGGCTCCCACATGCTCCACGATGATCTCATCGGATGAACCACGATGTCGAGGATTCAATTAATCCCGTATACGATTCCCTTTGTCAATCGGTATTTTACTTGCCCGAGATTCGATCGTCGGTATCCCAATACCTCGTTCAATCTCGTTACCGGCAAGTCACTTTTCTCGTACTGTAATGCATGATCCCGTGATCAAGCACTTTGATCACATTGAGCTCATTATAATGATGCATTACCGAGAGGGCCCGGTGATACCTCTCCGTCAAGCGGAGTGACAAATCCCAGTCTCGATCCATGTCAACCCAACAGACACTTTCAGAGATACCCGTAGTATACCTTTATAGTCACCCAGTTACGTTGTGACGTTTGGCACACCCAAAGCACTCCTACGGTATCCGGGAGTTACACGATCTCATGGTCTAAGGAAAGGATACTTGACATTGGAAAACTCTAGCAAACGAACTATGCGATCTTATGCTATGTTTAGGATTGGGTCTCGTCCATCACATCATTCTCCCAATGATGTGATCTCGTTATCAATGACATCCAATGTCCATAGTCAGGAAACCATGACTATCCGTCGATCAACGAGCTAGTCAACTAGAGGCTTACTAGGGACATATTGTTGTCTGTTATTCACACATGTATTACGATTTCCGGATAACACAATTATAGCACGAATAAAGACAATTATCATGAACAAGGAAATATAATAATAATGCTTTTATTATTGCCTCTAGGGCATATTTCCAACAGATTGTGCATGTGTTATCACGTATATGATGTGTATAGTACCAAAAAATTACTCGAAAGCTGTCGGGGTATGTTATTAAACAACTCCCTTGCCAATGTTATCAGGACCAAGGCGCATAAGTTATCAGGTCTGAGATGTGTGAGTTATCATGCTATTCACACAAAAGTTACCGAGGAGATATTTCATCAACCCCTCCCCCCATGCCAAAGTTATCAGGACCGAGATACACAAGTTAGCAGGTCTGTGAGTGATATGTGAGTTACCATGCTATTCACATAAAAGTTACCAGGGGGTATTTCATCAACCCCCCCCCACCACCACCACCACACACACACACCCCATGCCAAAGTTATCAGGACCTAGATACATAAATTATCAGGTGTGCGATGTGTGAGTTATCATGCTATTCACACAAAAGTTAACGGTGGTGTATTTCATCAACCACCCCAGCCCTCCCCACCCGCCCCCCATCGGCGGCAAAGTTACCAGGACCGGGGTACATAAGTTATCAGGTTTGCGATGAGTGAGTTACCGTGCTATTAATATTAAAGTTGCCGTGGGTACATTTTATCACCCCCTCGCCAAAGTTATCAACACCGAGGCACATAAGTTATCGCCGCCCTTTTTCTTGGGAGGTGCCGCCCCCACTTGGTGTTCAGTGAAATGCCGGGACGGGCTTCTCACCAGGTGGAGCAGCACCGTTGGGTTTAATGGCTCTGTCCGGATGCGTACATCGGTCCGGTCTCCATTTTAGTGACCCAAACATACAAAACGCGAACAAAAAGGAAAAGATTTGTGTTTCCTGATTGGAGTTGCCATGTACAAAAAACTATTACTAGTACTTTATTCATCCCATTTTATTGGTTCCAAAGACCAAAACACGTAGTAATTAGCCTTATTAAATGGCCCTGGTTATCCATCTACACATAGAGAAAAATGACTTACCTGTGCATGGGCTCATGGAGCCGCATACGACATGCATGCATGCCCACATAAAAAAGGCCAGCTCATGCAGTACCATGCAAACATGCATAACCAGGCAGTCTGTCACACAGGGAGAGAGACCGCACTTGCATTCACATGGAGAGGGGGTGGGGGACCAATGGCCAACATGAAGGTGGTAGAAAGGTCACATAGTTCATTTTCATTTACAGGACATCAAATGAGGTTTGGTGAGTTGGTTGTTCGCTTCAAATAAATACCAGTCGGGTTGGGTACGATCCTCACTGGGTGCGTCCTTTTAGCGCTCAAAGAAAAAAAAGGCGGAAGGAGCGACAGGACCAGAAAAAAAAGATCGTATGTGCCTATTGCTAACTGCCAGTCGGCAGGAAAATAGCTTTTCCCAATAGAGTATTTTGGTAGACGATAGAAAACATAAGAAGATTGTTGCGAGTCCAGGGGCAGATTTCAATGATGATGAGCTCAACACAACATTATTGTACTTGGTTCCGTTTTTCTTTTTGGAGATGATTTTGTTCGACTGCGATGCCTGGTATCTTCCGCGGTAAGTTGTGGTAGATAAGAACTCGTGGCAGACAATGACCTCAACATAATAGCTCGTTCTTTTTTCCGATTCGTTCGACCGCGATGCCTGGAATCTTCCACCATGATAAGTCATGATGATGTACTTTTCCTTGGACAACAAATTGGTGAAGGTAGATGTAACTTATAAGTTAAGGTTGAGAGGAGGGAGGAGAAGTGACGTGTGGCCGTGTGGGTGTTGATGCAGATGGCCACCCTGAGGTACCACCGGCACCATATCATACTCCGTTATTAATCCTCAATGCAAAGTCAACTTGGCCGAGGAAGGAAGGAAACAGATAGATGGATGGATCCTGGTCAACTCCTTAAACAACAACCTTCCAAACGAGCGCCAATGTCAACTCTACCCGTCTCCCCCTTCTCGGATATGTCGCCCATTTGTCTCGGCCCCGATGCGCATCCAGATCCGGCGACACGCCGATACGCCGCCGTTTCCTCCACCTCCACCACCTCGGCTTCGTCACCTTCATGGGCAACCGCGCGGCGAGGCTGGCCACGCCCTGCTTCGCGTCGGGGGGGCGGTCAGCGGTGGACGCGTCCGCCGCGGCCCGGGCGGTCGGGGATGGTGGGGACTACGGTGGTGACTGCGGCGTCGGCCAGATTCTAAGCTTTGATGGCTACGACGCGTTCGACGGCGCCACCATCCACGGCGTGCTGCTCCCGTCCAACCAGTCCACCATCGGCGCCGCCTCCTCCTCCTCCGCCAACTCCTTCTCCAACCAGCTGTCGCTCTCGGCGTCGTCCTCCTGCGACAGCTCCAGCTCCTTCTCCTTCCGCACGCTCCAGCCGGGCCTCTTCTCGGGGAGCCTGGACTACTGCGCGTCGCCGTCGTCGTCGTCGTCCGGCCCGAACTCGGGCGTGCTCTCGTCGGCGGCGTCGCGGCGGGGCGCGCGCACTGATGAGGACATCATGGCGGACCTCTACGCCACAAGGCGCCGGCGCCGGTGCCAGCTCGAGGAGGCCGCGTCCGGGAGCCCGCTCCTCGACCGCCTCCGCCGCGCCGTCGCCTCGGTGCTGCGCGTCGGCAGGCCGCCCAAGAAGCAGCAGCGCGACGAGCCCGCGGTCGTCACGACGGTGGCCAGCAACGGCGGCGGCGCGATCAGGAGCAACGGCGAGAACGTGCACGCGGCGGAGGACAAGGTGCAGTGGGCGCGCGGCAAGGCAGGGGAGGACAGGGTGCACGTCGTCGTGTCGGAGGAGCGCGGCTGGATGTTCGTCGGCATCTACGACGGCTTCAACGGCCCGGACGCCACCGACTACCTCGTCGCCAACCTCTACGCCTCCGTCTGCCGGGAGCTCCCCACCGACCACGATCCTCCTCCGCCCGACGACGAGCAGCGGCGGCCGCCATCGTCGTGCAACGGCAGAAACAGCGCCGAAGACCCTATCCGGCGCCGGGGACGGCACGGCGCGGTGCTGGACGCGCTGGCGCGCGCGCTGCGGCGCACGGAGGAGGGCTACTTCGCGGAGGCGGAGGCGCGCGCGGCCGAGTGCCCGGAGCTGGCCATGATGGGGTCCTGCGTGCTGGTGCTGCTCATGAAGGGCGCCGACGTCTACTCCATGAACGTCGGCGACAGCCGCGCCGTGCTCGCGCACCGGGCGGAGCCCGACCTCACCAGCGTCATCATGCCGCCACGCCACCGGCGCCAGCACAGCGCCGACGGCCACGGCCACGTCACGGAGGAGATCAGGCGGCAGTTCGACGAGTGCGACATGACGGAGCTCGTCGCGCTCCAGCTCACCATGGAGCACAGCACCACCGCCTACAAGGTAGTGATCCACCCATCGCCAGCACCCTCCATTTTTTTTCGCATTATCAATTTATTATATCAACTGCCATGTTCCATGACACGATCGAAAACCCTCTTCGGTAACATATATGACCGTTTGTTAATTTGATTGATGTTAATTTCCATTGATGGATGCAGGAGGTGAGAAGGATAAGGAGTGAGCACCTTGATGATCCTGCCTGCATTGTCAATGGCAGAGTGAAGGGCTCCTTGAAGGTCACAAGAGCATTTGGAGCTGGCTACCTAAAAGAGGTTTGTCTATCTGTCAACACTGCTCTGTATCAAAATATAAGATATTTTTCGATACTGTCATAGTGAATGGCAGATCCTGTCTTATATCTTTCGACACTATCATAGTACCAATTAAAGTTCATGCACATATGTATGTAACCAAATAAAGTTTATGTGATGTATGGATAACTAGGTAGAATCATCGGTTCCAACTATCAATTATTTTTTTTCCTTTAGAAACCGTTACTAACATGGGGAAGTTCGATGTTGCAGCCGAGGTGGAACAAGGCTCTCTTGGAAGTTTTCCGGGTGGACTATGTTGGCGTCTTGCCTTACATTACTTGCAAGCCATTCCTCCGACACCACTGCCTCGGGCCGCGGGACAAGTTCCTTATCCTCGCCTCGGACGGGCTCTACGAGTACTTCACCAACGAGGAGGTGGTGGGGCATGTGGAGGCGTTCACCTCCAGGTTCCCCGATGAGGATCCTGCCAAGTACCTCAGCCACGAGATCCTCCTCCGCGCCGCCAGACAAGCCGGTGAGCATGCAACATTTCACTTACCTAGCTATATTTTGGGTTAATTAGATATGGAGACATGTTCTTTTAGTTGTTTTGGCAAAGAAAAAAAATCTCTTTATACTTGTGGAAAAGTCGTATGATTTTTATTTTTGTTATGATGAAGGAATGGGGTTCCATGAGTTGCTTGAGGTAAGGCAAGGGGATCGACGACAGTACCATGACGATGTCTCCATCATCATCATCTCACTGGAAGGGAAGATATGGAGATCTTCGGCCTGAAAATTGATCATGATCTATTACAAATTGTAATGGACTCTAGTGATAGTATACATGGTTTCCTTATGGTTTTCAAGGATTAGCCCATGAGCAGAGTAGTGCATAGCAAAATTTTGTACTTAAAAGCGTTGATATTTTTTTTCTTGTTTGGATTGTGCTTTATATGATCGAACGCTTGATCTTGAGTTTATTCGGGTATAGCCGCAAGGTTTACCCATGAATGGTAAACCAATGGAGCAAGATAATAACTTTGTTTTTCGGAAACGCCGTTCGCTGCTCAATTGAAGAAATTCACGGTGTCTGTGCTTGGCTCCTCCCCCCCCCCCCCCTCCCGGTGTCATCTAAAACAAGCGGTCATGTACAATCTATTTTGTTTGTTTTGGGAGTACCATTTTTTGTACAAGCACAACTTTGCATCAAGAGAGTGGTGGAACTATCTAATCTACACAACATGATTATCATGGCTTAAATTCTAGAGCTTAATTCTATGTTTGGTTCAGATTATTACACATGCTCATATTTCACGATTGTTTGAGAAACAACTTTTTCTAGGCCAAGTAAGTTACACAAAGTCAAGTCACAACTTACAAAAAGTGTTCCATGGAACCTTAGGTTTAGAAGTGTGCAACTGCCGAGTTGTAATATTTTAAAATTTAAAGCAAGCATTTAGTTACCCAAGCCCTCTTAGACGAATGATCAACATTCAACATTATCAATAAAAAATTTCATACTAGACTAAAGAATATAGGGTCATTTTATGAATACACTAATTGAATGAAGCATTTTATGGAGAAAAAAACTTACATAATTTTGTGAATAATCCCATAAGACCACAATAAGATGATTCCGCACATGGTGTATCAGAATAACAACAAACTAGTTAAGTGCACCGAAGTTGGAGAAAGAACCTAAAAACTTGTCTTAGTACCTAAAACCTATCAAAGTTTGATTTTGTAGAACACCGCTAGAGAATGATCATCTGGTCAAATGAAGAAGTCCCATGGTGTCTGTGCTTGACCTCTTTAGTTCAAGTATTTACACTCTCAAAGTAGTTGGCCTCACCCTCCTCCAGTAAAAGAAGTGTGCAATGTCTTCTATCTTCTTGCTATTTATTTTAAAAAATGCCGCTAGCGGTCTCATTAACACACGTATATACATGTTGGATGACCATTGAGATAGTCTACAATTATTTAATTTCCCAAATTTAAAAATCCATGGTTCTAACCAGTGAGAGTATAGTCAGGAGAAAAAAATAGTGGGAGTTTGTTGACTGACAATTGGTATGCATGATCACCCCCCTTCCGCGCCTCCCTATCGTCTAAAACAAGCAGTCATGTGCAACTTATTTTGTTTGTTTTGGGAGTACAACTTTTTTATCAAGCACATTTTTGCATGAAGAGATTGATGGAACTACATCTAATACACACAACACGATTAACGTTCCTTAATTTCTAGAGCTTAACAATATGTTTGGTTCACACTACAAAACATATTCATATTTTGCGGTTGTTCGAGAAATATTTATCTATAAGCCAATTGGGTTGCACAAAGTTAAATCAAGACTTAGACAAAGGTGTTCCACGAAACCTAAAGCGCCATACAATCACTAAATCATCCAGTTACCCAAGTCCTCCTAGATGAATGACAAACATTCAACATTGTAAACTGAAATATAAGTATTTCATATCGAACTTAAGAATATAGGGTCCTTTTATGAATACACTAATGATATGAAGCATCTCATGGAAAAAACTTACATAAATTTGTGAATATACTGCCATGAAGCAACGGTAAGATGATTCCTCACATGGTGCATGCGAATAACAACAAACTAGTTAAGACCTCCAAAGCTGGAGCAAGAACCTAAAAACGTGTCTTTGTATCTTCTAGACCGTTCATCTCATGTGGGTCACATGGAATTTCATATTGGCATTATTTAAATTAAACATGACATATGCAAATGTTTTCTCAAAATATGGTCATCTAAATAAACTAGACATTCAACTTGAATTAATATCATCAAATTGTCATGGATCCACTTCATTGGGGGGGGGGGGGGTGCTCACGACCATACATGAGTGCCCATGGCTTCTTATGGTAGTATCGAACTACATGAGCATCTATTGCATGGTTGTTGCATCACACATGGTGGTTTGAGATGTCTGTATAATTTTGCCGCTATTTAAGTGTGAGAAGAGAGATGAAATATGATCAAAGTTTCACAGAATAAACCATCCTTCAGACCTAAGGCCTAGAAAGGGGTAGAGCTTAACCTCTTGTAGATCCAAAATGGAACACATCACATACATAACATACTCAACTATCAGACATGAATGGGATTACTTTTTAATGTTGTTTTGTACACACAAACATCCTAGGATTTGGAAGCATCAGGATTAAGAACCTCTGAAGACGCAAGCAAAGTCGTATGGGACCAGATAGCTGACGAGAGCATTACTAAGGCCTCCTTAGGCTCATAGGACATGAATATCATAGTAATAGGAAATATATAGGAGGTGAGATGCCATCTATCCCAAAATCAATGAATACTACATGTATCTCAAATCACATGAACACTAGGAACAGATGAATAGAAAAAACAATGTCATTTGGGGTCACATGATAGAACGTTTTCATTGAGTCCGAGTTAATGTTTTTTCCTTTGAAATACAAGGGATATGGATTAAAGGAATAAGATTCTATTCTTGCAAACCAAAGGGCTCCAAAGAAAAAAAATCTACAAAACATTTCCTATTGAATTCATACAAAGTTTTCTTGCAAAAACAAAAGGAATTCATACAAAATTTATGTAAACCTAAGGAGGCCTAAGTGTATCTCCATCCCGGGATATGTTTAAACTTGTGCCTGGCAATCATAAGTTCCTATAACCAAAGGAAGTTTTCTGAGTGGACTCTGTCGAAGGCTCGCCATACATTACTTGGAAGCCATTCCTCCAACACCACTTGCAAGACGTTCCTCCAAAACTTACATAATTTAATATACTCCCATGAAGCCACAATAAGATGATTCCGCACATGGTGCATGAGAATAACAACAAACTAGCTAAGACCTCCAAAGTAGAGCAAGAACCAAAAAACATGTCTTAGTATCTTAGAGACTGTTTATCTCATGTCGGTGACATGGAGTTTCATATTGGAATTGTTTAAATTTAACATGACAGATGCAAATGCTTTCTCAAAATATGATCACCTAAATAAACTAGACATTGGACCTGAATTGATATAATATTTTTTTGCCATGTATCTACTTCATTGAGGGGTGGTGAGATGCTCACGGCCATACATGAATGCACATGTGCTTCTTATGGCAATGTCGAACTACATAAGAGCATCCATCATACGGTTGTTGCATCACATGGTGGTGTGAGATATTAATATAATGATGCCCCTATTTAAGCGTTAGAAGAGAGATGTAATAGGACTTTCTTTTTATTTACAAAATGACCCATCCTTTGTACCTAAGGCCAATCAAGGGATAGAGTTCAATCGTTTGTAGATCTAAATCAGAATACATCAAACACATAACATACTCAGCTATTAAACTCGGATGAGATTACCTTTTGGTGCTATTTTGGACCTAAAAACATCCTAGAATTTGGAAGCATCAGGATTTATAACCACCGAAGACTCTAGTTGAACTTTGAGTGAGATGTGTTCTATCCCTCATTTGGGAGAAGGACGCTATCCTCTCGAGGGAGTCTAGGGGATGTCTGTTTTGTGGTTCTTACTGTCTGCAGATGGGAACTTTGCGGGACATAATCATGGACCTGAAAGGCCTGCTCACGGCTATACGCGACACGACATGGGTTAAAAATCTGGTAGTTTACTTTAAAGCGTTAGATCGGATCTTAGAGCCCTTCTGCTTTCAGTTTTAGAATGATCTGGTTCCAATTCCTGACCGAAACCGAACCGGACCTCTTTGAACAAAACATTTGCCAAGCTTGACTATCTCAATTTCATTTTTCATGAATCGAATCTACGCCATTAAAACTCGCTTTAAACATTTTCGAACCCATTGCTTGTTACCAAAATTAAATTATCGACAATTTTGGAAAGCATTTAGTTTTTGCCACGAAATTAATGGACATAAATCATTTAGCAGGATTTCTTAGCAAAATCGCTGTTCTACCATAGTGGTACCACCACAGTATCGACCACTCCCCTGTTTTTCGAAGTCGATTTCACGCGATCGGATCCAGCACCCTCCGGCCGCCCCATGCCGCCGTCCCCCGCCGCGTCCGCCCCGGCCAGCCGCCACCTGCGACTCTGGTGGCGCCGCCGCGGCCGGGCCGGCGCCGTCGCGGCCACCTTCGCCGCCGCGCTGCTCGCCGCGGCCCTCCTCCTCTCGCTCTCCTACTTCGCCTCCCTGCCCCTCGCGCCCGCCTCCTCCTCCGCCCTCGTCGGCCTCACCCTCCTCCCCCGCGCCGAGGAGAAGGGCGCGCGTGAGTCCCTTCCTCTCAGCTCCTCTCGCCCACTTCCGTTTCCACTTCGGTTACTGCAACGCAACGCTGTCTGCTTGCTACTGTCTTAGTCAGCTCTTAGTCTTGTGGTGCTTTACGTGCTTGACTGAATTTTTCCAGGGTTTGAGTGTGATTTCTGAAATTTCGTGCTTGGGATGATGCAGTGTGCTTGGACGGGAGCGCGCCGGGGTACCATCTGCAGAGAGGGTCTGGGAGTGGGTCTCAGAGCTGGCTCATCCACTTGGAGGTATGCAGATTATCATTACCAAATTTTTGATACAGAACCATGAGTTTTCTTGAAGCTTGGTGTTGGTCAGTGCTCAGCTTAGCTTGGACGATGCAAGCTTTCAGAATTTGAAATCTTGATTACAAGAATTCACTGATGATTTGTTTGCATTGGTAGTCACTGAAGATGTTGTTTCATGTCTGAGCAGTGACAGGAGTGTGCAGATTAGGGGAGTGTTGACAAACAAATATGCACTATTTGGATATCTTGAAAACATATCGTTGGGTACATACATCATGAGTATGTAGTGACTTCCGTCGTGTGGATAAATAGATAATGACACCACAAGGTTATTCATCTTAGTGAAACATAATGCTATGGCTGGTACCCAGAGGGACCCTCACTTGCCAATTAGATGCACTCAACTGTCAGTTACTAGTTTGCACAGTAGTTTATGGCGTCAGTGGTTGTTTTTTTGTTGCCATTGCTTGTCCCACGGTAATGCTTTCATTTTCTTAGATTCTCTATGTTCTATGAGCGTCAGGGCGGAGGCTGGTGCCGAAATTTGAAGTCATGCGCTTCGCGCCAGAAATCGATGCTGGGTTCTTCCCATTACATGGAACGCCAGGTTGAGTTTGCTGGGATGTTGAGCGATGATGAAGATCAGAATCCAGGTAACTATGTTTCATCTTAAGTATAGATCAAAGGTCTAACCCCATTCTTGTATTACAGCTAAAGATTTCCTCTTTAACCTTACATTTTATTGATGTGCAATGTTGCTAATCTTTTATGACCAAATTAACCAAAAATTCAACCATTAGCTCAATCTTTAAGAAGTATTTGCAGCAACACCAAGTTCTCATTGATCTTTTCCATCAGTTCTTGAATTGTTATCTTGCATCATTAGTTCATAACCAAGCAGATCATATTTCACTGATCAGTTTTTGACAAAACTAAAATGTTTAACCATCATGTTTGTACCTAGCAGTGTGTCATTTATATCATTTGTATTGGAATGTTAAGTTATAATTGCTCTGTTTTAGTAGTATACGAGTTATACATTTGAGCTGATGATCTCTGTTTTATTCCATATTATTCTCATTCTCCATTTGCACTGATGAGACCTTACTAAATTTCTCACCAAAAATATTAAACTCCTTATTCCATATACTTCACTAGTAAAGTTGCCATCTTAAAGTATTGCAACACTCTTCTAGTTACCTATAATTCTGAGGTTCTCATTTAACATATGTTTCAATGTGCAGATTTTCACAACTGGAATAAAGTGAAGATAAGGTATTGTGATGGGGCATCATTTTCTGGGAACGTTAAAGACGAGTTGCAGGTCTTCTTTGCCTATTTCCAACAGATGCTGATTAATCACTCAGCAGGTATTCTGAGAATTTTGTTGTTCTTTGCAGAACGGCACAAAATTCTTTTTCAGAGGCCAGCGTATCTGGGAAGCAGTTATGGATGAACTTCTACTGAAGGGGCTCAGACATGCTAAACAGGTCATTCTTGCAAGCACAACCCTTCCTTTTGATTTTCATGTGGACACATGATTCAAATGTATGAATCAATCAAACATCTTAAACATGTAAATCTGTTTCTTGATCTTCAAGGTTATGCGTTTGAATTTAGGACCTTTAGGTTAACTGCGTAAAAGTATGGAAGGTTGGATCTATCTGGTTATTATTTTGGGTACCAGTTGATATTGTTTTACTGTAATGATGCGTAAATGTTTGTGAGAAATACGAATTAGGAGTGACTTATGGCACTGATAAATAAATAGCCTGGATGCACTAGATGTCAATGACAGTAATATTGCTTTAATTTTGTGTTTACGAACATTATCTGTTCAGTCTTCATGACTGTTAATTAACTATTGTAGGATTATTTCAATATCTTGACTGGCCTTTTTTCTTACTACACCATATTTACTTGCATGTTTAGAAAATGACTGGATATGATCTGATAAATGCATTACTGTCTTTGCCCATATAAGCATTTTGACTACTTCAGTGATGGTGTGATGCTGATATGCTATTGCCAGCCTTCAGGCTTTTCTAACAGGATGCTCTGCTGGTGGGTTAGCCACTTACATTCACTGTGATGGTTTTCGGGCACTGCTGCCAAAAGATTCTAGGGTTAAGTGTCTTGCGGATGGTGGTTTTTTCCTTGATGTGTATGTTTTCAGATCACCTTTGACTGCTTTGGATGTTTCTTCAAAAGACTTCTTTGGATACAATTTGCAACCCCCAGCCTTTATTTTGATGTCAGTTTTTCACATACATGAATGAAATAATTGATGGATGTCCTCTCTATTACTCAAAAGTACATGCATCTCTCAACATTCAAATGACAACTAACCACTCCAAACGTTAAAACAAAAGTTTGAGCATAAAGACACTGAGATCTTAAGCTAAAGTGCTACAAAAATAAAACTGAGAGGATATTTTGTGCACCTAATAATTCTTAAATCATTAGAGGAATAATCCCTGGATCAACCAGAGGTGGTGCATAGGCCCCATTTCTGACTTGTACTAGTTCATTCTGAGACACTGCACATCAGCAAGCAGAAACATTGCATGTATTCGCAAGTTTAACTCTTATTGTAAGTCAGGAGTGAGAAAAGCGTCTATATCCTATTCTCCTTGGGATGATAATCCTTCTATGCTATAAAAGAAAACTGTATGGAACAGAAATTGTGCTGTTGTCCTCAGATTCTATCTACCCGTTTATGTTGTTTCCTCCATTACAGAGAAGACATTTCCAAGCAAAGGACCTTGCGGGCTTTCTACAGTGACGTTGTCCGTCTTCAGGTCCTTTTCTCATCAACGAATGTTCATTTCCAATATTCAAAAGTTCTTTTCTAAACGCACAGTTTCAGGATCTCAAGAGGAAGTTTTTGCACTGCAGTTCAAGCATGGAACCGGGTCAGGTTAGTCTCTGCGTTCCTGAAAAATGACATTGCAACCGTCCATCACATTTCTATCATTAGTGTTGCAGCCCTGCTACCATGGAAGTTATGTTATGCTAAACAGTGCCTTATATTGTATGCCAGTGCTTCTTTCCTCGTGAAGTTGTTAAAGACATCAGGACACCAGTATTTGTTCTTAATCCAGCATATGATGCCTGGCAGGTATGGTCATCTGTTCCATGAGAAATATTCTATTATTGTGTTGAATTGTCAATATTCAACATAGTAAGGTTTGTTTCAGGTACAACATGTGTTGGCACCAGAAGCATCGGATCCCCAACATTCATGGCAAGACTGTAGGTTGGATATTAGCAAGTGCAGTCCTGACCAACTTGAAATACTGCAAGGTTGATTCACCTTGCATCTTTTGACAGACAGAATGTACCTTACATCTTACAGTACAATTAACCACCTGTCTTTCAGGGTCTTCTTACATGTTTTTCTATGTCAAATAAAATCTTTGCAGGTTTTAGGGAAGAACTACATGATGCAATGAGAGAAATCAAGCAGAAGAAGGACTGGGGTATTTTCATTGACTCCTGCTTTATACACTGTCAGACGTTGAACTCTGTGACTTGGCACTCTCCATCTTCTCCTAGAGTCAACAACAAGGTATCACTTCTATCCTCTAGAGATTAGAAAACGGAACAGAAGAAAAGTAAACATTATAATCATGTCAAGTTGGCAAAGTATATGTTATCCTGTGTTGAACAATTATGTTGACCATACATAATCTGGCAGTATTTTAGAGACCGGCGATCTGGGTTTAATGAGAACTCACGGTGTGTAGAAAAAAATACGAATGTCTTCATTTGTACAGTAGTCCTTGATATGTCCACATGTTGTAGACTGCATGCCTGAACTTAGCTTACATTATCTGCAATAGAGTGCTTATCAAACTGATTATGACTGGTGATATTCTCAGTCTTCAGTCATGCAAAATTTACCACTGAAACATTAATCATTCTGGTAAATATGCAGACCATGGCAGAAGCAGTTGGAGACTGGTTCTTTGACAGGAGAGAGGTGAAGGAACTAGATTGCGAATATCCGTGCAACCCAACGTGCCACAACTTGGTTTTTTCCAAGCCCTTCAAGGGATAAATTTACGATTCTTTTTTTTTTTTTTGATCTTTTCACGGTGATGTATCACCTAGCAGTTGTAAAAATAGCAAATTATACATATGAATATATCTGGACCGCAGGTAAATGTTACCGACTTTTCATAAAACAATATAGAGACCATGGCTTCATATGTTGTCTATTAGTTTTTTCTGTTTTCTGTATAGTTTTTAGTTGGATTATATCTCCTGTCCTGTGGACTATTTGCAGTCATAGGAGCCAATTTCATCATCTCAAAAAAGAAAGGAGCCAATTTCAGTGTCAAACGGAGAGGAGTCAGAAGCTGATTTTGGTGAATTCATTCCAGAGGAGCCGTATAGTGTACTGTAAACCTTTTTAAAGATTTCGGGGTGTAATGATCTATAGTACACACCTTAAAACTGCAGTCTCTAAATTGCTTCTCCCTTGTGGGCCCCACTTGTCAGTGGGATACCTTTTTTCTTCTTCTCCTCCTCCCCTTCTCCCTTTCGGTCTCTCCCCTTCATTGAGAGGTGGCGGGATGCTCATGACCATACATGAATGCCCATGTGCTCCTTATGGCAGTATCGAACTACACGAAAGCATCCATCTCATGGTTGTGGCGTCACATGGTGTTAAGATGTCAGCATAATGGTGCCCTATTAATTTAAGCATGAGAAGAGAGATGAAATGGGATATAAATTTCAGAGGCCATCCTTCGTACCTAGGGCCAACCCAACAAAGGGGTAGAGCTTTAATAGTTGGTAGATTCAAATAAGAACACATAGCATATGCAAGTATTGGACTCTGATAAGATTACTTTTTTCGATGCTAGTTTTGAACCCACAAACATCCTAGGATTTGGAAGCATCCGGATTTATAAGCAGCGAAGGTGCCTTTGAGGTTGTAGTTGCTCCCAAGATACAGCATCCGCAGCGCGCGTCCTTGTGATCAAACGCGCACCCTCACTTGGGTCGTGGGCTTCATTCAGTCGCGGCCCATGTAGTGCTGCTAGGTGCTGACGACTTTTCTTTCCGGTTAGTTCTCCAATCGGACATTGCTTTCATTTCAACCAGTTATTTTTATTAAATATGTTCATGAAGTCACAAACAAAAGAATTTGAAAAAGTTTCGAATTCGAATTTTTTGGGTAATTTGGAAAATATTTGCAAACACTAAAAGAATGTTTGCGAATTTAAAAACATTCATGACTTCAGAAAATGTTCGCCTTTGCGAAAAGATTCATGAATTCAGAAACTGTTTGTGAATTAGAAAAATCACTGAAACGTTAATCATGCTGATGAACGCAAATGCTCTCTAACTTTTTATAAAAAAGAATAGGTTTCGTATCAGTAAAGCTTTGGATGACTGGATATAATTTGTACTATTTATAAAAAAGAAGAAGAAGAAGAAGAAGAAGAACAAGAAGAAGAAGAAGAACAAAGCCTTTAGTCCCAAACAAATTGAGGTAGGCTAGAGGTGAAACCCATAAGATCTCGCAACCAACTCATGGCTCTGGCACATGGATAGCAAGCTTCCACGCACCCCTGTCCATAGCTAGCTCTTTGGTGATACTCCAATCCTTCAGGTCTCTCTTAACGGACTCCTCCCATGTCAAATTCAGTCTACCCCGCCCTCTCTTGACATTCTCCGCACGCTTTAGCCGTCCGCTATGCACTGGAGCTTCTGGAGGCCTGCGTTGAATATGCCCAAACCATCTCAGACGATGTTGGACAAGTTTCTCCTCAATTGGTCCAAAGCTTGTTTGGGACTAAAGGATCCAATTTTTTTTTATGAAAAAGAAGAAGAAGAAGAAAACTCGTAAAACTTTCTGACGAAACTGAATTTAAAACAAAGCAGGGAATGTAAATTTGAAACTAAACCTAACACAAGAGATTTGAAACTTTCTTCGCCATCAGCTAAAGAAGAGAATGCAATTGGATCCTTCCTAGAGTTCGCTGTCGAAGCAGATGAAGAAACAGCAAGTTGTGTCAGAAGATGAAGAAGGGCAGTAGCAAGGGGTCACAGCCGTTGTGTTGTACTTCCTCCGTTTCTAAATACAAGCCCTTTTAGAGATTCCAATATGAACTATATATGGATGTATATCGACATATTTTGGAATGTAGGTTCACTCATTTTGCTCTGTATGTAGTTCATATTTGAATCTTTAAAAAGGATTATACTCACTCCGTAAAGAAATATAAAAGCGTTTAGACCACTACTTTGGCATAATGTAAGAGCATTTCTGACACTACACTTTTATTTTATTTTTCAGAGGGAGTAGATGAAAAGGAGCAGCAGCATGAATCGCAGGTGATGAGACGGCCCAGCTCTCATGTCTGGTGGGAGGCGGGGCGCCATCAGCAGCAAGTTGGCGCAGGGGATCAGACACCCAGCGTGCCATGTCTGGTGGATGGCGTCAGCAGCAGCAGCAGCAGGAATCGCAGGCGATGAGACACCCAGCGTCCCATGTCTGGTGCTTGTCTCCTTTGCGAATGCTGATGTAGTCTCCTCATGTATGGTACTGGGAATCTGAAGTTCTGCTTTTGAGGAATCAGTTTTTTTTTTTTTTTGCGGAATTTGCTGATAAATGGCCATTTAGCACACAATTGACATGAGAAAAGTTCCATGCTGGGAACTGGTTCGATCTTCTGAGAACAACTTTATTTAGCAACTTGTCCTCTGAGCCTCTGAATAACGATGAGAAAAGTTCCATGTCCATTTCTGCGACAAGTAATTCCGAACGGAGGGAGTACACGGTAGTGATTTCACCCCGTTGCCAACTTATTTTTCCTCTACAAGGACGGTAACGTGTTGTAACTCGGCGTAATTAAGAGAGACTGATGACAGGTGAAAAAACAGTGTTCTTTATTCATGATCAACGTCAACAGCTCAAACACACACACACACACACACACACACACACACACACACACAGTGAAGGGGTGCCTCAGGAACGTCTCCTGAAGCATGGATTAAGGTTAATTAACATGTGTTAATTAACCCTAACAATTTCCACTGGCATGACACCGCGCCTCCCTTGTTATATATGCAACATATCCTCGCAGAAAAAACAAAAAAGTTAGACCAATCTACAGAAATATATTGTGCATACAGCGACTCCGGCTGGCACTTGCGGGGAGGCGCGAAACCAGCTTGTTGCCTTGGAACACCTGCACACAAAGCCAACGACAACCAGCCAGAATACCACACCGGGGAAAACATCACATGGTACCATGACACCACTCCTCAAAATTCAAATTTAAAAAGTGTCTAAAAATTTGGAACAAATGTTGTGAGTGTTCACAAGATGCATGCTTACGACCCCCTGAATTTCCAGAACCAGATCAGAAATAGACACGGGAAAAACAAAAAAGAAAAATCCAGCATGAATAGTGCCACAAAAGGATAAAAGCACAATGTTCACTATTCACATATGGATTTTCCTTTCTGCTTCTCTATGTGTATTTCGAATTTGGTTTTGAAAATTCAAGGGGTTGCAAACACTTATCCTAGGAACATTCACACAAAAAAAACTCATTTTTTTAGAAAGTTGCAGGTTTGAATTTTGAAATGTGGTATCATGGTATCACCTGATATCCACCCCGAGAAATACCCCCCCCCCCCCCAATCCCGGGGCTTACCTGTCCACACGGGAAGCTACGAGGTACATATACATAAATAAATAAAGCTAAATGGCACAAAGGTAGACCCAGCGAGTACCCAAAACCATCCTCAAGCAATGCTACACAGAACAAGCACCATGGTAAGCAGTGAGCAGACTAAAAGGAGCGGCGTATCATGTTCACCATAGGCAATGAACTTCTAAAGGAGAACTAGTTAGTGATGGCTTTCAAAACTTCTCTGCAAACCAGACCTCCTACAATAGCTACCATAAGGAGAGCCAATATCCGTGACTGGAAACAAAAGCAAACGCTTGTGTCCAACATCTCGTGTGGGTGAGCGCAGCAGCATATAGTATATCCATCAGTGTGATGCCATTTAAACCCATGACATCTACAATCAGCTACAAGTGATGGCTTTCAAAACTTCTTGCAAACCAGACTTCCTACGATCAGCTACCATAAGGAGAGCCACAACATGCGCGACTGAAACAAAAGCAAATGCCTGTGCCGAACATCGTGAGTGAGCGCAGCAGCATATGGTATATCCATACAGTGTGATGCCATTTAAACCATGACATCTCTCAGGAGACGGGTAGGTAGCGCGCTAGCTTACGGTGGCTGGGTGGTTCCTGCTTGCAGCTGTGTTAATGGTTAACCTAACACCTTAAATAGGTTAGTCGGTCTGTATCAGTAATCAGACTACCAAATTCTGTTGCATATATCGGCAGATCATCAAGACCTGCAAAGTCAGTATGTTAAATCGAACCCTCTGCAGCTGGCCGGTGTCATCTACTTGAGCATCAACTCATGCAGCAGACAATATGAGGTACCTAGAACTGAAACAACAACACATATATGTAAGCTCTTGAAATGAAGTTTGCAGTGAATAGGGATGCATTCTGCTCTTGACTTAACTTGTGATTCACATATAGTATACATCTGAATTCTTCAGCATGTCTAGAGATTGCCAGATACAAGATTTTGTACCATCGATAATTGATAATGTCTAGCAATTGAAGCACACACAATAACAGATAGAACCAGTTACTTGTTTGGCTTCACTCCTAAGGTTGGTGTCGTAGTTTTGAACTAAGGTTAGTTCAAAACTGAGACACTTATTATGGATAGGAGGGAATACTATATTAACAACAGATTTAAATGTATAGTTAATTGAATTTGGCAGCATGGTAGGAATTAAATATACTACTTGTGTAAGTGGTAATGACTAATGACTAATGAGTACTGCATGGATGAAATATAGAATATTAATTTTACAAAAATAGGTGTTCATTGCAAAGTCAAAGTCTTTTCAATATATGAAAAAAAAGAACTACTACTGCTAAAACGTCAGAAGCTTGGCACTGCAACTTTTAGAATTTCTGTAGTACAAAAATAGGTGTTCATTGCAAACATATATTGATAAATACCTGTTTGCAATGAACACCTACTTTTGTACATAGGTGTTCAAGAACTTTCTAAAAATATGTTGTGTTTGCTGGCCTAAGACTGCTATTCAGAAAGGGGCTGGAGGCATGGGATTTAGGGAAATACAGAAATTTAACCAGACTATGTTGGCTAAACAAGGATGGAGGCTTTTGACCCATCCTGGGTCTCTCTACGACAAGGCAATCCGTGGCAAGTATTACCACAATAAAGGGTTCCTGGAGGCTGGCAAAAAGAGGAACTCCTCCCATGTTTGGCGGGCTATTCTCTTTGGCAGGGAAGGCCTCATGAAGGGCCTATCTTCTGGAGCTAATGTGGTGAAGGCTGAGGAACTGATAAAAGAGGGCATGACTGAGTGGGATATGCCAAAAAATTGTAGCTAACTTCAGTGAGTCAGACGTGAATGCTATTGGTTGTATCCCCCTGGGTAAATGCTTTGAAGATTACTGGGCTTGGTCTCATGAGAAGAATAGTTGTTTCTCTGTTTGCTCTGCTGTCTATGAATCTCTATCTCTATTAAGAAAATACATAAGGTTCCCTTTCCTGCCATCTGACCACGTTCTGCCGAGGTTTCATCCTCCACTCCGTCTACGTACGCGAAAAAACAGAAAAAGAACAACGAACAAAAAAACGGGCTGGAAAGGAAAATCCCCGCAGCCCCGCACATCCCCACGCCCTCTCCTCGCACCCACGCCGTACGCCACCGCCCACTTCCAGCCGCCACCCTCTTCCACCCATCATCGCCACCCCATATGAGCTATCTCCTTACTCCCCGCCACCACCAGCCATTCCCTCGGGCCCCTTCTTCCCTCTCTGTCACCACGCGCGGTTCCCTCCTGAATCCTCTCCTTTGCTCGGTACTCTTAGATATATCATACCCCAACTCCATGCCCCACATCTCCAGACTGCATCTGAACCATCCGGTGGAGGAATAGTACTTACATTGATGACTTAACTTAAGCTTCTAATGCCTCGTACAAATTACACCAGATGCCAGGACTCCATTGCTCCATATACCGGAGGAAAGATGGAACATCAGAACAATCTACCTGTGTATAAACAACATATGAGATAATGATAATCTTATACTAGTGCTAGATACATAGATTTCAGTGACAAGTAATTCCAGACGGAGGAAGTAATTACCAATTACATAATTTGTATTATGCATACCTTCAGATATTTTGGTAGAGAGTCCCAATGTTTGATGACATTACGACACAGTCGCAGATAATCGTAGGGGTCATTGATTTTGTATTTTGATTTAGTCTTTCTTTCCTGATAGTCTCTTAGCATATAGAATAACCAAGGCAATTTCCCTGAACTGTCCGTTGGCCAATGAAAATCCTTAATGGAACGAACTTTTGAGCCCACATATGCCTTTCTACCAGACATAATGTGTAGAAGATATCCGACTTTATCTTCATAAGTCCAAGTATCAGGATAAGACTGAAGTTTTTTAGAACTAGCAACTCCTATGCACTGGAAAAATCTTGAAGTATCAGGATGAATAACACTTGTAGCACCAATTTGAACACAGTTTTGCACGACACCTCTCAACTGCTCCCAAATTAAATCCTCATGAGACAATCTGTCAGATTCATTCCAAAATTCCACCACTACATTGAAAAGACAACTTTTCAGTGACAAATTAAAAAAAAAATTAACTTTGAGCTGTAGACAGATAGCAGTATGTCCTAGACTGCGGCAAAAGATTGCACTGAGTTGTCCTAGCTTATGCATTAAGTATTGGTAGCATAGTCGGTTTGGCTAGTCCTATAAAAGGACATGTACCCCTGTTTGTAGAAGTAAGCTCTGCCGAGAAAAACCGCAAGTTTGATAAGGCAAAGGTTTGCTGCTACAATTGTGATGACTATGGGCAGTGGCGATTCTAGTAGGTAGCTTTAACAGGCTGAAGCCTGCCCTCCAAAAACTTTTTTTTTGCTACTACTCTAGATACAGCCCATGTACACACGGAGGACAGCTACAAAATAGAAAAAGGTGCTCCTAGAGGAGTCGAACTCGAATAGATATAGCTATGTAACAGGCAGATAACCAACTCGCTTAACTCACATGCTTGTCAAAATGGAAAAACTGCCATATGTGATTCCTTGCTACTACGTTATTAGTACACACTAGCCATCCTCACCAGCGAGCACTTTCAAATTGTTGGACACGCTTAACTATCCGCGTAGTTAATTAATTTCGGGATAAATTAACTGCATGCCTAATTATCAGAAGGCCGAATTAATTATCTACCTAATTAATTAATTGTCTGCCAAATTGGAATAAAATTCTACTTCCAATTATCTACAGGGCTAGTTAAATGTATATCTAATGAATTAATTGCATTAATGGCTCGGTTTTAAAATTGATTCCGTGTGAAAAATCCTTCCTTATTTAAATGAACTAAATTAGTTGCACCCATAATTAACAATCAAGTAATTGATTGCATTAATGGTTTGATTTGTTAATTGATTCAGCACTCGGTTTCACATTAATGACTACGTGCGAACCAACCAAACGACGTATGGACTCCTCCATTAGGAGTAGAGATAATATCTTTTTTATGCCAAAAAACCAAACACTAACTCTTCTTGGTATGCATGAACGTGGTATTTTTTCCAATCCTAAAAATTTCAATAAATACTACATGTGGCCATTTGTAATCTGGGAAAATGTGAGCTTATTTGTACAACATGATTGAGAGATAATGGCTATTTTAGTAGATAGAACCAATTTTTTGTTCAAAATTTTATATTTTTTTAAAACAATGGCAAACAATTCCAGTAAACAGTACATGTTCCCATTAGTAATTTGGAAATTTTTGGGCTTAACAGTGTTTAGTTTACATGACGTTAACTTTGAGCCCACCCTCTATTCTCTTCCTGGATTCACCATGACTACAGGCATTTCTCCAAGGAGTGCCGCAAGCCAAGGAAAGAAAGCAATGCAGAGGCGCATTTTTCTCAAGCATGTGCAGAAGATGAACCAACCTTGTTCTGATTGAGCAAGGAGTTGTCCGGTAAATTGTGTCACCGGCAACGAGGAGGTAGTGCATCCCGTAAGTTGTGCCACCGGTGGCACAAGTCTGTGTTCTTGTGTAAGTTGCGTCCACGAGACACTGTGTGTGGTTATGTGAGTCCTTGTGCTAGATGTGCCCACAAAATCACGTGTGTGATCAAGATCTTGTGTCAGTTGTGTCCACAAAATCGCGTGTGTGATCAAGATCGTGTGTCAGTTGTGTCCACAAGATGCATCTTGTGAGTTATGTCCACAAGAAGTTGAATTCTCATGTCAGCTGCGTCCACTGAGATAATAGTCTTGTATTAGGTGCGTCTACATGACAACATGTTTCTTGTGTTAGTTGTGTCCACAAGAAACAGAGTTCTTGTTAGATGCACCCACTAGAAAATGTGTGTGGATTCGTCAAGGGGATGCCATATGCAGCAGATGTGATCATGCAGTATCAGATGCCCATCCCAGATATGCAAGAGCAAAGAAGATCCGTACAAGTGAGTTAATATGACAAGATTAGAGGGAGAATGTTATTGTTGATCTTTGTCATGGTCAGTTATGTGAAAGTTGTATCATGGCATGCAAAATTACCCAGCTATGCATATGTCAGCAATGAGCAGAAGCTAGACCCTTCAGATACATGATATAGCTGTCAGTAGTAAAAAGCAAAGTCTAATTTGACTTTGTTGTAATAGACATATGGCACAGTATGTCCTAGACTACAGTATAAACTTGCACTGAGCTGTCCTAGCTTAGCTATTGGTAACATAGTTGGTTTGGCCGCATGTATCCCTGTTTGTAGAATTAAGCTTGTGCTAATATAAACCTATACAGTTTCGTTCTAATTCCTTGTGTGCATGTGTGTGAGAAAACAATGAGTGATCTTGATTTGAGAACAGTTCTAACATTATACTTCAATGTCAAGATGGAAAAAGAAGGAAATTGCAGAGACTTTGTTTAGTATACGTACCTTCAGAGATGAGAATTTTCACAGTTGGGGATGCATGATTAACAAGGTAAATATCGGCCAGTCTGATAGATTTAGGGTAGATTCCAATTTTAAACATACTTTCCAGAACATCACACATGCCGCTGCCAGAAAAAATATGTCAGGAACATCTAGAGGCTCAAAAAAAAAACAATGCACTTATACATAACACAACATCACACATGCCGCTGTGAGAAGAACATATATAGAGGCCCGAGAAAGAACAGAATAATGCACCAATGCGTAACTTACATAACCATTTTTCTAAAGACCTTCGAAAGCTTGCTACTCATATAGGTTGACTCAAATGCCTTCAACTTTCGTCCTCCACCTCGCACTTTCAACAACCAGCTTCTTAGAGTTTGATCCACCGAGGACAGGACCATGCATCCATTACCATGTTTATCCAAATAGAAATTTTCAACAGAAACAATGTTCAAATGCCTGAAGTTACTGAGAAGTGAATATGACATGAAGTTCGAGTGCTCCTTGACCATGCACTCAATTTCAAGTGGCCCAACTTTATACACCGCTGGATGTAAATCTGTCTCTGAGTTGTTGTTCTCCTTAACCGACACAGTAAATACACCCTCAAGTGAAGTTCTCAGATACACACCCGTGTAATCTTCCATGTAGCCCATAGCTACAAAATTAGTCAAAGGTTATTATTAGTATATCAGAACAGCTTGTGACATAATCAATTGAACAGTATTGGCATGATCAATCCCCGAAAAATTAGTGTGAGAGGTGAAGGTGAGATATATATTTTTCATGGTATTTTAAACATACAAGCAGGTGTAGGTAATATTGAGCACAGTTGTGCCGAGTTCACTTCTACCTACCGTGATATATTTTTTCTAACCATAATATAGGAAGTAGACCTTTCAACCAGAGCGCTTAACAATAATAACATCATGAGTGGTTTTATAGAAATGTGAAGTACCTTAAAATGAAGTTTTCTTGCTGATCAAGCTTTCTGATTGAGATACTTGGGACTTAAAAACTTGAAAGTAACCTCCTCAGCACAATAAGTCCCAGGAATCCTTCACATAATATAACCAAACGTGAGTTGAAACAAGCAAATCATACATACAAGAGGCTGGAAAGAAATAGGGTGCCCCCATAAAAGTAAGAGCAATAAGAGCAAATCATATTCCACTAAAGATCAGCCAAGGAAGAGCAAGGAGGGGCGCAGGAAAATAACAACATGACCATAAAAGGAAAGGAAGACAACCGGCCATAGGCCAAGGTTGGCCGTTGGCCCAGCGTAGATGCAGAAGGAAGGCACAAACAAATGGATTAAACTACGGGCACAGAGAGCAGGCAACATGCAAAGCACATCAGTTGTATGTGAAGCACAAAAAAGTTGATATTTTTATTGCATCAGAAGCTAACAGGGTAATAATCATGTCCAATACAGAATGAAAGAAAGAAGCACGACATATCAAATACATAACTATATACTGCCTCCATTCCAAAATATAAGATGTTTTAGTAGGCTAAACTAGCCAACCAAAGCGTCTTATATATTGGAACGGAGGTAGTAGAACGCATGGACGCGATGAAGTGTAAATACAATAAAGGCCGGTCAAACTGCGGCTGCAGCTAGCAGCGCTGGAAAGAACCTCTGGATTTTACGGATGCAACGCCAAGGCGTCGGATATCTACAAACGGCAACATGACAGATGGCGGATGCTGCGCCGGAAACAACAGAACGCGTAGAATCAATCTTTACATACCATCGTACAATCATAGTTATAATCTCGAATGCATGGATACTTCACTGACCTCGTGTATCCGTATTCGATACTGATACGTGGTGGATACGCATCCTGGAGTATCCAGAACTAAACGATTTAAAAAAAATCCAATACCTGTTGGATACTTGGCGGGTGCTTTTTGGATACAGCCCAGCCCACGTAACAAGACATAACAAGTAACCAGGCAACCCTAGTCCCGACGCCCCATCCTTTCCCTCTCTCTCTCTCTCTTTCCTCACGAGCTCCACAGAAGGCAGCTGCTGCTCACCCAGTGTGCTCACCCAACGGCAGCGGCAGGCTGGTGGCGAGCCGACGAGCAGCTGCTCCTCCTTCCTCACCGACTCCCCCTCATCCCAGCCCCACTCACGCAGCAGCCCAGAAAAATTTCATCGAGCTCGATCCCCGGCGGCAGCCCGACGGTTGAGGTCGGCACAACCACCAAGGTATGTACACTGAGCCGTTCAGCCACAGTAAGCAGCACTAGGAAATTAAACACACTCACACAATGTTTGAAGAATCCGGGACGAGGCAAGAACAATCGGTAAGCAATGCATGCCCGAGAGACAAACTAGTCAGAAAAGGGAGGACTTACAACTTGACGTAGCCGAGCAAGCACACCAGCAAAGGAAAGCAAGCCTTGGGGATCCTTGCAGCCCTGGAAAGCAAAGGAAACAATTGGAAAGCCGAACACATACACACAAGCAAGTAGGGGCAGCATGGAGCCAAGATAGCGCACCTGAATATCGAGTCACAGTCTTGCGGAAGAGGAAGAAGAAGGACAGCAGAACACCACCAATCTTAGAGTTAGCAAGAGCAGCGTAGGCCTGCATGGCAGGCCAAGAAAAAGGATCAGCTAACAGAAGAACTGGATAGGCAAACCAATGCCAAGAAAAGAGCAGTCGATTAAGTACAGGCACAAAGGAAAAGTAAGCCTGCGAGATTCTCGCAATTCTGGAGAGCAAAGAAAAGTATTGCAAAAAGTAAACTAGATGTCGAACACATACAAAGTATTGCAAAAAGTAAACTAGAAAAACAGCAGTCGATTAAGTACAGGCACAGAGGAAAATCAAGCCTGCAAATTCTGGAGAGCATTGCAAAGAGAGTAAACTAGATGTCGAACACATACACGCGAGCAGTCAAGTTGAGTCAGCACGGAGCGAACAGAGCACAATTGAGTATGCGGTCATGGTCTCGCAAAAGGGAAGGTGAGGACGTAGCACACGAGCATTTCATCGAAGTAAGCTACAAATGAAACGAGGTGAAGGAAAACAAACACGTTAGTTTATGATAATTTCATCGAACATGGCATGCATGCTCGAGGGAAGAAGGTCGTCGTCGACCATCTGAATTTAGAAAAAGAACTCGCAGGTCTCGAGAAAGGTGGTGATATCTCGAAGGCAGAACGGGAGTGTGGCGACAGAACGTAAGCTACCTACTAGAAAGCAGGGTAACCAAGAAACACATGTTAACTCACGCGCATTTCACCAAACAGTACATGTGCAATGAGGACCGTAGTTGATCACCTGAGTTTAGCAAGAAGGACAAGTCAGAGAATGACAAGGCCGAAGCATCAGTAGCCCTGCACGGCAAAAGCACACCAGCCAAGTGAGGATCCTGGTAAAAAAAAGCAACTGCCCCGAGCAGACGAGACTTGGTCTGCGGCGCCCAACCGACACCGTGGGCGGGCAGCAGCTCAAGGTGCTCAACCTCAGCAAGCACAGAGAGACCCAAAAACCCTAGATTCGAGGCAGCAGGAAGAGCAGTTGAATATGTACTAGTCATGGAGTGGGGAAAGGGGAAGGTGAGAGCTCACCGGCATTTCGTCGAACAGGTCAAGTGCGGCGGAGCGCGGGAGAGACAGAGAGGGAGCAAGCAGCAGCACGGGGCACGGGTAGGTGGGTAGCCCTGCACAGCACGGCAAGGAGATGAGCCGGCGAAGGATTCCAATCCAATCCAATCCAATCCAATCCAGATGGTAGGGGAGAAGAGGGAAACAAACCACAAGCCGCCGACGGGAGGAAGCAGCGAAACCTCCGCGCCTCGTGGCTGCAATGTCGAAGAAGAAGAAGAAGAAGATGATGGATCCTCGCGAGGGGGATTTGGGAGGCAAGGAAGCAGCGCGAGAAGCCGCCGCGCCGCTCCGCCGCTCCCGTCCCGTCGTCCCCTCACCTCTCCTCTCTTTTTTTCTTTTCTTTTCTTTTCCTCTCTGCTCTCCTCCCTCTCTTCTTCTCTCTCTGCAGCAGAGCAGCGTGGGCTACCTCCTTCTTCTGACCAGGCCAACCCCGAAGCTTGCGGCCCACGATCCTGTCTGGGCCTAGAAAACAAATACTCCCTCCCAAAATAAGTGTCTCAACTTTTCTTTTTGAGACCACTCAAAAAAAACTTTTCTTTTTGAGAATAATAAGTTTTTTGAGGGATTTTTAAGAATAATAAGTGTCTCAACTTTACACTAAAGCTGAGACACTTATTTTGAGATGGAGGGAGTACATAAGGACCCACGAGCACTTTTAAAAAAAAATGAACCACTCAAAAATATATTTGTCACATTACACTTCAGTTCTGGGCCAGCCCATTTTTACCTTTTTTCATGTTCTAAAACTAAAATATGGTTTGGGACCGAGAGTGACAGGGTTCAAACCCGCAAACTCCTTGCTTCAAGTCTAACTTCCCTAACCGCTACGCCATCCTCACGC
The DNA here is from genome assembly GCA_032464435.1 of Aegilops umbellulata. NCBI lineage: Eukaryota > Viridiplantae > Streptophyta > Magnoliopsida > Poales > Poaceae > Aegilops > Aegilops umbellulata. The sequence continues at coordinate 22,361,679 of CP136054.1, forward strand.
TTATGTATGTGTGCTTCTTCTTCTTCTTTCATTTATACATACGGGAAATGCCCCCATATGTTTTCCTTTTCTGTTTCTTTTTTTTTCTTAAATTTGTGAACTTTAAAAAAACAATTTTTTTCTAAAAAATCGATGACCTTTTCCATTTTTGATGAACTTTTTTCAAAATCAAGGTACTTTTTTACATTTTTGGTGAATTTTTTTCGAAAATCATGAATGGTTTTTCAAACCCGATGAACTTCTTTTCAAATTTGATGATTTTTTTTAAATTGGTGAACTTTTTTTTCACGATCAACTATCCTTTGTCAATGGTCAATTCGCTGGTCCACAAGTTAAATGTTTTTTTTAAACGCCGATTGGCCGGACCATATACTGGCAAGCCTGAGCACTCGCTCGGTTAGCTGGCACCGAATAGGACCTCCTCGAGAACGGGGCTTGGATCCTACTAGGTAGTTTTGCTACATGGTGCACACCCCTCCCAACACGTACGTGGCAAATGGGTCGGCCCGTGTAGGTTCTTTTTCAGTTTGAAAGAAGTCCATTTTTCACCACCACCACCCCCCCCCCCACACACACAAATGTGCCCCAATAGAAAATCTCACCCCCCCCCCCCCCCCGAAGTTGATTTTGGTACAATTGTAACCCTGAAATCTCTAAAACCGGGTAAATTTGCCCCTTCAGTGTTTTTGCTGTGACTTAGGGGGTTTTGGGAGATGAGGTCGTCTTCCTCCTCTCTCCACCGAAGCCAAGTCCTGCATAAGCACAAACACAAACACAAACACAAACACAAACACATGGTGAGCATCTCCCGAAACCAAGTGAAGTTGGTGGAAGCGATGAGGAAGAAAGAGAAGGCATGTCGGCTCCTTGGCGAGCGCCCACTAGAGGACGGAGGTGCTGGGTTTGGAGCGATTGAGTGCCAACCTGACGACGGTGGGCGACGAATCCACTCTGATCCCCTCTTCCTCTTGGGTGGTCATTGGTGGATCTCACATACCCTGGTTCATCAGGGAGTGTCGGGGATGCATAACCGGTCAGCAATGGGAGCAAATTATCGACGGGCTCTGGTCGGAGAAGAGAGAGAGAGAGAGGAGCACAGGGGTTCCGCCTCTGCTGTTGTTGCACGTGGCGCCGACGACTAGGCTAGGGGATCTCACTGCAATGAGAGAGGACCTCATCCTACGCTCTCACGCCAGGTCGGGGAGGGCGGCTGCGGTGGCTATCGGAGCACCGCATCATGGAGGAGAGAGCGTGGTATCGGGAGGCACCAGGAGCATTAGGAACATCAGAGGGAGCTCGGGGAACACGACAGAGGCGCCATACACTACTGCAGGATGCTGCTAAAGCGACACTACAATCAGAGACCCTTTAATGAAACTATGCGTGATGCATTAATCGTAAACAGTGATGTAAAAAACCCATCAAAAAAGATGCAAAACAGTTGCGATGGCAGATACATCAAACACGGTTCAGATTTTAGTTGCGTGTGTGATGCGGGGCATACGTTTCAGTTCAATGACCTGTTTGCGATGCGGAAGAAGAACATAAACGTGCAACCAAATGAAGGCGTGTGCGATATACGACATACAGTTCAGTCAGATTAACTATTTATGATGAGGCGGAACAACAGAAACGGGCACCCAGATGAAGGTGTGTGCGATCGAAGGCATACACTTCAGACGGATGAACTGTTTGCGATTAGGCAACACAAAAGAAACGGTCGTTACCTCGTTAGCATTGCTGAAGAAAAAACATCGATCGTTGGCATTCGCCCGTGAGCATTGCGTAGCGTCGTAGCGTGTCAGACACCGGTGCGCTTTGAGTGTGCTCGTGTTGTGCCAGAGGCATCCCGATTGCAGGAATAAAGGATTGCAGGTACGCACGTCTCCCGTGTCCTGGCCGACTCAAAAAATTATACTCCCTCCGTTCCTAAATATTTGTCTTTCTAGAGATTTCAACAAATGACTACATACGGAGCAAAATGAATGAATCTACACTCTAAAATACGTCTATATACATCCGTATGTGGTAACCATTTGAAACCTCTAGAAAGACAAATATTTAGGAACGGAGAGAGTAGCAGTAGATTTTGCTAAAAAGGGTGCTAGCCATGTCGTGCCAGGCTGCATCCTATGTCTCGGTTTAAGCGAGAAAGGGGGAAGCTCTCGTGTCGGGGGGAGCCCCAGATGGGCCGACCTAGCTGCACGGGAGGCCAATGCCTATTTTTCTTGTTTGTTTTTCTGTTTTTTGTTCTTGTTTTTTGCTTTATTTTTGTATTTTTCACACTTTAAAAATATTTTCTATATATATATATATTATAAAAAAACACTCTTGAGAAACACATTTGAAAATGTTGAATAAGTATTAAAAAATGTGGAACAAGTATTAGAAATGTTGAGTAATTATTAAAAAAATGTTGAACGAGTATATGAAAAATAGTGAACAAGTATTTGAAAGTGTTGAGTAAGCATTAAAAAAATATTGAACAATTATTTGAAGAATATGGAATGAATATCAGAAAGTGTTGAACGAGTATTTGAAACCTGTTGAACAAGTATTGGATTTTTTTGAACGAGTATTTTAAAAAATTGAACAAGTATTTAGAAAATGTTGAATAAGCAGTCGGACAATGTCGAGCGTGTATACAAGAAATGTTGATCACTTATTAGGAAAATCATTTTGACATATACGAAAATGTAGAGCGAAAAGTGTCCCACATCTTTCTCTTTTTCATTTAATTAATGTGTGCGACAAATGAGCCAGCCCAATTATTCTACCCTTCAGCGAGATGTTGCACGTTCTCTCGCTTAATGCGAGAGAAGAGTAGTCGGCGCGTGCCAGGCACGGCCCACAAAGTCACGTGCCGTGCCGGCCCATGACGGGCCGACAATACCGGCCAGGTTTGTTCCGACCATGGGCGTGACTTATATTACTCCCTCCGTTCTAAAATATAGCGCGTCCTTGGTTTCCGTGCTTCAACTTTGACCATAAATTTAACCAACGAGACCAACTGCGGCGGGATTAAAAATTATACCAATGAATTCGTATTCAAAAGAAGTTTTCAATTATATAAAATTTACTCCCGCCGCAATCAGTCTTGTTGGTTAAATTTATGGTCAAAGTTGAACCTCGAAAAACGTGGGCGCGCTATATTTTGGAACGGAGGGAGTATTATTATCCCAACATAAACAGGAAGTAGACGAAAAAAATCCCATAAACAACCCTAGCCAGCGTGACTTATATTATTATTCCCAACATAAATAGGAAGTAGACGAAAAATAATCCCATAAACAACCCTAGCCGGATGTGCACTTGTCGAGTATCTGATGTTTCGAATCATCAGATACTCGACAAGTGATATGCCCTCACGGCACCCGATTGCCTCGATTATCCCCACATTCGTTATGTGGCATTACTATTACTAAACAGTAAAACTGAGCTAGTTATGCCTCCTCACAGCGATTTTGCTTCGTAAGCCGTTTGTTTAGGCATACGAACGCATCAGATGATTCTATCGTCCCGCGGCATACTCTAGGCCTCGTCCGCTTGCACAAGTTGACTTGGGACGCGAGGTGAGAAAATGCACTGGTGGTACTTGAACTTGCGAAGAAAGCACGCTTTGGTCACTGTACTTCAAAATACGGCCAATACGGTCACTCAATACGTCTACACGTGATTATACGGTCACTGTTCACCCGTATGCCACTCGTCGCCTCTCCATTTGACCGCTCCGCGGCGACAGCTGGCGCTCGTGGTTTTTTTTTGTAAATTAGCTCGCGGGGGGGTATTTCCATCCACCACCCTTCGCCGCCGATGTCAAATCCCTAGTTCCCCTACCGCCGAGGCTGCCTGCTGCTTGCTGGTTGCCGCCCCCTCCCCCACTGCTTGTCGGCGCCCTCCCCCTGCTGCATTCCGTCGCCCTCCACCTGCTGCTTGCCGCCGCCGTCCTCCTGCTGCTTGCCGCTGCCATCTGAAGCTCCGCCATGTCGACAAGCTCGGTCAGGTCATCGGTCGGCGGCCGTTCGGTGGTGGTGCCGCTGATAAGATGCCCTACTTGCGGCACTCGTGTGAAGTTCTACCTCTCGAGCACGGACAAGCACGAGGGCTGGGTCTTCTACAGGTGCCATATTGGTGTAAGTGGATCTTGCGATTTGTTAATTTTGGTAGATTTTTGTGGATCTTGCGATGATGATTTTTGGCGTGTGTTTGTTTCTTCTGATCTTCAAGACCATTTCTAGCATTGGGAGTTGGAATACGTTGCCTACTTGCTGGATAATCAGTTTTTGGTTGGCAATGAAGCCGTAGATGCATTAGGAGCTGCAGAGGACAGGAGGGAAGAACTGATGCGAGCAAGGAATCGAAGATATGCAGTTGGCTTTGAAGATGGAACTCATGGAAGAGTTGCAGCTCAAATGAGCAATCGTCAAGCAGAAGCACTCGTAGGGTTAGCCAATCAAATCTTGGTGATGCTGAAGGCACTCTTGGCAGCTTTCATTGTACTTGCAGTGGTTGTAGCTGTGTCTCTGGTGAAGAAGTGATGGATTTGATGCAGTTTGTAGTTGATGCAGTTGAACTGCTAGTATGAAGTGATGGAGTTGATGCAGTGTGTAGTTTGTTAGCAGATGAACTGGTAGTATGAAGTAATGCTTTTGCTGATGAACTGGTAGATGCAGTTTGTTTGCTGATGTAGTTGATGTAGTGACAATCTTTTGCATTCTAAGTGATGCTTAAGTAATATGTAAACATTTTACTCATGTTCTAATGCAAATGGAAGTTAATTTGGCATGTTGAAGCTGTTGTTGGTGTCATATGAAGATATCATGTTTCTGTCATATCATGTTGGTGTCATATGTACATCATATTTGGCTTCTGTGTATATTTGGCTCCATATGTACATTCCACCATTTTTATGCTATTTGATGTTGAGTGTTACCATCTTGTTATACATTCCACCATCTGACCATCTGTGTACAAGTGCATTTAGGTAGAAAACATAGTGCATTCATAACAGCAATCCATATCTGGGAAGTACCAACAACTGCATTCAGTTACAAAATGATCAACAATTGATCCATACTCATGTGTACACATCAGTATGGATCAATTAAAACATTTCTCATCAGTCACATCCTACTACATGAGTACTCCTACTACATCATGCTTAAGAAGTAAACGATGCTACACAAATCATCATTTGAATATGTCAAACATGGAAGTGCTTTTGGTCTTGCTGGGAAGCACAAGATCATCATCTGAATCAGGCTCTACATCTGCAGGCCTCTTGCCTAGAGCAATACCTATCAGCCTCAATTCCTCCTTCCTAGCCTCAGCAGCTGCAACCCTGTCTGCTCTTTTTCTTGCTGCTGCAGTTTCTTTTTCTGCTCTCTTCTTGGCAGCAGCTTCCTCCTTTTTAGCCTTCTTCTCAGCTTGCTGCTTTGCTTTTTGCTCAGCAGCACAAGCTTTCTCAGCTTGCTGCTTTCTTGGCCTCTTGCTGATGTCTCTTCTCTCTCTTCTTGAACATCCCAACAGAGTAACATTGGTTAACCAAGAGGAGGGGATCCACTCTCTCATGTCTAGCACAAGCTATAGCATGTACACATGGTGTGCCACCCTTTTGCCACCTCTTGCAGCTACACTCATTGCTGTGCCAATCAACAATGTAGTCAGTCCCTCTATCACCAACTTGAAAGGCTCCATCACCAGCCCCTTCAACATAGCAAGTGTTTGTCCATTCAGTTAGCTTATCAACCTTTTTCTTTATCTTAGGGCATATGTTTCCTTTCATCTTTTCTGCTTCTATCTGCTTGGTGTAGTGCCTCTGCATCAATTGCCCTTTAATCCTTTCCAGCATTGACAATATTGGTAGTTCCCTAGCATCCAGTATGTACCTGTCCATGTAAAGCACACATCAAAATATATTTGAACAGAGTAACAATTAGCATACGAGAACATCAATGCAGTTGGTTCTTACTTGTTAAATACTTCACAATTGTTGTTTAGTAAGATATCACACTTGGGTAGATCACTTTGAAAAGCCCTAACCCAAGTGTTAGGTTCAAGCTCATGCAACCATTTGTAAGCATCCAAGTTAATTTCCTTCATCTCATTCATGTACTGCTCATACTTCACAGTAGTGTTGCTTCTTGCTATTTTCCAAAGTTGGTTCTTCAGTACATCACCTTTGAATTGCTGCTGGAAGTTTTGCCACATGTGTCTCACACAAAACCTATGTTCCGACTGTGGAAATAACTCATCTACAGCATTTATTAGGCCCTGCAAAATAATTAACAAGTACTTCATATGGTGCTGAATTGAATGAAAGTAGGGATCATTAGAGCAAGTAATGAAGATCAACATCATTTACCTTTTGTTTATCAGACATAATAGTCCATGGGTCAGTGTTGATGATGCTTTCCTTTTTGCAAACACAAACTTGCTTACACCATCATCTTCTGCATGCTCTGGAGGATAAACTACCTGTATAGGAATTGGGTGAGGCAGATTTGCATCTTCAGGCTCAACATCAATATTTGCAATGTCTAGCTCATTTGGTTTACTCTTGCAAGGACTAAGCACTTCAGGTAGCTGCCTTATTGGGAAATTGACCACATCATCCTCTGTCAAGTTTGCATTCAAGATGTCATCATGATCAAGGTACAAACTAAATGAGTAATGCCCTAGTGACACAAATGTTAGCATCTGATCTGTATCCCTATCACCTCTAATTTCTCTCAACCCATTCCTGTTGATTGACAGAATGGGAATGCAGTAATACACTTTCATCCTGCCTGCCATCTCCCATCCTATCTCTTCAACTAAGTTTTCAACCATGATTGGAGACCAAGTATCTGCATCTACTTCATCATACCACAGTTCATGACCATTCACATAGGAACAATTGCTACCTTGCCCAAGGAAATAACCACCATGGTTGAACTTAACTGAAAACTTCCTGCTGCGCTTATCTGCATACATCAAAACAGAGCAGAACAGAGTTTCAGAATTTCTGTTCTACATAATCTGCAAGAAGTAGATGCAAGCAACCACCTTTGAGTATCAGAATCACCTACACAACCAGCATATTCAACATGCAGCAAAAGATAGCACCTTTCATCACCAAATAAGCTACGAACAACCACCTTCTCCAAACCCAAAAACCCTATACGCTGAAACCCCCAAATCGCGGTCGAAAACCCTAGGCAAATCTTGAACATACAGATGGGCATATCTGACTAACAAATCAAACCATCCACAATGTCAACCTCTAGATTTCTACCCTTCAGCTTACAGCGCAAGAACCATGGCGGGGCGAGTCGAGGGCTTACTGTAGGTGGGCGGCGGCGCACCATCGGGGCGACGCACAGGCAACATCCCGACGAACAGGCTCCAGCGATGAGATGCGCGGCGCCTGCGCGGCGCCTCTCCCCCTTGTGCGACGACTCCGGTGGTGGTGGTGCGCTGCCGCCGACGATCGCCTCCCCTCCTCCCCTGTTTCTGCCTCCCCTTTCGTTGTGATCGAAACTGAATAGACAAGGGTAGCGCAGGAATTACGGAGCCACCCAAGGGTTTTCTTGTAAAAATGCAGCGGAAAACCCGCACGAGCGCCAGCTGTCGCCGCGGAGCGGTCAAATGGAGAGGCGACGAGTGGCATACGGGTGAACAGTGACCGTACAATCACGTGTAGACGTATTGAGTGACCGTATTGGCCGTATTTTGAAATACAGTGACCAAAGCGTGCTTTCTTCGCAAGTTCAAGTACCGCCAGTGCATTTTACTCTTCTTTTTATTTGTTGAGTGATCGAGCCGCTGATCTGTGGTGCTGTTCTCTAAAAAAGTTGTGCGCTGCAGCCCTGTGTCTTCGTGATTAATATTTAGTGTTTCTTAATGGTGCAGAAGGTGGCTGGCCGATTGGGTTCTTGGCTTCCGTCACCGTCTGGTTGTAAGTGGACGGGAGTATATTACCAAAAAGGCTTTCGCCCAGATCATGCATACAACCAATCACCCAACACACGACACCGACACACATAGCACACACATCCAAGACAAAATACAACACCATGTCATCCAAACGCCAACAAGCATACTAAGAATAAACAATGAGACTGCTTGGAGATGCCCGCGACCTTTACTATGAGTTAGCTACCGTGAAGAAGTGAGGCTGGCCCACAACGTAGCAAAGACTTTAAAATTGTGCCTTCAAGAAGGACACGACATCGCAGTGCCGCCATCATCCGATCCAGAAGATCAAGAAGGGCAAGGATTGCATATACGCACGTCTCCTAGGTCCATGCCTGGCTCAAAAAATGTAGCAGTAGGTTTTGCTCAAAAAAAATGTGCTAGCCGTGCCGTGCCAGGCTGGGCATCCCTATGTCTCGGTTTAAGCGAGAAAGGGGGAAGCTCTCGCGTCGGGGGAGCCCCAGATGGGCCGGCCTAGCTGCACGGGAGGCAAAGGCCTATTTTTCTTGTTTATTTTTTCTGTTTTTTGTTCTCATTTTTTGCTTTATTTTTGTACTTTTCTTTATACTTTACAAAAAAACACTCTTGAAAAACACATTTGGAAATGTTGAATAAGTATTAAAAATATCGAACAAGAATTTTAAAAATGTTGAACATGTATTAAAAAATGTTGGGTAATTACTAAAAAAAATGTTGAACGAGTATATGAAAAATGTTGAACAAGTATTTGAAAGTGTTAGATAAGTATTAAACAAAATGTTGAACAATTAGTTGAAGAATATTGAACAAATATGAAAAAATGTTGAACAAGTATTAAAAATGTTGAGTAATTACTAAAAAAATGTTGAACGAGTATATGAAAAATGTTGAACAAGTATTCGGAAGTGTTGAATAAGTATTAAAATATGTTGAACAATTATTTGAAGAATATTGAATAAATATGAAAAAAATGTTGAACGAGTATTTGAAACATTTTGAACAAGTATTGGATTTTTCTGAATAAGCATTAAAATGTTTGACGAGTATTTGAAAAATGTGGAACGAGTATTTGAAAAATGTTGAACAAGTATTGGAAAAATGTTGAATAAGCATTTGGACAATGTCGAGCGTGTATACAAGAAATGTTGATCACTTATTAGAAAAATCATTTTGACATATACGAAAATGTAGAGTGAATAGTGGCCCATATATTTCTCTTTTTTCATTTAATTAATTTTTTTTGAGGGTTTTTCATTTAATTAATGTTCGCGACAAATGTCGAGAGGTTCCACGTTCTCTCGCTTAATGCGAGAGAAGAGTAGTCGGCGCGTGCCAGGCAAGGCAGCCCAGGCACGGCCCACAAAGTCACGTGCCGTGCCGGGCCATGACGGGCCGACAATACCGGCCAGGTTTGTTCCGACCGTGGGTGTGACTATTATATTATCCCAACATAAACAGGAAGTAGACGAAAAAAAAAATTCCCATAAACAACCCTAGCCGGCCGCCTCTCTCGACGAAACCCGATCCCCTCGTCTCCGTCTGGCCGCCTCCATCTTCACTACCTCAATCCCCTCCCCGCCTCCGCCAAATCGGATCCGCAGGGCCTCCCTTCTACCTCGAGCGATGCCGCGGAATCAGGCCTCCGGTGGAGCGCGGCCGCCGCCGAATCAAGTCGGGGCTCGGACGCCCTTGTCGGTGGTGCCGCCGCCGAATCAAGTCGGCGATTGGACCGCCGGCGGACAAGCCCTGCCGAAGCAAGCCAGGAATCGGACGCCCCCTCCGCCGCCCAAGCAACGCAAGGATCAGTCGGTCGGCACGTCCTCCGGCGGAGTGGTGCTGCCCCCCAAGCAAGTTGGGAATCGGACTCCCGTGTCGGTGCCTCCTTCACCGAACCAGGTCCGAAATCGGAGGCTCAGCTCCCTCTCCGGTGGAGAGGTGCCGCCGAGGCAAGTTGGGAATCGGTCGCCACAGCTGCTGCCCAAGCAACACAGGGATCAGAAGACGGTCTGCACGCCCTCCCATGGAGAGGTGGCGCCGAAGCAAATCAGGAATCGGACGCCCTCGTCGGTGCTGCCACCGGTGAAGCAACGCAGGGATCAGAAGACGGTCTGCACGCCCTCCCATGGAGACGTGGCGCGGAAGCAAATCGGGAATCGGACGCCCTCGTCGGTGCTGCCACCAGTGAAGCAACGCAGGGATCAGACGGTCGGTGGCACGGTCTCTGGTGGACAGGTGCTGCCGAAGCAAGTCGGGAATCGGACACCCTCGTCCGTGCTGCCACCCCTGAAGCAACGCAAGCATCAGACGGTCGGTGGCACCCTCTCTGGTGGAGAGGTGCTGCGGAAGCAAGTCGGGAATCGGACACCCTTGCCGGTGCTGCCACTGCTGAAGCAACGCAAGCATCAGACTACAGGCACCCAACAAGGCAGACCAGCTAGTTCCTCAAAATCTAGTGCGTCTGCCGGCAACACTAGTTTGCATGCCCGTAAGCCGTCCGCAGCTGCCAACAAAACTGTTGTACAAGTTAAGCCGAAGAAGAACAAAGATATACAAGAAGCGGAGGACGAAATCCAAAGGCTGAACAAATTGGGATTGGGAGATAATGTCAGCGCTACAGATTATCGTGTTTATCTCAACCAGCTGCCTGCCAGGCCTGACGTCGATATTTCCACTGAGCTGGATGCTGTGCAGCTCAAGGAGCTCAATGTTCGCCATGCATTGTATCGCATCAAGTATTATCAGGTTTGGTTTGCAGTCACATCAACAAGATGTACTATTCTGTCTATTATTACACTGTTTAGGTTGCTTGTGTGTTAGTATTTAAATTACTTGGTTCGGTGCTGCGTATGTTGGTTTAGTAATACACAGTAAATTTGGTCTCATGACTGACCTCATTGTCTATAGCTGTCACAAAACGTGCCTGAGGATAAGCTTTGCTATGATAAATTGAAAGAGGACTACCCCCCTAGCCGTCTTGAGGAGGAGAGATTCTTTAAGTGCTACGAGAAAGATGGCAAATTAGATTGGTCTTTCCACCCTGATTACTGCAAGCTTGCTGGCCTGGAGGACTACCAACGGCTGGTCCCTCAAAATTATGTACGTATTCTTTTTTTGGCAAGTTGTATGCATTTGTTTATGTTTTGTTGATCTAGTATGATAGACCAGTGTTTAAAGCTCAGAAACTTCTCAACAAAACGACTTACTTTTGGTAGATCCAAATCTTTATACGGTGAATCAGTTATTAAACCTTGTATAAAACGTGAAAAGAAATGGTGTTTCAGTATTCTAAGCCTTGTAATAAAAGGTAAAAAGAAATTATAGGTTCAGTATTCCTGGCATATTATTTTGATTCTCATCCTTTTAGACAAATTTGCACGCATGTTCATGCTAGCAGTAGTTGTACGTTTTAATCATTGGCAAATGTAACTAAGTATGTTTTTTTGATAAATTGCATCCGCTTGTTTATCTGATTATAAAATGTTCAACTATAATTATTTGAGTTATGTGATTGTTTGCTAATCTTTCCTTTTTACTGTTGCCTCCCTCTCCTTTTTTTATGTAGGGTGGTTATGACTATGTTGGTTGGGATGAATACCACAAGGAATTTCATAGCTATGAGATTGAACAAGAATATGTCAAGTATTGTGAAGAATTGTCCAAGAAACTTAAGGTACGCACCATAGATATGATAAAAGTTACCCAAATGTTGATTGCTTTTTGTACTAACAATCTTTTTTTGTCTCACAATAGTGGATGGAAGCTTATGTGCTAAAAGAACAAACATCTCTTATGGTAAGTATGAGCGAGATCTCTTATGCAAAACGCATGAGTAACATTTTGTCACTGTGTATACTTTAGCACCATTCATAATGCCTCTCCTTTTCTTTTTTTCTTTTTTTTTTTGAATTTATGCCTCTCCTATTTTAGCGGGGAATGATTTTGACCAGAGGAACTTTCCAAGCAATGAAGATCGCCACTGACTTCTCGAAGATACATGCGAACTTAGCCTTTTCTGGCTTCTATGTAGGGTCCCTTGTGCACTTTTTATTTCATTTAGGTGTTCTGTATTTAACAATTAGACTCTTAATTCAGGAGTGGTTCGATAGCATGGCTTTTGATGTTACGAACTACAAAGAGTTCGATGTTCTCTATTATGAGATTTGGCAGAGGTGCAATCAGGAGGTTAGTAATGTACCCTGCTCTTCTGAACAACTTAGCAATCATTGAATGGTGATATGTGTTTTGATGCTTTGTAATGCATTTTCTTTTTCTCCCCTTGAACAATTCTCAGAAGAAATTCAGAGATGCTTTGGATGAGGTCTATGAACTTAACAGGTTCCCATTGAGCCAAAACAGAATGAGATGTGCACTGGAGAATGACACATTCTGCTCGGAATTCGAAGAGGAGGTAAATTGTGTTCCTTATTCAGATGTTTTCCAAATTCACATGGTATTCATGGTTATAGATGTTTATAACTTATCTTTTTCATACTTCTCATTTTCAGTTTCTTGGTTTCACAGCTTGCCTCAAGGAAGTAAGTCCTGTTCTGTGTGTCTCCCACTCTTATGGCATGTTTGGATGCAGAGTGTTTTTAGAGTATTTTCTGAATACCATAGTTTCTGAAGAAACTATAGTTGTACATACTTTTGGGTGTTTGGAGTAGTAAATACCATACTCTTACAAACTGCAGCATTCCCAATACTATGATATTTTTGGAGTATTGAAAAATCTACTCCTGCCCTCATTTTTCTTAAAGAGAGAAACAATTGCATGGGTTGTTTTAGTTAGTGTGGCTGCTCTGATTTTACGTCTACTAGGTTGCGCACCATCTAGACGGAAGTCAGCTACCAATGCATGTTAGTTTATATCAACACATGTTGCTCTGAATCAGTGTCACATAGAGGATATAGAAGTATAGATCCGATACGTTAGTTTATATTCGGAGCCAATTAACCAAACAGTTGTCTTCAACGTGCATGTGCATGCCCAAAAACTAGTTTGGTTTTTTATGATAGCTATTGAATGCAAAATAAGAAAAGTAAAACTTTAGTAAATACTGCTCGCTACACACTTCATTGTATCTGCACACTTTTTCCTACCTACAAGTCATAGTACTTTGATTTTCAAATAGTGTAGGTTTTTTAAATACTCGGCATCCAAACAGAGCCTAGATCGAAACCATTGGAACATTGTTCTTGTGTCTGATGCTCTACCTGACTATAGTTTGCAGAGGACAAAAGCCAGATCACTGAGGATAAAGCCCTGGAGTTGATTGCAGAGGCACTTAGGAAGGAGGTACTTTATTATAAAGCTGCATCCGCATGCCTTTTTTCAAGTCTCAACTATATATATAGTTTACTTAAGTGAAGTTCCTTTTTTTTCAGACGCCGAAACCAAAGTTCTATGAGGATTATTGTAGGAAGAAGATAGATATTGCTCAAGCTATTGGATTAATTCCCAGCGTACCGTCTTAAACTGTTGATCTTCCTGATTCACACCATTTCGTTTATCAAGTTAGATATGCAGCCTAACTGCCACTCAACTGCCACTATTAGACAGTATATACTAATAGATTTCAGGGAATGTAACTTAAAAAGTTGGATATTTTTCATGCTCCCTTTTTCTTGGTGATTACTCTTCATCTGATGACCATCGACTGTATCTACACAAGCGCTACAAGAGTGTTCAGCTTCTGTTGGGTACTTAAGCGACTGCGCGAGCATGGTGATCAAAAGCTCCTCCAGGCAAAGGACGTAGTCTTTAATCCAACTGCAATGGCAACTCACAGGACCGTTCATTACCTGAACCCACATGACTGTCCTGTAACGTTGAAATTTTGGCTGGCTTTGGAAAGGGCTTCTTGTTCCCATTTGAATTAATCTTGTATTATTCACATCACATACTAAATTATTTTGCTGTTATAGATATACCTTGTTAAAAATAAGAGGTTACAAATTATCATAGAAATATCTACAAGGAGTTGTTGTAAGTCGAGAACATACATATAAAAGTATGATTATACTAGATCATGATGGAACATGTTGCTGCAGCTGTCAATTTTGACGATAAATGTTTTAAATTTACACAAATACATGGAAGTATGCTGTTCGAAAGTTCAATTTTCATGAAGATATTTATTGTTATTTACACAAATATAGGAAGGTATCTAACATAAAATTAGGTTGATTTTTATCGAGTTATATATAAACTAATCAGCAAAAAATAAATATGTTTAATCTCTACTAAATCAGACAATATGAGGTAAATCCCTTGTTAACCGTCAGGCTGTTAGCACTAATGCTTGCATCCTTCCGATGCATAACATGAGTTTCTCTAAAAACACACCGCAAAGTGTGTACACGGGTGAAATCTAAGAGCCCATAATGTTTCGTTGGTCTGCCTATTTAGGAAAATATTCTAACTAATTACTCCCCTGGTTCCGTTTAGTGTGGGTATAATTATTTTTTGCCAAATATAATCTATGATCTGCACGCTGTTAGAGTTAATTAATTCTGTTAATTATGGGGTAAATCTCCTCTTGTTAACTGCCAGGCATCCGTTGCATCCTTCTGATCGCGTCCCCCAACCCGTATATAAGCATCACTATCAATGAAAGAGTGACACGGTTCTATTCATTTGCTTTTCTTTCAGCACGTTATCGGCACGCTCGTGACCGAGAGCACCAGGCCGTGGCCGCGTCGGCGCTGCTCCCCGGCCTCCGCGGCCGCGCCCCGCGTGCCGCCCACGCCGTGGCCACGTGCTAACGCCCGAGCCAAGCCGTGGCCGGCTCCGCCCGGCCACACTGCGCCTCGTGCCATCGCCGTCTGACCGCGCCGGCCGCGCCCGCACGCTCACGCGCCCGTCGCACGGCCGCCACCCATCCGCGCCGCCGGACTCGCGCTCTAGATCATGGCCTCCGCGATGCGACGCGGTCACAGCATCTGACGCGGAGCGACTTCGTCCATGGCCTCGCCTGCGAGGGAATTGTGGCGGCTTCTGGCCGGCGAAGCCTGAAGCGCGCGCGCCACGGCGGCTCGTCCCTCCGGCGTCGGTGACTTGCTCCATGCGCGTCAGCAAAGCAAGGCAAGGATGGCGGCACAACCACCTTGGAGCCGTGGGTGCCCGCGAAGCGGCGGCCATGGAGCAGCCTCCCACGCGCGGCGCTCGCGCCCGTGTTACCCGGCGCGCGGCAGCGCATGGTACGGCCGTCTCCAGGCGGCGACGATTATCAGGGGCGAGACGAAGTCCCAATGGTAAGAGCATCTCCAACAGGCGCGCTTCGCGCCGCGCGCTAAAAACCAGTATGGCGCGCGCGCTTCGGCTGGTTTAGCGTGGCCGTCAGCGCTGACTCCAGCGCCGCTCTAGCAGTGCGCAAAAATACAGCGCGCGCGGCATGCACAAACCACATATACATTTCAAATAAAAGCAAAAATGATCAAACAAACAAAATAAATCGACAATAAATAGTTCAATTTCGTTATCATTACAACCCAAACAAATAGTTTATCGTTCAGACAACAAATACTGCAATAAACACAACAAATAGTTCATGAACAATACAATGTCGAATGCAGAAATCATGCTCTTTGTCGTTCATTCCATGCCCATCACTCTTCAATCAGATCCTTCTGAAGTTCATTGTGCGTTGCGGGACGCCGAATGGCATGATAGGAGGCAACAAAACGGGCAACCCATTCAGCCCTCCATCGCACTCGCACGGAATGTTCCAAGAGCTCATACTGTGAGTAGTCTAAATCTTGGCCACACTCATTCTCGATGATCATGTTGTGCATGATCACACGTGCATGATGTACCAAAGCATTTTTTGATCCCAAAATCTAACCGGTTCTCTCACAATAGCAAATTGGGCTTGCAAAATCCCAAATGCTATCTTCACATCTTTTCTAGCCGCCGCCTGAGCATTGTGGAAATCAAGATTTTTCTTACCTTCCGGCTTTTTTAACGGCTTCACGAAGGTTTGCCACTTTGGATAGATGCCATCCGCTAGATAATAGCCATAGTTGTACGTACGGCCATTTGCTACAAACTGCACCGGTGGCAACTCACCATTTGCAATCTTATTCATCAATGGTGACCGGTTGACAACATTGATGTCATTCAAAGATCCAGGCATTCCAAAGAATGCATGCCAAATCCAAGTCTCCTGATCGGCCACCGCTTCAAAGATTATAGTGAACCCCTTTTTTTGGCCGTGGAATTGCCCATGCCATGCCTTTGGACAATTCTTCCAACTCCAATGCATGCAATCTATTGAGCCAAGCATGCCAGGAAAGCCGCGAGCTTTGTTCATCGCCAATAGCCTTGCGACGTCTTTAGCATTGGGAGATCTCAAATACTCCTCGCCAAACACTTGCACAATTCCCACTGCAAAGCGCTTGACACACATGATGGCTTGGCTCTCACCCATAGCCAAGTGATCATCAACTAGATCAGCCGGGATACCGTATGCCAACATACGCAAAGCGGCTGTCACCTTCAGAAAGGTGCTATGCCCGAGCTCTCCGGCGCATTCCTCCTTTGCTGAAAAAACCGGTCATGTCTCGCTAGTTTTTCTGCAATGCGCCTGAACAAGTCGGTGCTCATCCTAAACCGGCGATGAAAATACGACTCCGGGTATGTGGAATTCTCCACGAAATAGTTCCTCATCAATCTGTTATGGGCATCAATCCTATCTCTCCAAATTTTCTCCCGACCCATAACCGAACCACCGTGCTTCGGTTTTTATTGATATGCATAACTAGGATCATTGCAAGATCCTCCTCCTCTTCCATATCAAATTCTTCTTCGGAAGAATCATACGATGAACCCATCTACAATGTTCAATACTATACTATAAAAAGTACAATTAAAAATATGCACCAAATTCATGAAGTTTGAGCAATACATACCTTGTAGGCGTTTTGCCGAACACCTTGCGGGCGCGGCGCGGCAGCGAGCGCTCGGGCGCTGTTCCTCGGACGACGGGCGCGCATGAGGGCCGGCGGGACTAGGGGGGGGGGGGGGGGGGCGGAGGGCGGAAGCCGCGGGGATAGGCGGGGGAAGCGTCGGAACGGTCATCGGGGGGCGCGGGCCGGCGGCGGCGCGACCGGATGGGGGTGGAAGTGGGAGAGCAAGCGTGCGAGAGTCCAGCGCGCGGGAGCGGGCGCAGCAATTAGGCGGCGCGCGATTGCGTTTCGGCCAGCATGCTGAACTGCATATGCCGCGCGCGCTGTTTTTGTGCGCCCGCTGGAGCAACTACACCGGTTGCGCGCGCGCTAAAACGCCCACTTTTGCAGCGGGGCGCTAGTTTGGCGCGACTGTTGGAGATGCTCTAAGTGCATGAGAGAAAAGGGAAGAGAACATTATCTCTTCGGCTGTTTTCACTTCAGCCCTTGTGGTTTCTCATAATCAAGATTCCGCAGTTTTCTCTCAAGCCTTCTTGATTAGTTCATCATGCAGGATAGCCTATTTTTCTGTTGAGTTTTCAAAAATCCAGAAATATGTGGCTGCTAAAGCTTAACATGTTCAATGTATTTGCTAGTTTAGCAATTCTTATAACATGCCCTATTAGTACAACGACATTGTTTTGCGATTGAGATTAAGTTTTCTCGCACAACATTTGCGATTGAGATTTTTTTTTCTTGCAAAATAATCTCATTGCCGTTGAGATCAATTTTCTCTCACAAAATATTAATTCACTCCGCTGAATTATCTTGCAATTTGATACAAGATCTCATTTGATTTGAGATCTACACAATTCAAGTTTTTCACTTGAGGATCAAGTTTGCAACTTCATTATTATTCATTACCTTTGTAATGTACATATGTAGAGTACCTTGTATTCCAAAATAAACTATGATGTAATATATTTCCATGTTATTCTACATGTTGAGATCCATTACATCCATTATTTGCAATTGAGACTTTTTATCTCTTGCAAAGATAAATTAAGTACCTCTGCAGTATTGTTTCTCCGTTGAGTACGAGGTACTCCGGAATATTTCTATGATGTATCTATTTCCATGTTAACCACATGTTGAAATTAATACGTCTATTTGCAATTGAGATTTTCAATTTCTTGCAAATACGAATGCAAAATTGAAGGTGATTTCTTCAAATTGATGCTTGAGATTACAAGGTAGTCATATGGATCTACTGACTATGCAGATTATCGATGACTACTGATAAAGCCTGTATTTGTTGTTTTGACATTATGATTGCTTTACAAAGTGCTCTCCCACACATTTTACTAATTCATGACATAAGACACTAGGAGTGAGTATCTACTGATTTCATCAGATTATACTCCCTAGTGCTGCGAGATCTACTCCCTTTCGGAGATTATCTTCAAGATGTCATACTTAGCAATTTGAGATTCGCACTAATGATTTCAAGCTAAGTTCTTGAAATATCCATTAATTTTGCAAAATTTATTTCAACACTAACCATGATGGTCTTTAATTTACTGTTCATAAATTAATTATCTCTGGTAGCTGATGGCTAGAGAATTTGAGGCATTCACCCTCAATGGCCACCATTGCCCTACCTGGGCCATAGACATCATGATCGCTCTTGTGTCTCATGGGATAATGTGTGCAATCCAAGACCTGTCGGATTCACCTACGGTTGGAGCCACACTACTAACAGAATAAATATGTTGCCTTATACATCATAAGGCATTATATCGATTCAGATCTCAGCATCAGATTATTCTGTATTAGCAATCCCTACAATACAAAGGACCTCAAGGGCAGAGGTTTGAAGCTCACTTCAACCTTCAACCCGGCATCACCAAAGGTGACGGGACCCAATGGGCACGGAGAACATGATGGTTGAATATGCCTCAATCGACACGTTTGGAGACTATGAACAGTCTCTCAATCTCCTCAGTGGTCAATATATGACCATTTATGTTGTTCTAATAAGAACATGAATATTGTTGTCATCATATATTGTATATCACAATATATTGTATCAGCACTTTGGTACAAATACATTTGTATGTATTCTATATATCTGACTTCAATTTTCATTTTGAGAATCTTCAAGTCTATATATAGATTTCTATGGGGGTCAATCTGATGAAATATGACAGGCCTTGTGGACATATGCACCACGAACTCTATACTTAAGGAAGTGAAATATTTCCACTCTCGCTAAGAGAAAATGAGATATTTTAACTATCGCTAGACGCGATGATGTAATTGTTGGCTCAACTCGAGTCATATTTACTATCCCTATGGGTACTTGAGTGGAATCAAGGATGCTTTATCGTGTCCGGATCAACTCGTACCATAATAAACTATAGAGATATCCGTCAAAATAGTTTCCATAGAGAAACTTATGATGACAACAAATAGAAATAACTTCTCTTTACCATATGCAACGGATATGGCAAGCACATTCTCTGTGTATCATGTGGATTGTACTACACATACGACACAACCCGTAGCACATGTTGTGTATGAGATAGTTTTCCAGAGTGTCTTGTACATGAAAAACTTGGCATAGTCGCCTTGGTCATCGAGACATTGGGTTGAAACCGAAACTATCAGCAATTCCAATAGTTTATGATTATTATGATGCTAAATTCTAAAAATATTTGGATTTTGTGTGCACTACGTGTGACACAAGGAAGCTAATTTTAAGGTTCACGCACCTTAAAAGTCTACGCTGAACCACTCAGACTCCTTGAATGCATCAAGTTGAGGTAAGTGGCTCTTCCCATCCATTGACTAGACTATTCATGTGTTCCATGGTTCTAAAAGACACATCTATATGATGGTCCCAAGTGTGGTTTTTCCACATGAAGCCATTAGCTCATTATCTGAACATCTATTTCAAGCAAACCGAATGGATAACATTGCATAATTCTCCTTGAGTGCCTTCTCTATGGCCCTTGGATTGAAGTTTAGCAATTTATCCTAATGTCTAGACTCAAAATGGTTTGGTAGAATCCTATATCCAAAGAATTAAGCTCATTGCATGATCTTTACTTTGGAATTGCAACTTACCAACTTTACGTTGGAATCATGTATTTTTACACGCTCATGACCAAATTGCGTACTATTATTCTCCTCTATATCTTTGATACGTGGAAACCTACCAAGTATTTACCATCTGCGGTAATTCGGTTGCACACCCATATCACCACCCGGCATACATCATTGGCCCCTCAACATATAGTTGGGATCTATGTGAGGAATAAATGTATTTCCGTCAATACCTCAAGCCCCTCGCATGGGGAGTTATTCAAGGCCAGTATGCTGATTCAATGAGAAATATTTCCAGGCATTAGGGGGAGATTTCAAGTACCATAAAGAATGCTAGGAAATTAGTGGAGTGTTCAACACACTTCTGCCTCAAATCCACATACTCAAGTATCTGAACCATGCGTTCAGAAGATTTGCAACACATTGCAAATAACCCGCCAGATTCATTTACTTACTATAAAAGTGTCACACAATCCTACAATCTTGCAAAAATACGCCTAAAAGAGTGGAGGTACCAATAAAATCCACTCCACTTCCCATTCAAAGCAACAGGGGGAGATGTATGGCAGAAGTACATCAGGATTCAACTTCTCTCAAGCAAGGATATCTAGGTCCGTGAATCAGTAAATGCAAGTCAACTTCACGTTGACAGACACCTAATAGGTAGTATACATCCAGTGGACAGGAAACCTCCACCAACCCAGGTCATAGTGCACACAGTGACCGGGACATCAGAATACCCGACTCAATCGCATTGGGAAATCGCGAGCAGTCACCATGGGCAACGATATTTCCATCAACTATATTGATATATAGATTCTGGAGAATCATATAACTGGAAGTCTACAATTGTCGACATACATTTCTCAACTAGATTGAAAAAACCTTTCAAATGATTCAGATCCAAAGACCATGGCCATGGCAAAGTGTCAACAACACTCGGACTGAACTCGAGCAAAGGGTATAATGTAGGTAGAAATGATCTTGCTCAATAATGGGAAGGTATTCATAAGAAATACCTACACCAGTTTTCTTATGGAAACAGAATTGAGAACATGAGGTGGTAAAACAAAGAGCAAGTATTGTAGCACAAGGTTTCACGTAGATACCCAACTATTCTCCAGAGGTGGAATCTCATTCCGATAACTTATATCATTGGCAGTTCAAAATCATCTATCTCTATAGTTGATAGATGTAGTGATTACATATCCATGTAGATCACTAGAATCAGATATAGATGGTTCCTGATGGAACCTCAATTCCGAATCGAAGTACAAAATGCAACATACATCGTGTAAAATCAATAAGTCACCATATTACTTATTATTATCGTCGGTACATTTGGTACAACCGACGTAGTAAGTTCCTTATTCACAAGGATTACTCCTACAATGATGATTATCCATGTTTGTGTGTCTGCAATGACAACACATGTAATCATCTAAATGACGAAGTTTAAAATGAAGGATTTGGGTAAACCAAAATACCGCTCGTTACTACAACTTGAGCACCTTCATTCATACATTATGGTAGACTATGTTGTCTATATCCAAAATATATTAGAGAAATTCATTATGGACAAAGCTTATCCATCCATAACTCTCATGGTAGTTCATTCTCTAGACATAGAGAACTGTCTATTTAGACCAAGAGATGATGGAAATGAGATATTGGGACTCAACGTTCCATAATGCCATTGGATCCACCAAACACAGGTGGTTGGTACTAAAAAATATCTTTTGATATCTCCAAGGCATCAAACATCTTGTCCTGTTTTTTTTCAGTTTCAAGAAATCTGAACACCTACATCATTGATACATCGATCAGATCTCCACTATGTCAGATCGTAGACAAGCTTAGTGTTCCTATCAGGTGTGGTAGCCCTCTCATGAAGAGTCTTCAAAACAGACCTCATGGCTACATCCACCAACCATTATCTCAAAGATAATGTTTTCTTGTGTTGCCCGGATGCAAACAGGTTACATAATAAGCAATATCACTATATTGCATATCTTGCAAGTCAAATCTGATACATCTCCATCGTATCTAATTTTCCAAATAGTTTTTCCCGTGTTTTGGACACTAACTTGCATGATTTGAATGGAACTAACCCGGACTAACGCTGTTTTCAGCAGAATTGCCATGGTGTTATTTTTGTGCAGAAATAAAAGTTCTCGGAATGACCTGAAACTCCACGGAGAATATTTTTGGAATTAATAAAAAATACTGGTGAAAGAATCAAGGCCAGGGGGCCCACACCCTGTCCACGAGGGCGGGGGCGCGCCCACCCCCTGGGCGCGCCCCCTACCTCGTGGCCCCCCTGGTGCTCCACCGACCTCAACTCCAACTCTATATATTCATGTTCGGGGAGAAACGAAATTAGAGAGAAGGATTCATCATGTTTTACGATACGGAGCCGCGGCCAAGCCCTAATCTCTCTCGGAAGGGCTGATCTGGAGTCCGTTCGGGGCTCCGGAGAGGGGAATCCGTCGCCATCGTCATCATTAACCATCCTCCATCACCAATTTCATGATGCTCACCACCGTGCGTGAGTAATTCCATCGTAGGCTTGTTGGACGGTGATGGGTTGGATGAGATTTACCATGTAATCGAGTTAGTTTTGTTAGGGTTTGATCCCTAGTATCCATTATGTTCTAAGATTGATGTTGCTATGACTTTGCTATGCTTAATGCTTGTCACTAGGGCCCGAGTGCCATGATTTCAGATCTGAACTTATTATGTTTTCATGAATATATGTGAGTTCTTGATCCTATCTTGCAAGTCTATAATCACCTACTATGTGTTATGATCCGGTAACCCTGAAGTGACAATAATCGGGACCACTCCCGGTGATGACCATAGTTTGAGGAGTTCATGTATTCACTAAGTGTTAATGCTTTGGTCCGGTACTCTATTAAAAGGAGGCCTTAATATCCCTTAGTTTCCAATAGGACCCCACTGCCATGGGAGGGTAGAACAAAAGATGTCATGCAAGTTCTTTTCCATAAGCACGTATGACTATATTCGCAATACATGCCTACATTACATTAATGAACTGGAGCTAGTCCCGTGTCACCCTATGTTATAACTGTTGCATGAGGAATCGCATCCGACATAATTATCCATCACTGATCCAATGCCTACGAGCTTTTCACAAACTGCTACTGTTACTTTTGCCATTGTTACCGTTACTTCCATATTACTTTGCTACTAAATACTTTGCTGCAGATATTAAGTTATCCAGGTGTGGTTAAATTGACAACTCAACTGCTAATACTTGAGAATATTCTTTGGCTCGCCTTGTGTCGAATCAATAAATTTGGGTTGAATACTCTACCCTTGAAAACTGTTGCGATCCCCTATTTGTGGGTTATCAAGACTATTTTCTGGCGCCGTTGCTGGGGAGCATAGCTCTATTCTTTGAGTCACTTGGGATTTATATCTGCTGATCACTATGAGGAACTTGAAAGACGAGAAAACCAAGATTTATCCCTCAACCACGAGGGGAGGTAAGGAACTGCCATCTAGCTCTGCACTTGATTCTCCTTCTGTTTTGAGTAAACTTGCGACACCTAAACTTGCTTCTGCTATTAATTCTGATATGTCACATGTTATTGATGATGCCACTTCTGCTATGCATGATACTTATGATGAAACTACTTCTATGCTTGATAATACGGTGCCATTAGGTGAATTTCTTGATGAACAACTTGCTAGGGATAGAGAGAATGAAATTATTGAAACTAATAATACTAATGAAAGTGATGATGAAGATTCTCCCCCTAGATATGAATTGCCTGTTGTGCCTGAGGGTTATGTTATGGATGAAGAAACTGCTAGAGATTTTCTTGCTTGCAATGATAGGTCTGATCTTAAGAAATCATTAGCTAAGCTGAAAGAAAAGTCTCTGAATGCTAGAATGAAATATGACCCTGCTTTTGCTACTTCACCTATCTGTGTTACTGATAAGGATTATGATTTTTCTGTCGATCCTGAGATAATTACTTTGGTTGAATCTGATCCTTTTTATGGCTATGAATCTGAAACTATTGTGGCACATCTTACTAAATTGAATGATATAGCCACCCTATTCACTAATGATGAGAAAACTCGTTACTACTATATCCTTAAATTATTTCCGTTCTCATTAAAGGGTGATGCTAAAACTTGGTTTAATTCTCTTGATCCTGGTCGTGTGCGTAGTCCCCAAGATATGATTTATTACTTTTTTGCTAAATATTTCCCCGCTCATAAGAAACAAGCTGCTTTAAGGGAAATATATAATTTTGTGCAAATTGAAGAAGAGAGTCTCCCACAAGCTTGGGGGAGGCTTCTCCGATTACTTAATGATTTTCCTGATCATCCTCTCAAGAAAAATGAAATACTTGATATCTTTTATAATGGACTAAACCGATGCTTCTAGAGACCACCTGGATAGTTGTGTTGGTTGTGTTTTCAGGGAAAGAACTGTTGATCAAGCTGAATTTCTATTGAATAATATGTTGACTAATGAAAACAATTGGACACTTCCTGAACCAACTCCTAAACCCACTCCGAAGAAAAGGGGTATTCTATTTCTCAGTACTGAAGATATGCAAGAGGCAAAGAAATCTATGAAAGAAAAAGGTATTAAAGCTGAAGATGTTAAGAATTTACCTCCTGTTGAAGAAATACATGACCTTAATTTACAACCTATTGAAGAAATACACGGTCTTGATAACCCGACACAGGTAGTAAAGGTAAATTTTCTCTATAGATATGATAAAGCTGAAATCCCGTCTACTAAGTTTGCTAGCCAATGCTTGGATGAGTTTGATGACTTTATGGCTAAACAAGAAAACTTCAATGCTTATGTTGGTAGACAATTGAAACGTAATGCTTATATGATTGAACACTTGAGTGATTATATGTCTAGAGTTAAAGGTGAACTTAAACTTATTAGTAAACATGCTTCTATGGTTACCACTCAAGTAGAACAAGTGCTTAAAGCTAAAAATGATTTGCTCAATGAATTAAATGATAAGAAAAATGACAATGCTGCTAGAGTTGTGACTAGAGGTGGTAGAATGACTCGGGAACCTTTGTATCTTGAGGGCCACCCTAAGAGAACTGAGCAAGATTCTCAGAGAAATAATGTTGATGCACCTAGTCCTTCGAAAAAGAAGAAGAAGAAAAATGATAGGACTTTGCATGCTTCTAGTGAACCTGTTGTTGACACACCTGAGAATCCCAATGATATTTCTATTTCTGATGCTGAAACACAATCTGGTAATGAACATGAACCTAGTGATAATGTTAATGATGATGCTTAACCTAGCAATAATAATGATGTAGAGGTTGAACCCGCTGTTGATCATGATAACCCACAATCAAAGAATCAACATTATGATAAGAGAGACTTCATTGCTAGGAAGCACGGTAAAGAAAGAGAACCATGGGTTCAAAAACCCATGCCTTTTCCTCCTAAACCATCCAAGAAAAAGGATGGTGAGGATTTTGAGCGCTTTGCTGAAATGATTAGACCTATCTTTTTGCGTATGCGTTTTACTGATGTGCTTAAAATGAATCCTTATGCTAAGTACATGAAAGATATTGTTACAAATAAAAGAAAGATACCAGAAGCTAAAATCTCCACCATGCTTGCTAATTATACTTTTAAGGGTGGAATACCTAAGAAACTTGGAGATCCAGGAGTACCAACTATACCATGCTCCATTAAAAGAAACTATGTTAAAACTGCCTTATGTGATCTTGGAGCCGGTGTTAGTGTTATGCCTCTCTCTTTATATTGTAGACTTGAATTGAATAGGTTGACACCTACTAAAATATCTTTGCAAATGGCCGATAAATCAACCGCTATACCTGTCGGTATTTGTGAGGATGTGCCTATTGTGGTTGCAAACGTTACTATCTTAACATACTTTGTTATTCTTGATATTCCCGAGGACGATAATATGTCGATTATCCTTGATAGACCCATTTTTAATACTGCAGGGGCTATTATTGATTGCAACAAAGGCAATGTCACTTTTCATGTTAATGGTAATGAGCATACGGTACACTTTCCAAGGAAACAACCTCAAGTCCACAGTATAAGTTCTATTGGAAAAATTCCAACTATTACTATTGGAGGTTTTGAATTTCCTCTTCCTACTGTCAAGAAGAAATATGATATTCTTATTGTTGGGGACATACATATCCCCGTTGAGGTAACCTCATGCTATTCGAAAATTCTCCAGTTTCATGCGATTCAGAATGAGTTTGTTAACAAGACTTGATCAACCTTGTTAGTGGATTCCTTTTGATGAGCATGGGATGGATGAAGTTAGAAAGCACAACTCTTTGTACCCTCCTTTTACTTTCTGTTATTTAGAATAAATAAAGCAAAAATAGTATTTTCTGTCTGTTTTCTGATTTATCTTTGCAATAAAAAATACCCCGAAAATAAAAGTTCTCCAAATGCCCTGAAAATGAAATAGGATTTTTCTAGAATATTTGAGAATATCTGGCACTGAGAACACATCAGGGGGAGCCAGCACCTGGCCATGAGGGTCGAGGGTGCGCCCACCCCCTGGGCGCGCCCCTACCTCGTGGGCCCCTGGTGGCCCCCCTCCACTTATTCCAGCACCCACACACTCCTTCCTCCCAAAAAATCACCAACTAGCTCAAGCACGAGTTCTAGCTCATCTTGCTGCCATTTTCGATCTCCTTGCTCAAAGCTCCACTCACAAAACTGCTTTGGGGGATTGTTCTTCGGTATGTGACTCCTCCAATGGTCCAATTAGTTTTTGTTTTAATGCTTTATTCATTGCAAAATTTTGCTGCTAAGGTGACCCTGTTCTTGAGCTTGCATGTCAAATTTATATGGTCCCAAGTAGTTCTAATGCATGATATAGTCTCTAGGCACTTGTGAGAGTAGTTGCTATCAATTTTGTTGAGTTTGGTTCACTTTTATTTTGAGTTACTAAAAATTTCATAAATTTTTAGAAAATGATGAAGAGATTTTTGAGGGGCTCTTCAAGCCGAAGCTTGAAGGATAAGCAAAGTGAAGAGGATAAAAAGCCCAAATATAATCTCCCTCGCACCACGGAGGTCCGGCCGTGTGAATGGCCTTGTGATGAGTTCTTGAGAGCAGCCAGGATTCATGATGATTTTTATTATTTGGCTGAGAATGTAGGCCTCACCGACTTCCTCCACGACCAGCTCGATCAGTATCTCCTACTCACTAATATTTTCGTGCAAATTTTTTACTTTCATGCTAGGAAATCACCACCTTCAGTGGAGTTTCATTTATATGATGAGGTTAAGGAGATGTCATTATATGATTTTTGTCGGGTCTACAAGATACCCTTTGAGGGCAGCATAGGGAACCACATCGTAGTGATCGATGTGGAAGGGTTTATTGATATGATCGCTGTAGGGGAGACGAGGAAGGTTTCCGATGCAAGAATTACTAGCATACACTTTCCTGTTCTACGTTACTTTGCAATATTTGCTAGTAGATTCTTAATTGGTTGCGGGAACTGTGGAAACCTTAGTGCCCCTGATATTGTTATTTTGTGCCATGCTTTGTTTCGCGATAACACTTTTAGTTTAGGCGCTATTATTGCTAAACGATTAAGTCAGAACCGTACAAAGGGCCCCATCTTTGGAGGCATCTTTGCTTCACGCCTTGCTAAACACTTTAAGATACCTATTAGGCATTATGAGAAAGAGGAAAAGTTGCTGCCCCCTATTTTTCTAGATTATAAGAGTATGGTAGCACATGAATTTATTGTTAAAAATAAGGAGATGATGCTTAAGTATAATTTGGGATTTAATAAAACTCACTGTGAGACTATTATCTTGCATGCACCCTCTTTGTTTAACATATTTTCAGGCACGTACCTCATCTTGCCGGAGGCCATTTACGCATACTGGAGCCTGACACCAGCTCCAGAGCCTGAGCCGGAACCACCACTTGACCCTTATCGACAGTCCGTTTATTAGTGGGATCCGGAGGAGATCGCCAGCTAGTGGCACCCAGATGACACTCCTAAGTACACCGGAGAGAGTAGCCTCGATCCATTGGCATAGACCAACTTAGGCCAAAAGCCTAAGCTTGGGGGAGTGCGTATTTCTCACCGACATTACACTCATGTTCATACAAACTCATTCTAGCTGTCGGTGCTCATACTTTTTCATTGTACTATCCATGCTAGTTTATTTTGTTTTTCTCGCTTTCTTCTTGTGTGCTTGAAAAACCTTAAGAAAAACCAAAAAAAATTAGTTGTAGCTTTTAGCTAGTTTACTTTCCATGCATGTAGTAGTAGTAACTAAAAGAAAACCCCAAACGATTTCTCGTTCTTCTTTTGCTTGTTGGGAGCTTTCCCGTGTAAATAGTTTTATTCCTTTTCTTTTCTTTGGGGGTCGAGAGGAGAAGACCATGATGAAAATGTTGAGTGGCTCTCATATGCATTATTGTTGATTTAACCAAGAGCCCAATTACCTTGTCTTCTCCCTTGAATTGAATGCTTGCAGATTCCAGCTTAGTCCAATGCACGTGCACTATTATTATTATACACACCGTTCGGTCGTGCAAGTGAAAGGCAATAATGACGATATATGATGGACTGATTGAGATGAGAGAAGCTGGGTATGAACTCGACATATCTTGTTTTTGTAAATATGATTAGTCCATCATTCCTGATTCAGTCTATTATGAATGAAACATGTTTGCAATGACAATTAGAGATTATAGTTGCTTATTCCATGCTTAATCAGCTAGGAGTTTATAATGGTCTACCTTGCGTGCCAACATGCTATTAAAACGGTTGTGATGTGGTATGATAGGGTGGTATCCTCCTTTGAACGATTCGAGTGACTTGACTTGGCACATGTTCATACATGTAGTTAAAAAAAATCAACATAGCCTCCACGATATTTATGTTCATTGTGGATTATATCCTACTCATGCTTGCACTCAATGTCTATTAATTTTAATGCATGTTCATGACTGTTGTCGCTCTCTAGCTGGTCGCTTCCCAGTCTTTTTCTAGCCTTTACTCGTACTAAGCGGGAATACTGCTTGTGCATCCACTTCCATAAACCCCAAAGTTATTCCATATGAGTCCACCATACCTTCCTATATGCGGTATCTACCTGCCGTTCCAAGTAAATTTGTATGTGCCAAACTCCAAACCTTAAAATGAAAATTTGTTTTGTATGCTCGAACATGTCATGTATCAACTAGGGCTTGATACGTCTCCGTCGTATCTATAATTTTTTATTGTTCCATGCCAATATTCTACAACTTTCATATACTATTGGCAACTTTTTATATTATTTTTGGGACTAACATATTGCTCCAGTGCCCAGTGCCAGTTCCTGTTTGTTGCATGTTTTATGTTTCGCAGAAAACCCATATCAAACGGAGTCCAAATGGGATAAAAACAGACGGAGAATATTTTTGGAATATTTGTGATATTTGGGAAGAAGAATCAACGCGAGGCGGTGCCCGAGGGGGCCACGAGGCAGGGGGGCGCCCCCAGGGGGTGGGCGTGCCCCTGACCCTCTTGGGCACCCCGTAAGGCAGTTGCTGCTCTTCTTTGGCCGCAAGAAAGCTAATTTTCAAAAAAAAATCATGGCGAAGGTTTCAATCCAATCGGAGTTACGGATCTCCGGATATATAAGAAACGGCGAAAGGGCAGAATGCCAGAGCGCAGAAACAGAGAGAGAGAGAGAGAGAGAGAGAGAGAGAGAGAGAGAGAGAGAGAGAGAGAGAGAGAGAGAGAGAGAGAGAGATAGAGAGACAGATCCAATCTCGGATGGGCTCTCGCCCCTCCCACGCCATGGAGACCATGGACCAGAGGGGAAACCCTTCTCCCATCTAGGGAGAAGGTCAAGGAAGAAGAAGAACAAGGGGGGCTCTCTCCCCCTTGCTTCCGGTGGCGCCGGAACGCCGCCAGGGCCATCATCATCACCGCGATCTACACCAACACCTCCGCCATCTTCACCAACATCTCCATCACCTTCCCCCCATCTATATTCAGCGGTCCACTCTCCCGCAACCTGCTGTACCCTCTACTTGAACATGGTGCTTTATGCTTCATATTATTATCCAATGATGTGTTGCCATCCTATGATGTCTGAGTAGATTTTCGTTGTTTTATCGGTAATTGGTGAATTGCTATGATTGGTTTAATTTGCTTGTGGTTATGTTGCTGTCCTATGGTGCTCTCCATGTCGCGCAAGCGTGAGGGATCCCCGCTGTAGGGTTTGCAATATGTTCATGGTTTGCTTATTGTCTGCGTTGCGTGAGTGACTGAAACACAAACACGGATAAGTGGGTCATGGCATATGGGAATAAAGAGGGCTTGATACTTTAATGCTATGGTTGGGTTTTACCTTAATGATCTTTAGTAGTTGCGGATGCTTGCTAGAGTTCCAATCGTAAGTGCATATGATCCAAGAAGAGAAAGTATGTTAGCTTATGCCTCTCCCACATAAAACTTGCTATCGGTCTAGTAAAGTAGTCAATTGCTTAGGGACAATTTCGCAACTCCTACCACCACTTTTCCACACTCGCTATACTAACTTTATTGCTTCTTTATCTAAACAGCCCCTAGTTTATATTTACGTGCTCTTTATATTCTTGCAAACCTATCCAAAAACACCTACAAAGTCCTTCTAATTTCATACTTGTTTTAGGTAAAGTGAACGCTAAGCGTGCGTAGAGTTGTATCGGTGGTCAATAGAACTTGAGGGAATATTTGTTCTACCTTTAGCTCCTCGTTGGGTTCGACACTCTTACTTATTGAAATAGGCTACAATTGATCCCCTATACTTGTGGGTTATGAAGACCTTTTTCTGGCGCCGTTGCCGGGGAGTCACAGCGTGGGGTGAATATTCTCGTGTGTGCTTGTTTGCTTTATCACTAAGTAATTTTTATTTGCTGTTCTTAGTTGTTTTCTATCTTTAGTTATGGGAAGGAAACGCAAAATACCCAAAAAAATAGTTGTACCTACTACACCAATGGTTGAAGAACCACTCAAAATCTATCACACTCCTGAAGCTTTTTACTTGGATCATCTTCGATCCCTTTGTGCTCGTGCTGAAACCCCAACTAGATTAGTTGAGGGAAAATCTTTATATGAGCATGCTTGTTATGTGCGACACCGCTTATCTCAAAAAGGGAAACTTTTACTGGATCAAATTCATCATTTGCAATGCTATGCTTGGAATTTATGTGAAATATATGCTGTTACTTGTTGTTCTGAAAACCCTACGAAACACCTTCCCTACCAATGTGAGTTTAGTGATAATGGAATCGCATCTTCGTATGCTAAGGGTGTTTATAATTACTATGAGGTTCAACAAATTGAAGAATTTGTTGCTTTTAAGGATGCTTATGAAATTGCTTCTTTGATTGAAAAGTATGATGCTATTCTCTACAAATCTGAAAATTTTGCCATACTTAAATATTGTTATGATGATTATGCTTCTAATGCCTACGTTAAACCATATATTGAGGACTCCTCCGTTGTCCAAGAAGAGACTAATATTTTGCAGGAGTCTATGGAAGAAGAAATTGATGAAACTGTGAGCTCATAGGATGAAAAGATGACGAGGAGAGCGAAGAACGAAATGAGGAAGAGCGGATTAGCTACCCATTCCCACCTTCTAGTGAGAGTAACTCTTCAACTCATACATTGTTTAATTTCGCTTCGTGCTTACCGAAGGATGATTGCTATGATGATTGTTATGATCCCGTTGATTCTCTTGAAATACCCTTTTTTGATGATGCTTGCTATGCTTGTGGCCAAGATGCCAATATGAATTATGCTTATGGAGATGAACTTGCTATAGTTCCTTATGTTAAACATGAAATTGTTTCTATTGCACCCACGCATGATAGTCCTATTATCTTTTTGAATTCTCCCGACTACACTATATCAGAGAAGTTTGCACTTATTAAGGATTATATCGATGGGTTGCCTTTTACCGTTGCACATGATGATTTTGATAGATATAATATGCATGTGCTTTCTGCTCCAACTTGCAATTATTATGAGAGAGGAACTACATCTCCGTCTCTTTATGTTTCCAACATGATAGAATTGCAAAAAACTGCTTATACTATGCATTGGCCTTTACTTGGTGTGCATGAATTGTTCTTTTATGACATGCCGATGCATAGGAAGAGGGTTAGACTTTGTTGTTGCATGATATATGTTACTTTGTGCTCACTACTAAATTACAAATCATTGTTAATTAAAATTGGCTTTGATATACCTTGGGATCCGGGTGGATCCATTACTTGAGCACTATATGCCTAGCTTAATGGCTTTAAAGAAAGCACTGCCAGGGAGACAACCCGGAAGTCTTAGAGAGTCATTTATTTCTGTTGAGTGCTTTTATATAGTCTAAAACAAAAATAAAGAGGGGAACCCAAAAATTTTCAAAAAGGAAATTGAAAGTGAGAAAGACAAGCATGTGGGGGAGCTCCTTGAACTTTGTTGATGCTCACGGAAACTTTGTGAATCTTAAATACAGAAAATTTTCATCAAAAATAATTATCCCATTGTACAATTCAATTATATTATAAAAATAATGTGCCAAGGTTTGCCTTTAGGATGTTTACAATGCTTGTTGGTTTGTGCGGTGCAGGACAGAAACTTTGGCTGTAGTGCACGATTTTACATTTTTTAGTGGAATGTCAAAAGGTTCTGATTCTTCTTGACTGTCTTTCCTTACAAATTGTTGATTTTGTATAATTTTGGAAGAATTGTTTGGGTTCCATAAGTATGGTGAATGTTCAGATTACTACAGACTGCCCTGTTTAAGATAGATTCTGTTTTTGATGCATAGTTTGCTTGTTTTGATGAAACTATCAATTTCTGTCAGTGGATTAAGCCATGGAAAAGTTATATTACAGTAGACACAATGCAAAAGCAAAATATGAATTGGTTTTCAACAGTACTTAGAGTAGTGATTTTCTTTATTATACTAACGGATACCGAGTTTTCTGTTTAAGTTTTGTGTGGATGAAGTGTTTGATCGAGGAGGTCTCGATATGAGGAAAAGGAAGAGAGGCAAGAGCTCAAGCTTGGGGATGCCCATGGCACCCCAAGTAAATATTCAAGGAGACTCAAGCGTGTAAGCTTGGGGATGACCCGGAAGGCATCCCCTCTTTCTTCAACAAGTATCGGTATGTTTTCGGATTCGTTTCGCTCATGCGATATGTGCAAATCTTGAAGCGTATTTTGCATTTAGTTTACACTTTTCTTTTATGCACCATGCTGGTATGAGATAGTCCATGGTTGATTTATAGAATGTTCATTGCACCTCACTTAAATCTTTTGAGTATGGCTTTATAGAATGCTTCATGTACTTCACTTATATCATTTGAAGTTTGGATTGCGTGTTTCTCTTCACATAGAAAACCGCCATTTGTAGAATGCTCTTTTGCTTAACTTATATTTTTTAGAGCGTGGGCATATCTTTTGTAGAAAGAATTAAACTCTCTTGCTTCATGATGTCTACTATGCAACCTTCTTCTTGTAGACGTTGTTGGGCCTCCAAGTGCAGAGGTTTGTAGGACAGTAGCAAATTTCCCTCAAGTGGATGACCTAAGGTTTATCAATCCCTGGGAGGCGTAGGATGAAGATGGTGTCTCCCAAATAACCCTGCAACCAAATAACAAAGAGTCTCTTGTGTCCCCAACACACCCAATACAATGGTAAATTGTATAGGTGCACTAGTTCGGCAAAGAGATGATGATACAAGTGCAATATGGATGGTAGATATAGGTTTTTGTAATCTGAAAATATAAAAACAGCAAAGTAACAAGTGGTAAAAGTGAGCGTAAACGGTATTGCAATGGTAGGAAACAAGGCCTAAAGTTCATACTTTCACTAGTGCAAGTTCTCTCAACAATAATAACATACTTGGATCATATAACTATCCCTCAACATGCAACAAAGAGTCACTCCAAAGCCACTAATAGCGGAGAACAAACGAAGAGATTATGGTAGGGTACGAAACCACCTCAAAGTTATCCTTTCTGTTCTATCTATTCAAGAGTCCGTAGTAAAATAACACAAAGCTATTCTTTCCGTTCGATCTATCATAGAGTTCATACTAGAATAACACCTTAAGACACAAATCAACCAAAACCCTAATGTCACCTAGATACTCCATTGTCACCTCAAGTATCCGTGGGCATGATTATACGATATGCATCACACAATCTCAGATTCATCTATTCAACCAACACAAAGTACTTCAAAGAGTGCCCCAAAGTTTCTACCTGAGAGTCAAGACAAAAACGTGTGCCAACCCCTATGCATAGGTTCATGGGCGGAACCCGCAAGTTGATCACCAAAACATACATCAAGTGGATCACGTGATATCCCATTGTCACCACAGATAAGCACGGCAAGACATACATCAAGTGTTCTCAAATCCTTAAATACTCAATCCGACAAGATAACTTCAAAGGGAAAACTCAATTCATCACAAGAGAGTAGAGGGGGAGAAACATCATAAGATCCAACTATAATAGCAAAGCTCGCGATACATCAAGATCGTGCCATAGAGAGAGAAATCAAACACATAGCTACTGGTACATACCCTCAGCCCCGAGGGTGAACTACTCCCTCCTCATCATGGAGAACACCGAGATGATGAAGATGGCCACCGGTGAGGGATCCCCCCTCCGGCAGGGTGCCGGAACGGGCTCCCGAGGGGTTTTTGGTGGCTACAGAGGCTTGCGGCGGCGGAACTCCCGATCTATTGTTCGCTTCGATGTTTGTAGGGTATATGGGAATATATAGGCAAAAGAAGTCAGTCAGGGGAGCCTTGAGGGGCCCACGAGACAGGGGGCGCGCCCAATTGGGGGGGGCATCCTCGTGGCCACCTCGAAGCTTCCTTGACTTTAACTCCAAGTCTCCTGGATCACGTTCGTTCCAAAAATCACGCTCCTGAAGGTTTCATTCCATTTGGACTCCGTTTGATATTCCTTTTCTTCGAAACACTAAAATAGGCAAGAAAACAACAAGATGGGATGGACCTCCAGTTAATAGGTTAGTCCCAAAAATAATATAAAAGTGTATAATAAAGCCCATAAACATTCAAAACAGATAATAAAATAGCATGAATGCTTCATAAATTATAGATACGTTGGAGACGTCTCACTTCACTTATATCCATTTGGAGAGATGACATGAATTGGTCATTCACATGGTTAGTCATAAAATCCTACATAAAACTTGTAGATCACTGAATATGATATGTTTGATTCCTTGCAATAGTTTTGCGATGTAGAGATGATAATATGTGGGAGGTTCTAGTAAATGGTTGTGTTTAGTAAGGATATTGGTGTTAAGGTTTGTGATTCCCGAAGCATGCACGTATGGTCTTCTAACTATGTAACCAAATTGGCGTGCATTGTATTTTGATTGTTTATCTTTGCGTGAAGGTCGGGGGCGCGCGATGGTTAACTCCTACCAACCTCCCCCCTAGGAGCATGCGTAGTAGTACTTTGCTTTGAGGGCTAATAAACTTTTGCAATAAGTATATGAGTTCTTTATGACTAATGTGAGTCCATGGATTATACGCACTCTCACCCTTCCATCATTGCTAGCCTCTTCGGTACCGTGCATTGCCCTTTCTCACCTCGAGAGTTGGTGCA
This sequence comes from Aegilops umbellulata, assembly GCA_032464435.1. Classification (NCBI taxonomy): domain Eukaryota; kingdom Viridiplantae; phylum Streptophyta; class Magnoliopsida; order Poales; family Poaceae; genus Aegilops; species Aegilops umbellulata. Next base: position 22,397,281 of record CP136054.1, read on the forward strand.
AACTTTGCCGGTGCATCCAAACCCCGTGATACGATACGCTCTATCACACATACGCCTCCTTATATCTTCCTCAAAACAGCCACCATACCTACCTATCATGGCATTTCCGTAGCCATTCCAAGATATATTGCCATGCAACTTCCATCATCATCATATACATGACGAGCATTCATTGTCATATTGCTTTGCATGATCGTAAGACAGCTAGCATGATATTTTCATGGCTTGTCCATTTTTTGATATCTTTGCTATGCTAGATCATTGCACATCCCGGTACACTGTCGGAGGCATTCATATAGGCATATTTTTCTTCTAGTATCGAGTTGTAAGTAAATAAAGTGTGATGATCATCATTATTAGAGCATTGCCCCAGTGAGGAAAGGATGATGGAGACTATGATTCCCCCATAAGTCGGGATGAGTCTCCGGCCTTTATGAAAAATAAAAAGGCCAAAGAAGCCCAAAAAAGAAAAAAGAAAAAAAGAAAATAAAAAAAGAGAGAAAAAGAGAGAAGGGGCAATGCTACTATCCTTTTACCACACTTGTGCTTCAAAGTAGCACCATGTTCTTCACATAGAGAGTCTCTTGAGTTATCACTTTCATATACTAGTGGGATTTTTCATTATAGAACTTGGCTTGTATATCCCGATGATGGGCTTCCTCAAATGCCCGAGGTCTTCATGAGCAAGCAAGTTGGATGCACACCCACTTAGTTTTAGTTTGAGCTTTCATACACTTATAGCTCTAGTGCATCCGTTGCATGGCAGTCCCTACTCCACGCATTGACATCAATCGATGGGCATCTCCATAGCCCGTTGATTAGCCGCGTCGATGTGAGACTTTATCCCTTTTTGTCTTCTCCACACAACCTCCACCATCATACTCTATTCCACCTATAGTGCTCTATCCATGGCTTGTGCTCATGTATTGCGTGAGGGTTAAAAAAGCTGAAGCGCGTTAAAAAATATGAACCAATTGCTTGGCTGACACCGGGATGAGCATGAGGGGTACTTTGTGTTAAGAAAAGGGAGCATAAAAGACTATATGATTTTGTAGGGATAACGTTCTGAAGCATTGATATTTTGAAAGACATGATTGTTTGTTGGGATGCCCGAAGTATTATTGTTTTTTTGTCAAATGATAGACTATTGCTTTGAATCACTCGTGTCTTAATATTCATGCCATGATTAGATTACATGATCAAGATTATGCTAGGTAGCATTCCACATCAAAAATTATCTTTTTTATCATTGACCTACTCGAGGACGAGCAGGAATTAAGCTTGGGGATGTTGATACGTCTCCGTCGTATCTATAATTTTTGATTGTTCCATGCCAATATTCTACAACTTTCATATACTTTTAGCAACTTTTTATATTATTTTTGGGACTAACGTATTGATCCAGTGCCCAGTGCCAGTTCCTGTTTGTTGCATGTTTTACGTTTCGCAGAAAACCCATATCAAACAGAGTCCAAACGGGATAAAAACAAACGAGGATAATTTTGGAATATTTGTGATATTTGGGAAGAAGAATCAACGCGAGACGGTGCCCGAGGGGGCCACGAGGCAGGGGGCGCGCCCCTGACTCTCGTGGGCACCCCGTAAGGCGGTTGCTGCTCTTCTTTGGCCGCAAGAAAGCTAATTTACGAAAAAAAATCGTGGCGAAGGTTTCAATCCAATCGGAGTTACGGATCTCCGGATATATAAGAAACGGTGAAAGGGCAGGATGCTAGAGCGCATAAACAGAGAGAGACAGAGAGACAGATCCAATCTCAAAGGGGCTCTCGCCCCTCCCACGCCATGGAGACCATGGACCAGAGGGGAAACCCTTCTCCCATCTAGGGAGAAGGTCAAGGAAGAAGAAGAAGAAGGGGGGGCTCTCTCCCCCTTGCTTCCGGTGGCGCCAGAACGCCGCCAGGGCCATCATCATCACCGCGATCTACACCAACACCTCCGCCATCTTCACCAACATCTCCATCACCTTCCCTCATCTATATTCAGCGGTCCACTCTCCCGCAACCCGCTGTACCCTCTACTTGAACATGGTGCTTTATGCTTCATATTATTATCCAATGATGTGTTGCCATCCTATGATGTCTGAGTAGATTTCGTTGTCCTATCGGTAATTGGTGAATTGCTATGATTGGTTTAATTTGCTTGTGGTTATGTTGCTGTCCTATGGTGCTCTCCATGTCGCACAAGGGTGATGGATCCCCGCTGTAGGGTTTGCAATATGTTCATGGTTTGCTTATTGTCTGCGTTGCGTGAGTGACTGAAACACAAAAACGGATAAGTGCACTACAAAAAAAAAGACACATCCGTGACATTTTGGGCCGAAAGAATTTTTTTCTGTCATACTTATGACACTTCTATGACGATAATTGTGGCAAAACCCGGTATCATCATAGATGTGGTGGGCTCCTACTTCTATGACAAAAAATCATGACAGAAAATGGGCTTTTCGTCCTGGGCGGGCCGGAGACGCAGCTGCATGACATTCTTTGGGCAGTCCATGACGGAAAAAACCGTGGTAGAAGCAAGGGCGAGGACAATTTCAGGGAGTTCTCGGTTACGGTGGGTGGTCGGGGGCCGAGCGATGCACATTTCTCTCGTACACGTACGCGCGTATGTGCGAGGCATTGGCTCTAACTGAACCCGAGCGAGGCGTTGGGCTCTAACTGAACCCGAGCGATTGCACTGCAGGCCACGCGTTACTGAACCCGAGCGATCGATCGATGGCTGTTAACTAAACCCGGTCGAGCGATTCCTTCGCTACTGTTGCTAACTGAAGCCGATCGATGCTGCCTCTGGATGAACAGTGAGCGTTGCCGATCAATGGCTGTAGTAAATTACTAAGAATATCCGAGATTGAAGAAGAAGCACGACATCCCTTGGATAGACATCCAATGGCCACCGCTGCTAGAACCGTGTGTTGACTATAATAAGTTGACAAAGCCTTGCATACACGTCAACTTATTTTTCTATGGGGACGCGTCAACTTAGTAGTCCCACAAGTGTGTGGCAGAGAACTTATAGCCCATTTGCGATTTGTAAGAATGTACAACCCACTTTTGAATTCTAATGGAATTTACTACAGCCCATTTACAGTTTGTTAAAAGTACAACCCATTTTCTAGCTAGGCCAACGATTAATAATTTCAACCAACCGTTGAAGACAAAATTCAATAAAATTTCCCACATTTTGATGGGATCCGAAATATTTTTATCCCGAAATTTCTAGTCAGATTAAATATAAATTTGTATTACGTAAAAATCCAATGGAACATTGCGCACGCAACAATGAAAATTTAAGATTTTCAAAATCCATAAATAATATTTTATAAACTAATTTCGTGTTTGGTGCATTTTTTATAGTTACTGCCCAGTTTTTATAATTATATCCCATTTATTATTTTTTAAAGCCCATTTTCCTGTTAAGCCTAATGCATCCCTCCTAGGAAAGATTTGCAGCCAAGCGGGGCGGAGAATAACAAGTTGACCTTGCCTGGGTATTTCTCAAAAAAACGTATAGCTGGGCTAGCCATTTTCATCTTGAAAAAATTAATATGTGGGCTGGATATCTGGCCTGGGCTAGACAGGCCACAGCCCGCCCAGTTAATACCCTGCTCTCCTCTGAACAACAACAAAATCATCGCCAAGAAAATCTCTGCAGTGCTCACGCCTCAAAAACACAAATACTGCTCGAGCTGCTTGGTCCCAGCTGTCGGCCGCACCTTGTGCAATTCTCTCATTTATATTGACTACATAGGTTGACAATGGTGTGGGACCGTGATGTCAAGAAACCAGGAGGAAGCAAAAAAAATATAGTTGTACATAATAAGGAGGCACTTGCGTACGTACGGCTATGGCCCTAGTGGGTCCCTAGTGTCATCCAGTCAAAATAAAGTCATCTCCTGAATCCTCATGTTTGTTGACGATGTTAACAATGCTCGATGCCACGACGAGCGCAACAACTCGAAGGACGACGAAGAGGGCCTCGCGGGCCCTACGGATGGTCTGATACAGCGCCCGCTGCTCATTCCGGAAGCTAGGATCATCAGACACCTATGAGCACCTTCGAGAAGCTGAGACGGCATGAAACGGTAAACCCGCGCTTGGGAGCTCTGGTTTATTTCAAACATGTATTAACATACAAGTGTAATTTACTCATCATCGGAAACAACGCTTAAAATACAGGCGTAATGGACCGAGGGCCCGAGGTCTATATGTAAAACCGGCGGGTTACGCGTGTTATTTGAGAGACCAGTGTATATTTTACGAGCACTCCTATATGGACAACATTACCAGACAATACATGCACGGCGTGTGTATCATGCCATCCATGGGCAAGGCTGAAACAACAACTAATGGCTGGATTATCAATCATCCGAGTGTCGTCCAACGTTTTATCGTGTGTGAAGTACTTCTGATATTTTACTAGTCGAAATCGACCAACCAAGCGCTTCGCCCGAGACCATCTGAAGAGCATGGGTCTCAAGGAAGAATTTGACTGGTCTGCACCTCCACCGAAGAAATTCAAGAAGGTCAAGGCTCCTTCCTTGGTGGCCAGCTCCTATTCTTCATGGTGCGACACTGATGAAAATGAAGACTTGGATGACACTGCGGCAGGCCCTACTACAACAACCGACCCCGACAACGCTGGCGCTCCTCCATCAACTTGATATTCTTCAGGGGTGTTAGTCCTCAGTTTAGATCCTTTTGGTCATTTGATGACAAAGGGGGAGAAATCTGAGTTAGTCTTCAAGCGGTTCTATTATATGGGCGTTTTTTTGCTAAGTTACAACTCTCGCTCTTCTGCAACTTTTATTGGATCGAGTTGTAATCTTAAACCCAATGGTGCTCTGATATTTTTGATGCACTGTGCTCTAATACTTTTGATGCGTTATTCTGTATGCTTGTTCCTCGTTAATATTATTGCATGCAGGCTGAATTTCTTCAGGCACCATATTTCATCATGCATTTCAAATTCTTCACATTATATGTCATATGCATGTATGAATTACAAGATATAGGGGGAGATCTCCATGATTCAACTCTTCAAATGTGCATTGCTTCAAAAGCAAATTCTTCACTATGCACATCTTCAGGGGGAGTTCTTCTATATCTTGCAATCAAAATCCTCAATATCAGTACTTACACTTCATATGTTTATCCCCGTTGAAAACTTAACCTATATTGTCATCAATCACCAAAAAGGGGGAGATTGTAAGTGCATCTAGTGCCCCTTAGTGATTTTGGTGTATTGAAGACTTATAGGTTAAGGGACTAATGTGTTTATGAGTGTACACAGGTCTATAAGTCTATGAGGAGTTTGATATTTACAGAGAAAGTCGACCCCTAAAAATGAATATCTTTGACTGAAGATTTTGGTATTCCTGAAGACTTTCATGAAGACTTTGAAAGTGAAGAAATTGGTGTGTCCGTGAAGACTTGATATTCATGCAAGGAATATGAAGCTTGAAGACTTTTGTTTTCATAGTTTTGTTTTTCTCTTTCTTGAGTCATAGGAAACACCGTACTGTTAAAGGGGGTCGAGGAAATACTAAGGAAAAATTTCCATGTGATGCTCAACTCAAAATCCTACACCTACCAATCCCTTCGAGTGAAGCCATTGGAAATCTCATACAATTCAGTCAATTTCTTCAGTGATAGAGACGAAGTTCTTCTGGTCGCTGAGGAATTGTTTCTGACTGAGGAGTTAGGAATTGGCCAGTGCGGATTGCCTACACAGTGAGGAACATGATAGCCCTAAGGAATTTGAGAGTCAAATTTCCGACCGTTGCTGTGCTGCGCGCCAGCTGTCCCAAAATATCTTATCCACCTAATGGTCATATCATTGAAGGGCATTTATGTCTTATCATGTCGGGCTGCTCCCTAGGCTATAAATAGCCGCCCCCTACAACCACTAGCTGGTTGGCAGCTCCGAGAGAAACTGACACTTGTCATTTGAGAGCAACCCATCCTCCGAGGACTTTGAGCGAAAATCATCGAGTGAGGAAAATCCCAAACCCCAAACACCTACAAACCCAAAGTGATTGAGCATCACTGAAGAGATTGATCCTGCGTGGATCCGACGCTTGTTACCTTTGAAGACTGTGCTTGTTCCAGATGGTTAGGCATCATGGTCTAGAGCATCCAAGAGGAATTGTGGATCGCCGAGTGACCGAAGTCTGTGAAGGTTTGGAAGTCGCCTGAAGACTTACCACGAGTGATTGGACGAGGTCTGTGTGACCTTAGTTCAAGGAGAATACGGTGAGGACTTGGTGTCCTGAGCTGCGTGCTCAGCGACTGGGTGTCCGGGACCGTGTGTCCTCGAATTTAAATACTCAGCCGCTCCAACCAGACGTACAACTGAGACAGCAGTTGGAACTGTTCTACCAAATCATTGTCTTCACCAACCTTACTGGTTCTATTTCCTCAACTCTTTCATTTCCTCATTACTGTGTTGAGTGATTGTTCATATCTGTGTTTGAAGACTTTGTCTGAAGACTTTCTCAATTTCCTCAGTTCAATTTCTTCAGTCTGTTTGTCTTCATCTTGTGTCATCCTGTGTTTACGCTTTCTGTACTCTGTGTTCGTCTTCATTTCATCATGATGACTATGTGTGTATTCTGTCATGCTTACTTCTGAGTACTTATTCCGCTGCAAGTAGTTCTTCGCTAAGGAATTTCCTCACCGGCAAATTCCTCAGTGAAGAATTCATAAAAATCGCCTATTCACCCCCCTCTAGTCGATATAACGCACTTTCATAGAGTGAATGTTTCTTTTTACTCCTGAACCCGATAATCGGTTGTCCTATTACATGTGCTAAACTTGCATTCATACTAATGCATAATGTTGTTTGATCTTTCATAGCTTGACCATATTGTTGGGACCGGCACCCTCGCGCCAAGGCGCGTTCCCGATCTACTCACACATTAAGGGAGAGTTCCTTGCCCATTAAAGCTAGCATTAGACCAGTATATCGGCTAAAAGGTAAGGCAGTTTTCTAGCAAGTTCAAGAAACTATTATGGCAAGGGGCACCAAAGCCAAAATGATGACACAACATCAAAGGAGCAGCGAACTGTTTGAGACAACTAACTCTTAGCTTTACAACCAAGCACCACACACAGCTGCATCTTCTACGACCCACCATCCTTGCATATCAGCACCTTTCTTCGACATCTCCATCACTTGCTGGCTTCTGAATACCCGCCCGATAGATTAAGAAAGAAACAAGTCGTAAAGACTATCTCAAAGGGAGATTTAATCGATTTGCGGTCAAAGGTAGCTCTGTTGCAGGCCAACAAACTTGGCCAGCACACAGCAGCTAAACCAATGGTATAAATCCTTCTTTACACCGCCAGGAATAAAGGAAAAACACCACACATAGTATAGCCATACGGAATTAGGGTAAAGATCAGTCCCAAGCATAGACCCAACTGTCCTACATAGTATTTCCACACCCACTGTACCAGGAAAAGAGATTTACAGTGGATGTCTGTGTCATGTTGAAGGAAATCATTTATTGAAGAAAGAACTCAAGCATACACTCTCCAAGAGGGAATCCCAGGACGCTCGCTGGGTTGTGCCACATCGGAATTTTTACTATGGCGATAAAAAGATCACGCAAGAAGCTTCCTCATATAACACCTCCTTCAATGAAAATTATGAGAGAGAAAGATAACTTCCCCACAAAGGAAACTCATCGTCTCCTCCCATCCCAAATCCACAAGTCAACTTCTCCGCCGCCCCGTCTCCTTCTAACCCAAATCATCTGTCTTTGCCCATCGGCACGGCGCGTAGGATTGCCGCCGCCACCGTCTCGTACCGCCGGTGCATCCCAGGTCCTTCGGTGTTGGCCACTGGAGAAGGAAGCAATCCACGTCCACTCTTCCACGCCACGTCTTCGTCTCCACGCCTCCCCACAACCCAGGCACACTACCTCGTCATGTCCCATTCCCTCACCCCCTTCCCCCTCTCTCTGTCGCCTCATCTCCTACCCCTTCTCTTCTCAACCCAGATCCCTGGAGATGGCTGGCAAGAAGGGATTCTAGTGTTGGGGTCAGGGAGGGAAAGGCACCGCCGACGAGGATGTGGAGGAGGATGAGATCGAGCCGGGTCGGTGAAGGGTGCGGCGGCTAGCTCGCTGACCAGGCGGCTGGCTCTCTCCTCCTTATCTTCTATGGCATGAAGAAGATTGATGTTGAGATGGATGCATGCTGCGGGAGCAGTAGAGGCATCGTGTGAGCCTAGGGTTCAGGCGACGTCTCAGGTACAACTTGCCTCTCGTCTCTCCTCTCTGTTATGGATCAGATATATGAGGATAAATTTTTGGTGTAGTAGTGTGACTCCCGGTATTTAGCTATAGTAATTCCCTGCTAATGATGCCACGTCACTTCGATTACTTTCGCTAATCTCGTGTTAGTTCGGAACCGATTCAAATTCATATTCAAAATCAAGCAAACAATAAACGTTTTCAAAAGTCAAAACTAAAATGTTCTAAATGTGACAAATAATTCATAAGTAATGTTGGTGGAGAAACCACATTTTTATAAAAGGTCTAAATGCATTTAATTAATTAAAACAGTAGGTAAGACAAATACATAAATGCCTTGGTATTTTATAAAATACTAAACTATATTATTTGGGGGTTAAACCTTTTGTGGCAGAGGTATAATTAGTGTTACTATTTAAGGTACAACTTTTATGTTTTATAAAACTAGAATAAAATAAAACAGTAAAAGAAAAAGAACAAAATAGAAAAAAAGACAAAAGAAATTAAAATCCCCCCCCCCCCGCTGGGCCTCGGCCCAGCTGGCCACTGGGCAAGCCAGGCCGGCCCAGGCCGCCCCCCACTCCCCCATAACTCCCTGGGCGACCAAACCCTAACCCCCCAACGCACCCACTCCCTCCCACGACGCCACTCCCTCTCCCCCTCCCGATCCAATCTGGATCGAGGCGAAACCCCCACTCCACCTCGCTCTCTCCCCCTCCCCCTCGATCTGGATCGAGATCGGGGGGCTCGCCCTTCGCTCGATGCCGAAGCCCTCTCGCCGGCGCCACCCGTATCCAACCCCGTCGCCCTTCGCCCGAGCCGACCGCGTCGCCCATCGCCCCCGATGCCGCTGGACCCCGCCGTTGTCGGAGCTGCCCTGCCGTCCTCCTCTTCGACTCCTCCTCGCCGGACCTCCTCCTCTACGACGCCTCGTCCCAGTCCTCCTCCACAACGGCTCCACCGAGCCTCGCCGCCCCTCTTCCCTCCATCGATCGTGAGCGAACCCCCCTCCTCTGTGCCTTCCTCACGCACGCCCCTCCCCCCGCCTCGTCTGGTCACCCCGTGCGGGCCACGCTCACCACGCCCGCGTGCCTCGCACTCATGTGTCGCGCCTAGCCACCCCGCGCGCGTGTGCCCTTGCCTACTCTACGCACGGGCGCCGTCGTCACCGCGTTCATCCCCTGCTCCAGCTCGCACATCGGCGCCCCGACCGTGCCCTGCCTGCCGAGCCCACGTCCCGCGGCCGGGCCGCCTGGCTCCGCCGCGTGCACGCCGCACGCACACGCGCCCTCGATGTGCCTCTCCTGCTGTTGCTGCTTCCTGTTGGGGAACGTAGTAATTTCAAAAAATTTCCTACGCACACGCAAGATCATGGTGATGCATAGCAACGAGAGGGGGAGAGTGTTGTCTACATACCCTCGTAGACCAAAGAGGAAGCGTTGACACAGCGTAGAGGAAGTAGTCGTACGTCCTCCTCCCGATCCAACCGATCCCAGCACCGTTACTCCGGTGCCTCCGAGTTCTTAGCACACGTACAGCTCGATGACGTCCCCGGGTTCCGATCCAGGAAAATCTCCGGGGATGAGTTCCGTCAGCACGACGGCGTGGTGACGATCTTGATGTACTACCGACACAGGGCTTCGCCTAAGCACCGCGACAATACTACCGAGGTGGAATATGGTGGAGGGGGGCACCGCACACGGCTAAAGAACGATCTCAAGGATCAACTTGTGTGTCTAGAGGTGCCCCCCTGCCCCTGTATATAAAGGGGGAGAGGAGGAGGGGCCGGCCAAGGGGAGGAGGCGCGCCCTAGGGGGGCAATCCTACTCCAAGTAGGTTTGCCCCCCCTTTTCCTATTAGGAGTAGGAGAGGGAAGGAAGAAGGGGGAGAGAAGAAGGAAAGGGGGGCCGGCCCCCTCCCCAATTCGGATTGGGCTTGTGGGGGGCGCGCCCCCTTCCTTGCTCCTTCTCCCTCCTTTCCACTAAGGCCCAATAAGGCCCATATACTTACCGGGGGGTTCCGATAACCTCCCGATGCTCCGGTATAGTCCCAATCTCATCCGGAACCTTTCCGGTGTCCAAATATATCCGTCCAATATATCAATCTTTACGTCTCGACCATTTCGAGACTCCTCGTCATGTCCGTGATCTCATCCGGGACTCCGAACTCCTTCGGTACATCAAAATGCATAAACTCATAATAACTGTCATCGTAACCTTAAGCGTGCGGACCCTACGGTTCGAGAATAATGTAGACATGACCGAGACACGTCTCCGGTCAATAACCAATAGCGGGACCTGGATGCCCATATTGGTTCCTACACATTCTACGAAGATCTTTATCGGTCAGACCGCATAACAACATACGTTGTTCCCTTTGTCCATCGGTATGTTACTTGCCCGAGATTCGATCGTCGGTATCCAATACCTAGTTCAATCTCGTTACCGGCAAGTCTCTTTAATCGTTCCGTAATACATCATCCCGCAACTAACTCATTGGTTGCAATGCTTGCAAGGCTTATATGATGTGCATTACCGAGAAGGCCCTGAGATACCTCTCCGACATTCGGAGTGACAAATCCTAATCTCGAAATACGCCAACCCAACAAATACTTTCGGAGACACCTGTAGAGCACCTTTATAATCACCCAGTTATGTTGTGACGTTTGGTAGCACACAAAGTGTTCCTACGGTAAACGGGAGTTGCATAATCTCATAGTCAAAGGAACATGTATAAGTCATGGATAAAAGCAATAGCAACATACTAAATGATCGGGTGCTAAGCTAGTGGAATGGGTCATGTCAATCAGATCATTCAACTAATGATGTGACCTTGTTAATCAAATGACAAATCCTTTGTCTATGGTTAGGAAACTTAACCATCTTTGATTAACAAGCTAGTCAAGTAGAGGCATACTAGTGACACTCTGTTTGTCTATGTATTCACACATGTATTATGTTTCCGGTTAATACAATTCTAGCATGAATAATAAACATTTATCATGATATGTAAGGAAATAAATAATAACTTTATTATTGCCTCTAGGGCATATTTCCTTCAGTCTCCCACTTGCACTAGAGTCAATAATCTAGATTACACAGTAATGATTCTAACACCCATGGAGTCTTGGTGCTGATCATGTTTTGCCCGTGGAAGAGGCTTAGTCAACGGGTCTGCTACATTCAGATCCGTATGTATCTTGCAAATCTCTATGTCTCCCACCTGGACTAAATCCCGGATGGAATTGATGCGTCTCTTGATGTGCTTTGTTCTCTTGTGAAATCTGGATTCCTTCGCCAAGGCAATTGCTCCAGTATTATCACAAAAGATTTTCATTGGACCCGATGCACTAGGTATGACACCTAGATCGGATATGAACTCCTTCATCCAGACTCCTTCATTAGCCGCTTCCGAAGCAGCTATGTACTCCGCTTCACATGTAGATCCCGTCACGACGCTTTGTTTAGAACTGCACCAACTGACAGCTCCACCGTTTAATGTAAATACGTATCCGGTTTGCGATTTCGAATCGTCCGGATCAGTGTCAAAGCTTGCATCACGTAACCCTTTACGATGAGCTCTTTGTCACCTCCATACACGAGAAACATTTCCTTAGTCCTTTTCAGGTACTTCAGGATATTCTTGACCGCTGTCCAGTGATCCACTCCTGGATTACTTTGCTACCTCCCTACTAAACTTATAGCAAGGCACACATCAGGTCTGGTACACAGCATTGCATACATGATAGAGCCTATGGCTGAAGCATAGGGAACATCTTTCATCTTCTCTCTATCTTCTGCAGTGGTCGGGCATTGAGTCTTACTCAACTTCACACCTTGCAATACAGGCAAGAACCCTTTCTTTGCTTGATCCATTTTGAACTTCTTCAAAATCTTGTCAAGGTATGTGCTTTGTGAAAGTCCAATTAAGCGTCTTGATCTATCTCTATAGATCTTAATGCCCAATATGTAAGCAGCTTCACCGAGGTCTTTCATTGAAAAACTCTTGTTCAAGTATCACTTTATGCTCTCCAGAAATTCTATATCATTTCCAATCAGCAATATGTCATCCACATATAATATTAGAAATGCTACAGAGCTCCCACTCACTTTCTTGGAAATACAGGCTTCTCCAAAAGTCTGTATAAACCCAAATGCTTTGATCACACTATCAAAACGTTTATTCCAACTCCGAGATGCTTGCACCAGTCCATAAATGGATCGCTGGAGCTTGCACACTTTGTTAGCTCCTTTTGGATCGATAAAACCTTCTGGTTGCATCATATACAACTCTTCTTCCAGAAACCCATTCAGGAATGCAGTTTTTACATCCATTTGCCAAATTTCATAATCATAAAATGCGGCAATGCTAACATGATTCGGACAGACTTAAGCATCGCTACGGGTGAGAAGGTCTCATCGTAGTCAATCCCTTGAACTTGTCGAAACACCTTTGCGACAAGTCGAGCTTTGTAGACAGTAACATTACCGTCAGCGTCAGTCTTCTTCTTAAAGATCCACTTGTTCTCTATTGCTTGCCGACCCTCGGGCAAGTCAACCAAAGTCCACACTTTGTTTTCATACATGGATCCCATCTCAGATTTCATGGCCTCCAGCCATTTTGTGGAATCTGGGCTCACCATCGCTTCTTCATAGTTCGTTGGTTCGTCATGATCTAGTAGCATGACTTCCAGAACAGGATTGCCGTACCACTCTGGTGCGGATCTCACTCTGGTTGATCTACGAGGTTCTGTAGTAACTTGATCTGGAGTTTCATGATCATCATCATTAACTTCTTCTCTGATTGGTGTAGACGTCACAGAAACCGGTTCCTGTGATGAACTATTTTCCAATAAGGGAGCAGGTACAGTTACCTCATCAAGTTCTACTTTCCTCCCACTCACTTCTTTCGAGAGAAACTCCTTCTCTAGAAAGGATCCATTTTTAGCAACAAATGTCTTGCCTTCGGATCTGTGATAGAAGGTGTACCCAACTGTCTCCTCTGGGTATCCTATGAAGACACATTTCTCCGATTTGGGTTCGAGCTTATCAGGTTGAAGCTTTTTCACATAAGCATCGCAGCCCCAAACTTTAAGAAACGACAATTTTGGTTTCTTGCTAAACCATAGTTCATAAGGTGTCGTATCAACGGATTTTGACGGTGTCCTATTTAACGTGAATGCGGCCGTCTCTAGAGCATAACCCCAAAACGATAGCGGTAAATCTGTAAGAGACATCATAGATCGCACCATATCTAGTAAAGTGCGATTACGACGTTCGGACACACCATTGCGCTGTGGTGTTCCGGGTGGCGTGAGTTGCGAAACTATTCCGCATTGCTTTAAGTGTAGACCAAATTCGTAACTCAAATATTCTCCTCCACGATCTGATCGTAGAAACTTTATTTTCTTGTTACGATGATTTTCAACTTCACTCTGAAATTCTTTGAACTTTTCAAATGTTTCAGACTTATGTTTCATTAAGTAGATATACCCATATCTGCTTAAATCATCTGTGAAGGTGAGAAAATAACGATATCCGCCACGAGCCTCAACATTCATTGGACCACATACATCTGTATGTATGATTTCCAATAAATCTGTTGCTCTCTCCATAGTACCGGAGAACGGTGTTTTAGTCATCTTGCCCATGAGGCACGGTTCGCAAGTGCCAAGTGATTCATAATCAAGTGACTCCAAAAGTCCATCAGTATGGAGTTTCTTCATGCGCTTTATACCGATATGACCTAAACAGCAGTGCCACAAATAAGTTGCACTATCATTATCAACTCTGCATCTTTTGGCTTCAACACTATGAATATGTGTATCACTACTATCGAGATTCATCAAAAATAGACCACTCTTCAAGGGTGCATGACCATAAAAGATATTACTCATATAAATAGAACAACCATTATTCTCTGATTTAAATGAATAACCGTCTCGCATCAAACAAGATCCAGATATAATGTTCATGCTCAACGCTGGCACCAAATAACAATTATTTAGGTCTAATACTAATCCCGAAGGTAGATGTAGAGGTAGCGTGCCGACTGCGATTACATCGACTTTGGAACCGTTTCCCACGCGCATCGTCACCTCGTCCTTTGCTAGTGTTCGCTTAATCCGTAGTCCCTGTTTCGAGTTGCAAATATTAGCAACAGAACCAGTATCAAATACCCAGGTGCTACTGCGAGCTCTAGTAAGGTACACATCAATAACATGTATATCACATATACCTTTGTTCACCTTGCCATCCTTCTTGTCCGCCAGATACTTGGGGCAGTTCCGCTTCCAGTGACCAGTCTGCTTGCAGTAGAAGCACTCAGTTTCAGGCTTAGGTCCAGACTTGGGTTTCTTCTCTTGAGCAGCAACTTGTTTGCCGTTCTTCTTGAAGTTCCCCTTCTTCTTCCCTTTGCCCTTCTTCTTGAAACTAGTGGTCTTATTGACCATCAACACTTGATGCTCCTTCTTGATTTCTACCTCCACAGCCTTTAGCATTGCGAAGAGCTCGAGCATAGTCTTATCTATCCCTTGCATATTATAGTTCATCACGAAGCCTTTGTAGCTTGGTGGCAGTGATTGGAGAATTCTGTCAATGACACAATCATCCGGAAGATTAACTCCCAGTTGACTCAAGTGATTGTAATACCCAGACATTCTGAGTATGTGCTCACTGACAGAACTATTCTCTTCCATTTTGCAGCTATAGAACTTATTGGAGACCTCATATCTCTCAATCCGGGCATTCTGTTGGAATATCAACTTCAACTCCTGGAACATCTCATATGCTCCATGGTTCTCAAACCGACGTTGAAGTCCCGGTTCTAAGCCGTAAAGCATGGCACACTGAACTATCGAGTAGTCATCAGCTTTGCTCTGCCAGACGTTCATAACATCTGGTGTTGCTCCAGCAGCAGGCCTGGCACCCAGCGGTGCATCCAGGACGTAACTCTTCTGTGCAGCAATGAGGATAATCCTCAAGTTAC
This sequence comes from Aegilops umbellulata, assembly GCA_032464435.1. Classification (NCBI taxonomy): domain Eukaryota; kingdom Viridiplantae; phylum Streptophyta; class Magnoliopsida; order Poales; family Poaceae; genus Aegilops; species Aegilops umbellulata. The sequence continues at coordinate 22,412,546 of CP136054.1, forward strand.
GGACCCAGTCCGTGTAATTGCTACCATCATCTTTCAATTTTGCTTTCTCAAGGAACGCATTAAAATTCAACGGAACAACAGCACGAGCCATCTATCTACAATCAACATAAACAAGCAAGATACTATCAGGAACTAAGTTCATGATAAATTTAAGTTCAATTAATCATATTACTTAAGAACTCCCACTTAGATAGACATCCCTCTAATCTTCTAAGTGATCACGTGATCCAAATCAAACTAAACCATAACCGATCATCACGTGAAATGGATTAGTTCTCAATGGTGAACATCATCATGTTGATCATATCTACTATATGATTCACGCTTGACCTTTCGGTCTCCGTGTTCCGAGGCCATATCTGCATATGCTAGGCTCGTCAAGTATAACCCGAGTATTCCGCGTGTGCAAAACTGGCTTGCACCCGTTGTAGATGGACGTAGAGCTTATCACACCCGATCATCACGTGGTGTCTGGGCACGACGAACTTTGGCAACGGTGCATACTTGGGGAGAACACTTCTTGATAATTTAGTGAGAGATCATCTTATAATGCTACCGTCAATCAAAGCAAGATAAGATGCATAAAAGATAAACATCACATGCAAATCAATATAAGTGATATGATATGGTCATCATCATCTTGTGCTTCGTGATCTCCATCTCTGCAGCACCATCATGATCACCATCGTCACCGGCGCGACACCTTGATCTCCATCGTAGCATCGTTGTCGTCTCGCCAATCTTATGCTTCTACGACTATCGCTACCGCTTAGTGATAAAGTAAAGCATTACAGGGCGATTGCATTGCATACAATAAAGCGACAACCATACGGCTCCTGCCGGTTGCCGATACCTCGGTTACAAAACATGATCATCTCATACAATAAAATATAGCATCATGTCTTGACCATATCACATCACAACATGCCCTGCAAAAACAAGTTAGACGTCCTCTACTTTGTTTGTTGCAAATTTTACGTGGCTGCTACGGGCTGAAGCAAGAACCAATCTCACCTACGCATCAAAACCACAACGATACTTCGTCAAATAGACTCCGTTTTAACCTTCTCAAGGACCGGGCGTAGCCACACTCGGTTCAACTAAAGTTGGAGAAACTGACACCCGCCAGCCACCTGTGTGCAAAGCACGGCGGTAGAACCAGTCTCGCGTAAGCGTACGCGTAATGTCGGTCCGGGCCGCTTCATCCAACAATACCGCTGAACCAAAGTATGACATGCTGGTAGGCAGTATGACTTGTATCGTCCACAACTCACTTGTGTTCTACTCGTGCAAAACATCAAACCATAAAAACCAGGCTCTGATACCACTGTTGGGGAACATAGTAATTTCAAAAAATTTCCTACGCACACGCAAGATCATGGTGATGCATAGCAACGAGAGGGGAGAGTGTTTTCTACATACCCTCGTAGACCGAAGCGGAAGCGTTGACACAGCGTAGAGGAAGTAGTCGTACGTCCTCCTCCCGATCCAACCGATCCCAGCATCGTTACTCCGGTGTCTCCGAGTTCTTAACACACGTACAGCTCGATGACGTCCCCGGGTTCCGATCCAGCAAAATCTCCGGGGATGAGTTCCGTCAGCACGACGGCGTGGTGACGATCTTGATGTACTACCGACGCAGGGCTTCGCCTAAGCACCGCGACAATACTACCGAGGTGGAATATGGTGGAGGGGGGCACCGCACACGGCTAAAGAACGATCTCAAGGATCAACTTGTGTGTCTAGAGGTGCCCCCCTGCCCCTATATATAAAGGGGGAGAGGAGGAGGGTCCGGCCAAGGGGAGGAGGCGCGCCCTAGGGGGGCAATCCTACTCCAAGTAGGTTTGCCCCCCTTTTCCTATTAGGAGTAGGAGAGGGAAGGAAGAAAGGGGAGAGAAGAAGGAAAGGGGGGCCGGCCCCCTCCCCAATTCAGATTGGGCTTGTGGGGGGCGCGCCCCCTTCCTTGCTCCTTCTCCCTTCTTTCCACTAAGGCCCAATAAGGCCCATATACTTACCGGGGGGTTCCGATAACCTCCCGATGCTCCGGTATAGTCCCAATCTCATCCGGAACCTTTCCCGTGTCCAAATATATCCGTCCAATATATCAATCTTTACGTCTCGACCATTTCGAGACTCTTCGTCATGTCCGTGATCTCATCCGGGACTCCGAACTCCTTCGGTACATCAAAATGCATAAACTCATAATAACTGTCATCGTAACCTTAAGCGTGCGGACCCTACGGTTCGAGAATAATGTAGACATGACCGAGACACGTCTCCGGTCAATAACCAATAGCGGGACCTGGATGCCCATATTGGTTCCTACACATTCTACGAAGATCTTTATCGGTCAGACCGCATAACAACATACGTTGTTCCCTTTGTCCATCGGTATGTTACTTGCCCGAGATTCGATCGTCGGTATCCAATACCTAGTTCAATCTCGTTACCGGCAAGTCTCTTTAATCGTTCCGTAATACATCATCCCGCAACTAACTCATTGGTTGCAATGCTTGCAAGGCTTATATGATGTGCATTACCGAGAAGGCCCTGAGATACCTCTCCGACATTCGGAGTGACAAATCCTAATCTCGAAATACGCCAACCCAACAAATACTTTCGGAGACACCTGTAGAGCACCTTTATAATCACCCAGTTACGTTGTGACGTTTGGTAGCACACAAAGTGTTCCTACGGTAAACGGGAGTTGCATAATCTCATAGTCAAAGGAACATGTATAAGTCATGGATAAAAGCAATAGCAACATACTAAACGATCGGGTGCTAAGCTAGTGGAATGGGTCATGTCAATCAGATCATTCAACTAATGATGTGACCTTGTTAATCAAATGACAACTCCTTTGTCTATGGTTAGGAAACTTAACCATCTTTGATTAACAAGCTAGTCAAGTAGAGGCATACTAGTGACACTCTGTTTGTCTATGTATTCACACATGTATTATGTTTCCGGTTAATACAATTCTAGCATGAATAATAAACATTTATCATGATATGTAAGGAAATAAATAATAACTTTATTATTGCCTCTAGGGCATATTTCCTTCACTTCCGCGGTGCGCAAGCGCACCCCGCCGTTTCCGCGCACGGTTGCAGCCTCTCGCGCGCCAGCCTGCCCCGGCGCCTCCACTGGTTTGGGCAGGCGCCCAAATGGGCTGACACCCGCAGCGCCATTCGCCCGATGCCCGGCGCCCGTTAGGCCCCTCTAGGCCACAGACACATGGGGCCCGCCCCTGGAACGTTAAAAAAAGGAGATAAAAAATAATAAATTAATTAATTAATTAACTTAATTAATCCTATTTAGTTAACCTATTTAACTATTGTTAATTAATTAAACATCAATTAGATTAGTTAAACCCTAATTAGAATAAACAGAGTATGACACGCGGGACCCACACGTCAGTTTGACCAGTCAACACCTCTGTTGACTGCTGACGTCAGCAAACACTATTATGGATAATGTTGGATTAAATTAATTAGATAAATTCTAAAAATGATTTTAAAACTTTAGAAAGTCATATAAAATAAACCGTAGCTCGGATCAAAAACCTTTGTACATGAAAGTTGCTTAGAACGACGAGACGAATCCGAATGCGCAACCCGTTCCTCTGCCACACATCCCTAGCATAGCGAACACGTAACTTTGCCCCTCCGGTTCATCTGCCCGAAAACGCGAAACACCGGGGATACTTTCCCGGATGTTTCCCCCTTCATCGGTATCACCTACTACCGCGTTAGGGCACACCGAACACCGCGTATTGTCTTGTTACACTTTGTGATGCTTTGATTTCTCTGTTATTTATTGTGTTCCCCCTCCGTTACTTCTTTTCGTTAGACCCCGAGACTGCCGGCGACCCCCAGTTCGACTACGGAGTTGACGACCCCTTCTTCTTGCCAGAGCAACCAGGCAAGCCCCCCCTTTGATCACCAGATATCGCCTATTCTTCTCTATACTACTTGCATTAGAGTAGTGTAGCATGTTACTGTTCGGTTACTCCTATTCTGCTGCATAGCCTGTCATTATTGCTACAGTCATTGATACCCTACCCGCAATCCTAAATGCTTAGTATAGGATGCTAGTTTATCATCATTGGCCCTACATTCTTGTCAGTCTGCCTTGCTATACTATTGGGCTGTGATCACTCAGGAGGTGATCACGGGTATATACTATACATACATACATATTATACAGATGGTGACTAAAGTCGGGTCAGCTCATTGAGTACCCGCAAGTGATTCCGATGTGGGGGCTGAAAGGACAGGTGGCTCCATCCCGGTAGAGGTGGGCTTGGGTTCCCGACGGCCCCCGACTGTTGCTTTGTGGCGGAGCGACAGGGGAGGTTAAGACCACCTAGGAGAGAGGTGGGCCTGGCCCTGTTCGGCGTTCGCGGATACTTAACACGCTTAACGAGATCTTGGTATTTGATCTGAGTCTGGCTACTGGCCTATACGCACTAACCAACTACGCGGGAACAGTTATGGGCACTCGGCGTCGTGGTATCAGCCGAAGCCTTCGTGACGTCAGCAACTGAGCGGCGCGCGCCGGATTGGAACGTAAGCCTGCTCTTGTATTAAGGGGGCTAGTTCTGCTTGCGGCCGCGTACGCAACATGCAGGTGTGCAATGGGCGATGGGCCCAGACCCCTGCGCGCATAGGATTTAGACCGGCGTGCTGACCTCTCTGTTGTGCCTAGGTGGGGCTGCGACGTGTTGATCTTCCGAGGCCGGGCATGACCCAGGAAAGTGTGTCCGGCCAAATGGGATCGAGCGTGTTGGGTTATGTGGTGCACCCCTGCAGGGAAGTTAATCTATTCGTATAGCCGTGATCTTCGGTAACAGGACGACTTGGAGTTGTACCTTGACCTTATGACAACTAGAATCGGATACTTAATAAAACACACCCTTCCAAGTGCCAGATACAACCCGGTGATTGCTCTCTAACAGGGCGACGAGGAGAGGATCGCCGGGTAGGTTTATGCTATGCGATGCTACTTGGAGGACTTCAATCTACTCTCTTCTACATGTTGCAAGACGGAGGATGCCAGAAGCGTAGTCTTCGATAGGACTAGCTATCCCCCTCTTATTCTGGCATTCTGCAGTTCAGTCCATTGATATGGCCTCCATAAACATATACCCATGCATATGTAGTGTAGCTCCTTGCTTGCGAGTACTTTGGATGAGTACTCACGATTGCTTTCTCCCCCCTTTTCCCCCTTTCCTTTCTTTCTGGTTGTCGCAACCAGATGCTGGAGTCCAGGAGCCAGACGCCACCGTCGACGACGACTCCTACTACGCTGGAGGTGCCTACTACTACGTGCAGCCCGCTGACGATGTAGGAGTAGTTAGGAGGATCCCAGGCAGGAGGCCTGCGCCTCTTTCGATTGTATCCCAGTTTGTACTAGCCATCTTATGGCAAACTTGTTTAACTTATGTCTGTACTCAGATATTGTTGCTTCCGCTGACTCGTCTATGATCGAGCACTTGTATTCGAGCCCTCGAGGCCCCTGGCTTGTATTATGATGCTTGTATGACTTATTTATGTTTTTAGAGTTGTGTTGTGATATCTTCCCGTGAGTCCCTGATCTTGATCATACACGTTTGCGTGCATGATTAGTGTATGATTGAATCGGGGGCGTCACAAGTTGGTATCAGAGCCGACTGCCTGTAGGAATCCCCTTTCCAACTCCTTGGTCGAAGTTGAGTCTAGTCGATGAAACTTGTTTTGCTAACATGGCTGTGCGGCCCATGGGCCCACGTCGCCATTGGGTGGTATTAGGATCTTTTATTCCTCGACCTATACTCTGGGACTCTGATCTCTCTTCTATTCGGGTTAAATGATTTTGCAAAAAAAAAACTAACTTTAGGTTCTCGAAAATACTTTCTCCCGGAGAGCCCCTCACTCCCGATGATCGTTTGCTACTCCAGAAGATTCCGAAGATACTCGTTGAAGTTCTCTCGAGACTTTGTGCCCACTTCTTTTGCAATTCCCTACCACCGATAAATCCTTATGGATAACTTATTACCCTTGCCATTCTTACATTCATCCCTAGCTGCTCTTGTTATTACAAGATGCATCGAATTGTTCTTCGTCTTTTAAGAATCTTTTGAGCCATTGCATTGCAGATCTTTGCCACATGAATACCCCCTATGGATAATTCCTCACGCTTATCGAGTATCCGTTCTTCCACCGTTGTTCATGTGTTCCACAATGGTCTTCGAAATACTATTCGATCCTCCAAAAATCCTTAGTAGCTTATTGCTCTGCAATACTTGTCTGCTTGCATTGTGGATGCTTTCCATATGTCTGGCAATATTCGTTAGCATCCTTAGGCACCGCCATTTTGATCCTATTGATTCAACATGAATGCGAATGCACGCAATCATCAGTTGATCCTTTTAAATTATCTTTCCGACTCAGACGTCACTTTAAACATGAGCTTGATCTCGACCAATCAAATTGTTATCGATTTTACCCCTAAGCTTACTCAACCTATCCATCCTTAATCAGAGCATTTGCTTCTGATCCTTTGATTTGGTAATCATAATTCCTTTACATGTGAGCTTTGAATTAGTCAGTTGCTTCTATAATCCAATGCCTTCGCATTGTTTCTTCCTCTGGTTGTGTGCCGATACTCACATCAGTTTCACTATGGACCGCCGGATCCTTTGTTGAAATATCATCCGACAGTGTCCTTCGTATACAAAAACCTCAAGAAGTTCTTTCCTGGTACATAATGCCTTGGGTAAATTGTATCCTCTGTTTTTGTCAACCATGCTCTACTATCGAGCTTGTATTATTTACTATTAAAGCTTGTGGTTTATGCTTCCACGATACCCTAACGGGTTGAACCTATGCCTTTTCTAATCTGTGTGAACCCGGAAACTACTACGGGTCATACTCCACTGATGTTATGTCAGATAAAATTTCAACACTACAACTTTGTCGAAGGCGAGAAGTGAGTGAAAGGTTATGCATTAGAGAAGTGTGAGTCGACCTTGAACCTTTGTGTTCATGCCCATGGACACGATGTAGATCCTATCATGGAAGCTTCTTGAAATAATAACTATTCCCTTGGTATAAGTTCATCTTATATCTGGGATTTGATCATTTATGATCGTGGTTTCCGACCATGTTCTCCTTTAAATACCATTTCTTGTGCAAGTTTAAGCACTTGTCTTCTACAGAGTAATACCCCAGTCCAACCTCTACTTTGATTTGTCGTCGAGTATTACCCCCTGGTATCTCAAGATTATCACGGAACTGCATAACTTCTTATGAGTTCTTCATCAAGTGCTACATTCTCATTGATTCCAATTTTTCACGGGCTCTGAGTTATTTAACACTCAAAGACACCGATAACTGACTCGAGTCCGCATCACGATTAAGCAACTCTTGGTAACCTTCATTACTTACGAGTTTGAACTCAATCACGTCATTCCTAGCCTATTTGGCTATATCCTTGTCGTGCCGATTTTAACTGTGCTACCTGGTCCTCTTCCCAGAGCATAATTTTTGACGATGAGCTAAGCTTACGTCGATCTTCCTCATCATATCATTTTGCTTTGGACAACAAGCTTGATTTTGAGTTTGTGTCGTACGCATGGTTCCAATAACCTTTTGCTTCATAATTCCTTTGACTTGATGTTATCGCCAATCGATTACATCTTCATGAAATCTCTCGACAAATGTGTCGTGATCATCATCAACATTTTAACTCCTTCCAGGATACCAATCGAATTCATGATGGGAAATACCATCCTTCCCTCGATGATTTGTGTTATCATCGACCACTTTATTGCCTTCCGTTCAACACAAACTTTTTCGTGTTTTGTGTATACCTTGAGATCCTTGCTCCCCAGCATTTGTTCTTCTTTACCTTGGAGTATTACCTTCTTTTATGTCAAGAATGTCGTTAGAATTTCACCACGTCTTGAGAGTTCTTGGTATTGTGATAACTTCTCACCCTCACCATTCTTTCTTGGTCCTCGTGTTGATTCCAACCGGGGTACCCACAAGTGAACGGTGTTGTTTGGATTCTGCCCTTCTAGCAGCCCTCTTGCTTTGAAGTTAATGGTTGACCGTTCATCCTTAGCCTATTGATTATTGAATCACCATTCCGACATTGGTCGTGCAACCCAGCCCATATTCGGGTGCACCTTTCAACCAATGTTTAATTGTGTATGTTTTCCTCGAGCATACATCATTATACCATTTGATCTAACAAATGTTATCTCCTTGTTCACATAATTGTGGAAATCCATCTTTTGTTAAATCTCGATGAATTGCCGATGATTCCATCGGAGCCCAATGCTAAATGTTTCTTACTCAATTATCCAGACACTGTTGTATGGGTAATGTCATGAAGTTTCTCTCCCCTTACCTAAAGGGTTTTCTACTTTGTATCCTGTCTTGCATATCATGCCTTACTTGTCCGTGGGAAGGATATACCCATGGGATATGTGTTCTAACACGTTTTCCTTTCCATTGTTCTGTCTAATCTGATAATGATATAATCCTTTCCATTGTTTGGTTTAACCTTTCTGGTGATCTATAAGATCTAAGCAGTAATATTTTCCTGCTTACAAAAACACCTCGGCGTACCACCTTATCAGTCAGACCCTGTTACTATTGTTGATGACATTCGGTAACCACCGATGGACGGGAACTTTGCCTATTGGTCCGCCTCGTTCAGCGAGCAGGAAAATGGTTCTCTTCGTCCCTCGCCCTTAGTATCGATGTTGTTGCCGACATAACTAACAGGCTAACCTCTCGCATGCCTTGCTATTGTGACCATGCAAGATGTCAGCCCCCCTTCCTACCTTTAACCCACATGGTGGGCCCATAACCCACAGTTCCCAGGATCGAAACTTGACTCTCCTGCACCCCCTGTTCCCAAGGTTCTTCCTCGCGTATGGCCTCGTATGTAATTCACGAGCCACCTTCCGAGAGATCATCAAATCTGTTACCGGACGCAATACTTAGTCCCGATTGCTTTGAGCCCTTTTCAAGCCCCGTTCAGGCAGCGAACGGTTGCCTGCTCGCTCGAAACTTCCCATGAAACCTCATTACTTGCTCTCATATTTACTTAAGTTTCAATTGGAGAGTTACTTTCCGCCACCTTCCCCGATGTTATCGACCAGATAGTCAACCTTGTAGAGGTTCGTTCTCCCGGAATAACCCCCTTATTCTTTCGTAAGTACGATGGAACCCCCAAGGAAAGGATGTCGACTTCATCTTGATGACCTGAAGCAGAAAAATGAAGACATCAATATAATGGATCGACCACTTTGAGAGGAGCAACCAAGACCGAGAAGATTCGTTAGAATTTCGTAAACAAACGTTTCCCCCTTAGACCCTCTTAAATCTCGGGACGAGATTTGTTGTAGTGGAGGAGAATTGTGACGCCCGGGTATTTACCTACAGTAATTCCCTGCTAATGATGCCACGTCACTTCGATTACTTTCGCTAATCTCGTGTTAGTTCAGAACCGATTCAAATTCATATTCAAAATCAAGCAAACAATAAATGTTTTCAAAAGTCAAAACTAAAATATTCTAAATGTGACAAATAATTCATAAGTAATGTTGGTGGAGAAACCACATTTTTATAAAAGGTCTAAATGCATTTAATTAATTAAAACAGTAGGTAAGACAAATACATAAATGCCTTGGTATTTTATAAAATACTAAACTATATTATTTGGGGGTTAAACCTTTTGTGGCAGAGGTATAATTAGTGTTACTATTTAAGGTACAACTTTTATGTTTTATAAAACTAGAATAAAATAAACAGTAAAAGAAAAAGAACAAAACAGAAAAAAAAAGACAAAAGAAATTAAAATCCCCCCCCCCCCGCTGGGCCTCGGCCCAGCTGGCCACTGGGCAAGCCAGGCCGGCCCAGGCCGCCCCCCACTCCCCCATAACTCCCTGGGCGACCAAACCCTAACCCCCCAACGCACCCACTCCCTCCCACGATGCCACTCCCTCTCCCCCTCCCGATCCAATCTGGATCGAGGCGAAACCCCCACTCCACCTCGCTCTCTTCCCCTCCCCCTCGATCTGGATCGAGATCGGGGGGCTCGCCCATCGCTCGATGCCGAAGCCCTCTCGCCGGCGCCGCCCGTATCCAACCCCGTCGCCCTTCGCCCGAGCCGACCGCGTCGCCCATCGCCCCCGATGCCGCTGGACCCCGCCGTTGTCGGAGCTGCCCCGCCGTCCTCCTCTTCGACTCCTTCCCGCCGGACCTCCTCCTCTACGACGCCTCGTCCCCGTCCTCCTCCACAACGGCTCCACCGAGCCTCGCCGCCCCTCTTCCCTCCATCGATCGTGAGCGAACCCCCCCTCCTCTGTGCCTTCCTCACGCACGGCCCTCCCCCCGCCTCGTCCGGTCACCCCGTGTCGCGCCTAGCCACCCCGCGCGCGTGTGCCCTTGCCTACTCTACGCACGGGCGCCATCGTCACCGCGTTCATCCCCTGCTCCAGCTCGCACATCGGCGCCCCGACCGTGCCCTGCCTGCCGAGCCCACATCCCGCGGCCGAGCCGCCTGGCTCCGCCGCGTGCACGCCGCACGCACACGCGCCCTCGATGTGCCTCTCCTGCTGCTGCTGTTTCCGCGGTGCGCAAGCGCACCCCGCCGTTTCCGCGCACGGTTGCAGCCTCTCGTGCGCCAGCCTGCCCCGACGCCTCCACTGGTTTGGGCAGGCGCCCAAACGGGTTGACGCCCGCAGCGCCATTCACCCGATGCCCGGCGCCCGTTAGGCCCCTCTAGGCCACAGACACATGGGGCCCGCCCCTGGAACGTTAAAAAAAGGAGATAAAAAAATAATAAATTAATTAATTAATTAACTTAATTAATCCTGTTTAGTTAACCTATTTAAATATTGTTAATTAATTAAACATCAATTAGATTAGTTAAACCCTAATTAGAATAAACAGAGTATGACACGCGGGACCCACACGTCAGTTTGACCAGTCAACACCTCTATTGACTGCTGACGTCATGCTGACGTCAGCAAACACTATTCTGGATAATGTTGGATTAAATTAATTAGATAAATTCTAAAAATGATTTTAAAACTTTAGAAAGTCATATAAAATAAACCGTAGCTCGGATCAAAAACCTTTGTACAGCAAAGTTGCTTAGAACGACGAGACGAATCCGAATGCGCAGCCCGTTCGTCTGCCACACGTCCCTAGCATAGCAAACACGTAACTTTTCCCCTCCGGTTCATCTGCCCGAAAACGCGAAACACCGGGGATACTTTCCCGGATGTTTCCCCCTTCATCGGTATCACCTACTACCGCGTTAGGGCACACCGAACACTGCGTATTGTCTTGTTACGCTTTGTGATGCTTTGATTTCTCTGTTATTTATTGTGTTCCCCCTTCGTTACTTCTTTCCGGTAGACCCCGAGACTGCCGGCGACCCCCAGTTCGACTACGGAGTTGACGACCCCTTCTTCTTGCCAGAGCAACCAGGCAAGCACCCCCCCCTTGATCACCAGATATCGCCTATTCTTCTCTATACTGCTTGCATTAGAGTAGTGTAGCATGTTACTGTTCGGTTACTCCTATTCTGCTGCATAGCCTGTCATTGTTGCTACAGTCATTGATACCCTACCCGCAATCCTAAATGCTTAGTATAGGATGCTAGTTTATCATCATTGGCCCTACATTCTTGTCAGTCTGCCTTGCTATACTATTGGGCCGTGATCACTCAGGAGGTGATCACGGGTATATACTATACATACATACATATTATACAGATGGTGACTAAAGTCGGGTCAGCTCATTGAGTACCCGCAAGTGATTCCGATGTGGGGGCTGAAAGGACAGGTGGCTCCATCCCGGTAGAGGTGGGCTTGGGTTCCCGACGGCCCCCGACTGTTGCTTTGTGGCGGAGCGACAGGGGAGGTTGAGACCACCTAGGAGAGAGGTGGGCCTGGCCCTATTCGGCGTTCGCGGATACTTAACACGCTTAACGAGATCTTGGTATTTGATCTGAGTCTGGCTACTGGCCTATACGCACTAACCAACTACGCGGGAACAGTTATGGGCACTCGGCGTCGTGGTATCAGCCGAAGCCTTCGTGACGTCAGCAACTGAGCGGCGCGCGCCGGATTGGAACGTAAGCCTGCTCTTGTATTAAGGGGGCTAGTTCTGCTTGCGGCCGCGTACGCAACATGCAGGTGTGCAATGGGCGATGGGCCCAGACCCCTGCGCGCATAGGATTTAGACCGGCGTGCTGACCTCTCTGTTGTGCCTAGGTGGGGCTGCGACGTGTTGATCTTCCGAGGCCGGGCATGACCCAGGAAAGTGTGTCCGACCAAATGGGATCGAGCGTGTTGGGTTATGTGGTGCACCCCTGCAGGGAAGTTAATCTATTCGAATAGCCGTGATCTTCGGTAACAGGACGACTTGGAGTTGTACCTTGACCTTATGACAACTAGAACCGGATACTTAATAAAACACACCCTTCCAAGTGCCAGATACAACCCGGTGATTGCTCTCTAACAGGGCGACGAGGAGAGGATCGCCGGGTAGGTTTATGCTATGCGATGCTACTTGGAGGACTTCAATCTACTCTCTTCTACATGTTGCAAGACGGAGGCTGCCAGAAGCGTAGTCTTCGATAGGACTAGCTATCCCCCTCTTATTCTGGCATTCTGCAGTTCAGTCCACTGATATGGCCTCCTTACACATATACCCATGCATATGTAGTGTAGCTCCTTGCTTGCGAGTACTTTGGATGAGTACTCACGGTTGCTTTCTCCCCCCTTTTCCCCCTTTCCTTTCTTTCTGGTTGTCGCAACCAGATGCTGGAGTCCAGGAGCCAGACGCCACTGTCGACGATGACTCCTACTACGCTGGAGGTGCCTACTACTATGTGCAGCCCGCTGACGACGACCAGGAGTAGTTAGGAGGATCCCAGGCAGGAGGCCTGCGCCTTTTTCGATTGTATCCCAGTTTGTGCTAGCCATCTTATGGCAAACTTGTTTAACTTATGTCTGTACTCAGATATTGTTGCTTCCGCTGACTCGTCTATGATCGAGCACTTGTATTCGAGCCCTCGAGGCCCCTGGCTTGTATTATGATGCTTGTATGACTTATTTATGTTTTTAGAGTTGTGTTGTGATATCTTCCCGTGAGTCCCTGATCTTGATCCTACACGTTTGCGTGCATGATTAGTGTACGATTGAATCGGAGGCGTCACAAGTAGGTAATGTCATGATATGTGATTGTTGTTGCTCCCATTTACCTTTCTGTTCATGCTTGTTGGTGTATGGTGTTCTGAATGGCTATAACCCGTCATTACACGTAAATTTGATTAAGGCAATGACATATTCATGAAGCACTGGACTAAAAGCCACTGGGAAGTTATATAAACAAATGACAGCTGCCAAGAGCCATAGGAGAAATAGGGACCAAAGAGAAAAGCACGTTTCAGGAGCTAAACCCTCAAAATGGTCCTTCTCCTTCTACAAAAAATTCTCAGTGAAAAACAAAGGTAATAATAAGGTTTCATCTTCAAATTTTTAATTTCTGCATCGAAAAATTCCTGCACAAAATTACATGGTCATTACTAAAAGGGGCAGGGTTATTCAGGATATGTGATTGTTGTTGCTTCTTTTTTACGTTCCAGTTCATGGTTGTATGGCATTCTGAGTGGCTAAAGTTATGTGATTTCGTGAGATATGAAATGTTCATAACCATGCATTGAATGAATGTAAAGAACTTCACAGAGTTCTATAACTTCTTGCCTCTTTTCCTTTTTTGTAATTTGCATATGCAAGAACTGAAGCACCTCTGTCATTGGCACATGTGCTTGCTGATGCTCCGCTATGTCTCTTTTCCTCATGTCGCCTTGTTCGCGCACCACACGGTTCAGCATCAAGATTAAATTTGGATAGAGGATGGGACTTGAGCAGGCTCGGTTTCTTGGTAGCTAAAGATGGTGATTTGTTTGGCAGTTTCTTGGTAGTCTAAAAAAAACATGAATTACCTCTTGCTCTTCACTAACTCATATTTCATTGTTTAGCTACAAAATGTTTTGTTGAATTGCTACCGGAGAAGGTCAATGACTTGGTATGTCCACCAGACCATCAGTGATAGATTAGTCTCTCGTGCCTTAAATATGAGGTGATATATCTTCTTCTAGATGCAGGAATTCCTTTTACTGGTATGAAGAGAACACTACAGTTTCCTAGGTAATTTTTTTATGAGGCTTGTTTTATTTCAAACTGGCCAATTGTTTTGCCATCGTATACATGATGTTGCCCGTCTATCTCTATGTGTCATGCCCAATATGCGATCTTATCCCAGATGAACTCGAAGGTCCCACCAAGGATAGGAGCACATATTGAAGATGCTTTGCAAGGTGGATATCATTACATCATATTGTATACATAATACATGGGTATGCACACAAAGGCATACAAATGCCACGTGAATACATCAAACATCATACATAAGAGCATCATCCGACTACGGATGAAAACAAACGGAAAACACGAACGACATCCACCCTGCTAGCCCAATCTGCCGACCAGGAACCTATCCCCTGATCGAAGAAGAAGTGGAAGAAGAACTCCAAAACAAGCAAGCATCGCTCTCACGTCAGATCATCGCATTACCTGTACATGCAGCTGTTGTTGTAGTAATCTGTGAGCCACGAGGACTCGGCAATCCTATTACCATGGTTATCAAGACTAGCAAAGTTTAATGGGTATGGAATGGATAAGTGATGAGGTTGCAGCAGCACTAAGCATTGTATGGTGGCTAACTTACGAGTACAAGAGTAAGAAGAGTAAACTACGCATAACGGTCACAAACTAGTAATGATCAATAAGTGATCCTGAACTACTTAAGAGTCAAACATAACCCCAGCGTGTTCTATTCCCGAACTCCCTCGAAAACATAAACAATATGTTTGACTTAAGAGTCAAACATATCACTACGATCACGGTTACGCATGCAGTTGATGTATTTTATTTTGGATCTGGTGTCAAGTTCTCCACAACCGAATATTATAAATTTCAAAGTCGCCACATAACCGCGGGCACGACTTCCAAAAAGATTTAACCCTGCAGGGGTGCCGCAACTTAGCCCATCATAATCTCTAACGATCCATGAAGGAAAAACCTCCATCTCGAGACAACCCGATCATGCTCGAAATCCCGGTGCACAAGACATTTCGACAATGGTAAAACAAAACCAGCAAGACCTCCCAACGTGCCGACACCCCGATAGGAGCCGCGCATATCTCGTCTCAGGCCACGGTCGGATGAGCTAAGCTTACAGTCGTTGAGACCCAAGTTGCCAAGGGGGCACCGCAAGGTGCTCTGTTTTGGACCAACACTCCTGAGGAGCACTGGCCCGGGTTGTTGATTAATTATCCTCAGGGTCCGAAAAGTCCCTATGCAAGTTTTAGTTGTTATTAGGCAAATGCTAAAACCAAAGTTGGGCCTTGCTGAAAGAGTTTTATTCAAAGTGAATTGTCAAGAGGGCCCATAAACCCCGATCGTGTTAGGAACGCAAATCAAGAAATATAACACCGGTATGATGAAAACTAGGACGGCAAGAGTGGAACAAAACACCAGGCAAAAGACCAAGCCTTCCACCCTTTACCAAGTATATAGATGCATTGATTAAATTAGAGATATTATGATATCCCAAGATATCCATGTCCCAAACATGGAACAACCTGGACTACACATGCAACTAGCAACACTTTGCTGGGATGGTAGAAAAGGTTAGAGGTTGTATCATCGCAATTTTGGAGGCTGGACAAACAAGTGGTAGGTAGCGCGACATAGCGATAACATCTAGACAACTAGAAAAGCAAATATAGTAGTGATATCCAAGGTAATGGTCATCTTGCCTGAAATCCCGCTCGAAAGAAGATCGAGTCCCTGAAGTAGACGAACCAACATAGCCGAACGCATCCTCACAATCGCAACGTTACCGGAACTATCGAGAAGAAGCACAACCGAAAAGAAGCAAACAACACGGTAAACCAACGAGCATAAACATGGCAGGATGCACAATCAAGTATGATGCATGTCCGGTTTAGTGAGGCATGGCATGGCAAAATACAACAAACAATACTACAAATTAAGTGTAGCTCAATATGCAATGAGTTGCATATTAACGAGACACCACATTCAAGTATTTAGTTTGCTCTCACTTATGTATATGACAAGATTAAATGTTGGTTAACATGGTAAGACGTGAAACATATGTAATCTACCTATCTAGGCAAGTTTAAATGAGGCCAGAAACAACAAACAAACAATTCCGGAAAATCCCCATGTGCAGTTTTCGAATTTGGTACTGATCTGCACAAAACATTATGTTAAAATTGTTAAACTGCAAATTAAAGTGCACCATGATGATCTACACATTTTTGTAGACCATTTACATATGTAGTTAATTTGATTCGGAGCTACGGTTATATAGTAATTAAATAAACCATTGTAGCATGTCCTTTATGCAAAATAATGCAAATAGCAATTTTAAACATTTTTAACATGGATGAAAGTTGAATATTATGACACTACATGAAATTCTACACATTTTACATATAAGGTTTGTTTTAATACGATGCACGGTTAATTAATTATGAGCATTACAAAACAGTGGCAAATCTGTAATTATGCAATGCACTAGAAAATAACTAAATCCACAGGCAGGAAAAAAACATGCACGTGCCCGAAGCATCACAGTGCAGCGGCCCAGTTGTGGGATTAGGCCCAAGCGGCCATGTGTGTGTGCGTGTAGACGATCTAGAACAGAGAAACATCAATAAAAAAAAAGGAATGGAGCGGACCTGGGATCGAACACAGGACCTCCTGGACTCGATGCACGCCCTGAAGAACGCGGGATAGGAGAGTGTTGGTGATAAAAGTGGGGCTAGGGTTTACATGAAGAAGAACAAGGGCTTGATCTGGGGGAGCCAAAATTGGTGTAAAAAAGTTGTGCTCTCGGGGATTTTATTCCAGGTCGACTGGGTACAGCTCTGTGTCCAAAGCCATTACACTGCTGCTGCTCGTTCGATCAAATGGAGGCGCTGCTGCCTTTGGAGCAACATTAAAGCCAGGCCTTCCTCACCATGGACGCACGGTGGACATGGCCGGCGACGGGAGCCAACACCAGCGGCTGCTGCGGCTTCAGGTCACCGGCGGGGCTGCAGAAACATGCATAGGTGCGCGCGTGCATGCGGGGAGCGGAGGAAAGAGGCCAGAGCTCGAGCATCGAGCTGGAGCTCGTCTCGGCTGCGGCGCACAGCGATGCAGGGGCGAACATGGCGCGGCGAGCGAGCGGCAAGCAGGCAGGTGCGCACGCGGGTACAAATGCGTGACAGGCGGGCCCGGAGGAGCAAAGGCCAGGCACGGGCTGGAATAAGGTGGCTGCTGCTGGACTGCGCTGAGCTTCCCAGGTAAGTTTTCTTCTATTCTGCTTCTCTGTTTAACAGATATAAACATATATATATATATATATATATATATATATATATATATATATATATATATATATGTTCCTGGGAAAATAGATTATGCAACCATTGAATAAAATAATTGGGCAAATTTTAGAGACTTGAAATTTAGACAAGTTGGAAGTTAATCCAAACATGTATAAATCCAAAGTCCAACCAATGCACATCCAAATGGACTGAGATTTGGAGGAGTGGTTGTTGACATGGTCTAGGATTTGCGGAAAATTAGTGAACATTTTAATGGGGCAGGAACAAATGTCACTTAAATTAAATAGGTAGAATTGAAAGAAAGAAGCTAGTGATGAGGTTCTGGACTTGTAGATGATTGTTGGTTGGAATGAGCAAAAAATGCAATAGTGGTAGATGGAGAGAAAGAGAGGGAGTTCACACAAGATCACACAAAAATAAATATGCAAACACCAGAGCAGAGATGATCATGATGCATGATGCAAAACGAAATAAAGCCAACATACATCACAAGCAAAACAAGCACGAACATAACACGATAATAATGGAGGTCTCGGACTTGGGCTGTCACACTATGATAGTAAGTTTCCTGTGTCACTATAGTGATTCTAACACAAGGATGATAATTGATACATTGATTTTGGTATGACCCTCATTAGAAGACAGCAAAAATCATATTTCTGTCAATCTATAACTTTTCACTGGTTTCCTAGATTTAGACTACTTCCCGAGAAATGATCTTGTAATCTTACTAATGAGATGTTATTTTCCAATTTAGGGTAAAGCGAACAAGCATGCGTGAAAATGATCTATGTGGAGCTATTACCATAGGAGGTCTGATCTGATTACTGAAGCTGCACAGAACCTAGCATTCTTGTGTGTTCATTTAGACATGCTTCTAGGCAAGAATCACATGCTGATCTCTCTATGTAGGACTGTACGTTTAGACACGCTTCTTGTTGTATGCACACACATATACATATTCAATACAAGCAATATCATAAAGAAAAAGGGTTTAGATCTGTAGTGATATATGTGAAAGCATACATATTTTTGCAAAAGAAAAAGGGAATTGTAAATCTGCCATGTCTTACAACAGAAATCATGCTCCCATCTGAATTTAAAATATGCTACTTGTCCATAAATTTGTTAATCGAATAGTTTGGCTCAGGAGAGTGACATCTATGCAGGTTAGCACATCTCAAATTGAATTTACAGGTGATCGATCCATAGAGATGAAGTGTTTGTCAAATTGCTTGCAAGGGTGCTTATAATTTTACAGGATGTCGCTGAGCTTGCACGGCTTCCCGGTCTCCCTCTCAGCAGAGGGTCTTGACCACATGTTTCCCCTTGTTTCCTGTTGCAGGCAACACTTTGTTAGAAAAGAGGCAATACCTTACTACACTTGTTGACACTTGATCCTTAAAATTTATGAATTCAACGAAAATTTTGACTGAACTATTGTTATGCTAAATTGTGTACTGAACTTTATTGAAATGCTTAGGATTTTCTGTCTACAAAATCAGTATGTGTAATAACTAGGTATTTATATTAGCAAAGTAAATACTCTGGTCCATAACAACTAAGCCTTTATATCCTATAGGTACAAAAGCTAGATTCAACTAAATCAATGATTTCCTGTTATTACAGGTGTAGTGTATTAGTAATGCGTTGGTGACCGAAACAACTTCTTAAATAACTAGAAGGTCACAGGAAGGGTTTTTTATATGGTGCTTCAATCGAAGCAATGGTTCTTGTTTTTTACTGAACCAAGAGGACTGTGCGCTCTGGACGAGGTTGCTGCTATTTGTCATTCTGGGCGTAATAACTCTGGCTAAGTAATGGAAGTGTTTGTTCCGCAAAAAAAGAGGACTGTGCGATGCCTAGGATCAAAGAGCGTTATATCGACTTACGTAGGACACTTCTTGTCATTGTACTAGATCATAAACTTGCTAAATTTCTATATTACCTGAAGTGCATAGCTTACTTTCTGTTTGTCCTTAAAAAAAACTTGCTCCAGTGTTGGGCACCTTTCTTTGATTTATGTGACATCAAATATATGCATCCATGTGAAGTTGGAACAAATTGTTGATAATAACACACACTACTACATCTTCAAATTTTAGGCTGCTGTATCTTTCTCCTTTAACTCCCCACCATTTTTATTACATTTTTCATGGCGCCGGATCAAGACCATGAGCAAGGTAACAGGAGTGGTCACAACATCAGCAGCAAACCTTTCAAAGATGTGAGGGCTGCAATGCACATTACTATTGGTGTCATATGGATGATACCCAGAAGTATTTTTTTAAATGCATGGTTGGCAATTTCCAAGAGGAAATGGCAAGCCCTCACGCATCGATACCCTTTCTCTGAATGCTATCCTGGCCAGAATGATAATTTTGTTGTTTGCTTGTTCCTGTAGGCCGTACCACAGAGGTTTGTGAAGAATTTCAAAGGCCGGATCTATAAAGCTATCAAGCTAGAAGCTCCTTAGTTGTAGTTCAGATCATAGGCTTGCTATAATTCTCTTTTACGATTAAGAATTTTAGTCCAAATCATGGGCTTTCTATGATTTTCTTTTACGATTCAGAAACTTAACCGAGACTTTGGCTATGTCCAGTGGTTATCATACATCATCCTCACCTGAAGATTTCCTTTTGTGGATGCTTGAGTTTACAAAATTTAGTCTCTCACTGTCCATCGTCTCTAGACGAACCATTCATGACAGATGTTCAGTTTCAACAAGTGTATTAGAAGAGGAAAACTAGCGCTAATTTGGACTGTATAAACACGTAAACGATTGCATAAGCAGGATTAGTGCGCACACTCACGCCCAGGAGGCGCCACAGCCACTAGTGGAACATTAAAAGGGAAACAAACATTGTAGCAAGAAGAAAAAAGCAATATCACATACCTCTTACAGCCTCTCTTTTGGATAACATATATTTCCTGTATAAAAAAAATTAATGTGAGAAAAAAAATGTAATAAGAATCAGTATATCTATGAGATGTTAGAAGATTTACTTTTCTCTGTCAGGCATCAAACACACCATCTCGAAACAAGTTTTTGGATCTCTTCTTTGCAGGCATTTGTCAACCACAAGACGTCCACTCTGCAGAGATCAATAACCAATTATAATCCATATATATAAAGAAATTAAAGAGGCTAAGCTAGCCTAGCTCCTATGCGTTCTCAGTTGTAGGTGTCATTCCTTTCTGTGGTGACACGTGAAATTGGTTTTTTTTTCTTTCTGATTCACTGTTGCTTTAACCGGTTTTTGTGGTCTGGCCGGTCCACCGTCTGACTTCACCTAGATATTTCCACGTTCCCTACATGTCCAGCCTCCTCTTTCTCCATCCCCACCGGCCGCCGCCTCCCTTCCTCTTTCTCGATCCTGTCCGGCCTCCTTATCGATCCACACCGCCCGACGCCTCCCTTCCTTGGTCGCCTTCCTTCCTCCACCATCTCGCATCTTCCTCTTCCTCTTCCACCCCTCACCGGCGTGAAGAATCTGCCCTACAGATAGGGCACAGGAGGCAGGCTGCTCCACATCTCCACCAAGCCCGAGTTCAGTCGTTCGAGCCGTCGCGAGGGATTTGGGAGCTCATGTCCGGCCGCCGGCGACGTCGTATGGTCGACGCCTAGAGCTGAGGAGCTGGCACCTCAGTTTGAGAGGGTGGGGGAAGCCACAAGAAGAAGGGGCCGTTCAAGTACGCTGAGTAGGGGCACCACAAGGGGATCGCCTGGACCGAGGACAAGCACATGTTCGTTCGTGCCTCCTGCTTTCCTATGCTTAATTCCATTGGCCCAATAATTGAGTTGCTTGCTGCTCTGATGGATGCCTGGTTGATAAGTACAAGACCAAGCAATGTCCAGATGGCTCTGTTGATAAGTACAAGGCTCGACTGGTAGCTCGTGGTTTCACCCAGCAGCTTGGCATTGACTATGGTGATACGTTCAGTCCGGTTGTCAAGCCGGCCACCGTTCGACTGGTTCTTGCATTGGCTGTGTCTCGCGGTTGGAGTCTTCGGCAGATTGATGTCAGCAACGCCTTTCTTCATGGGTATCTCTCCGAGGACGTCTATATGCAGCAACCACCTGGCTTTGAGGATGCTCGATTTCCCTCTCATGTGTGCAAGCTTCAGCGCGCTCTCTATGGACTAAAACAGTCACCTCGTGCATGGTATGCTCGGCTCAGTGCTCGTCTTTTCCAGCTGGGTTTCGTCTCCTCCAAAGCAGATACATCCCTATTTTTCTTCCGCTATCGTGATGTTCAGATCTATATGCTTGTCTATGTGGATGATATCGTCATTGCCGGATCCTCACCACGAGCTGTTGATGGTCTTGTTCACTCCCTTGCGGCCAGTTTTCCTATCAAGGACCTTGGGCCGTTGGAGTACTTTCTTGGTCTGGAAGCGTCCTACAATTCAGGGGGGATGACATTGACTCAACGGAAGTATGCCTTGGATCTTTTGCATCGTGTGAGTATGGAGAATTGTAAGCCTACTTCCACACCGTTGTCTACTTCCGATCAGCTTGCACGAGTGTCTGGACAACCTCTTAGTACCGATGATCCTTTCCGGTATCGCAGTGTTGTTGGTGGACTGCAGTATTTAACTCTCACTCGTCCAGATATCTCGTTCGCAGTGAACAAGGTGTGCCAGTTTCTCTCACAGCCCACCGATGCTCATTGGGAAGCTGTTAAGCGGATTTTGCGCTATGTCAAAGGAACGTTGCACACAGGGCTGAAGTTTCGCAAGGCTGTTTCGACTAGCATTAGTATCTTCACCGATGCAGATTGGGCAGGATGTCCTGATTATCGTCGATCCACTGGAGGTTTTGCCATCTTTGTTGGACCGAACCTCATTTCTTGGAGTTCGAAGAAACAACCAACAGTGTCGAGATCCAGTACAGAAGCCGAGTACAAAGCCTTGGCGAATGGAGCTGCTGAGGCCATCTGGGTAGAGTCACTACTCAAGGAGCTTGGAGTATCTCAGCAGCGAGTTCCTGTTCTATGGTGTGATAATTTGGGGGCCACATACCTGACTGCCAACCCAGTTTTCCATGCGCGTACTAAGCACATCGAGATTGATTTTCACTTTGTGCGCGAGCGTGTTGCTTCTGGAGCTCTTGAGGTCAGGTTCATTTCTTCTAATGATCAGCTGGCTGATGTGTTTTACTAAACCAGCCACCCGACAGATGCTAGACCGTTTTAGTACCAATCTAAATCTTGTACAGAGTAAAAGTTTAGATTGAGGGGGAGTGTTAAGATAGGTCTAGCGTGTCGTGTACACGTACCCTGTACGTATGTAATTGTATATGCTGATTATTATATAAAGGAAGACGTGGAGAGGCTTTGCCCCACGGAAAACCCTAAACCCTATTCTCAAACTATGATGACCAAGATGGGACAACTAGCAGCATCTTTTAGTTGACACAAAATATGAGTTATATACGATGATTTATCCTACTATACTCTTACATACTAGTGCTACAGTTTATACACAAAAATGTGCTTGCTTGATTGTCATGGACTATCAATGATTTGGAAGGTAAGGTCATGGGATAAGGACATTAATCTGTTGACTATACATGCATTCTATAGATGGACTTATGCCTGCAGATCAGGTGTTAATCAGATCAGGTGTTGATTAACAGGGTGTGTTCATAAGCAAATTTTGTATTGACATCACCTATCAGAAAAAAACTTACAACTAGATGCATGACACAAAATGCCAGATCAGTATTCGTGGATCGATCTATGTGTACCGGTTTATGTATTTTAATCAATGGAGCAGGTAACATATGAAATGTCCTCAGACTACTGATTAGACTTAGAATTTTGAAATCGATTAGGTTTGGCAGGTTGCATGTCACACAATTGTTCTCTGAAGCGAGCCTCTAAATACTTTTCTTAATGATTATTTTTTTTTGAACACTTCTGCATGGAACAGAGAAACACCACTCATGATGCACTAAGATATCAGATCGAAGTCCAAAGGAAGATGCAGGAACAACTAAAGGTAATATTTCCAGAGCAAGCAACATCAACATGAGCCTCATTTTTCCAATCATTGCCTCCAACAACACATTTTTTTAACTTTGAGTGCTCTAATACACTACACATGCATATGTTCTGTTCAAGTTATTCAGTAATATAATCAGTCTACCTTGACTCCCAAAACAGAAGAGATTTTCTTTGAATTTTAGGGTGTTTGAATTTGAGCAGTGACCAATATGACAAAAAAATTTAACAGGGGCTACCCGTACATGCCTTGAATCTCATGTATTTATTTCTTCATGCAGAACTGCTTGGTGATGCTATATGATTCCTCATATGGCAACAACAAGAAATAAAATAATGATGGTGAGTACAGTATTTATTTTTTGATTAACTCTGGCAATCAGCAATTGTTAAAAACGACACTGGTGCAGCCTGTGACTAGCAACATTAAACTCTTCCCCAGTACATATTTGTCAGAAGATAAACTTTTCCCCTGTTCAAATTGGTCAGGTGATGTCTAAATTTATTCAGTTCTGCCTGAACCATTTGCAACCAATCATCCAAGTGTGGATGATAATAGGGTCAAGGAGGAGGATCTTACTACAAAGCTAATTACTTTGAAGGAGTGTTCATAATGGAACTGGCATGTTCTCATCAACAATGTCAACAAGCTGGAAACTAACTTCTGTATGCAGTAAAATATACCTTAACTTCCGGAAGCTCATATTCGTGAGAATATACACCACTGTAAAAGGAACAAAAGCCCGTCTTCTTAGTCCCATCGTATTCTTCCTTCTTGTCGAGCAACCGGTACTTGTTCATGCTATTAAGGAGCCCAGAAAAGTACTCGACATTCCAAGGTATGATGCATATATTAGATGCTTCAACCTCCTTTCTGAAATCTGGCATCTTTAATGCACAAGGCAAATCTGATATATAAAACCTAGTCCTCTCATAGCATTCCCAAAAGAAACTGTGCTTATGGATGTTTTCCATAACAAAATGCATGTCTCCTCTACAAAGAAACATGTGATAGATGTAAAATTGGCAAAATATCAACAAATTTGGAAAAGCACATGTATAAGTTGCTTACAGTGAAACTTCCTTTAGCTTCTTTGAGAGATCAATGAGTTGACAACAGTCCAAATATATCCTATGTCCTTTCATGTTGAACTCTTCAGCGATAGCGCAGATCTCGTCAAGAGCAAATGCAACATCATGAACATCTTCTAGCTGGCATTGGGCCAATTTTGTACCTGAAATAAAGTAAAGGCATAGGAGGTTACAGAGGCAGCTACAGGGGAGATGGCAGGGGATACTATCATGGAAGCAACAGCAGGGGCAGAAGTGCTCCAAGTAGCTATAACAACTACAATCGCTACCAAGGAGAGGCCAGAGCGAATGTATCTGTCATGAGTGAGGGTCAGTCCAGTTCTTCTCACAGTAAGACAAGAGAAATGAGCAGCAGGGTCAGGACAAGAGGAACGAACAGCAAGCAGAGACAGTGTTTGAATGCTATCAACAACACTCCCAATCGTACAATGGGACTATTCAAACTGCAGATGGTACTGCACAACCTAGTAAAGGGGTTGGGGCAATGCAACGTACTCCAAGTATTAAGTTGAAATCAGTCTAGCATGTTCCAGCTTTCCCAGTTAATCTAGTTTCATTGAGTGCTTTGATTAATCAGCTAGATTGTTACATAACTCTTAACAAGTACCGCTGTTTGATTCAAGTCAATCTAGTTTCATTGAATGCTTTGATTGATCAGCTAGATTGTTACATAACTCTTAACAAGTACCGCTGTTTGATTCAGGAGACGGGGACTGGGAGGAGGCTTGGGCAGGAACCAGGCATAGAGGACTATGATTCATTACCTTGTTTTTTTTTTGAAGCAGGTGAGCTTTACAACAGGCATTCCTGATTCCATCTGATAATATGTGTTTTGAAGCGAAAAATTCCCATGATATTTCTCGTACAGTATCAACTGTCTAATACCATCACATATTTGTCTGAAAAAACATCACATAAACTTGTAAAGCCCTAACAGAAAAAATAGTAGCTAGAAATACAAGTAGATGGGATTTACCGCACAATTGTTCGCAATTGAACTGAGGGAAGCACTCTTGAAACGTGACCTGTGGCCTCACCAAGATCGGACTCCAACTGTCGGGGGATATCGGCCTCCACGAGCACCTATGGGGACGGAGACCCTTGTCGGTTCGGCGGGGGGGCGGAGGTTGCACAAAGAGCAGATCGAGGCGACACACACACAACGATTTTACCCAGCTTCGGGCCGCACGGATGCGTAAAACCCTACTGCTGCATGTCTGATTGATTCGAGTTCTTGCTCTGGAGCGCAAGAAGCTACAGTAAGTTGGAGCTGGACGTAGACGAGGGTCTACTGGGTGTCCTTCTTCCGGTCTGGATCCCTTCTAGGTTTTTCCTCCCCCCCTCTCCCTACGTGCGCATGGGCCTCCTTTTATATGCTAAGGGGTTTTCCACAGGCAGCGACGCAGGTGAGGGTAAAAATGGCAAGGAACTGTGCGAACAGTGGCCGCACAGTGCTATCGCACCTAACTCTGACGGCGGGGGACAAAGGCATTAAATGCCCGTCTGGATCGTCTGAACAGTGCCGAGGCGGACCGTTAGGGGCGCCTCCGCTTGCCACGGGGGCGACTCCGCCAACGTCGCATGCCACGCGCGCGCCCCAGGCTGCGCGGCGCCCCGCCACGTGTCTCTGGGGAAGCTCCAGAGTGACGCGTGGGCAGGTGAGCTGGGGCGCACGTCTGAGGTGGTGGTTCGCCGCGGCAAGTGGCTTGCCGCGGTGGTTGTCTTGCCGCACCTGAGAGCTTGCCGCTCGTCAGGCCTTGCCGGGGCGCGTGGCGCGCCGCGGCGGGCTTCTCTTGGGGTGCATTGGTTTGGCCGTCCCGGCGAGCTCCTCCCGCCGGGGCCTTGGTGCTTCGGCTTGGTCGTCCCGGCAAGCTCCTCTTGCCGGGGCCTTGTCGCCTTGGCCCGGCAAGCTCCTCTTGCCGGACCTCGCCTTCTTGGCCCGGCAAGCTCCTCTTGCCGGGGCTTGGTCTTCTTGGCTCGATCACTTGGCCTTCGTCCGGCCCAGAAAGGGCCTTGGAGACTCTTTTTGCTCCCCTGGCGAGCCTTGCCGCGGGACGCTACTACTGCCCGTGCACAAGTTCGGGGTACTAAGGTACCCCTACTTTAGTACACCGACAGGAGCCCCCGGGTCTGGGCCATACACGGTGCCGAGCGTTGTTGGGCCAGGCCCTAACAGTGCACGGGCACGCGTGGCCTGGGTTGCGCTGCTCCTTAACTCCGTGCCCGTCGCGCCCTCCCCAAGTGGCGCGCGCTTATCGCGGCGTCGTGGGGGGGCGAGGCGTGCGAGACGTGCGTGACGTGGGTGGCGTGCGCGGGGCTTGAGGCCCGCAGGCATGCGTCACGTCGGGCACGATCCCTTTATTTGGAAAGGCGGAACGTCCGCCCCCACTCCTTCCCCCCTTTATAAGCGGAGGGGAACAGGGGCAGCTCGCCATTCCGCCGGTTGCTGTTCCTCGAAAATCTCCGCCACTTCCTCCTCACTAGAGAAAGCAGCGATTCGCCTTCGCAGCCCCCGACGCCGCCCACGCCGACAACTCCCCCTCCCCGTTTCTGCCATGGCCCCGAAGAGCGACAAGGCGAAGGGGAAGGCCGTGAAGTCAGCCGAGGCGCTGCGGCTGGAAGCGCTTCGGAAGGGGACGGCGACGTTCCCCCCTCAGCTCGATGCGCTGAGGCTGAAGAACGAATACCGCCTCTTCTGGTCGACGGCGACGCGAGCGCATCCGCGCACGCGAGTTCTTCCCGCCATCGCCCAGAAGCTGTACCCGACCGGGTACCCTTTCTTCGTCGTGTTCTTCTATTGCGGGCTCTGCCCGCCTTTTTCCGAGTTCTTCTGCGACATCATGCACACCTACAACCTCCACCTCCTTGACTTCACCCCCAACGCCGTTCTGACAATGGCGGTTTTCGCACACCTTTGCGAGAACTTTGTCGGAGTCCGCCCCAACGTAGCCCTCTTCCGCCATATCTTTACTCCTCGGGTGGAGAAAGGAGAGCCGCTGTCCGGCGGAGTCGCCTGGGTCTCCAGGACCGGCAAGAAAGAGGTCTACTTGGAGGGGGAACTCCGTGGTAGATGGGAGGAGTGGAGGGCCGAGTGGTGCCTGATCGTCGAGGAGAATCCACCGCCGTGCGCCGAACTCCAGTGGTGCGCGGCCGCGACTGGAGCGACCTGGCCCCGGACGACGCCAAGCTGAAGATTGCCGCCACCCGAATCCTGCGCCTCAGGTTTGCCGGGCTCACCGTCGGCGCCGTCGGCGCGGATTTCCTTCGCCGGCGTATCGCCCCCCTGCAGGAGAGGGGGAAGCCAGCTTGGGAATTCCAAAACGCGGCGGACATCATGAGGCTGCGCCCGGGCCTTAACTACAACTTCACCGCTCTAGAGCTTGTCGCAGTGCTGGAGGAGCTGTTCAGGCACGACTCCGAGCACCCAGAATGGTTCAGGTTGCCGCCGGGCGTCGTCCCCCTGTGCAACAATTCGGCGCTCAGCCGCATCCTCGCGATGATGCCGCTGTGCGACTCGCACGGGATCGACGCGACCTGGCAGGAGCCGGCGGACGACGTCGTGCAGGCCTTCTTCGACAACTTGGAGGAGGTGCCGGTCGACCCCGACGAGAAGAGGGGCCTCACGCGGGACACCACCCCCGAGGAGCTGGCCTACATCGCCTCCACGATGGAGGAGGCGGCGGCCGCCGCGGCCGCGGGCGAGTCTGGCTTCACCCTGGCCGAAGCAGACGCGGCGGAGGCGGAGAGCCTCGCCGACCAAATGGAGCTCGCCGGCGCGGAGGAACCGGCCGGGCACGGTGGCGCGGGCGAGCCTGCTCAGGACGCAAGCGGCTTGTCGGAGGTTGACGCGTCCTCCTCGCAGCTCCCGGGCAGCTCGTCGCAGGCGGAGCCCCCTGCCCAGCCGAGGAGGCGCCTCCGCAGGGCCGGAGAGGTGGCGCGGCAGGCCGACCAGCAACCGCAGCCCCGCGTGACACGCGCCTCCGAAGCAGCGGGAGCGGGGTCCTCACGGGCTGCGGCTTCTGCTCCTGCCGCTCCCCGTACCGCGGCGGCAACGGGGGCGGGGCCGTCCACCGTCCCCGCCAAGCGGTCCCGGGAACCCACTCCCCTGTCTCCTCGCGCCTGGAGCAAGCTGGTTTTTGACTATTCCGCGCTTAGCTCCGACGACGAAGAGGAGGACGAAGAGTAAGTTCCTGGTAGAGCTTGTATCTTCTTGATGTCTGTTGCTTCGTCTTGCTTCGCAGCCCACTCATCCTCCCCCGAAGCCGTTCCCTTTCAGGAGCCTGGCCCAGAGGAGAGCGAAAAGGGCCAAGGTCCCGCTGGTCGTCCTCGAGGGCGAATCTCCCCCGGCAACTGGGGAGGTGCCGGAGGCGACCTTGCCAGACTTGACAGCGGGTCCGCAGGGCAGCCCACAGCGCAGCCTACAGGGTGAGTGCACGGCTAGCTCTTGCTGTTTGGCGCGCGCGTGAGCTCCCCTTCTCTTTGTGGTTGACATGTGGCTGTTGTTGTTGTCGTTGGGTAGGAGCAGAGCAGCCCCAGCAGGCGACCCCTGGGGGCACTCCTGCCGCGCCGTCTGCGTCGACCACCCCGCCTAGGGAGAAATCTCCGGCAGGGGAGGAGCCCCCGGCAGGGGAGACCTCCCCGGCAAGGGAGGAGCCCCCGGCAAGGAAGACCTCTCCGGCAAGGGAGGGATCTCCGGCGAGGGACGCGGCCAGCGATCCCCCGACAGCGGAGGCCGCGGCCACGGACCCTGTCACCGGTAAGCCCCCCTGCGCGGAAATCTGTCCCTGGTTATTTTTCCTTATGAGCCTTTTTGTCGGCTGCTCGGTTGACTCTTCTCCTCTCTTCCGGCCGTCAGACCCGCCCACCGCGGACCCGATGGAGACTGAGGTCGTCGTCGGGGAGGGCGCACGCGGCGACGCCGACGACGTCGTCGTCATCGAAGAGGCGGACGGCACCGACGACCCCGCAGGCGGCGGGGAGGCCGAAGCCGCCAAGGCCGCCGCGGCGGCAGACAGCGAGGGGACCGGCGACCGTGCCGACGGCCCCGAGGAGGCAGGGGCGTCAAGCACTCCGCCGTCCGGCGATCCCGCGGCTGCCAGCGCGTCGGGCCTCGAGGAGCCCCCGGCGGGTGCCTACCTGAAGGCCGGCGATGGCGTCTTCATCAGGCTCCCCTGGGAGCCTAGCTCCAGGGCGCCGGTCGAGGGGGAGGCCTTGGACGGAGAAGTGCTCGCCTCCGTCGGGCTGACAGTGGTCGACGCGCCGAGCACCAGCAGCGGCGAGCCCGAGGAGGAGCGGCTGCTCCGGAAGCTTGTGGCGCTCTACCGCGCCCGGCAGGCTAAGGTGGAGCGCCAAGAGGCACTCGTCGCGGACATGGAGAAGCGCGCCGGGGAGCTCCGGGAGCTCAACCAGGAGGCTCTCCGGTCCTTGGCGGAGGAGCGGAGGCTGCTCGACGAGGCGCGGACGACCTTTCTCCTCGAGAAGGCAGAGGCCGAAGAGCAGCAGAGGCTTGCCGCTGCGGGGCTATCCGCACGGGAAAGCGAGCTGGTGCAGCAGAAGGCCAGCCTCGCCAGCCACGAGGAGGAGGTTGCCGCGCGCGAGCAGGCGCTTGGCGGGGCCCTGCAGAGAGCGCAGGACGCTGCCGCGGCCGCCGAGGTCGCCAAGGGGGAGTTGGAGACGAGGGTGGCGCAGCTCGTCAGCGACCTCAAGGCGAGCGGCGAGGAGCTTGCCGCGCTCAAACAAGAGCGCGAGAAGGGCGCTCACACCCTTGGCGAGCTGCAGGGCCGCTCCGCCGAGAAGATCCAGGAGCTCGACGCCGCCAAGGATTCCAAGGCTGTCCTCGAGCTGAAGCTGGACACCCTGTCCAAGGCGCTGGAGAGCGCCAAGGGGCAGGAAGCGACCTTGCGGAAGGAGGTTGCTGGCAACGAGGAGCTATTGAAGCGCGCCGCCGTTACCTAGAACGCCTTCCAGGAGACGGTGGAGCGGTGGACCGAAGGCCTCGTCGACATCGCCACCACCATCGACAAGGAGCTGAAGCTGCTGGGGATGGAGGGCCACGAGTACCCCTCCGGCGAGGACGTCCCGCCGAGCGTCAAGCTCACTTCCTTCTTCAAGGGCTTGGTGGGGGTGCTCCAGCATCTCCGGGAAACGATCCCAGAGCAGCTGGCCGAGGAGACGCGGGAAGCCGTCTCCGGGGCCCTCGAGAGGGTGCTGGTGAAGATCGTCTTCCGCAACCCCACCATCAGGCTTACCAACGTCCTCAGGCACCTGCCGGAAGACGCCGACCTGACGGAGATCAGGGCCCTCGTCACCCCCATTGTGGAAAGGGTGGCCGGGATCAGGAGGGTCGAGGGCGACCGCGCGGATTAGGCCGCCCACCTCTTTCTTTTCTTCCCTTGTCGCCGCTGAGCATGCCATAGAAACAGCTGATTAGAACGGCGGCAAGTCATTTTGAAATATAACTTTTATCTTAGGCAGTTCATTGCGCTGTTATCTCCCTCGTTCGACCTTGTGCTTCGTACGTTCACGCCCTACGCTCCCGGGAACTTGTCGGCGCAAGCCTCCGCCTTGCCACGGGTGCCGAGTGCAGGACATCAGCAACCCGCTGGCGGAGCCTCCACCGGCAAGAAACCTTGCCGCGGCTGGCGCAACTCACTTACAATGTTGAGCAGGCTCAGGGCGAGGTAAGCGCGGCGACTGCAGTCGCGGCACGCTCAAGCTGCCGAGCAAGCTCGAAACAAAGTAGGACGCCACTCGGGATGTAGCACACTTAAGTCGTTGAGCGGACTCGAAACGAAATAAGGGCGCAACCAGCCACGAGCCGGCCCCTCCGCGCACAGGTTTCCCATACGAAGCTCGGCCGTTCGAGGAAGATAACTTAGGGATAAAAAGGAGCTTAATTGCTCAAACTTTGGCAACTTAGCTTTTCTGTCGTTTGCCGTCCGGCAAGGCGCAGCTTCCTCGGGCGACGCCCAGCCTATCCTGTCATCCCCCCTTTCCGAGGTAAGGGAATAACGAAGGCTCGGGGCTTCGCGGCCCGCCATCGCTTGCCGGAGTCGAGTGCTGCACAATCGTGTCAAATAATGCACGCGCCAAGCGGAGAGGCGCGAAATCGACAAGATGTGCGGGGCCTACAAGCTATGCTCGGGATCTGCGCCCGTCTCTGTACCAAGGATTACATGCAACTGCGGCAAGACTTGGACAGAGAGGATGGCCGACGGAACGGGTTCCGACTGCCGCGCTGGCAAGGTCCCTCCCACGGTCGGCGTCGACTCGTTTGGATCTTGGCGGCCTGGGCTCGCCGAAGAACGAGGTCGCCTTTCCCGCAACTCCCGGCGCTAACTTCTGCGGCTACGGGAGCGGCGCAGAGTTTGCTGGAGGCGAGAAACTCGCTCAGCGGCCGGAAGGCGGTCCTCCTCAAGGAGCAGCTGCTCTTGCCCGGACTCTGCGTGAGTGGGTACTCGAGGAGGGCCGTGCGCGAGTCCGTGAGGAGGAATGCCTCCGCTCCGCGGGTTGGAGCGGAAAGGTACCTAGCCATACCTGAGCTTGCCTGTGGTTGCCAAATCTGGTTCGCACAACCTCGACGCATCCCCCTACCTGGCGCGCCAAAGATGTCGGGGGATATCGGCCTCCACGAGCACCTATGGGGACGGAGCCCCTTGTCGGTTCGGCGGGGGGGGGGGGGGGCGGAGGTTGCACAAAGAGCAGATCGAGGCGACACACACAAGGATTTTACCCAGCTTCGGGCCGCACGGATGCGTAAAACCCTACTGCTGCATGTCTGGTTGATTCGAGTTCTTGCTCTGGAGCGCAAGAAGCTACAGTAAGTTGGAGCTGGACGTAGACGAGGGTCTACTGGGTGTCCTTCTTCCGGTCTGGATCCCTTCTAGGTTTTTCCTCCCCCCTCTCCCTACGTGCGCATGGGCCTCCTTTTATATGCTAAGGGGTTTTCCACAGGCAGCGACGCAGGTGAGGGTAAAAATGGCAAGGAACTGTGCGAACAGTGGCCGCACAGTGCTATCGCACCTAACTCTGACGGCGGGGGACAAAGGCATTAAATGCCCGTCTGGATCGTCTGAACAGTGCCGAGGCGGACCGTTAGGGGCGCCTCCGCTTGCCACGGGGGCGACTCCGCCAACGTCGCATGCCACGCGCGCGCCCCAGGCTACGCGGCGCCCCGCCACGTGTCTCTGGGGAAGCTCCAGAGTGACGCGTGGGCAGGTGAGCTGGGGCGCACGTCTGAGGTGGTGGTTCGCCGCGGCAAGTGGCTTGCCGCGGTGGTTGTCTTGCCGCACCTGAGAGCTTGCCACTCGTCAGGCCTTGCCGGGGCGCGTGGCGCGCTGCGGCGGGCTTCTCTTGGGGTGCCTTGGTTTGGCCGTCCCGGCGAGCTCCTCCCGCCGGGGCCTTGGTGCTTCGGCTTGGTCGTCCCGGCAAGCTCCTATTGCCGGGGCCTTGTCGCCTTGGCCCGGCAAGCTCCTCTTGCCGGACCTCGCCTTCTTGGCCCGGCAAGCTCCTCTTGCCGAGGCTTGGTCTTCTTGGCTCGATCACTTGGCCTTCGTCCGGCCCAGAAAGGGCCGTGGAGACTCTTTTCGCTCCCCTGGCGAGCCTTGCCACGGGACGCTACTACTGCCCGTGCACAAGTTCGGGGTACTAAGGTACCCCTACTTTAGTACACCGACACCAACAATCTTAGATAATCTATCAACAGGCCTGCATACGGTTCGGTCCAAGCTACAAGATAGGGATACTCTTCTCTAACCACCTTCACATGTAATATGTTTCTATGAGCACAGGTCTTCATTAATGTCAAACAATGCAAATCATCTGGACTTTTTAGATCCATGACAACTCTAGGGAACACCCGATGTTGATTATCAAAACTTTGGTCTGAGGGCATCTTCAAAAAGCTTTCAGCCAATATTGAACTTTCATAAAAGCGAGGACGCACTAGCTGATAACGAAGTGTATGAACAACCTACAAATTCAAAACTTGCCCGTAAATCGAAGACCAAATTGTGAAATGGTATCTAATGCTGAACTATGGATACTACCCATAAAACTATTTGTACTACACGTTTGACTCCACTAATCATGAAGATATGTGTACCTCGTTCCTCTCGTCTTCCATTATGTTCTGCCTTGTTTTGAATCGAAGACCGTTGCTTAGATGCTTGTCTCTGAAGACAAATAAACAAGCAAAAAGAAATGGATTAATTACATAATTAGAGTAACAAAAAAAGGATGGAGATAAAGTGGTTGAAGTAGCCAACAATAAGAAAGCTCACCCAACAAAAAGGATGGAGATATAGTTATTGAAGTGGCCAGTACAGAATGAAAGAAATAAGCATGACATATCAAATAACATAACTATATACTACCTCCATTTCAAAATATAAGACGTTTTAGTAGGCTAAACTAGCCTGCCAAAACGTCTTATATATTGGAATGGAGGTAGTAGAACACATGGATGCGACGCATTGTGAATACAACAAAAGCCGGTCAAACTGCGGCTGCAGCTAGCAGCGCTAAAGAATCTTCGGATTTACCGATGCAAGGCCAAGGCGCCCGATATCTTCAAACGGCAACATAACAGATTACGAATGCTGCGCCCGAAACAGCAGAACGCATATAGATCTTTACATACCATCGTACAATCATAGTTATAATCCCAACCACAAACCCTTGTAATCCCCTATAAAAATCGGATCGACTGCAATGCATCATGTTCAGAGGCATCCAAACAACTGCCCCGAGCAGACGAAACTTCGCCTGCGCCGCATCATGTTCATAGGCATACAAAAAGTTACCGAATTTCAGTCTATGCATAGCGCTAATTATATCTCCGCAAAAAAAAGTGCAAATAATACACTATTATAAGCAAACAGAACAGTTTTGCCGAATTCACCTGTAGCTACCGTAATATAGTTTTTCTAACCATAATATAGGAAGTAGACCTTTCAACCAGAGCGCTTAACAATAATAACATCATGAGTGGTTTTATAGAAATGTGAAGTACCTTAAAATGAAGTTTTGTTGCTGACCAAGCCTTCTGATTGAGATCCTTGGGACTTAAAAACTAGAACAGCAACCTCCTCAGCACAATAAGTCCCAGGAAACCTTAACATAATATAACCAAACGTGAGTTGAAACAAGCAAATCATACATACAAGAGGCTGGAAAGAAATAGGGCACCCCCAGAAAAGTAAGAGCAATAAGAGCAAATCATATTCCACTAAAGACCAACCAAGGAAGAGCAAGGAGGGGCAGGAAAAATAACAACATGACCATAAAAGGAAAGGAAGACAACCGGCCATAGGCCACGGTTGGCTCAGCGTAGATGCAGAAGGAAGGCACAAACAAATGGATTAAACTATGGGCACAGAGAGCAGGCAACATGCAAAGCACATCAGTTGTATGCGAAGCACAAAAAAGTTGATATTTTTATTGCATCAGAAGCTAACAGGGTAATAATCATGTCCAATACAGAATGAAAGAAAGAAGCACGACATATCAAATAACATAACTATATACTACCTCCGTTCCAATATATAAGACGTTTTGGTTGGCTATTAGCCAACCAAAACATCTTATATATTGGAACGGAGGTAGTAGAACGCATGGACGCGATGAAGTGTGAATACAATAAAGGCCGGTCAAACTGCAGCTGCAGCTAGCAGCGGTGGAAAGAACCTCTGGATTTTACCGATGCAAGGCCAAGGCGTCTGATATCTCCAACGGCAACATGACCGATGGCTGATGCTGCGCCGGAAACAGCAGAACGCATAGAATCAATCTTTACATACCATCGTACAATCATAGTTATAATCTCGAATGCAAGGATACTTCACTGATCTCGTGTATTCGATACTGATACGTGGTGGATACGCATCCTGGAGTATCCAGAAATAAACGATTTAAAAAAAAAATCTGATACCTGTTGAATACTTGGCGGGTGCTTTTTGGATACAGCCCAGCCCACATAACAAGAAATAACGAGTAACCAGGCAACCCTAGTCCCGACGCCCCATCCTTTCCCTCTCTCTCTTTCCTCACGAGCTCCACAGCAGGAGGCTGCTGCTCACCCAGTGTGCTCCCCCAACGGCAGCGGCAGGCCGGCAGCAAGCCGACGAGGAGCTCCTCCTCCTTCCTCACCGACTCCCCCTCATCCCAACCCCTCTCATGCAGCAGCCCAGACACTTTATCGAGCTCGATCCCCGGCGGCAGCCCAATACCACATAAGAGAGCGCGGACAAAGCACAGCTTGCTGCCATGGCGTCCAAAATAGGTATAATAAGAAAACTGTTGTGCATATCATGTCCATACGGGATTGCAAAATAGTAAGCAGCATTAGGAAATTAATCCTTGCAGCCCTGGAGAGCAAAGGAAAGCATTGCAATGGTCAGAGGTTCGAAGGCAGAATGGCGACAGAACGTAAGCTACCTACTACTCCCTCCGT
Source organism: Aegilops umbellulata (assembly GCA_032464435.1). Lineage (NCBI taxonomy): Eukaryota > Viridiplantae > Streptophyta > Magnoliopsida > Poales > Poaceae > Aegilops > Aegilops umbellulata. The sequence goes on from CP136054.1 coordinate 22,448,597, forward strand.
CCGGAAATACTTGTCGAAGAAATGGATGAAAATGGATGTATCTAGAACTAAATTGCGTCTAGATACATCCATTCCTCCGACAAGTATTTTTGAACGGAGGGAGTAGAAAGCAGGGTAACCAAGAAACACATGTTAACTCATGCGCATTTCACCAAACAGTGCATGTGCAGTGAGGACCATAGTTGATCACCTGAGTTTAGGAAGGAGACAAGTCAGAGTCACAGTCTCGTGAAAGAGGAAGAACCACTGGACACCGATCTTAGAGTTATGAGGAGCAGCGTAGCCCTGCACGACAAGCCAAGAAAGAGGATCATCCAACAGAATAACTGGATAGGCGAACCAATGCCTAGAAAAACAGCAGTCGATTAACCAATGCCTTGTGAGAGGTTCGAAGGCAGAATGGCGACAGAACGTAAGCTACCTACTACTCCCTCCGTCCGGAAATACTTGTCGAAGAAATGGATGTATCTAGAACTAAATAGCGTCTAGATACATCCATTCCTCCGACAAGTATTTTTGAACGGAGGGAGTAGAAAGCAGGGTAACCAAGAAACACATGTTAACTCACGCGCATTTCACCAAACAGTACATGTGCAATGAGGAGCGTAGTTCATCACCTGAGTTTAGCAAGAAGACAAGTCAGAGGATGACAAAGCAGGAGCATCAGTAGGCCTGCAGGGCAAAAGCACACCAGCCAGTTAAGAAAAGCAAGTGCCCTGAGCAGACGAGACTTGGTCTGCGGCCGACACCGTGGGCGGGCAGCTCAAGGTGCTCAACCTCAGCAAGCACAGAGAGACCCAAAAACCCTAGAGTCGAGGCAGCAGGGAATATGTACTAGTCATGGAATGGGGAAAGGGGAAGGTGAGAGCTCACCGGCATTTCGTCGAACAGGTCAAGTGCGGCGGAGCACGAGAGGGTGCAACCCCGGAAGAAGCAGCAGCACCGGCACCAGGGGGTAGCTGGGTAGCCCTGCACAGCACGGCAAGGAGATGAGCCGGCCAAGGAATCCAATCCAATCCAATCCAGATGGTAGGGGAGAAGAGGGAAACAAACCACAAGCCGCCGACGGGAGGAAGCAGCGAAACCTCGGCGCCTCGTGGCTGCAATGTCGAAGAAGAAGAAGATGATGGATCCTCGCGAGGGGGATTTGGGAGGCAAGGAAGCAGCGCCAGAAGCCGCCGCGCCGCCGCTCCCGTCCCGTCGTCCCCTCTCCTCCCCTCTCCTCCTCTCTTTTTTTTTTCTTTTTTTTTCTTTTCCTCTCTGCTCTCCTCCCTCTCGTCTTCTCTCTGCAGCAGAGCAGCGTGGGCTACCTTCTTCTTCCGAGCAGGCCAACCCCGAAGCTTGCGGCCCACGATCCTGTCTGGGCGTAGAAAACAAATACTCCCTGTCTCAACTTTTCTTTTTAAGAATAATAAGTTTTTTTTAGGGATTTTTGAAAATAATAAGTGTCCCAACTTTGTACTAACTTTAGTATAAAGTTACACTAAGGCTGAGACACTTATTTTGGGATGGAGGGAGTACATAAGGACCCACGAGCACTTTTCTCAACAAAAAAAAATAATGAACCACTCCAAAAAATATTTGTCTTCAGTTCTGGGCCACCCCATTTTTACCTTTTTTCATGTTCTAAAACTAAAATATGGTTTGGGACCGAGAGTGACAGGGTTCAAACCCGCAAACTCCTTGCTTCGAGTCAACTTCCCTAACCACTACGCCATCCTCACGCTTATGTATGTGTGCTTCTTCTTCTTTTTTCATTTCTACATACGGGGAATGCCCCCCTATGTTTTCCTTTTCTGTTTCCCTTTTTTTAAAAATTCGTGAACTTTAAAAAACAATTTTTTTTCTAAAAAAATTGATGAGCCTTTTCCATTTTTCATGAACTTTTTTTCAAAATCAAGGTACTTTTTTTACATTTTTGGTGATTTTTTTTTGGAAAATCATGAACGGTTTTTCAAACCCGGTGAACTTTTTTCCAAAATAGATGAATTTTTTTTCAAATTTGATGAATTTTTTTAAAATTGGTGAACTTTTTTTTCACGATCAACTATCCTTTGTCAATGGTCAATTCGCTGGTCCACAAGTCAAATGTTTTTTTAAAACGCCGATTGGCCGGACCATATACTGGCAAGCGTGAGCACTCGCTCGGTTAGCTGGCACCGAATAGGACCTCCTCAAGAACGGGGCTTGGATCCTACTAGGTAATTTTTGCTACATGGTGCACACCCCTCCCAGCACGTACGTGGCAAATGGGTCGGCCCGTGTAGGTTCTTTTTCATCAGTTTGAAAGAAGTCCATTTTTCAACCCCCCCCCCCCCCAAAATGTGCCCCAATAGAAAATCTCACCCCCCCCCCCCCCCGAAGTTGATTTTGGTACAATTTTAACCCTGAAATCTCTGAAACCGGGTAAATTTGGCCCTTCAGTGTTTTTGTTGTGACTTAGGTGGTTTGGGGAGATGAGGTCGTCTTCCTCCTCTCTTCACCGAAGCCAAGTCATGCATAAGCACAAACACAATCACAAACACATGGTGAGCATCTCCCGAAACCAAGTGAAGTTGGTGGAAGCGATGAGGAAGAAAGAGAGGGGCGGGCGGAGATGTAGCGTATATGGTGTGGCGCGCCCAGGACAGGTTGGGAAACGGATGAGCTTGAAGGCGGGAGTGGCGGGCATGTCGGCTCCTTGGCGAGCGCACACTAGAGGACGGAGGTGCTGGGTTTGGAGCGACTGAGTGCCAACCTGACGATGGTGGGCGAGGAATCCACTCTGATCCCCTCTTCCTCTTGGGTGGTCATTGGTGGATCTCACATACCCTGGTTCATCAGGGAGTGGCGGGGATACATAACCGGTCAGTAATGGGAGCAAATTATCGACGGGCTCTGGTCGGAGAAGAGAGAGAGAGAGGAGCACAGGGGTTCCGCCTCTGCTGTTTTCGCACGCGGCGCCGACGACTAGGCTAGGGGATCTCGCTGCAATGAAAATTTAACTTTCGAACAGCATACTTACATATATTTGTGTAAATTTCAAACATTTATCGTCAAAATTGACAGCTGCAGCAACATGTTCCATCATGATCTAGTATAATCACACTTCTATATGTATGTAATCGACTAGTAAAGCAATTACAACAACTCCCTTGTAGATATTTCTGTGATAATTTGTAACCTCTTATTTTTAACAAGGTATATCTATAACAGCAAAATAATTTAGTATGTGATGTGAATAATACAAGATTAATTCAAATGGGAACAAGAGGCCCTTTCCAAAGCCAGCCAAAATTTCAACGTTACAGGACAGTCATGTGGGTTCATGTAATGAACGGTCCTGTGAGTTGCCAACTTGCCATTGCAGTTGGATTAAAGACTACGTCCTTTGCCTGGAGGAGCTTTTGATCACCATGCTCGCGCAGTCGCTTAAGTACCCAACAGAAGCTGAACACTCTTGTAGCGCTTGTGTAGATACAGTCGATGGTCATCAGATGAAGAGTAATCACCAAGAAAAAGGGAGCATGAAAAATATCCAACTTTTTAAGTTACATTCCCTGAAATCTATTAGTATATACTGTCTAATAGTGGCAGTTAGGCTGCATATCTAACTTGATAAACGAAATGGTGTGAATCAGGAAGATCAACAGTTTAAGACGGTACGCTGGGAATTAATCCAATAGCTTGAGCAATATCTATCTTCTTCCTACAATAATCCTCATAGAACTTTGGTTTCGGCGTCTGAAAGAAAAGGAACTTCACTTGAGTAAGCTATATAGTTGAAACTTGAAAAAGGCATGCAGATGCAGTTTTATAATAAAGTACCTCCTTTCTAAGTGCCTCTGCAATCAACTCCAGGGCTTTATCCTCAGTGATCTGGCTTTTGTCCTCTGCAAACTATGGTCAGATAGAGCATCAGACACAAGAACAACGTTCCAATGTTTCGATCTAGGCTCTGTTTGGATGCTGAGTACTTAAGAAACCTACACTATTTGAAAATCAAAGTACTATGACTTGTAGGTAGGAAAAAGTGTGCAGATACAATGAAGCGTGTGGCGAGCAGTATTTACTAAAGTTTTCCTTTTCTTATTTTGCATTCCATAGCTATCATAAAAAAATCAAACTAGTTTTTGGGCATGCACATGCACGTTGAAGACAACTGTTTGGTTAATTGGCTCCGTATATAAACTAACGTATAGGATCTATACTTCTATATCCTCTATGTGACACTGATTCAGAGCAACATGTGTTGTATATAAACTAACATGCATTAGTAGCTGACTTGCATCAAGATGGTGCGCAACCTAGTAGACGTAAAATCAGAGCAGCCAGACTAACTAAAACAACCCATGCAATTGTTTCTCTCTTTAAGAAAAAAGAGGGCAGGAGTAGATTCTTTTAATACTCCAAAAATATCATAGTATTGGGAATACTGCAGTTTGTAAGAGTATGGTATTTACTACTACAAACACCCAAAAGTATGTACAACTATAGTTTTTTCAGAAACCATGGTATTCAGAAAATACTCTAAAAATACTTTGCATCCAAACATGGCATAAGAGTGGGAGACACACAGAACAGAACTTACTCCCTTGAGGCAAGCTGTGAAACCAAGAAACTGAAAATGAGAAGTATGAAAAAGATAAGTTAAAAACATTTATAACCATGAATACGATGTGAATTTGGAAAACATCTGAATAAGGAAAACAAGTTACCTCCTCTTCGAATTCCGAGCAGAATGTGTCATTCTCCAGTGCACATCTCATTCTGTTTTGGCTCAATGGGAACCTGTTAAGTTCATAGACCTCATCCAAAGCATCTCTGAATTTCTTCTGAGAATTGTTCAAGGGGAGAAAAAGAAAATGCATTACAAAGCATCAAAACACATATCACCATTCAATGATTGCTAAGTTGTTCAGAAGACCAGGGTACATTACTGACCTCCTGATTGCACCTCTGCCAAATCTCATAATAGAGTACATCGAACTCTTTGTAGTTCGTGACATCAAAAGCCATGCTCTTGAACCACTCCTGAATTAAGAGTCTAATAGTTAAATACAGAACACCTAAATGAAATAAAAAGTGCACAAGGGACCCTACATAGAAGCCAGAAAAGGCTAAGTTCGCATGTATCTTCGAGAAGTCAGTGGCGATCTTCATTGCTTGGAAAGTTCCTCTGGTCAAAATCATTCCCCGCTAAAATAGGAGAGCCATAAGTTCAAAAAAAAAGGAGAGGCATTATGAATGGTGCTAAAGTATACATAGTGACATAATGTTACTCATGTGTTTTGCATAAGAGATCTCACTCATACTTACCATAAGAGATGTTTGTTCTTTTAGCACATAAGCTTCCATCCACTATTGCGAGACAAAAAAAAGATTGTTAGTACAAAAAACAATCAACATTTGGGTAACTTTTATCATATCTATGGTGCGTACCTTAAGTTTCTTGGACAATTCTTCACAATACTTGACATATTCTTGTTCAATCTCATAGCTATGAAATTCCTTGTGGTATTCATCCCAACGAACATAGTCATAACCACCCTACAATAAAAAATTAGAGGGAGACAACAGTAAAAAGGAAAGATTAGCAAACAATCACATAACTCAAATAATAATAGTTGAACAATTTATAATCAGATAAACAAGCGGATGCAATTTATCAGAAAAACATACTTAGTTACATTTGCCAAAAGACATCTAAAGACATCTAAAAGGAAATAATATAGTCTGCCATCCTTGATCAAAGAAAAAAAAACTAGGAACAGTTTCACCAATTTATGTCATTCACAGAATAAAAAGGTGAAACAAGATTGCCACTGTATTTGAATTTATGCGAACTGGCCAATTTGTCATGGAATTTGATGAGTATTACTGTCGGGCTTAAAAAATTAGATAACATTATAGAACACTTCATTACAACAACATCAACAACAACAACAACAACAACAACGCCTTTAGTCCCAAACAAGTTGGGGTAGGCAGAACACTTCATTCAAGGAAACAATAATTAAAACGTACAACTACATGCGTGCGAATTGGTCTGAAAGGATATGAGAATCAAAATAATATGCCAGGAATACTGAAACTGTAATTCCTTTTTACCTTTTATTACAAGGCTTAGAATACTGAAACGCCATTTCTTTTCACGTTTTATACAAGGTTTAATAACTGATTCACCGTATAAAGATTTGGATCTACCAAAAGTAAGTCGTTTTGTTGAGAAGTTTCTGAGCTTAAACACTGGTCTATCATACTAGATCAACAAAACATAAACAGATGCATACAACTTGCCAAAAAAAAGAATACGTACATAATTTTGAGGGACCAGCCGTTGGTAGTCCTCCAGGCCAGCAAGCTTGCAGTAATCAGGGTGGAAAGACCAATCTAATTTGCCATCTTCCTCATAGCACTTAAAGAATCTCTCCTCCTCAAGACGGATAGGGGGGTAGTCCTCTTTCAATTTATCATAGCAAAGCTCATCCTCAGGCACGTTTTGTGACAGCTATAGACAATGAGGTCAGTCACGAGACCAAATCTACTGTGTATTACCAAACCAACATACACAGCACAGAACCAAGTAATTTAAATACTAACACACAAGCAACCTAAATAGTATAATAATAGACAGAATAGTACATGGCATCCGGCTCTTGTTGATGTGACTACAAACCAAACCTGATAATACTTGATGCGATACAATGCATGGCGAACATTGAGCTCCTTGAGCTGCACAGCATCCAGCTCAGCGGAAATATCAACGTCAGGCCTGGCAGGCAGCTGGTTGAGATAAACACGATAATCTGTATTGCTGACATTATCTCCCAATCCCAATTTGTTCAGCCTTTGGATTTCGTCCTCCGCTTCTTCTATATCTTTGTTCTTCTTCGGCTTAACTTGTAGTACAACAGTTTTGTTGGCAGCTGCAGATGGCTTACGAGCATGCGCACTAGTGTTGCCGCGCAGAGCGGTAGTACATGCACTATGTTTCGAGGAGCTGGCCGGTCTGCCTTGTTGTGTGGTGTGCAGCTGCGGCGAGGGTTGTCTGCCGGAGACCTGGCCGACCGTCTGAGCCCTGCGTTGCTTCGGCGCCGGAGGGACCGGACGTCCGACTTGCTTCGGCAGCACCTCTCCATGGGAGAGCGTGGAGACCGTCTGATCCCTGCGTTGCTTCGGCGGCAGCTGGGCCGACAAGGGCGACCGATTCCCAGCCTGCTTCGGCGGCACCTCTCCACCGGAGACGGTGCTGACCCTCCGATTTCCAACTTGGCTCGGCGACGACGGAGGGACTGACACGGGCGTCCGACCCCCGGCTTGCGTCGGCAGCACCGCTCCACCGGAGACCATCTGATCCTTGCGTTGCTTCGACGGCGGAGGGGCCGACACGGGCGTTCGATCCCTGACTTGCTTCGGCGGCACCGCTGCACCGGAAACCGCGCCGAGCCTCCGATTCCCTACTTGGTTCGGCGGCGGCACCAATTCACCGGAGACCTTGTCGCCGATCTGATTCCGCGGCATCTCTCCAAACCCTAGCAACGACTGTGGTGTGGAGCTTCCTAAGGCCCTGCCGGTCCGATTTGATGGAGGCGGGGAGGGTCAAGTGAAGTTGGAGACGGCCAGACGGTCGGAAGGCGGGGATTCGTTGAGAGTCACGTCCACAGCGGAGTCCGATTGGGGCATGAGCAACGGAAACTCCTCCATGTTGGTTTTTTCTCACCAGCTTTTTAACCTTCCCTACGGGCTGTGTTACGCGTCGGCCGGCAGATCTTTTAAAAAAATCCGCCGCCTCAACAACCCTTAGATCTGGCGTTATCCAACAACCCAGCCAGCGGCGAAACCAGTGTATAGCCATTGGTTTCAACTGAACCCAATGGATCTTGTCTGGTACGTGCGTATATATACGTGTTTGATCGATGTGAATCCAATAAAATATTTTGGCTGACCTCAACACATCTCACGTACGTGGAACAGAGGTCCCAAAAGGCAAAAGTCCAGCAGTCGTTTTACAAGAACTGTGAGTGCGTGAATCACGTAACCATTTTTACACCCCTAAAAAACGTAATCATTTCTACGAGAAAAGCGCACGCCTCGTCGAAGACTGATTTTCTTTTCATCGTTAGTCTGTTCTGATTCCCATCTCGCCTGTTCGCCTCGCTCGGTGCCGCCGCCGCCGCTGCACGCCCGCGGCAAGTTGACGTATGCAAATCGACGTCGGTAATACTGAAGCCTAAAATTTGAGGTAATTAGATTATATACTCACATCTCCTCTCCTTTTGTGTATGTTCTATCTACCCTAAAACACTAGTACGGCAGTGACTGTTTTGCCCTAATTTTTATTTGTTTTTCTCCATGAACTTTGATTGATCTAGGCTATGAAGCGGTATTTTTTCAAAAAAACTCGGTCATCAGATCGAGATAATGATATAGGCACATCAAGGTCACCCATTAGACGTAGGCTAAATGCATCAAATCTTACTATAGCTAGTCTCCCGAAGCCTAGTGTTCATACAGAAGTTAACTTAGATGAATTGCCTTATGATCCTGCTGATCGAAAGTTATCTAATACCACTCTATTTATAATATGTAAACAAGTGTTTTTATAATTTTATTGAACGGGTATGTCTTGCACTCACTATTAGGAAAAGGGCTATGGATAGGATGAACACTAATGACGCACTATACATGTGGTGCGCCGTTACTAAATACTAATGGAGCACCATGTGTTGGTGCGCCATTACTGTGCAAATAGTAATGGCGCACCACATCCCACGGTGCGCCATTAGTAAAAAAAAAATTTAATTTTTTCAAAACTACTAATGGCGCACCATGGCAATGGTGCGCCATTACTAGTCACCATGGCAGTGGTGCGCCATTACTAGTTAAACTAGTAATGGCGCACCACACCAACGGTGCGCCATTAGTAATTTGGCCCAAACATAACCCAAATGCACCCCCCCACCCCCGCGTGGACCGCCTTTTCAGTTTCAAAAAAGAGAGAAAATGATAAAAATGTCAAAAAATAAAAGAAAATAAGATTCCCATGTAATATGTGGTCTACTTGTTAGCAAAATTTACAAACATGAATTTTCGACTTTTTTACAAAATCTCTCGAGAATTTGTAAAAATGGGCATAACTTTTGCATATGAACTCAGATGAAAAAGTTTTTTATATGAAAAATCATCTACTCGAAAAGTTACATCCGAGTCAAAATCCTTAAAAACCTAAAAGAAAAAAGATACGGGGCTTTTAAGATCTGGAGAGAAAAAAATTCAAAAAAATTCAAACTTACTAATGGCGCACCTGCCCATTAGTATCTTCCCGCCTTTCCCGCCTTCAAAATTCAAAATAATTCAAACTTACTAATGGCGCACCTGCCCATGGCGCGCCATTAGTATCTTCCCGCCTTTCCCGCCTTCAAAATTCAAAAAAATTCAAACTTACTAATGGCGCACCTGCCCATGGTGCGCCATTAGTATCTTCCCGCCTTTCCCGCCTTCAAAATTCAAAATAAATCAAAAAAAATAGTAATGGCGCACCTGCCCACGGTGCGCCATTAGTATGCCGTATATATGGCTGGACGTGTCCTCTCCTCCTTACCTCTTCCTTCTTCTCATCCACTCCACCTCTCCTCCACTCCACCTCTCCTCCACTCCTCCACTCCATCTTCCCTTCTCTCCTCCACCATAATACACTCCTCCTCTCCGGCGACCTCCTCCTCCTCCTCTCCGGCGACCTCCTCCTCCTGTCCGGCAAGCTCCTCCTCCTCTCTGGTGAGCTCCTCCTCCCTCCTCTCCGGTGAGCTCCTCCTCCCTCCTCTCCTCCCATCCCCTCATGGTTTCTCCTTCCTCCTCCTCCTCCTCCTCCTCGTCTCCGGCGACCTCCTCCTCCTCTCCGGCGATGTAGGCGAGCGCCTCTACGGTCACCTCCTCCTCCTCCTCCTCTCCGGCAAACTCCTCTCCGGTGAACTCCTCTCCGGCAAGAACACGGCAAAAGAACGTATAAGATCCAAAAACGGGAACAAAATTTGAAATAATATCGTGCAAAAAAACGAGCAAAAAAACAAGCAAAAAATGGGCAAAAAATCACGATCCAGATCCAAATTCAAAATTCAATAATAGCAATGGCGCACGGTGGGCCATACTAATGGCGCACCAGCGGTGCGCCATTAGAATACCAGATTCTAATGGCGCACCACAGGTGCGCCATTAGAAAAAAATTCTAGTGGCGTCATGCTAATGGCGCACCGGTAGTGCGCCATTAGTAGGGAAAACCGGTGCGCCATTAGAAGGCCTTTTTCTAGTAGTGACTCTTCAGTTTTTAATGCAACACAATGTGTGATATATGATATCATATTTCTATTCATTATGTTGTTTTTGGGTACTATAATTTTGTTGTAAGATAATTTAAAATTAGACATTACACTTCACATAATAGTACTAAGTTCTTCCTGCAAAAAAAGTACTAAGTTCTCACAACGAGTCATGGAGTGAACCCAATGGCCAAATTTTCTGGCTCCGCCTCTGAACCCAGCTCCGTCCTCACCATTGCAACAAAGGTGGTGTTGCAGAAGCTTTTGAAATAGAGCTCATGTTCTAGAAACATTTGTAACAGAGGTTGTGTCGCACAATTCTTTTTTTTTTCAGCTTCACTTTTTGCAACAAAGATGATGTTGCGGAAAGAACTTTTGCAACATGGATGATGTTGCAGATTTTTTTTGCAATGGAAGGATGTCGCAGCAATACCGTGGTCATTGTCGTTGCTGTTTTGCAGCTCTGTCGTTGTTGCAGAAACTCGTCGCCATGCGCTGCACGACTTTATGGCCATGTCTTGGCGGGAGTGCGAGGCCGACCCGCCGGTGTCGTGACTCTGTCCCAGATCCTGCTTCGTCGTTGGGGACGGGGATCTCTGGCCGGGATCGCGTCGCCGCAGAGGCGACAAGGCTCTTTCTTTCGGCACTTGGGTGGCTTCAACGGCAATCGCTTGGGCCCAGCCAACTTGGGTGCCTTGCCATATGGTCGCATAGTGAGTCCACAACAGACCGCTTGTGACGGTGTGCTTTTTGAAACAGGTGCCCAGTTGCAAGAATATGTGTGGATAGCGTTTCAATGGAGATAAGGATGAAAGAAAAGATGCAGTGCACAGGCTCATGAATACACGTGGTCCCCAGGCCCACAGGATAAACCTAACCTCGCTATCTTACGAGCTTCAAAGTTTGAAGATGTTCATCACTAAAAGCATAAGAGTTAAAACCTTATGATGTCTCACTAATAGCTCTAGCAGTTCCTTCATAAATGCCTCTAGTACGTTGGTGGATATGATTTCCAACCTATTTACAGTCTGGCGCCACTTGTATGTCCTGCATCCCTAAACCTTGTGCTAACGAGAGTACCTCACTGCAGGCCAGCGCCTCGAGTGCGGATGGCTCAGTGAGACCATTGCTAACTAGGACAGAGTTACCCAAGTACCTCCCATCCCTATCACGACAAATAGTTGCAGCAGTTCCAAGATTATGATCAACCAAAACACACACATCAACATTAATTTTGACAAACCTCTCAAGTGGTGGCAACCAATTTTCACTCCTGTACTTGTGTGGATGAAGCGGAACTTCGTGCATCCCTCGCCGGGTTATACATAGGTATCACACTTCACAGACCAATTATCCTGGAAACTGATTGCGCTTTTGTTGCTTCTTTTCTGGCTAGAGATTCCATTGACATGTCTCCTTTTGCGGATCTAAAAATGGAGGCGTTGAGCGTATCAAAACTCATAAAGGATTTTAAGATCGCGAAGATTGATAGGCGGGCAAATAGGGTGGCGCACGAGATTGCAAATTTCAGTTTTCACAGTAGGTCCGATGGCCTCTTATGTAATAGTGTTCTGCCATGTGTAACTGCTTTTGTAATGAACAATTGTAAGAATCTTAATTTACCAAATTAATATATGGGGGTTTAAAAAAATCGCTTCTCACTACAAGAAATATGTCAACTTATGACCTTCTGTCAGTGACCCTGGAAGAATTGGTCATAGATTTATGACCATTTGAGACCAATTGGTCAAAAGCTGTTCGAGGGCTCCAAACCCTAAACCATTGCGACCATTTTGGTCAGAAAGGTCATAATTTCCTTACACGAAATGGTCATAAAGCAAACAACGCTAGTCCGCTACCCTATTTCTAGTTGTTAACGACCAATATAGATGGTCATAGCCTTGTAAATTGTGGTGGGTTGCGATGACTAGGCGCCATCTCATCAGTTTTGCCTATGTGTCATGTCCATGTGGCAGTTTTTGCCCTAGGTTGTGAAGCAACCTATATTTCTGTCATTCCCAAAATTCCCAAACAAATCTCATAAATTCTTTGGGTCATATGTTCATCAAATATGTAAAAACGTTCCTTTCCTAGTTCAAAAATAATTCAAAAATATTCATTTTCCTATTCTGTTCAAAACAACAGTTTGTGAAGGAAGTACCACTTTGGCATGTTCAAATAGTATCCATTTTCTACAGTGCTTTCCTATGCCCAAATAACCATCCTCCACCAAATGCCAGCTCAATCCATTCATTATTTTGAGCCGAGCTTCAACATTCGTATTTATGTCCAGTGTGGTGGTTTGCAAAGCAAGTACCACCTAGGCTCCTCCTTTTGAGCTGAAAATTTGTGAAGAAGGTCTTCTTAGTAACTGATCATCCTCAGCCAAAACTCACGGCTATTAGCCATGCACATTTCCCGTACCGCTAATCAAACACTTGGCTGCTTATTCATGTTTAAGCATCGATCGGTCTCCTCGTGAGAATCTTATGTTGTGATTTTCTTGCACCTACCTGGGGAGTTCCCAAACCACTAGACATGCCTAGGCCGCCCAGAACACATGGCAACGCCACGGTCACGCGGTGACCACGCGACGGGCATGCGAGCTTACGCGCTCTAGTGTTGGGGCCCTCGGCCACCGTCGAAACCTCGATGTCTCTCCATCAAACCATGTATTTCTGATTAAATAGGTACTTATGTACCTAGAAATGATTTTTGGAAAAAATAAATAGCAAACTATGAGGCAACTGCAGTTCAAATTTGACCCGCTTCCAGCTGAATCGGCGGAAATTTGTCTTTTTCACGAGAGGTGGATCAAAACTTTTTACACCCAACCATTTGGTCAATTGTGCATTAAATATGTCCTAGTATTTTAGAAAAATAATTTGGTCCAATTTTGCAACAATTATTTGGTAGTTCCTTCACAAAAAAACCTCCTTTCGGGCACTCGGAAAATGAAAAATGGTTTTTTCGTCCAAAGAAAATGAAAACTTCCTTAGGCAACATTGTTTGCCATTCTAATATGCACCCTTGTGCACAATATGAGATCATTTGAACAAACTATGCCATGAATGTGGCCATAAGATTGATCATTTGGCTTGAAAGCCATTGATCTCCACATGTGATAGCTCATTTCTGAGAACACTTTTTTAAAATAATTGCCTTATTACAAGTTTGTTATTTTTCCTAGGAATTTGTCCACATATAATGACACAATGCGAAGGTTTCCCAATTTTTTGATTTTTTTTGAATTTTTTATGCCCGATTCGAAATGCGGTCAAAACGGCGGGAATGACCGTTCCTAGCTAGTTGTTGAATCTTGGAATTTTTTTGGTGTTTCTCTGATTAAATAGGTACTTATGTACTTAGAAATGATTTTTGGAAAAAATAAATAGCAAACTATGAGGCAGCTGCAGTTCAAATTTGACCCGCTTCCAACTGAATCAGCGGAAATTTGTCTTTTTCACGAGAGGTGGATCAAAACTTTTACACCCAACCATTTGGTCAATTGTGCATTAAATATGTCCTAGTATTTTATAAAAATGATTTGGTCCAATTTTGCAACTATTATTTGGTAGCTCCTTCACAAAAAAACCTCCTTTCGGGCACCCGAAAAATGAAAAATGGTTTTTTCGTCCAAAGAAAATGAAAACTTCCTTAGGCAACATTATTTGCCATTATAATATGCACCCTTGTGCACAATATGAGATTATTTGAACAAACTATGCCATGAATGTGGCCATAAGATTGATCATTTGGCTTGAAAGCCATTGATCTCCACACGTGATAGCTCGTTTCTGAGAACACTTTTTTAAAACAATTGCCGTATTACAAGTTTGCTATTTTTCCTGGGAACTTGGCCACATATAATGACACAATGCGAAGGTTTCCCAATTTTTTGATTTTTTTTGAATTTTTTATGCCCGTTTCAAAATGCGGTCAAAACGGCGGGAACGACCGTTCCTAGCTAGTTGTTGAATCTTGGAATTTTTTTGGTGTTTATCTGATTAAATAGGTACTTATGTACCTAGAAATGATTTTTGGAAAAAATAAATAGCAAACTATGAGGCAGCTGCAGTTCAAATTTGACCCGCTTCCAACTGAATAGACGGAAATTTGTCTTTTTCACGAGAGGTGGATCAAAACTTTTTACACCCAACCATTTGGTCAATTGTGCATTAAATATGTCCTAGTATTTTATAAAAATGATTTGGTCCAATTTTGCAACTATTATTTGGTAGCTCCTTCACAAAAAAACCTCCTTTCGGGCACTCAGAAAATGAAAAATGGTTTTTTCGTCCAAAGAAAATGAAAACTTCCTTAGGCAATATTGTTTGCCATTCTAATATGCACCCTTGTGCACAATATGAGATCATTTTAACAAACTATGCCATGAATGTGGCCATAAGATTGATCATTTGGCTTGAAAGCCATTGATCTCCACACTTGATAGCTCGTTTCTGAGAACACTTTTTTAAAATAATTGCCGCATTACAAGTTTGTTATTTTTCCTGGGAACTTGGCCACATATAATGACACAATGCGAAGGTTTCCCAATTTTTTGATTTTTTTGAATTTTTTATGCCCGTTTCAAAATGCGGTCAAAACGGCGGGAACGACCGTTCCTAGCTAGTTGTTGAATCTTGGAATTTTTTTGGTGTTTCTCTGATTAAATAGGTACTTATGTACCTAGAAATGATTTTTGGAAAAAATAAATAGCAAACTATGAGGCAGCTGCAGTTCAAATTTGACCCGCTTCCAACTGAATCGGCGGAAATTTGTCTTTTTCACGAGAGGTGGATCAAAACTTTTTACACCCAACCATTTGGTCAATTGTGCATTAAATATGTCCTAGTATTTTATAAAAATGATTTGGTCCAATTTTGCAACAATTATTTGGTAGGTCCTTCACAAAAAAATCTCATTTGGGGCACCCGAAAAATGGAAAATGATTTTTTGTGCAAAGAATATAAAAAATCCCTTTGTCGATACTGTTTACTATTCCAAGATGTAAACTTTTGCAGAGTATAAAGAACTCATTTTGAAAAAATATAAAGAATATAAAGAATATCATTTCAACAAATATTTGGTAGGTCTTTTACAAAAAAGAACACATTTTGAGCACTAAAAAATGGAAAATAATTTTTTCAATGATATCAACATTATTCGGAGTTTGTTATTTTTACTGAAAAGTAGGTCACACTTGGTGACACAATGCGAAGGTTTTTGATTTCTATTTGTTTTTTATAAATTTCTTAGGTCGTCAAATAGGAGACATGATTCAAAATCTTGTTTTCAGTCGATTATGACCAATTTAGATGGTCTTAACATCATCAAAGGGGATACGGCGTTCTGATTGGTCTAAAATCAGCTCACACGGATCATGAATTAAGCACCGTTGGATGCACCCAGATCCAACGGCAGCCCACACACCCCCTCGTCGCTCTCACCCTCTCCCGAATCACCCTGTATCCCTCTCATCCTCGTCCACCCACGAAACCCTAGCCCCTTCTCCCAATCGCCGATGCCGCTCCCTTTTCCCCATCGCCGCCGCCTCGCCTCTCCCTCCCTCAGATCCGCCGCCGTCCGCCTCCACGCGGCCTCCACCTCCAGCCTCCACGTGCACCCCGTCCTCGCCCGCCTCCACGCGGCGTCCACCTCCAGCCCCACCCTCGCCTTCCACCCCCTCCCGCGCAGATCCGCTCATCTCATGGCCAGATCCAGCAGTAATCCCTCCTTCCCACCTCCCTGCCCCTGGATCGAGCAGGCGCCGCCGCCCCCACCCCTACTCCCTCCCTCCGGATCGAGCAGGCTCGGCTTGGGGAGGCTGGCGTTCCTCGTCGAGATCCGTCGCGCGCGTCCTCCAGCGCCAACCGCGACCAGCTCCCGTCGCTAGGGTTTCGGTCGGCGTGGCTCCGACGACTCAGGTGCATCCATCTACTCCATCTCCTCCTCACAGCCATTCCTAACTTCCTCAGTTCGTCGTCTCTGCCTCCCAGATCTAGGATGCCGTCCTCGCTCGAGCACCGGGACGTCATGGACGATGGCCCCTTCCTCCCCTGCCTCGGCGCCATGGAGCAGCTCCGTCCGTCCGTGTTCTTGTTCTCGGGATTCCTACCACCGGCCATGGGTCGTGGCGAACGAGTAGGTCCAACCGCAGGGCTCAAAGGTATGAATCCCTTTCTCCTCCCCTCATCTTTTCTTCTTCCGCTCTCTGTCTGACCCCCTTCTCATCTCTCTTTCGAACCAGGACGTTGCCATGGGAGATGAAGGCGTGATGTGTTGTGCTGCTGCTTGGGAGGGACACCATGGACCTCCCTCCTCTGCTTCTTCTCTTCCCCTACTCAAGGTGATGGATTGGTACATCGACCTACTCCCCTCCTTCCTATGTTAATTTGGTGCGCGATGTGGATGTGATGTATTTTAGGCATGATTAAATACGTGTTTTGGCACAATTCCTTATACAATTCCTTCTCAAGGTGCTGGTGTTTGTGGAGGTGATTTACCTGTTTTTTCACTCTGTGTATCAAGGTGCAGCTGCTGAGCATTGATAGGTGTTGTTCGGTGTACGTGCGTATCCTCTAGTAGTTTGTCTCATATATGATGTTGTCTGCCTGCCATGTTGCTGTCGTGTCTGACTATTGGACGATCAAAACAGAGATTTGTAATTTAGAAACTGCATATTTAGAACAGCTATTTAGAACTAAGTGCTCCATAAGTGTTGTTGAAAATGAAAATGCAGTTAATTATAGCACAGTGAGAGTGCTCTCAAATGTCGGAAGGGTTGCTGCTGCATTTACGCTCCTGGAAGTGTCCTGCATTGACTGATGGTGCAGCCATATACCCCTGCCAGTACCTCATTGTTCTCATTCATTATTGTGCAGCAGTGAATGCTTGTTCATACCCATTTTTTTCATTTAATGCCAACATGTACATATTTACACAGGAGAGATAGCTATATTTTCCGACTAACAAGTGACAATAAAAATGTGGTTGTTTTAACCTAGAGGTTAATAAAACACTTTGATAGTTCTCTCTCATTGTAGGATGACTTTTCTCATAACTGCTGCTGCTGTCTTCTTCTTCTATCCCCAAAACTGTTGCTGCTCCCCATCCTCACGTCCTTACTGCTCCTCTTTCTTCAATCTTGCTGCTGCTTTCCCCACGCCTCTGCTTCCTTTCTTCTCCTTCACTTTCTGCCTGCTGCTTCTCCTTCTTCAACACCTTCTGCTGAATCTCTCTCTCTCTCTCTCTCTCAACCTCCCTTTGCTGCTGCTCTCTCCTCAATCTTGCTGCTGCTATCTCTCTTTCTCCCTCTCTTCTCTGAAATTTCTATAAAATTTGAGACGTGTAGTACATGTAATATTCAGATTTGATAAGATCTTGCAACCTGATAATTGTTCAGTGTCGTACTTGTATAATATGGTGCATCTTATTATGTGTTCTGACTAGTTGATGTCTAGTTGCTTTGGAAAACATTTGGTATGTTTGATTTGATCTATGAATTAGTGGTCTGCTAGCTCGTATGTGAGTTCACCCTGTGTCTTTTAATTCCAGTTCATGTATGTGTTGTCACCGGTGTGTTCCCTTTTCTGCAGAAATAAATTCAGATTCGTAGTCCATGTATTAGCTCAAGTTCTTGTGAGATAAATGTTTGTGATGTATATGCCTTCTATAACTGTTTGTGATATAATTCTGTCCCTGTCATATTAGCTTGTTTCTTCCTCCTGTCATATGCTTGATAGTTATATATGCAACTGTCCTTGTCAAATTATTTCCCTTTGTGTTAGTGTTTTAGATTGTCAAGTATAATGAAAATACCAAAAAGATATAGAGTAAAATCTGAATCTCCCTTTGCTGATTGTTGTTTTCTTTGTCAATGATCTACGGGAATAACCTTGTTTAGTTTAGGTTTTTTTCTTGCTTTCTTAATCTGAATTGTGTTACCTAGCTTTAGCCAAGCACGATCATCGATTTGCCTAGTCCCTGAGGATGGAGCTACTCGTTCGCCTCATTGTAGATAACTTCATGGATCAGTTTTCTCATAAAACTAATGTGCCTGGACAACAGTTTGCTCCACTAATGTTATATCTCTCTCATTGTAGGATGGCAAGTTGTGGCAGCTGGAGCATGTCTTCACTCTTGTTATGCAGATTCCATTTGACTCTGGTTATTACCGCTACAGTTTGTTGTTGGATGATGTAAGTTCTAATCCATTTTACCCATGTGCATATTTGGTTTCTCCTTTCTTCCTATACATAATAGATGGTTGCCCCAACAACTGTTGTGTCCCGCTCATATCTGTCAGATGTTTGGTGAAATTTTTAACTTAGCCTAGGGTGCAGTCAACTTGCTGAACAACTGACAAGTATATTCATTGTTCTTGCTCTATACCTCTATTCTAATACATCTGACTTGTATGACCTATTTCTGAAAATTGTAACTTAGCCTAAGGTGCAGTCAACTTGCTGAGCTCTCCCAATGCTTCAGATTATAGCTTGCGTTTCAAGTGTCTGCCAAATGCTAGCTGTTTGGTTCGAAGTCATGTTCAAACCGAAATGTATATGGTAGTAAAGCATATGCACGAGTTCAGGGCATATGCTAATGCTAACAGTAGGTTTTGCCCAGTGTCCAGTTGTTATTTACTTGCAAGTTTTTACTATGCAAGGTTCAATCATGCCATCTTTGCTTGTACTGCATGTTAATGTCATCAAAGATCGAAATGTTGTTGACCCTGTTCTTCTATGCTTAAATGGTAAAAATGTCGCATTTTGCTTGTTGTAACCATTTTTCTTGATAACTTGCAGATGCTGGCCTTCATTCATGTTTTGTTGTGAGGTCCAGGATGAACAAGTTGGGAGAAGCATTGGAGCTAGTTATACTGTGATAGTTGTGTTACCTGATGTGAACATTTTTTTATTGTAAACTTGATGTGAACCATATTTTTCTGTAATAATGTGATAGGATGAACCATCCTTGCTGTGTTACCAGGATGAACAAGTCTGATTGTAATAATGTGCCAAGTTTGGCTCTTTCTGATTGTATTCGTGATGTGTACCATATTTTTCCTGATTAGTCGTGCTCTGTTTGAAGCATTTTGTTTTCTCTCTGTTCGGATTTAAATATTGTTATTTATTTACTGGAAAATTGAGATCTGAAGAATATAACAGTGACAACTGGGACCCACTTGTTAGAACCTGACAACTGGGTCCCATCTCACTAGTGGGCTCATCTTTTGGAAAAACTAAAAAAGGCCATGGCCTAGAAAATAAAAAGGCCGAATTCTTGGGTCAGGCCCATGTAGCTAATAAAAGCACAGGGAAAAAAATATAGAAAGGCCGAATTCTTGGGCTAGGCCCATGTAGAAAACCGAATTGGACCGGGATGAATCTTGTGCCACATCAGCTTGCCACGCTGGATGCCTACGTGGCCTGGGGGAGGTTGCTAGTGACCAAAACGCCACAGTAGGAATATTTTGGTCGTAAACGTCTTTGACCAATACGGAAGAAAGGTCGTTATAGTCAGTTTACGACCGCCAGCTTTTGACCTTCTGTTTTTGGTCACAAAAAGGTCGTAAATGGAAATTTGTGACCTTTCAGTGACCAATAGTGGTGGTCACAAGTTGACATATTTCTTGTAGTGTCTCTTGAACTCTTCTGGGCTCCATTATTTCATATGAGCCAGTCGGCATTTCACCTTTCCAAGCTCCGAAATAAAATTGTTGACGAATAGATGAGTGGTCAGCGGGCTCTGGTTGATCCCTCCATGTGTTAGCGAGGAGCTCATGCTAACAAGCACCCCTACTCCTCCATGGGTGAATTTGGGTTGGCCCATGTGCGGGGCGGCAGGCCCATGTTTTCTTTCCATTTCTCTTCTTCTTCTTCTTTTTTGCTTCTTTTTATTTTTCCTTGTTTCCTTCTTTAAAAATGTGCATGCTTTCAAAAAATGTTCATGCATATTTTAAAGTATTTTAAATTCCTTAAATATTCACAAATTTTACAGATATTATGAATTTTGTAAAATTTTAATATTCGCGAATTGAAAAATATTCATGAATTAAAATAAATAGTTTTTGTAAATTCTTCCTAATTTTCAAAAATCCACAAAATTGAAAAATGTTTCCCAATTTTAAAATAAATCACGAATTGAAAAATGATTATGAATTCAAAATTACGGTTAAGAATTTCAAATTATGTTCATCAAAATGAAAAAGTTCTACTAATTCAAAACATGTTCGTGAATTTCGAAAACTGTGCATGAATTCAGAAAATGTACTGAATTGCTAAATGAAAAAGCAAAGGGAAAGAAAAGAGTAAGAGAACAAAAACACGAAAGAAAACATACGTAAAAAAGTTCATGAGTTAAAATAAAAAAATCATATAGGGAAATGAACAAAAAGCTGGAAAAAGAAAGGAAAACCCGGTTCAAGGAAGGTTCTATAATCTTGCCAAAAATGGCTAGAAAAAGACACTGTAATAAGTCGGCCCATGTAGCATGCTCACGAGGGGAGGGGGTGCGCCACTAAATAGGATGCGCCGAAGGTGTGGTGGTGAGTAGGCCGCCTATCCGATTTGATGCGGATACAAATATATAAGAAAACATACTTACTATTCTAAAAGAAACATTCTTAGTTGCATTTGCCAAAAAGACATTGAGAGGAAATAATAGTCTACCTTCCTTTATCGATGAAATAAACTAGGAAAAGTTTCACCAATTTATGTCATTCACAGAATAACAAGGTGAAACAAGAGTGTCACTATATTTGGATTTGGTCAAACTGGCCAATTTGTCATGGAAATTGATGAGTATTACTTTTGCGCTTATAAAATTATGATAACATTATGGAACACTTCGTTCAAGGAAACAATAATTAAAACATGCAACTACTGTTAGCATGAACATGTGTGTGAATTGGTCTAAAAGAATATGAGAATATCAATAATATGATGAAATATCCTCTTGTTTGAAAGAAACAAAATAGAGAAATTTGGGTGTAATTTGTAAAGACAACACCAACCTTGATGCAAAGTTGAGTGGCCTAGATAGAAGGTGTAGCAACATGGTAGGATATAAAATCCACTCATTTAGCAGCCACGGAAGGTGATTATTTGCCTTGACAGCTGAATGCGACACTACATGTTTATGTCATCACAGACCTTGTGCAACTTAAAATTCATATGTCATGAAGTAGTTTCAAGTGGCACATCTTTCCATATGTAGCTAGTACTAATTGCTATAGTAGATAAGAGAACACAAAAGACCATGTCCAAATCTGGACCTTGATTGGCTTGTTGTCGATGGTGATCATCATATCCCCTAGCTCGACGTCCATTCTAAGCTTAGTGTTGGGCTTGAACTGATGAACTGCTACAATAGGCATAACAGGCCAACACCTTAACAACCATCCAACAAGACCATAGATGTCTCCAAGAACGATAGCATATATACACCAATAGCTGCACGGATCGACCCGTTCGGGAAACGAGCGTCAAGAGAAAATGATTGATCTGGAGGTGAACCTATGTAACAGATGAGGATGTACGTTGAGTTGAGGAGCAACCGGCTACCGGGAACACTACTGCAGCCAATTCCTCCTTCAGTCGCCGCTCGGGATCAAGAGGGCCCAAGATTGAAATAGCAACCTCGTTGGATGGAGATGGTTGTGAGTGTCGCTAGTTCCTTTATCGGGTGAAGATTGGGGGAAGGGGAGAGGAGGGAAAAAAAATTCAAACTATACCTTGGTGGCGGGGAACAACGACTCCTTGTTGGTGCATTGCTTCTTCCAAGGGCTAGCTTATCGGTGTGGATGTAGATTTTTGTCCAGAGTGTTCTTGTTTTCTATCACAGTACAGAAACGGACGCTCATACATACACACGTACACCCACTCCTATGAACGCGTGCACACACAACCTACCCCTGTGAGCACCTCGAAGACTAAGTAGACACATCATTTTAGGATTGACGAAGTCACCACAAAGGCCTTCATAATATACGGGAACGTCTTCTTTCACTGAAAGCACATTGTGGAAAGGCCTCAAGTAAATTGAGGAAAATGCGAGCACCAGTGTCAAGTATAAGACTTGAACTTTGGTGCACCGGGTATGCATGGATGTCCTCATAACTATTCATCCACAGGTTGATTCGATGCCGGGTGTGTTTTTGTAAAGCGTGGACTTGCAATACGTGGCTTCTAGCCTTGGACAAAGAACGTGAATATAGCAAAGGGTTGCTTTAAAGGGTTGCTTTAGAGAAGTGTCACATTGGTTGGCGGCTCGTGCCTAGCACCTCTAAGTATTGATGATTAATAACGAGCACACTCTAGTTGACTGCACGTTGGCGTGTTTCTTGTGATGATTGGACTGGAGTAGATTTTTGTAATACTCCGGAAACACGTCCGGGTCCGCTCTGCTTCCTTCCTACGAAACCTAACAAATGTATATACTACCCCATCGTCAGAGAGAGAGACACACACACGGAGAAGGTGGGGCAGCCACGACCTAGCTTCCAAGGCATGAGGCGTGACCCAGAACTGCGCCAAGATACCTCCCCAACCTTCCATGCTGTACGGGGGGACACCGTACTCATCACCGTCGCCGTCGACAAGCCTCTCCTCACCAGGAGCGTCGCCATCCAATGGCACGGCACCGGCGTGGTAACTAAGCCAATAATCCCAATCTTCTCTCACGAGTCACGACCCCATGTTATACTGATGTTGATTTCGTCCACCGATGGACTAATTCTGTGGTGGTTGATGGGTGCTGCAGACTGGCACGCCGGCGGCGGACGGCATCGAGGGCCACACCTTGACGTACAATTTCGTGGCGGACCGGCCAGGCACGTTCAACTTCCGCGCACGCTACGGCCGCAACCGCGCCGCGACCTTCACCGACGCGCAGGGACGCGAGGCCCGGCCGTCCGCCGGTGACCGCGCACGCACGGACACCGCCGGACATCGCGTCCGCGTGCCGCGCAGCCATGCGGGGCCTTCCGCCTGCCGACGAGCGCACACTGCTCCACGGGCCACCGATCCAGAACTCGTCTACGTCCGCGGCGGCCGGGGCCATGCGTGCGTCGAAGCGCAACTCATGGCTGGTAACACTACTATCTACCTCAATGGCGAAGGCCCCGTCGTGCGGCTGCTTCGGTGGTCCGCCGTCGGATTGACGGCCGCGGCCTTGTGGGTTTCTGGCGTATGCGGCGGGCGGCATGACCCTGTTACGCGCCGCCGAGGAGACAGCCCGTTGTTACACGCAAGCTTCCCGCTGCCTTGAGTTAGTATTGTCAAAAAAACATTCTCACTTCACTGTACATAAACATTATGTAGTTTCTATGATATTTTCGGTATTGTTGCTTCATCAATGCACGTACCGAGTTGTTAAATTAATCACAATTGTATGTCTTTTTCTGTAATCCATAGTTTAAAGGAATTTGATTGTGGCGTAGTAGTTGTCTAATTTATGTGTATAAATGGTTGTGTGCTCCAGATGTCTGGGACAATTGTCTATTGTGGTCTTGCTAATTGATGATACTTCCCTCTGGGCAATATGGAATTGTCGGAATGATTCTATTTTTAAGAGATCATGTATTTCTAATTTTTTGTAGATTATTCACATGGCTACGGCTTTGATAAGTATGAGGACATCACTGCAGCGCGTGGATGTGCGGGCACTTATGGCCTCTGAGTGCAACCGGCTAGAATTGATTGCACAGAGTTTTTTCAAAGTTTGGATGGCGAGCCATTCATTGATTATGTGGATGAGCTACGTAATTGCGCGTTTAATCGTTTGTGGTCGTCTTTCCCTTTTTGTTTTCTATTGGGCTCGGTGACTGCAACTTGATTCATGTTTAATAATATGGCTGTGTGCAACACTTCTCATGTTTTCAAATACAATGCTGAATAATTAGGTAGTATAGTTCCCCGAGGAAAAAATGAATAATAGGCCTGAGTAATCCCCTTTTTTGAAAAAGATTGACAACACTTCTCATGTTTTCAAATACAATGCTGAATAATTAGGTAGTAGTTCGCCGTGGAAAAAATGAATAATAGGCCTGAGTAATCCCCTGTTTTGAAAAAGATTGACAACACTTCTCATGTTTTCAAATACAATGCTGAATAATTAGGTAGTAGTTCTCGGTGGAAAAAATGAATAATTAGGTAGTTGACTTGAGTGACAAAACATAGATGCAATCCTAAGTACGAGTGGGTTTTAAATAGATCAAGCTGGGCATCTCCAACTTTCTGTGACCCATATGTTTTTTAGCCACTTTGGAATCACCTAAATTGATCTTGACTATCTCAACGCACACTTATGATGGGGATCCGAGCCCTTCCACTTCCTTGCTGGAATAGATGTTTTGAAGCACTGGGAAATACAGCCCGAGACATGCAGCATTGTGACACCCTTCGCAGTCTATTATATGGCGGGCCTTGCCTGTTGGCGCATAGCAGTTGCGACTTTGGAGCTGCATCGATTATCTGTGTTTTTTCAGCCCCTTAGAGGGTGCTTGGATACGTTTTAGTCCCATGACTAAAAATAGTGGGACTAAAACTTGCTAGCCTCACCCATGCTTGGATCCAAATACTAAAGAGACTAAAATCAAGTTATTGAGCATTTATTATCCTTCAAACCATCCAATCCTGAAATTGCATGTGTTAAAGTAGAGGAATTAAATGAGGGAAGAGAGAGCTAATCCATATTTTAGTAGGGTTCCCTTGACTAAAACTTTTTAGCCTCAAGACTAGTTCTAGTCTCCTTTTAGTCAGGGGTGCTTGGAACTTTAGCCTCTAAAAGAGACTATTTTTAGTCAGACTAAAAATAGTCCCTTGGATCCAAGCACCCTCTTAAAGAGCTGGCTCCACACGCATCGAGTGACGTGCAAACATGAAATTTAATGCATTGTCATTTGCGAAAATGCATGCAAGTTTCTATGTATAAAGCCTAATTAGCTGCAATTTTCATAGTTCAACTGTGCCTACTGCTGATTTCAAACAGAGATTTCGACAGGGATATCGGTAAAACAAAAATGGAGAAACGACTGAGATTTGAGTTGAGGTATTCATGTTATTCTTTTGCCGTATTTTGTATTACATTCGGATTAGATAGAAAAAAAAGTTAGAGTGTGCACACCCTTCATTTCATTTTCGGGTCTGACACTGTATTTAGTTTATACCAGATATGACGTACACGACTGTGGGCGCGGCAATTTGAGAATTGACAAGTCATTGTCCACGGACGGACGTCTACGAACATATAGGGTGCCTGATTTGATATGTCTGTCCGTAGATGCTCTTAGGTTCCTTCCTAGGTTCCTCATGTTCCTAATAAAGAAGTTCTACATGCAACACATTCTTCAGCTGCACGATTCTTTCTGATGTAAACTCCATATCGACCGTAACAACAACATGAACAAAAGCACTCATTCCCTATCAATACGCACACATTGCTTCTGACCTAGTAAGAAGAAAAAAAAGAAATGTCAGTACACACATGAATATTTGCGCCTGTGTCAATCCACCAATCGGTAGACTAAAACACCGAAAATACAATAAATAAATTATCATACTCAGATGCCCCGTTTTTATTGGTGTTCACAATCATGTTGACAGATTTGAAGTCCTGTCCTGGCTTCTTATACTTCACAACCATCGTTCTTCTTGTTCTTCTTGAAGGTCTTCTTATCCTTCTTGAAGTCGGTATTATATTCGACACTGTTCTTTCCCTTGGGCTTGTGGAAGTTCGTAATTAATCACCGGATCCATTGAACACGATTAGCCTAAACTTACTAGGGAGACACGTCTAAGTACTATACGGAGATGACATCAAATCGGACATGGACATGGGATTGCCAACTAACTAATCAAGATTACGCTAACATGGACTGTGTCCTGATGATAGCTCCATCGGCGATGAAGCCTTTTCTCTTGCGCGTGCGTACGTAAGAGTGCTGACGTCAGTTCTACGTACGTATCTCCCTCGTGTGAATGTGATTGAAGCTTGTTTAGTGGACTAGTGGACTGCATGTTGGCTTAGCTTATTATTTCTTGCTACAGAGCCAGCTGCTAACACGGGATGGCCGCTGCGCCTCCACGTTTCTGCTTCCTTCCGTCGCACGAAGCGTCAACACATATATGATGTGCCATCGTCAGAGAGAGCTGATAGCAACGAAGATCGATCGAGTACTGGCTCCTGGGACTGCTAGCAGCAAAGAAGTTGGAGTTCCCGGGGTGCAAGTCAACCGCCGACGGCCGAGCCACCGCTCCGACCATGAGCGACACCGTCGTGCGAATAAGTTTTTCTACCGGTGGCGGGATGTACCGGTGAAGAATCTACCACAAACGTTGCTTTGAGATTGGTGTGGCTGGTAGACCCCACTATGCTTTTGTTTCTCCTTTTTAGCAATACGAATCTTATACAAACACATATACAAGGTTGGGCGGGGTCCACAGCAGTACCTTTAGTCAGGTGGCAGGGTGAGAGAGTGAGCAGATGAACGAGTTGCATGCACGTACTAAATACTTGCACTTTATTTTCCATGCCACATTTTAAAAGGTTGATAACTTTTGAACTAAATATCCAGTTTTGAAATATTTTATATTTTTGAATTCAGCACGACAAGACCTTTAAAACAAGATCAATCTTGGATGCACTTTGGCTAGTTTGAATTTTACTGTTTCACCCATTTTAGAGAATGCATTTCAGTCAGTTTCACATTTCACTAGTTTCGGAAAACCTTCCAGTCAGTTTCACATTTCACTAGATTCAGAAAACATATTACAATCATTTACAAATGATAGATTTCACTCATTTTAGAAAACACAATACACTCATTTACGAAAGATAGATTTCATTACAATCATTTACAAATGATAGATTTCACTCATTTTAGAAAACACATTACACTCATTTACGAAAGATAGATTTCATTCATTCAGAAAACACATTACACTCACTAAATTGAAAAAACTATGTTTCACTTGTTTAAAAAAACCATGTCCACCCATTACAAAAGATATATTTCAAAACTAATTTCACTGTGCGCTTGCGAAACTGATATTTCACTCATATAAAGATTGATTTCAATCATTTCACTGAATATATTTCATCACATTTCGTATAAAAATGGTTTATTTCACATATTTCTTAGGAAATAGGTTTGTTCTTGCTATTTCTTTTGAAATAGGTTTCTTTTGAATATTTGTTTACTCATCCTCACAAATTTAATTTTTTGATTTCAGTAAAATTATTTCACTAAAAAACACATTAATTTCACTCATTCCAGAAAACACATTACACTCATTCAATTGAAATACTATATTTCACTCATTTCAAAATACCTTTTTCACTCATTACAAAAGATATATTTCAAAACTAATTTCACTGTGCGCTTGCGAAACTGATATTTCGCTCATATAAAATTAATTTCAATCATTTCAATAAACATATTTCACACGTTTAAAAATATTTCACTCAAAAATTCTATTGAAATACTATATTTCATCCATTACAAAACTAATTTCAAAATTATTTTAGCTCATTTCTAATTTCACTCAATACAAGTTTAGCTCATTTCAAAATAAATTCACTAAAATGAAAAACAAATTTCCCACATGGAATTAATATATTCAACGAAATAAGTGAATTGAAACGTTGAAATTTAAACATGTTTCAAATATATCCAAGAATTATCTTGTTGTAAAGGTCTTGACCCTGGGAGTTCAAATATAAAAAATGTTTTAAAAATAAAACTATAGATTAAAAGATATGCGTGATTGAAATTATCAAAGCGAAAACAAAATGCATGCGTGCTTCATAAGTACTTGTGTGTCAGCAAGAGATGGTCACACATGCATGTGTCCTTCATCTGACATATGGTGGGTCCTAGTACAGAAAATACACTGCATGCAAATCTAGAGAAATGAGTGAAATACATCTCCCGTATATGAGTGCTTGATGTGTTGTCATGTGCTGATTGGCTAGCTGGTTGCCGGTACATCCCGGCACCGGTAAAAAGAGCTTTGCGCACCGTCGTGATCACCTTCGCCGCCAACAACTCTCTCATCGGCGAGAGCCGCACCAACCCATGGCCTCGCATCCGCAAGGTACGCACCTCCCAAATCTTCCGTCGCGCGATGTAGAATGCTTTGTTCACCGGCTAATCCTCGTGATGGTTGGCGCTTGGCAGGTGCTGCAAGCAGCCATGCCACCGGCAGACGCGGTTGAGAGCGTCATGTTCACGTACTTGCAGGGAAGCGAGGATGAGCCGTTAGCCGGCGGCAGCGCATGCACCAGCACCAACACGGTAGACAGTGCAGTCAGTGCGCCATGGACAGATGAGGGATGGACCGCCGACGACTGCGTGCGCACCACCGATCGAGAAGTGAAAGCGGATTTATAAAGCACGGGCTTCTGGACACCTCTTATTCATAATCTTCAATACTGCTTTGAGATCCGTGCGACACAACTAACTTACGGTACAAACTTTTTTCTTTTTTGTTCCTTCAAAATAAAACAATATATGAACTTCAAATTTTGCAGAACAACAAAACATTCTTACTACAATGTAAGAAAAAACTTTCAGATTTTTTTGCCCAACATAAATATACAAAATGAGATTTTTTGAGTAAAAAACATTATTTTTTCGTATATATGATTCACGAAAAAATCTGAAAGTTTTTTCCCACATTCTAGTTAGAATATTTTGTTGTCCTATAAAGTTTGAAGTTCATATGTTGTTATATTTAGGAGAAACAAAAAAGACAAAATTTGTTCGCACGAATCGCGATGCAAAAATGAATGGCTAGGGGGGGGGGGGTGTAGGAAAGCCTATGCTTTCTCAGATGTTAACCCACGAGAGAGATACAGAAGGAAAAAAGGAGGAGGGACGAAGAAGAGAGAGGAGGAGAAAAAGGGTGCGGCGGCGGACGGGGGACCGAGGGAGGGAGGGAGGGTGTGGCTGTGGATTGGAGCTAGGGTTCGTGGGGTTGTGCCCAGTGGGCAGCAGCGCATGCCCACGCCGGCGGCAAGACCCGCGGCATGGCGCTCGCACATCCGGCTGGTCGAGTCATGCATCAGCCACAGCGAGCCGCCAGCGACAGGGCAAACGCCCGTAGCACACAACCATTCAACTAACTGTTGGAAATATGCCCTAGAGGCAATAATAAAAGCATTATTATTATATTTCCTTATTCATGACAATTGTCTTTATTCGTGCTATAATTGTGTTAACCGGAAATCGTAATACATGTGTGAATAACAGACAACAAACATGTCCCTAATGAGCCTCTAGTTGACTAGCTCGTTGATCGACAGATAGTCATGGTTTCCTGACTATGGACATTGGATGTCATCGATAACGGGATCACATCATTAGGAGAATGATGTGATGGACAAGACCCAATCCTAAACATAGCATAAGATCGCATAGTTCGTTTGCTAGAGTTTTCCAATGTCAAGTATCCTTTCCTTAGACCATGAGATCGTGTAACTCCCGGATACCGTAGGAGTGCTTTGGGTGTGCCAAACGTCACAACGTAACTGGGTGACTATAAAGGTATACTACGGGTATCTCTGAAAGTGTCTGTTGGGTTGACATGGATCGAGACTGGGATTTGTCACTCCGCTTGACGGAGAGGTATCACCGGGACCTCTCGGTAATGCATCATCATATGAGCTCAAGGTGATCAAAGTGTTTGATCACAAGGATCATGCATTACGGTACGAGAAAAGTGACTTGCCGATAACGAGATTGAACGAGGTATTGGGATACCGACGATCGAATCTCGGACAAGTAAAATACCGATTGACAAAGGGAATCGTATACGGGATTAATTGAATCCTTGACATCGTGGTTCATCCGATGAGATCATCGTGGAGCATGTGGGAGCCAACATGGGTATCCAGATCCCGCTGTTGGTTATTGCCCGAGAGCCGTCTCGGTCATGTCTGCATGTCTCCCGAACCCATAGGGTCTACACACTTAAGGTTCGGTGACGCTAGGGTTGTGAAGATATGTATGTGCAGTAACCCGAATGTTGTTCGGAGTCCCGGATGAGATCCCGAACGTCACGAGGAGTTCCGGAATGGTCTGGAGGTAAAGAATTATATATAGGAAGTGCTATTTTGGCCAACGGGACAAGTTTCGGTGTTATCGGTATTGTACCGGGACCACCGGAGGGGTCCCGGTGGTCCACCGGGGGGGTCCACCTGCCCCGGGGGGCCACATGGACTATAGGGGGTGCTCCCTGGCCTACATGGGCCAAGGGCACCAGTCCCAAGGGCCCATGCGCCAAGGAGACTTGGAGAGGGGAGAGTCCAAAGAGGGGAAGGCACCTCCGAGGTGCCTTGGGGAGGATGGACTCCTCCCCCCCTCTTGGCCGCACCCCTTCCTTGGAGGAAGGGGCAAGGCTGCGCCCTCCCCCCCTCTAATGCGCCTATATAAAGGGAGGGGAGGGAGGGGTGGCCGCACCCTAGGCCCTGGCTCCTCCCTCCTCCCTGCAACACCTCCTCCTCCTCCCGTAGTTGCTTAGCGAAGCCCTGCCGGAGTTCTGCTGTATCCACCACCACACCGTCGTGCTGGATCTTCCTCAACCTCTCCTTCCCCCTTGCTGGATCAAGAAGGAGGAGACGTCTCCCGTCCCGTATGTGTGTTGAACGCGGAGGTGCCGTCCGTTCGGTACTAGATCATCGGTGAATTGGATCACGGCAAGTACGACTACCTCATCCACGTTCACTCGAACGCTTCCGTTGCGATCTATAAAGTGGTATGTAGATGCTATCTAATCTGAATACTCGTTGCTAGATGAACTCATAGATGGATCTTGGTGAAACCGTAGGAAAAATTTTAATTTTCTGCAACGTTCCCCAACACTAACCACTGGGACCGGCTATCCACAGGGGCCCGTGAGCAGCCACCAGAAGCAAGCAAAGAAAAGTAACGAAAGACCCGATAGGAAGACAGGAGTCGGACTCGCATGACGTATCGACAGGTCAAGGCGGGCGGGCCAACCACTCCCTCGAATAGGCTGGATACATCACAAATAGACACCACCCGCCGACTCGTAGGACCGAGCACCAGCGTGACCCACATGCCAGCGGCTATATCCCATCCAGCGGGTACATCCCCAGAAGCAGAACAGCCTCTCCACGCCCCGCCCCTTCCACCGCATGCGATGCACGACCTCCTACGCAGTGCATACAACCCATCCCGTCCGGGCCCCGCGCGATGGCACTCGATCACCCGAGCACACCCCATCCTGCGATGGAGCCTAGCCTAGCCAACGCACCCGACGAGCGGGTCCAACAGCAGCACGAGCCCACCTGCCAGGGAGAGCAGGGCACGCCAATTGGGTACGCATGCGTCGCCCAACCCACGCACCGTCCCATGCATGCACAGCACGGTCAGCGCAGAACAGGACACGATACGCCCGCCGAGTGGCCACCCGGAAATTTCGAACCCAGCCAACCAGAAGCTTCGGCGAGCCCACCAGTCATCGAGCCCCACGCAAGAAAATTCAGTCAAAACAAACGGTGAAAATCCAACGGCAACAACCCGCTCGTTGACCCGACCACAGCCAATCGGACGAACACGACCAGCGCGAAATCGAGGAGCCTTCAGGAGAGCGGGTCGGCTAGCCTTCTTATATATGTTAAAATGAGGTACTAGCAATTTACATGAGAGCTTTACATGGTAAAAATTACATGTCAAGCCCCCCTTTGGGGGGTGGAGGAAGGTTTAAATTATAGAAGAAAGGATCAGTGGGATGATATGTTTGTGCTTTTCCTTAACCCTATAGGTAAGAAAAGAGAAATCACTTTTGAGTCTATCTAACCAAGAGGCCTTTGTTGGTACAATCCCCCTGGAATGTTTGTTGTTGCGTTCCTTTCATATGCTCCACGCTGCTAACAAGAATATAACATCCTTCCATATGCTCCACACTGCTAACAAGAATATAACATCAGTAGAGAAAATAGCACTGTTCCAAATTGTAGCAATGCCACCAGAAGCTCCACGAGAAGGCACAAAAGCAAACCGATGAAACAAATGAGGTCAACATGATTTAATAAAGGGCAGATCAAAAGAAGTTTTCTTAGTTCCCTGCAAGCATACGACCGCACATCCACTAAAGGTAATAGCATTCGATAGCGCGAGTTGTTTGTCCCCAGAGTTTAAGCCGCGTACGTTCCAACATAAGACATTCCAATTCACCAAAAGAGGCATTTAAAACAGTAAATAAATTGATCTTGAGCAAAGGCCTAGTTCGAGGCCCAAGGTTCCTCCTCCTGTGGAGCCAGCAGAGATTCGTCGGAGAGTTCATCTGCTGGGATAGCACACAGCACAGTGCGTATCTGCTGGATCACTAGGACAGGCGTTGGTGGTGGAATTTGCTCTTCTGACGCCTCTCTGATTCTGATTGCCGTCGGGACAGTCCTAGGCTTGACCTTGGAGACTTTCATCTTGCTGTCAGTCACCTAATGAACCTTGAAACCATCATACTTGTTTGATCGAGCACTCCTACGCAGAGCTACAAAGCATTCAGGCACAACTGCCTTTCCTTTGCGGGCAAGAGTGGAGGAAGTACCACCTATGTCAGCGGTTGGTGGTGTAGGAAGAGCCATGTGCACAGGAGAGCTGTGTGGAAGATCACCTTTATCACACTGCAGCTCCTCAAGTTCAGCATTGACAGGCATAGCAGATTCAGCACCCTAGAACACAATGTAGCTCCCCTGCTTCTGGTTGCCACTTCCTTCTTAATTCTCGTCGGCAGCGGCGGCGGAGCTTTTGTTCACGGCCGCGGTGGCGTATGTGGTGAGTTATTCAGCACCCTAGACCTGTTCCCCTCCGCCTTGAGTTAGATCTGACCAACTGAGCCTCTGTTTTCCACAGGATCCAGATTGTGGAGGTGGGTGGGGTTGGGGAGCGACGGCGGCGTTGGGTTGGACGATATGGAGCCACGAGAGACAACCTCGACCAGGTAATCACCCTTTCCAACCTATGTGATGTGTGCCTTGTCTGCTTCTGCTGTCTCACAGTGCCCGCCATTGGTAAACAGGGGCGACGGTGCTCAGACCTTTGAAATCAGTATTGAATTCTTTCCATCTAAAGCAAAGCTAGTTGATGGTAGCGTGCGAGACATAGAGATACAATTGTGAAATGGGAGGTTGAATTTGCAGAGATCCACAGGTAGTTGATGGTAGCTGTACCTGTACTAGATGTAGAGAAAAAAACTTTAGCAATCAACTTCCATCCATAGTTCGCTGGAAGCATATAGGTAAGTTGAAGTCCAAACCAAATAAACATCTAACAGAACCTAATGCATTAAATATGGTGCTTGTTCCAGCTCCAGGTGATCCAAGAATAAGAAGTTTTTTCATTCTTTTCTGGTCTAAGTATTCAGGCACTGTTCTTGCTGAATAAGGAGCATCATCTCTGGGCTCAACAGAGTTTGCAGGAGGCACCGGTAGTGAAATCAAGGTGCACACAAAACGTGTCAAAGGCCGCATAACAGGGGATACAGAAAATCATGTTAAAACAAGCAAAAAAAAGAAGGAAGAGATGCATTAATTTAAGAAAGGAGGAAGAAAGAATTGAAACTGCATTGAACAAGGTACATACCGACTCCCATATCTTCCCTTTGATGTTATTTTGGCCTTCTTCCTCATATCCACCATCATGATAGACCCGAAAGTGAGCATCGCGGGGACATTGAACTTGTGCAAACTGTAAGAATAAAGCAGATATTGTGAAAAGCCCAATAAAAATACAGACACGCCATAGTTATAATGAACCCAGGACTCTCAATTCTGTGTAGCTTAGAATGCGCATCAATACCCTCAGAATTTTCCGTTCGATGCTGGTAATTTCCCTTCCATTCATATAAACCTGAGTGTTGCCATTACTAGCATTGGGCTGAATCTTTCCATTGAAGTTCAGGTTGGTGCTGACAACCCGGTTTGGCTTTTTCCCCTTCCTGAAAGTGTAAATGGCGGGTTATTAGCAACGAATACAGGCTTTGAAGAAAGCTATGTTCCTCTACTGCCAATAGGCTTACCTTTCCCCATAGGCCCGACTCCTTGTCATACCAATATCTTCTAGGCTTCAGATATTGAGGAGGCCGTGGGCAGCTAAGCAAGTCTGACATCTCTTCTTGGCAAAGAGGGAAGCCATTGACAATGAGTTGCTCGGGCCGGAGCTGGTTTGCCTGGCACTCCTTCTCGGCCTTCAAGATTTGCCTTACCTCCAGCGAGCTGAGCAACCGTGATAATATCCTCGAGCTCTTCCCCAGCTTCCACCGCTTTCCCTCATAGATCGGCCGGCCAATGCAAGTGATACACTTGCGGCCTTCCGGCATCGATCCCATGGCCCTGAGCAGGCAGTAGCCACACACAATACCTCTTGTCGCAGACGATGCTCGACTCCTTGCTCTCCCACTTGCTCTTGCCGCACCGGTCGCAGGTCTTCCCCCTCTTCTCCGTCCTGGTCACCGCCACGAACTGCTCCGACCTGGTGTCGTCAAGCTCGCTGCTCTGGTCATACTTGCTATCATCTGCCAGCCCGAAGGTCACCACGTGAGACCTCCTCCGCTCCGGCGCAGCCACGGCATGCCTGCCCCCGTCGTTCTGCCCCTGGTAACTCGGCGCAGACTCACGCGACACGGAGCGCCGGGAGTCGTCGTCAGAGTCGGAGTACCCCTCATTCTGGGGACCTGAATGGGCAAACTCTGAGCTCCTCCTGACTTGCACGGGCGATGGCGGCTCCTGGCGCGCCCTGGCGGCCTCGTCACGGGGCGCCGAATCGACCGGCCCCGCGCCTCTCCTGGCCTGCGGCGGCTCCACGCGCGCCCGGCTCGCCGGCGGCCTGAAGACGGGCGCGACGGGCACGGCGGCGCCGCCGTTCCCGAGGAGCCCGTAGGACGCGGAGACGGGCTCGGCCGTGGGCACGTCCGCCATGTCGACGGGGGCGATCCTGGGGACCTCATGTGAGGTACTTGGATCTAGCTCACATAATCATGGCGAAATTGGGGATTCAATCTAGAATTTGAATTCACTGGCGTGTTCCTCCCAACCACCCACACATCTGTTTAGACTAGTAAGTGTGCACGTGCAACGCACGTATCGTTAAGAAGTTATGGTTCGGTCTTTTCTAACCTCTCCTGCTAATGGGATAAGAGCATCTAAAATCAGACTGGACAAATATGACCCACCTCCTATGTCCACTCACGCATCTGTGCAGTTTTCAGAAGTGTCTGCTTTTGATCCACGCGGCCATGCCCCGTTTTCAGAAGTGCCTGCTTTTGATCCACGCGGCCATGCCCCGTTTTCAGAAGTGTCTGCTTTTGATCCACACGGCCATGCCCAAGTATGGCCCCCAAATTGTCATTCACATGCATATGATTAGTTAGGATGAAGGATGAAGAAAGAGAGAAAAGAAAGAATGGAGAAAGAAATAAAGTGGTATGAGGTGGACCGCATTCAATGTAGCAGACTGTCTAGACGCCCGCATTTCTTTCCCATATATGAATTGAGTTTGAGTTTTCGCAAACTGCCAAAACATATGATGAAGTAGGGGGTCCAATTGAGTGGCCCTTTTCTTTCTCTCGTACGTGTCTGGATTGTCCATCCGAACAAATGGGGACAACGTAACGGGGTTTCAATTCTAGATGGTCTAAGTGAGGCGATAGTTTTGCTTCCTCCCTTCCGAGTCCCACCTTGCTCCATCACCCGTGCTCCAGTGAACCGAAAAATTATCGATAGCATACCATTCTTGACACGTTTTATCTTCCGATGGACACAACAATCTATTGATCACCATTAAAAGAGTGTACGATGTGAGTTACAACCAACTAACTACAAGATAATGGTATTCACCTAACCAATTTTACGAACACCTAAACTCTTACCAATGTCGTGAGTTCATGCACAAATTTATTGCTCACTCCGTCACACACACAACTTCATTTAAAATAAAACCAGGTGACCGAGTCTTCAGATGGTTAGTCTCTTCGTAGACGTTCCAGATGCAGCATATTGAGAACATCTTGGCCTATATGATAATGAAGAAAAAAAAGTTCATAAGAAGTATGTTATTAACCTTAAGATAAATATGAATTACCCCCTCCGCCCAACAATATAAGATCATATTTCAAGCTAACATAGCTTGAAAAATGTTCTTATATTATGGGACGGAGGGAGTACCTTTTATGAATAACTTCAACACCATAATTCTCTGATTTGAAACCACAATCTCCCACACTTACGTCTTCTCAAGCAGTACTACAATGATACTTTCTGCCAAGCGATAATGGGAGTCGCACACCAGCCCAGACCGCAATAGTTTCAGCTTGGGATCTTGTTGCTAATTGAAGTTGATTAATATATGATAAATTGAATTAAATTGGAGTAAATGTGTCTCATAAATGCAATAAATCCTTGAAAAAATGTTCGATTACGGAGATTCAGGATAAAAATGCAATGCGGCTCAGCTGAAAATTTGGGATAAATTGCTTTCAGAAAAACAGAATATGTCTAAATTAGTGCACGTCGGATGACAGAGAAATTATTGATCAAAGTATCATCCACTAATAATTGTGTTCATCTTGCATTGTTGGTTCACATGTCAGCATTAAGTATCTAAACATGAGCTTCTTATACTTACAAAATCTATATATATGAATAAGTATACTGAGTGTATGACATGCTAAAAAATGAGGATGGTAGAAGCTGCAACACATGATTGGAGATAAGCCACTGTTTATACTTACCTAGCAACATGGCATCTTAGTAGACAATACTTAGGTAAGAAGCAGATTGTTATGGCAGGCGACGCCTCATGAATTGCTTGAGAACCAAAGATGGCGACACTACTAATTGATCCATTGTCGATCTGGTTCACCAGCTGCCACTTCACACAGTAGCTGCAATTGGAGTTACAAATTAGTAAAAGTTAAACTGACAAACAAGAAGTAGCTCCAGCTCCTGCTTGAAACCCGTACCATTTCTATTACAATTTGTAAAAATGCCTAACCTGCAAATGGTAATTGGCATGCTTTGGCAATCACCCGGGAGCATCCTCCACATGCAAATCGTAAGTAGCAAAGCGTTGCATTGAACATGTAGTTCCCAGCTTCTTCCACTGTCTCCACTCTCCAGCGGTCACTGCACTCTCTTCTCTCGAGAGTTGCATATCCTTTTTCATGTCTATAAGAAACATAGAGTTTGATGGACAAAATGTTTTATGAAACTTATGAAAGTCAAAAGCATCTACAAAATGAAAATCAAGTACGTTTACTATTTCTCTTCTATCATCATTGCTGGATTTAGTGTTAATGTAATGGAGCAAATGCAAGGAGGAACATATTGATTAGGTTGATGGCAGTATACTTAAACACTGTCCCCAATTTCCTCTTAAGTTTTTCTAATTACCTCCGCAGATTCAGAAATCACAAGTCACCTTAGTTTTCTGTTCATAAAAAATGTTGGGACTGCAAGTAGATGGAAAAAACCAGGATTTCGAGTAATTTGTCGAGCTCCACATTCTGGGTCTCCGGCACGTGAAAAAAAATTGCGGGTCGGTGTATGTCTGCGGTGCGCAAAGAAACTGCGGCAGCGATGCTTCAATCTTTGACGTGAGGAAATAGCGGGGCATCACTTGCTTGCGATGGCAGCAGCCTTTGCTGGTGTGAGTGGAGCAACATCTGCAACAGGTGGTAATAGTCGCAGTGTGCATCTGTTGTTCTTTGATTCTCGAAGCGGAACACAATGCTAGTAAATAAAAAGACTAAAAACATAAAGAGCTACGGCATTGTATATTTTGTATGTCTGGAGATCAAAACGTCAAACTTTCTTGAAAGCACGAGGAATTTTTTCATTGAACGGCATAAATATTACTGTTCTTTTTTTCCCGAGAGAAGTACCATGTGAGTCTCAAACTGATCTATAGATATCATATAGTCCTACCTGGCTACGATGTCAAGTTATGTCTTCTTAATTTTTTGACAGTTACATGACTTCTTTTCCATAACACTCCACAGTACATGGGGTTGATGCGTATTAAAATTCCTTCTTTCCAGAAAATGACAGCACATACACTGCTAAAATATATGGTATATGATATATCATATGTAGGAGAGAGTGCAACACTTACATACCGGATGTAAAAGGACATGTCTAATGATAACATCTACAAGATTAGAATTCGCCTTGCCCATAAGTTGAAAGACCTTCTTACTTTTCAATGTGAAGTCCCCAGTCTTCTTCATGATACGATTGATTTCAGTAAACTCCTCAACCATATCATCGACCTATTGAAGTAGTGTCTTAGAACTTGAAACCTTGCAACAACTATAGTTTGTTCACTTTGCTCAATCACAGTACCTGCCGTATGCAATGATCAAGAGTGATGTTTTGACCAGGAACACTTGAAATGATCCGAATTCCATCCGTGTGTAAACTTTTAAGAACTATATAATCAAGACCTCCTTTAATCCAAGTTGTCTGGGATGGCTTCTCAACTACTGCATAATATGGAAATTGTGAAATAAATGTCATCATGTGAGAATATAATACAGGTTCAGTGTTATAAAAGTGGATTAGGCGCTAGGTGCCATATGACTGGGTACCTATATACTTATGCATGGACTGCCACTCACATAACCCACCGCGCCTTGTACAACGTTGCACACATTTCACGGTAAATTTAAGAAGTATTTTGCAAACAATTAAGAATGCTAGTATCCAGAAGCCATATAAAGGTTCGGCCAAACACAAATTAAATTCAGAGCAATTCTCTTGATCCTCAATGGTCTTTATCAAATATCAGCAATCATTATCATAAAAAATGGATTGATCATGCACATACATGGAAATGAAAGAAGAAAAATAGGTACAAATTAATGAGGAAAACTACACTATTTAGTAGATTACACAACAACAGGCCAGCTCGTGAATAGCATGGACATACCAGCAGTTTTCTACAATAACCGTCCGGCTCGCGAATAGCATGGACATACCCGTCTTTCCTCATCTCCAGAAGCCATCCCAAAAGCATGATTCCTGATTATATACATTGAAGAGCACAGCAGAACCATATTGGAAGAGAACCACATAGCGACAGCAAAATATGTCGTTCTTCACTCCAATGCCCTACAAAAACGTGAAATAAATGAGGTTACATGATGTACAGACAACATGTTCAACACGTACATACCAGGTGGATGGATTTACCAAGTCACTCCCACCTGTAAAAGATTGGATAAAGAAAATCAAACAAAAGTCGTTTTTCATTCCTCATCACCAAATCACTGTGGCCTCCCACGACAATGTTAGATGATAGATTGAAAAACACAGTAGCCCACAAGGTCTTTCTTGCAGTACTATCCTCAAACACCCAGCGTACAACCACCTACGCGTTCTAACTCACCTGATGGAGATGAAGTAGGCCTTGACGGGGATGTAGCGCACTAAGCATTCTTCCTCCTCTTCCTTCTGTCGAGCCGCGGGGGCCGAAGCCGCCTCTGCCGCCGCCCAGATCCAGGCCCGGTAGACCGAACTCCCAAGACCAAAGTCGCGGGCATCATTGGGGGCGGTCGCAGCGACCGCCACCACCGAGGCCTTGTGCGGAACTTCTCTTCTTCCTCTGTTGTAAAAAAAATATCCAGATGATCGATCTGTCGAGGGCGGCGGCTAGGCAACGGAGAGAGGCGCGCGTCAAGGGCGGCGGAGAGAGGGACCGAGAGTGCGACGGGCACTGGGCTCGCATGGAGGCGATAGGGCTGGGCGGCGGGGACTGCGAGGCAGCGCTTAGGATGGAATCGTTCCGTAAATCAGGGACGCGGTGCGCTAGGACGGTTGGCAGAGGATGGCGTCTGCCCGGCAGAACATTAGATCCGAATCGTTGATCTGGATGACAAACCATTGATGTAATATAGACAGTAGGATCTGTTTAAGTTGATTTGATCGGACAGTCCTGATTATCCTGTGTACAATTTGTTATGTGGCTTTGGGGGAATTCATGTTTGCTCTTTTAATAGTAGTATAGATACACATCGGTCGTAGCCGCCTAGTCCATCGCCAAAAACAAAAGAGAAGCAGCCAACGGTTATAAGTACTGTTACACCCAGTTAACGGGCCCAGTTTGGGCCTGCAAGCCACTGGGGAGTCCTCCTGACCCGATTCAACTTGGGCCTTAGCTCCGGTACTGTCGTTGTCTTGCTGTTGTCGACACCAGCTGAAGTTGATGCAGCTTCTCCGTCGTCAGTAACCGTCTTGGTTGGCAGAGGTTCGCTGACATTCCCCCGTTCTTGAGTAACGGCTTGACCCCAAGCCGCAGCTCAGGGATTCCAGATCTTCCCAAGTAGCCTCGTCCGGAGAAGAACCGCTCCACAAAATCAAGCCCTGCGCGATTGTTTTCTGGCCAACTTGACGAACCCGGGACTGAAGAACTTGCACTGGCACCTGTAGATCAGAAAACTGGGATGGTAGGTTAGGGGTGAACGTTCCCATGGTTCGATCCTTCCCAGTAAAACGCGGCGTGTTCGAATGATGATCGCTTTTACGCGAGGCGGTACCAGGAGAAATCACCTTCTTGAGTTGAGAAATGTGGAACACTTGGTGAAACTTGCTAGTAGCAGGCAACTCCAGTTTGTAAGCCACCTCATCGATCTTGTCAATAACCTTGTATGGGCCAAAAAAATTGAAGGATAGCTTATGATTAGCTCGTCGAACAACTAAGGACTGGACATAAGGCTGGAGCTTGAGGAAAACCAGTTCACTAATCTCAAAGACACGTTCAGTTCTATGCTTATCAGCTTGATTTTTCATCCTCTGTTGTGCTCTGTGCAGATGTTGAGTGACAGAATCCAACACTGTCTGCCTTTCTAATAGCCACTGCTGAATATCAGGAGAGGCGACAGTATCACTAGCAGTAATGCCAAAATACCTCGGGGAGTGACCATACAATATCTCAAAAGGAGTCTTGCCCACTACTGAATGCCAGTTAGTGTTATACCAGAATTCACACATTGCAAGCCACTTGCTCCACTACTTAGGGTGTGCACTGATAAAGCTTCTGAGATAACACTCAACTTGTTGATTCACTCTCTCAGTCTGTCCATCAGTAGCTGGATGATATGCTGTGCTCATGTTGAGTTGGGTGCCAGTTCTCTTGACCAAAGTTTGCCAAAATGCACTAGTGAAAACAGGATCTCTGTCAGACACTATAAAGTCTGGCATCCCATGTAACTTATATACATTATCCAAAAACACTTCAGCAACCTTAGTAGCAGTGAATGGATGTTTCAATGGCATGAAATGACCATATTTAGTGAACTTGTCAATAACCAAGAATATGCAGCCAAACTGGCCTGAGATAGGTAGACCAGAAATGAAATCCATAGTTACATATTTCCAAGCTTTCTTAGGCACTGGTAGGGGTGACAGCAATCCTGGGTAATTAACTCTTTCTGGCTTACCTTGCTGGCAAATCATACAAGATTGCACTTTTTCTTTGATGAACTTCTTCATACCTGACCATCTGAAGAGAGAATGTATCCTGTGATAAGTAACAGGAAACCCTGAATGTCCCCTACTGGACTGTCATGGAAGGCAAGAAAGATTTTGTCATGTAACTCTTGCTTATTACCAATCCATATAGCTCCTTTATACCTGATTATACCCTGCAGCAATTGGTGATTGGGTTTGGCAGCTGGATCTAGAGCTAATTGTTGCAGGAGTTCAAGAGCAGACTTGTCTTCACTGTAGCTGTCTATTACTTCAGTCATCCACACTGGTTGTATTTTAGATACATAGAACAACTGCTGATCTGGTGGTCTCCTGGATAGAGCATCTGCTGCAGAATTCTCAATCCCCTTTTGTACAGAATCTCATAGTCCAAGCCCATCAACTTGGTAAGTGCTTTCTGTTGCCACACAGTATGCAACTTTTGGTCTTGCAAATGTATCAAACTCTTCTGATCAGTTTTGATCACAAAATGTTGCATCTACAGATAAGGCCTCCATTGCTGTACAGCTAGTAGAATAGCCACGTACTCCTTTTCATAGGCTGACAGTCCTCTGTTCTCTGGCCCTAAAGCCTTACTGACATAGGCTAAGGGATGCCCCTCCTACATCAACACTGCTCCAATCCCCTTGTCACAAGCATCTGTTTCAATAACAAAAGGTTTGTTGAACTGAGGAAGAGCTAGAACTGGGGCTTCAACCAATTTCGTTTTTAGAATAGAGAATGCTTCTTCAATGACTGGAGTCCAAACAAATGGCACCCCTTTCTTAAGGAGTTCAGTCAATGGTTTGCTGATAATACCATAATGTTGTATGAATTTCCTGTAATATCCACTAAGACCAAGAAATCCTCTCACTTCTTTTACATTAGTAGGAGTAGGCCAATTCTGAACAGTGGATATCTTAGAGGAATCAGTGGATACACCTGCAACACTAATAGTGTGACCCAGATAATCAATTTGTTGTTGAGCAAAAGCACATTTGGACAACTTAACCTTCCACTGATCAGCTCTGAGTAATTCCAGTACCCTTCTAACATGAACAAGGTGCTCCTTGTAAGTTTTGCTGAAGGTGAGGATATCATCGAAGAAACAGAGTGTGTTTTTTCTGTTGACAGGTTTCAGTGTATTGTTCAGAGAACCCTGGAAGGTGCCAGGACCACGACTCAATCCAAAGGCCAATACATTGAATTCATAGTGACCAATATGTGTAGAGAATGCAGTCTTGTACTCTTCACCAGGAGCTAACCCAATCTGATGATAACCAGCCGTCAAATCCAACTTAGTAAACCATGCAGCACCAGCTAACTCATCCAGTAGCTCATCTATGACTGGGACTGGAAATTTACCCGTAACAGTAATTGCATTTAACATCCTATAATCCACAACCAGCCTCCATTCTCCCCCTTTTTTCTTGACAAGTAAAACTGGAGAAGAGAAAGGACTTTTGCTAACTCTGATCAGTCCAGCTGCAAGCAGTTCATTGATTTGCCTCTCAAGTTCATCCTTCAACTGAGAAACAATTCGGTAAGGCCTTGAAGTGACAGGCCTTGCCCCTGGAATTAGGGGAATCTTGTGATCACTGTCTCTTCTAGGGGGTAATTCTGTAGGAGTTGCAAACACATCAGCAAACTCATCTATAAGTTGTTGCATCTCTTCAGGAATTGCAGTGGGTTCTATAACTTGGATGGTTGAAATGGACACACATGCATAGGTGTATTCTGCTGCATCTATACCCTACAAGGTGACCACCTTCCCTTCATAACTAAAAGACATCCATTGCTCCACCCAATCAATTTTCATGGGGCTATGCTGGGTTAACCAATCTAGACCAAGTATACCATCATAAGTGTTGAGAGGTAATAGCTTGAAGTTGGATGTGAACTGTACCCCATTACTGATCTAGTTACAAGCCTCCATACTGTGCTGACAAACTATAACAGTCCCTCCTGCCACTGTAACTTTAACAGGAGCAATGGGAGCAACACCTGACAATGTTACAAATTTGCTATCAAGAAACGAATGAGTGCTGCCAGAATCCATGAGAAAGCTCAAAATATGTCCCTGGATATTCACTTGTAATTGCAGAACAGGGGCCTCAGGTTCCCTTCCCATAGCAGCAGCAGAAAGTCTGATGGAGTGCACTGAAGATGAAACAGAAGAAGGGTGTTCACTGTCAGAAGTTTCAGATTCTTCTGGTGAACTAGCCTGCAACTGTTCAATCATTTCTTGGACAAAATGCAGTTGCGCGGTTCACTTGCATACATGGTCTCTGGACCATTTCTCACCACAAACAAAGCAGAGTCCCTTGGATCTCTGGAATTCTCACAATGCTGACCACTTATCTTCAGCTCGGTTAGGTTTGACAGTTTCAGGCC
Source organism: Aegilops umbellulata (assembly GCA_032464435.1). NCBI lineage: Eukaryota > Viridiplantae > Streptophyta > Magnoliopsida > Poales > Poaceae > Aegilops > Aegilops umbellulata. The sequence goes on from CP136054.1 coordinate 22,492,780, forward strand.
TCCTCTTTTCTTTTGCAGTTTTGACAATAGAAGGGGAAGTAGCAGGTGCAGGAGTTGACAGCCGCTTGGTTGAATAGCTATTGATTGGTGTAAGCCCTTCACCAAGCTCCTCATGCAACAGAGCCAGTTCATAGGCAGCATCTAAGTTCTTAGGCTTCTGCAGTGCTACAGCGATCCGGACCCCTGGTTTCAGACCGTCAAGGAATCTGGTGGTATAGTGCAAATCATTGGGTGTATCCTCATAGGCTGTCAGTTGATCATACAGTTCTGCGAAACGATCCACATAATCTTCTACAGTACTTGTCTGCGCAATTCGAAACAGCTTGCGCAGGAGAGTTTGGTGTTGATTGCGGCCAAACCTGGCTTGAAGAGCAGAGCAGAATTCAGTCCAACTGGAATTTGGCATTCGGCGCTGCACCGACTCCAGCCAACGTGCTGCTACTCCTTCAAATTGTGCTGTAGCCAGAGAAATCCATCTGTGGGCAGGGACACTCCATAATCTGAACTGATCCTCACAACGATTTTGCCATAATCGAGGATTGGTTCCATCGAATCGAGGCATCTCCAGATGCAAAGAGAAAGGGGACGACTCAGCAGTATCCAGAACAGAGAATTCGCGATGCGAAAAATTTTTGGGCGAAGGATTCAGATCTCGCGCACCTCTTGCCTGTGGAGGCACGTAGATGTTGTGGGACTTGCCGCGGTGGTCGCTCTCGAACACCAGCCCGTCGCTGGCTGCGCCTCCGCGAGACGGCCCGCCCTGACCAGATGGTAAACTCCCCTCTGGCCTGGGTCCCTGATCCGAGGACTCGAGTTTACTGACGTTGGCTCGCACCTGCTCGATGTCGAGGGCGATCTCCTCGCGGATGCCGTCAGCTCTTGCTGACATGAGGTTGTCGAGCTCCGAATTGTTGGCTTCCAGCATCTTACTCATGGACTTGAGGAGAGACTCACCTTGCGCCTTGAACTTCTAGTCCAGATCGATGTCGATTTCATGGCGAAGCAGCTCGAACACGGCGCAACTCTCGTCGCTGAGCTCCTCCATGGCTTGGCGGCGTCGGCGGTCGCTGAAACTGGTGCGGTGGTGATGCGGCGGGATCTCCAGGACGAACAGCTATGATTACCAACTGTGAGGTACTTGGATCTAGCTCACATAATCATGGTGAAATTGGGGATTTGATCTAGAATTTGAATTCACTAGCGTGTTTCTCCCAACCACCCACACGTCTGTTCAGATACACATTGGCCGTAGCCGCCTAGTCTCCAAAAACAAAAGAGAAGCAGCCAACGGTTATAAGTACTGTTACACCCGGTTAACGGGCCCAGTTTGGGCCTGCAAGCCACTGGGGAGTCCTCCTGGCCCGATTCGACTTGGGCCTTAGCTCTGGTATTGTAGCTGTATTGCTGTTGTCGACACCAGCTGAAGTTGATGTAGCTTCTCCGTCGTCAGTAACCGTCTTGGTTGGCAGAGGTTCGCTGACACCTCGTAGGCGACGGGCGGGCCGTCATACTCGAGCGCGATGGAGTGGTCGAGGTTGCCCGCCGCGCCCTCCGGGATGGTGGTCCCCGGCGGCAGCATCTCCTCCTAGGTCGCCGCCTCCGTCGCCCCCGCCATCTCCCCCTCCCCTCCTCTCCTCCGGCGCAATCCGCTGAACACCGGCCGAGCAAGGAGAGCTCGGTGGAGTCGAAAAAAAGCTATGTCCTTTGGTGGGGAATTTCTCTGCTTCGTCGTCGCCGCCGTCGTATCCGGCCTGGCTTGCCTGGGCGACGGTCAAGGCCCTGCGCTCCCAACCCCGCCGACCACCACCACGCATCAGCAAGGCCGCACGCCACCAACCGCGGAATCGAGATTTACCGCCGAACTCCGGGGTGGAAAGGATATGGTGGGCGAGAGGGAGAGAGCGGGTTCAGACTTGGGGAGGAGGCGACGGCCGTTGGGGATATTTCGCCGCCGGTGTAGACGGACCTATTTGGTTATTGTAGACAGAAATTGGTGCGTTTCTTTTCTATCATTACTATAAACTATAAACGTGGACACACTTACCAAATTTTGACTCGAAGACAAAGTCCATACATGCCTTGCAAACTTTTGACTCAAACACAAAATTCATTGTGTGCCCTACAAACTTTTGACTCAAACATAAAATTCATAGGCAAGGGGGGTACTTCCTCCGCCCGTGGTCATCATGCTTGTGGGCTAAGGGAGCTCGTCCGTTTCTACTAGGCCGCGGGAAGAAACGCGTTCGGTCTTCCCTCTATCGCCCTCCCTTCACTCCTTCTATCGAGGGTTAACCCCAAATGGTGGAGGATTATGCGCGGGGTTGGTGGAATCCATTTGGGGTTGGGGGTAATGTCGAGCAATTATAGCACTCTTGTAGAAGTAGCTTCCAAACAACAACAAAATTCATCATTTTGTGTTTTGGTCTCGTTAAAACGACCCCTGGCCTAGCAATATCCAAATGGAGGAAGTAGTAGATGAAGAACGTTGAAGCTGGAATGAACTTAGGACAACATATGATGTCTATGGATTAAGAAAAGGTGAATCTTCAAAGACAATCTTCTGCGAATATATAAGACATGTAGATTTGTTTTTAAGTAAAACATTTTGAAGTTCGAACAAGTTTATATCAAAATGTTATTGACTAGTCTTTTTTTAATATAAACTTGTCCAAACTCAAAATCTACAAGCCTTATAAATCGAAAACCTGTTATCCAATTCGGCTCTCGGGAGTATTTCATCCTACACGGCAAAAAATATTTTGTAAATATATAAAATTATGATCAAATTTGGAAATGTATGTATTCATGTCCAAGTATTATCTGCAATTGTTTACGGTGGAAACCTTTGTATGAATGTGTTCAGTTTTCCCTCGATCACCCTCCCTTTGCTCCATTTTTAAGGGAATTTATTGCGAGACGTTATGGGTTAACCCCGAATGAGGGAGGGATTACTTGCGATGTTGGCAGGATATAGGTTAGTGTTGAGCAGCTGTGGCCCTCTTATAGAAGCAGTTTCAAAACAGGAAAGAACCCGCAACATTGTACCTTAGTCTCACCAAACACTCGTCCGAGCTGGAATGAACTTGGAACTACATTTGATGTTTATGGATTAAGAAGAATATATCTTCAGAGTTACTATGTTCCACGGTGTATAAGACCTATATATTTCGTTTCAAGTAACACTTCTTACAGTTTTGTCGTGAATCTTCATCAGACTCGTCGTAAACCCATCACATATTTGTTGATGCTAGTCTCATGGGAACTTTGGAAGTATTGAGCTATGGGGTGATGGGGAGCCACTGCCTTCTCTAAGATTGAGAAAATTGTGTATATCATTTTCCAATTTTTCATGTAAAACAAGTAAATAACCAAAAATTAGTGTTTGCTCCCCCCCCCCCCCCCCCGCCTGGCAATTACTGTTAGCCCTCCCCTTCCCTAGTTTTTTATAAGAGAAAAGTATACCTTTTGTCCTTCAACTCTTGGCGGAATTTAGATTGGTCCCTCTGAAGGAAATATGCCCTAGAGGCAATAATAAAGTTATTATTTATTTCCTTATTTCATGATAAATGTTTATTATTCATGCTAGAATTGTATTAACCGGAAACATAATACATGTGTGAATACATAGACAAACAAAGTGTCACTAGTATGCCTCTACTTGACTAGCTCATTAATCAAAGATGGTTATGCTTCCTAACCATAGACAAGGAGTTGTTATTTGATTAATGAGATCACATCATTAGGTGAATGATCTGATTGACTTGACCCATTCCGTTAGCTTAGCACTTGATCGTTTTGTTTGTTGCTATTGCTTTCTTCATGACTTATACATGTTCCTATGACTATGAGATTATGCAACTCCCGTTTACCGGAGGAACACTTTGTGTGCTACCAAACGTCACAACGTAACTGGGTGATTATAAAGGTTCTCTACAGGTGTCTCCAAAGGTACATGTTGGGTTGGTGTATTTCGAGATTAGGATTTGTCACTCCGAATGTCGGAGAGGTATCTCTGGGCCCTCTCGGTAATACACATCACTTAAGCCTTGCAAGCATTGCAACTAATGAGTTAGTTGCGGGATGATGTATTACGGAACGAGTAAAGAGACTTACCAGTAACGAGATTGAACCAGGTATTGAGATACCAACGATCGAATCTTGGGCAAGTAACATACCGATGACAAAGGGAACAACGTATGTTGTTATGCGGTCTGACCGATAAAGATCTTCGTAGAACATGTAGGAACCCATATGAGCATCCAGGTTCCGCTATTGGTTATTGACCGGAGACGTGTCTCGGTCATGTCTACATTGTTCTCGAACCGTAGGGTCCGCACGCTTAAAGTTATAATGACAGTTTCATTATGAGTTTATGCATTTTGATGTACCGAAGGTTGTTCGGAGTCCCGGATGTGATCACGGACATGACGAGGAGTCTCGAAATGGTCGAGACATAAAAATTGATATATTGGACGGCTATATTCGGACACCGAAAATGTTTCGGGTGATTTCGGAAAAAACCGGAGTGCAGGAGGGTTACCGGAACCCCCCCGGGAGAACTAATGGGCCTTATGGGCCTTAGTGGACAGAGAGAGGGGCGGCCAGGCTGGGCCGCGTGCCCCCTGAAGGAAATATGCCCTAGAGGCAATAATAAAGTTATTGTTTATTTCCTTATATCATGATAAATGTTTATTATTCATGCTAGAATTGTATTAACCGGAAACATAATACATGTGTGAATATATAGACAAACAGAGTGTCACTAGTATGCCTCTACTTGACTAGCTTGTTAATCAAAGATGGTTATGTTTCCTAACCATAGACAAAGAGTTGTTGTTTGATTAACAGGATCACATCATTAGTTGAATGATCTGATTGACATGACCCATTCCGTTAGCTTAGCACCCGATCGTTTAGTATGTTGCTATTGCTTTCTTCATGACTTATACATGTTCCTATGACTATGAGATTATGCAACTCCCGTTTACCAGAGGAACACTTTGTGTGCTACCAAACGTCACAAGTAACTGGGTGATAATAAAGGTGCTCTACAGGTGTCTCCAAAGGTACTTGTTGGGTTGGCGTATTTCGAGATTAGGATTTGTCACTCCGAATGTCGGAGAGGTATCTCTGGGCCCTCTCGGTAATGCACATCACTTTAAGCCTTGCAAGCATTGCAACTAATGAGTTAGTTGCGAGATGATGTATTACGGAACGAGTAAAGAGACTTGCCGGTAACGAGATTGAACTAGGTATTGGATACCGACGATCGAATCTTGGACAAGTAACATACCGATGACAAAGGGAACAACGTATGTTGTTATGCGGTCTGACCAATAAAGATCTTCGTAGAATATGTAGGAACCAATATGGGCATCCAGGTCCCGCTATTGGTTATTGACCGGAGACGTGTCTCAGTCATGTCTACATTGTTCTCGAATCATAGGGTCCGCACACTTAAAGTTACGATGACAGTTTCTTTATGAGTTTATGTATTTTGATGTACCGAAGGTTGTTCGGAGTTCCGGATGTGATCACGGACATGACGAGGAGTCTCGAAATGGTCGATACATAAAGATAGATATATTGGAAGCCTATATTTGAACATCGGAATCGTTCCGGGTGAAATCGGCATTTTACCGGAGTATCGGGGGGTTACCGGAACCCCCCGGGGGGTTATTGGGCCTTGATGGGCCATAAGGGAGAAGAGGAGGGCCGGCCAAGGCAGGCCGCGCGCCCCCTCCCCCCTAGTCCGAATAGGACAAGGAAGGGGGGGCGGCGCCCCCCTTTCCTCTTTCCCTTCTCCCTTTCCTTCTCCAACAAGGCAAAAGAGGGGGGAGTCCTACTCCCGGTGGGAGTAGGACTCCTCCAGGCGCACCCCAAGGGGGCCGGCCGAACCTCCCCCTCCCTCCTTTATATACGGGGGCAGGGGGCACCCTAGAACACACAAGTTGATCTTCGTGATTGTTCCTTAGCCGTGTGCGGTGCCCCCCTCCACGATATTGTTGGGGAACGCAGTAATTTCAAAAAATTTCCTACGCACACGCAAGATCATGGTGATGCATAGCAACGAGAGGGGAGAGTGTTGTCTACATACCCTCGTAGACCGAAGCGGAAGCATTGACGCAACATAGAGGAAGTAGTCGTACGTCTTCCCGGTTCAACCGATCCAAGCACCGTTACTCCGGCACCTCCGAGTTCTTGGCACACGTTCAGCTCGATGACGCTCCCCGGGCTCCGATCCAGCAAACCTTCGGGGAGGAGTTCTGTCAGCACGACGGCGTGGTGACGATCTTGATGTTCTACCATCGCAGGGCTTCGCCTAAGCACCGCTACAATATGACCGAGGTGGAATATGGTGGAAGGGGGCACCGCACACGGCTAAGGAACGATCACGAAGATCAACTTGTGTGTCCTAGGGTGCCCCCCTGCCCCCGTATATAAAGGATCCAAGGGGGGGTGCAGCCAGCCCTAGAGGGGCACGCAGGAGGAGTCCTACTCCTACCGGGAGTAGGACTCCCCTCCCCGTTCCTTGTCCAACTAGGAGACGTGGAGGGAGAGAAGGAAAGGGGGGGCGCCGCCCCTCCCTCCTTGTCCAATTCGGACTAGGGGGAGAGGGGGCGCACGCCTGCCCTGGCAGCCCCTTCCTCTTCTCCACATTAGGCCCATAAGGCCCATTAACCCCCCGGGGGGTTCCGGTAACCCCCCGGTGCTCCGGTTTTATCAGATACTTCTCCGGAACCCTTCCGGTGTCCGAATATAGTCGTCCAATATATCAATCTTTATGTCTCGACCATTTCGAGACTCCTCGTCATGTCCGTGATCACATCCGGGACTCCGAACTAACTTCGGTACATCAAAATGCATAAACTCATAATAACTGTCATCGTAACGTTAAGCGTGCGGACCCTACGGTTCGAGAACAATGCAGACATGACTGAGACAAATCTCTGGTCAATAACCAACAGCGGGACCTGGATGCCCATATTGGCTCCTACATATTCTATGAAGATCTTTATCGGTCAGACCGCATAACAACATACGTTGTTCCCTTTGTCATCGGTATGTTACTTGCCCGAGATTCGATCGTCGGTATCCAATACCTAGTTCAATATCGTTACCGACAAGTCTCTTTACTCGTTCAGTAATACATCATCTCGCAACTAACTTATTAGTTGCAATGCTTGCAAGGCTTAGGTGATGTGCATTATCGAGAGGGCCCAGAGATACCTCTCCAACAATCGGAGTGACAAATCCTAATCTCGAAATACGCCAACCCAACATCTACCTTTGGAGACACCTGTAGAGCTCCTTTATAATCACCCAGTTACGTTGTGACGTTTGGTAGCACACAAAGTGTTCCTCCGGCAAACGGGAGTTGCATAATCTCATAGTCATAGGAACATGTATAAGTCATGAAGAAAGCAATAGCAACATACTAAACGATCGGGTGCTAAGCTAATGAAATGGGTCATGTCAATCAGATCATTCATCTAATGATGTGATCCCATTAATCAAATAACAACTCATTTGTTCATGGTGAGGAAACATAACCATCTTTGATTAATGAGCTAGTCAAGTAGCGGCATACTAGTGACATTATGTTTGTCTATGTATTCACACATGTATTATGTTTCCGGTTAATACAATTCTAGCATGAATAATAAACATTTATCATGAAATAAGGAAATAAGTAATAACTTTATTATTGCCTCTAGGGCATATTTCCTTCAGTCTCCCACTTGCACTAGAGTCAATAATCTAGATTACACAGTAATGATTCTAACACCCATGGAGTCTTGGTGCTGATCATGTTTTGCTCGTGGAAGAGGCTTAGTCAACGGGTCTGCTACATTCAGATCCGTATGTATCTTGCAAATCTCTATGTCTCCCACCTGGACCAGATCCCGGATGGAATTGAAGCGTCTCTTGATGTGCTTGGTTCTCTTGTGAAATCTGGATTCCTTTGCCAAGGCAATTGCACCAGTATTGTCACAAAAGATTTTCATTGGACCCGATGCACTAGGTATGACACCTAGATCGGATATGAATTCCTTCATCCAGACTCCTTCATTTGCTGCTTCCGAAGCAGCTATGTATTCCGCTTCACATGTAGATCCCGCCACAACGCTTTGTTTAGAACTGCACCAACTGACAGCTCCACCGTTTAAAGTAAACACGTATCCGGTTTGCGATTTAGAATCGTACGGATCAGTGTCAAAGCTTGCATCAACGTAACCATTTACGATGAGCTCTTTGTCACCTCCATATACGAGAAACATATCCTTAGTCCTTTTTAGGTATTTCAGGATGTTCTTGACCGCTGTCCAGTGATCCACTCCTGGATTACTTTGGTACCTCCCTGCTAGACTTATAGCAAAACACACATCAGGTCTGGTACACAGCATTGCATACATGATAGAGCCTATGGCTGAAGCATAGGGAACATCTTTCATTTTCTCTCTATCTTCTGAAGTGGTCGGTCCTTGAGTCTTACTCAACTTCACTCCTTGTAACACAGGCAAGAATCCTTTCTTAGCCTGATCCATTTTGAACTTTTTCAAAATTTTGTCAAGGTAAGTGCTTTGTGAAAGTCCAATTAAGCGTTTTGATCTATCTCTATAGATCTTAATGCCTAATATGTAACCAGCTTCACCGAGGTCTTTCACTGAAAAACTCTTATTCAAGTATCCTTTTATGCTGTTCAGAAATTCTATATCATTTCCGATTAGCAATATGTCATCTACATATAATATCAGAAATGCTACAGAGCTCCCACTCACTTTCTTGTAAATACAGGCTTCTCCAAAAGTCTGTACAAACCCAAATGCTTTGATCACACTATCAAAGCGTTTATTCCAACTCCGAGAGGCTTGCACCAGTCCATAAATGGATCGCTGGAGCTTGCACACTTTGTTAGCTCCTTTTGGATCGACAAAACCTTCTGGTTGCATCATATACAACTCTTCTTCCAGAAATCCATTCAGGAATGCAGTTTTGACATCCATTTGCCAAATTTCATAATTATAAAATGCGGCAATTGCTAACATGATTCGGACGGACTTAAGCATCGCTACGGGTGAGAAGGTCTCATCGTAGTCAATCCCTTGAACTTGTCGAAAACCTTTTGCGACAAGTCGAGCTTTATAGACAGTAACATTACCGTCAGCGTCAGTCTTCTTCTTGAAGATCCATTTATTCTCAATTGCTTGCCGATCATCGGGCAAGTCAACCAAAGTCCACACTTTGTTCTCATACATGGATCCCATCTCAGATTTCATGGCTTCAAGCCATTTTGCGGAATCTGGGCTCACCATCGCTTCTTCATAGTTCATAGGTTCATCATGATCTAATAGCATGACTTCCAGAACAGGATTGCCGTACCACTCTGGTGCGAATCTTACTCTGGTTGATCTATGAGGTTCAGTAGTGACTTGATCTGAAGTTTCATGATCATCATCATTAACTTCTTCTCTGATTGGTGTAGATGTCACAGAAACCGGTTCCTGTGATGAACTACTTTCCAATAAGGGAGCAGGTACAATTACCTCATCAAGTTCTACTTTCCTCCCACTCACTTCTTTCGAGAGAAACTCCTTCTCTAGAAAGACTCCGAATTTAGCAACAAAAGTTTTGCCTTCGGATCTGTGATAGAAGGTGTATCCAACAGTTTCCTTTGGATATCCTATGAAGACACATTTTTCCGATTTGGGTTCGAGCTTATCAGGTTGAAGTTTTTTCACATAAGCATCGCCGCCCCAAACTTTAAGAAACGACAACTTTGGTTTCTTGCCAAACCATAGTTCATAAGGCGTCGTCTCAAGGATTTCGATGGTGTCCTATTTAACGTGAACGTGGCCGTCTCTAGAGCATAACCCCAAAACGATAGCGGTAAATCTGTAAGAGACATCATAGATCGCACCATATCTAGTAAAGTACGATTACGACGTTCGGACACACCATTGCGTTGTGGTGTTCCGGGTGGCGTGAGTTGCGAAACTATTCCGCATTGTTTCAAATGTAGACCAAACTCGTAACTAAAATATTCTCCTCCACGATCAGATCGCAGAAACTTTATTTTCTTGTTACGATGATTTTCAACTTCACTCTGAAATTCTTTGAACTTTTCAAATGTTTCAAGCTTATGTTTCATTAAGTAGATATACCCATATCTGCTTAAATCATCTGTGAAGGTGAGGAAATAACGATATCCGCCACGAGCCTCAATATTCATTGGACCACATACATCTGTATGTATGATTTCCAACAAATCTGTTGCTCTCTCCATTGTACCGGAGAACGGTGTTTTAGTCATCTTTCCCATGAGGCACGGTTCGCAAGTACCAAGTGATTCATAATCAAGTGGTTCTAAAAGTCCATCAGTATGGAGTTTCTTCATCCGCTTTATACCGATATGACCTAAACGGCAGTGCCACAAATAAGTTGCACTATCATTATCAACTCTGCATCTTTTGGCTTCAACATTATGAATATGTGTATCACTACTATCGAGATTTAATAAGAATAGACCATTCTTCAGAGGTGCATGACCATAAAAGATTTACTCATATAAATAGAACAACCATTATTCTCTGATTTAAATGAATAACCGTCTCGCATCAAACAAGATCCAGATATAATGTTCATGCTCAACGCTGGCACCAAATAACAATTATTTAGGTCTAATACTAATCCCGAAGGTAGATGTAGAGGTAGTGTGCCGACTGCGATCACATCGACTTTGGAACCATTTCCCACGCGCATCGTCACCTCGTCCTTAACCAATCTTCGCTTGATCCGTAGTCCCTGTTTCGAGTTGCAAATATTAGCAACAGAACCAGTATCAAATACCCAGGTCCTACTGCGAGCATTAGTAAGGTACACATCAATAACATGTATATCACATATACCTTTGTTCACCTTGCCATCCTTCTTATCCGCCAAATACTTGGGGCAGTTTCGCTTCCAATGACCAGTCTGCTTGCAGTAGAAGCACTCAGTTTCAGGCTTAGGTCCAGATTTGGGTTTCTTCTCCTGAGCAGCAACTTGCTTGCTGTTCTTCTTGAAGTTCCCCTTCTTCTTCCCTTTGCCCTTTTTCTTGAAACTAGTGGTCTTATTGACCATCAACACTTGATGCTCCTTCTTGATTTCTACCTCCGCAGCTTTTAGCATTGCGAAGAGCTCGGGAATTGTCTTGTCCATCCCTTGCATGTTATAGTTCATCACGAAGCTCTTGTAGCTAGGTGGAAGTGATTGGAGAATTCTGTCAATGACGCAATCATCTGGAAGATTAACTCCCAATTCAATCAAGTGATTATTATACCTAGACATTTTGAGTATATGCTCACTGACAGAACTGTTCTCCTCCATCTTACAGCTGTAGAACTTATTGGAGACTTCATATCTCTCAATTCGGGCATTTGCTTGAAATGTTAACTCCAACTCCTGGAACATCTCATATGCTCCATGACGTTCAAAACATCGTTGAAGTCCCGATTCTACGCCGTAAAGCATGACACATTGAACTATCGAGTAGTCATCAGCTTTGCTCTGCCAGACATTCTTAACATCGTCAGATGCATCAGCAGCAGGCCTGGCACCTAGCGGTGCATCCAGGACGTAACTCTTCTGTGCAGCAATGAGGATAATCCTAAAGTTACGGACCCAGTCCGTGTAATTGCTACCATCATCTTTCAACTTTGCTTTCTCAAGGAACGCATTAAAATTCAACGAAACAACAGCACGGGCCATCTATCTACAATCAAACATAAACAAGCAAGATACTATCAGGGACTAAGTTCATGATAAATTTAAGTTCAATTAATCATATTATTAAAGAACTCCCACTTAGATAGACATCTCTCTAATCCTCTAAGTGATCACGTGATCCATATCAACTAAACCATGTCCGATCATCACGTGAGATGGAGTAGTTTCAACGGTGAACATCATTATGTTGATCATATCTACTATATGATTCACACTCGACCTTTCAGTCTCCGTGTTCCGAGGCCATATCTGTTATATGCTAGGCTCGTCAAGTTAAACCTGAGTATTCCGCGTGTGCAACTGTTTTGCACCTGTTGTATTTGAACGTAGAGCCTATCACACCCGATCATCACGTGGTGTCTCAGCACGAAGAACTTTCGCAACAGTGCATACTCAGGGAGAACACTTTTACTATGATAATTTAGTGAGAGATCATCTTATAATGCTACCGTCAATCAAAGCAAGATAAGATGCACAAAAAGATAAACATCACATGCAATCAATATAAGTGATATGATATGGCCATCATCATCTTGTGCTTGTGATCTCCATCTCCGCAGCACCGTCATGATCACCATCGTCACCGGCGCGACACCTTGATCTCCATCGTAGCATCGTTGTCGTCTCGCCAATCTTATGCTTCTATGACTATCTCTATCGCTTAGTGATAAAGTAAAGCATTACAGGGCGATTGCATTGCATACAATAAAGCGACAACCATATGGCTCCTGCCAGTTGCCGATAACTCGGTTACAAAACATGATCATCTCATACAATAAAATTTAGCATCATGTCTTGTCCATATCACATCACAACATGCCCTGCAAAAATAAGTTAGACGTCCTCTACTTTGTTGTTGCAAGTTTTACGTGGCTGCTACGGGCTTAGCAAGAACCAATCTTACCTACGCATCAAAACCACAACGATAGTTTGTCAAGTTGGTGTTGTTTTAACCTTCGCAAGGACCGGGCGTAGCCACACTCGGTTCAACTAAAGTTGGAGAAACTGACACCCGCCAGCCACCCACTACAAGAAATATGTCAACTTGTGACCACCACTATTGGTCACTGAAAGGTCACAAATTTCCATTTACGACCTTTTTGTGACCAAAAACAGAAGGTCAAAAGCTAGTGGTCGTAAACTGACTATAGCGACCTTTTTTCTGGAATGGTCAAAGACGTTTACGACCAAAATATTCCTACTATGGCGTTTTGGTCACTAGCAACCTCCCCCAGGCCACGTAGGCATCCAGCATGGCAAGCTGATGTGGCACAAGATTTAGCCCGGTCCAATTCGATTTTCTACATGGGCCGAGCCCAACAATTCGACCTTTTTTACTGTATATTTTCTCTATTGATTTTCTCTAGCTACATGGGCCTGGCCCAACAATTCGGCCTTTTTGTTAGGTTTTTCCATACTAGGGGGCCTCGGCCTTTTTTGCAGTATATTTCTTTTTTTTATTTTCTAAGGTTTTTTTGTTTCGCTTTTTAAACAGTCCAATGCTTGTTCGGTTGTTGCCTTTTCCAGCCCAATTATTAGTCCAATATTAGATCTCAGATTTTGAAAGAAATGTTCGGACAAAGTTGTTTCATATTCAAATCAGGAAAACTCCATGTCGAATTCAAATCATCCATCATATCACATCACATAACACATCTCCTAGGTTTACATAACACATCTCTCAGAAATACATTTACACATGTACGTATATAGCAGGAATATAGTAGGAACGTACATGCATGTGTGCTTGCTTGACCGGCGCATGCATCACTGTAGCAGCCAAACAAGTAGGCATCGTTGACGTCTACTCACAGCTTTCCTCGCACCAGAGAAAGAGTCAAAACAAAAAATATTAGACCATAATATGACACCAGACCACATATTAGTAACTATAAATCAGAAAGCATATCCTCATCACCCTAAAATAGTCCAGACCATCACAAAGAAGCCAAATACTATTAACTGATGATTAGTAGACACAAACATGATTCAGCCACATAATGGCTACCACAAGCAAAAGTGACAACTGTGTAAGCAAGCTGCTAGTGTATACAAGGTGATTGAAATCCTGCTGTTTAGTACCACTGCTCAGTGGAAACGAATCAGTGGCAAACACGAGTGAAGCTACCAAGACAATAAAAAATTTATATAATCAGTACCACTGCTCGATTTTTGCAATAGTTTAGAAAAGAACAATGAGTTTTCAGTAAAGAGGAATATGTGGCTAGAGCCTTTTCTGTTTGGTGAAGGTGCAGATGGTATGCACGCTTGTATTAACAAGAACAACAGCTGGGCGTTTTGTATGAGTAAGGAAAGCATAGATGATTTTTTTAAGATCCACAAACCCAGGCACAACAAGTTTGTTTTTACTAGACTGTCAACATATATACAGTATTGCAATTATGTTCACAATCAGGTAGACACACTTGGCATATGCACAACAAAATAGAATCTGCCAACATCTGATAAGAACAAAGAACCTACCTTTTGGATTTGATTAAATTTCTCTCCGTGCTCATCCTCAAGTGCAACTCCACCGAGAACAGCATCTTTTATTTGGCCTGGCAAGGAAATTAAAAAGCACCATTAGGAATGGAAAATGCATATGAGACAGCTATCTATTAAGCACTTGACTGAAACAGCAACAAATTGTCAAGCCTCTACCTCTAGTCTGGTACCAAATCCCCACAAAATCATGTGGGCCAAAGTTACAAGCACAAAAGCATGTTACAGTAGCATAAGCATGTAGCAACAACATAAGCATTTAATCAACAATAGTGTGAGCATAGGCATTAAATCAGCAGCAGCAACTCATCGAAACCAAAAGGTTCCAGATCATGTACGCTGGTCCTATACTTCTATCTTCAATAGAATGTTGCAATCAAACATTCTGGAATCTGGATAAACACGGACATCAAGCAAAATGTGCATGTAGGACGATTCATCAGCTAAAAAAGAGAGGCATCTTGGGCGATTACCAAATAGAGCCTTCTAAATGTGCATACTAGTTTCTAATGGGATTTAGCTTTTTTATTTGAGATAACAGTACATAAATCATCAGACCAGATATTGATTATATGCTTTCAATGAATGCAAACAAACCAACAAATGAGTATGAATGATGCTACTACATGACAACAAGTATATACTGCCATCCCTTTCCAATCAGTTCAACTATGCATGTCAATTCTATTCCTAGCAGAAAAAATCAGAGCTAGGCTAGTGCAAATTGCAGTAGTATGTCATACAGTCAACCTGAGTATGAATGATGGATCTGATGTAGACAGTTAACCTGGCGAAGCTAAACAACTAGCACGATTTCAGAACGGATCACATCATGTATTGGACAGATGATTATTCATGAGAACAATCAAACGTGAGTCAACATTAGTTCAGTCGCCCAATTTTCGGAAAATAATACAGTCTTGTACATAAATGGACGTATCTCAAACATAACACAGTTATACAGTATCACACATAAATTTTGGACTAGAATCTCATGCGTTCGTACAGATCCATGACTGAACTTGATTAGAAAGAAGTGTGGAATGCTGGGACCTGTGGGATCTTGACGCACTTGCCCTGGCCGTCCAACTGCCAGCCATGGTAGAGGCACTCCAGCTTGCCATCGACGCAGCCTCTCCTCCATCCTCGCCTGCACACGATAAAGAAAAGCGGGAGTAAGCACCGCGGCTTCGACCTAATGGTCCACAGATCGCGGCAGGTTGGTGCGACGGGATTCGCCGTACCTTGTAGGAGGTCTCGATGCGGTGCATGACGTAGAAGCCGAGGCCGCCGCCGAAGATGGTGCCGGCCATGATCCGCACGTACGCCCACCGTCGCGACCCGGGCGGCGCCATTGCTCATACACCAAGGCCGTCTACGCCCGTAGAGGTGGATGGGGCGCCCGGCTCGACGGAGATGGGGTGTCCGGAGCAGACGAAGGGGAAGGGAAGGGGATCAGGAGGACGGCGACTTGGGAGGCAGCGGAAGCGGTGGAAGTGTACTGCGTAGCCACGGCTGACGGAGGGGATTGGTAGAGCGGGCAAAGAGGAACTGCTCGATCCGGATGGGGACGTGGTGCAGCGGGCAGAGGAGCTGCTCGATGCAGAGGATCTCACGGGAGGAGGGGCTATGCGCCGCCCTGATCCCGGATCCGGCGGCCTCTAGCCTCGCCGTCGCCATAGCTGGTGGCTGCTCTGGCTGGCGCCATGGGTGGTGGCTGGGTCAGAGATCGGGGAGAGGGAGAGAGATGGAGATGGCAATGGAGGTGGCGGCGGCAGAGGGAGCGAGGGCGGCATGGCGGATTGGTGGTGGACGCCGTGGTGCTGGGGGTGTGGTGAGGCAGTGGGGCGGGAAGGTCGGGGAGGCGAGGAGGAGAGGGGAGGCGACGGGGTTCGCCATGGGAGGGAGCGGGGAGGGGAGGCGTGCGCGGACGGAGAAGAGAGCGAGGGGAGAAAGAATGGAGGCGGGGGGTGGATGGAAAATGTCCAGGACGACTAGGGTTTCGCCTTAGGTGGGCTTGGGGTGAGGACTACCGTTGGATCCGCGAGCATCCGACGGTGTCCATCCATGATCCGCGTGAAACGCCCACAGACCAATTAAAATGCAGCACACGGGTACGATGTCATGACCATTTAAATTGGTCGTAATTGACTAAAAAATTGGTCTAGCTGATTAAAAATTCATTTATCATTTCTCAAGTGCCTAAAACGAGTTTTTTGTGAGGGACCTACAATATATTTGTTGTAAAATTGGACAAAATCAACTTTTTAAAATATTAGAACATATTTAATGTATAATTGACCAAATACTTGGATGTCAAAAGTTTTGATTCACCTCTCATGAAAAAGACTAATTTCCGCTGATCCAGCTAGAAACGGGTCAAATTTGAACTGCAGCTGCCTCATAGTTTGCTATTTATTTTATCCAAAAATCATTTCTAGGTACATAAGTATCTATTTAATCAGAGAAACACCAAAAAAATTCCAAGATTCAACCACTAGCTAGGAACGGTCATTCCCGTCGTTTTGACCGCATTTTGAAACGGGCATAAAAAATCCAAAAAAATCAAAAAATTGGGAAACTTTCGCATTGTGTCATCATATGTGGCCAAGTTCCTAGGAAAAATAACAAACTTGTAATACGACAATTATTTTAAAAAAGTGTTCTCAGAAACGAGCTATCATGTGTGGAGATCAATGGCTTTCAAGCCAGATGATCAATCTTATGGCCACATTCATGGCATAGTTTGTTCAAATGATCTCATATTATGCACAAGGGTGCATATTGGAATGGCAAACAATGTTGCCTAAGGAAGTTTTCATTTTCGTTGGACGAAAAAACCATTTTCCATTTTTCGAGTGCCCGAAAGGAGGTTTTTTTGTGAAGGAACTACCAAATAATTGTTGCAAAATTGGATCAAATCATTTTTGTAAAATACTAGGACATATTTAATGCACAATTTAGAAAATGGTTTGGTGTCAAAATTTTTGTTCCACCTCTGGTGAAAAAGACAAATTCCCGCCGATTCAGCTGGAAGCGGGTCAAATTTGAACTGCAGCTGCCTCATAGTTTGCTATTTATTTTTTCCAAAAATCATTTATAGGTACATAAGTATCTATTTAATCAGAGAAACACCAAAAAATTTCCAAGATTCAACCAGTAGCTAGGAACGGTCATTCCCGTCGTTTTGACCGCATTTTGAAACGGGCATAAAATATTCAAAAAAATAAAAAAAATTGGGAAACCTTCGCATTGTGTCATCATATGTGGCCAAGTTCCTAGGAAAAATAACAAACTTTTAATACGGCAATTATTTTAAAAAAGTGTTCTCAGAAACGAGCTATCATGTGTGGAGATCAATGCTTTCAAGCCAAATGATCAATCTTATGGCCACATTCATGGCATAGTTTGTTCAAATGATCTCATATTATGCACAAGGGTGCATATTGGAATGGCAAACAATGTTGCCTAAGGAAGTTTTCATTTTCGTTGGACGAAAAAACCATTTTCCATTTTTCGAGTGCCCGAAAGGAGGTTTTTTTGTGAAGGAACTACCAAATAATTGTTGCAAAATTGGATCAAATCATTTTTATAAAATACTAGGACATATTTAATGCACAATTGAGAAAATGGTTTGGTGTCAAAATTTTTGTTCCACCTCTGGTGAAAAAGACAAATTCCCGCCGATTCAGTTGGAAGCGGGTCAAATTTGAACTGCAGCTGCCTCATAGTTTGCTATTTATTTTTTCCAAAAATCATTTCTAGGTACATAAGTATCTATTTAATCAGAGAAACACCAAAAAATTTCCAAGATTCAACCAGTAGCTAGGAACGGTCATTCCCGTCGTTTTGACCGCATTTTGAAACGGGCATAAAATATTCAAAAAAATAAAAAAAATTGGGAAACCTTCGCATTGTGTCATCATATGTGGCCAAGTTCCTAGGAAAAATAACAAACTTTTAATACGGCAATTATTTTAAAAAAGTGTTCTCAGAAACGAGCTATCATGTGTGGAGATCAATGCTTTCAAGCCAAATGATCAATCTTATGGCCACATTCATGGCATAGTTTGTTCAAATGATCTCATATTATGCACAAGGGTGCATATTGGAATGGCAAACAATGTTGCCTAAGGAAGTTTTCATTTTCGTTGGACGAAAAAACCATTTTCCATTTTTCGAGTGCCCGAAAGGAGGTTTTTTGTGAAGGAACTACCAAATAATTGTTGCAAAATTGGATCAAATCATTTTTATAAAATACTAGGACATATTTAATGCACAATTGAGAAAATGGTTTGGTGTCAAAAATTTTGTTCCACCTCTGGTGAAAAAGACAAATTCCCGCCGATTCAGCTGGAAGCGGGTCAAATTTGAACTGCAGCTGCCTCATAGTTTGCTATTTATTTTTTCCAAAAATCATTTCTAGGTACATAAGTATCTATTTAATCAGAGAAACACCAAAAATTTTCCAAGATTCAACCAGTAGCTAGGAACGGTCATTCCCGTCGTTTTGACCGCATTTTGAAACGGGCATAAAATATTCAAAAAAATAAAAAAAATTGGGAAACCTTCGCATTGTGTCATCATATGTGGCCAAGTTCCTAGGAAAAATAACAAACTTGTAATACGGTAATTATTTTAAAAAAGTGTTCTCAGAAACGAGCTATCATGTGTGGAGATCAATGCTTTCAAGCCAAATGATCAATCTTATGGCCACATTCATGGCATAGTTTGTTCAAATGATCTCATATTATGCACAAGGGTGCATATTGGAATGGCAAACAATGTTGCCTAAGGAAGTTTTCATTTTCGTTGGACGAAAAAACCATTTTCCATTTTTCGAGTGCCCGAAAGGAGGTTTTTTTGTGAAGGAACTACCAAATAATTGTTGCAAAATTGGACCAAATAATTTTTATAAAATACTAGGCCATATTTAATGCACAATTGACAAAATGGTTGGGTGTAAAACTTTTTGATCCACCTCTCGTGAAAAAGACAAATTTCTGCCGATTCAGCTGGAAGCGGGTCAAATTTGAACTGCAGCTGCCTCATAGTTTGCTATTTATTTTTTCCAAAAATCATTTCTAGTTACGTAAGGACCTATTTAATCATAAATACATGGTTTGGTGGCGATACGTCGAGGTTTGGGCGGCGACCGAGGGCCCCAACTCTAGAGCCCGCAAACTCGCATGCCCGCTGCGTGGTCACCGCGCGACCGTGACGTTGCCATTTGTTCTGCGTGGCCTAGGCATGTCTAGTGGGTTGGGCACTCCCCAGGTAGGTGCTAGGAAGAAAATTACAACATAAGATTCTCACGAGGAGACCGATCAATGCTCAAACAAGAATTAGCAGCCAAGTGTTTGATTAGCGGTACGGGAATTGTACATGGCTAATGGACGTGAGTTTTGGCTGAGGATGATCAGTTACTAAGAAGACCGTGTTCACAAATTTTCAGCTCAAAAGGAGGAGCCTAGGTGGTACTTGCTTTGCAAACCACCACACTGGACATAAATACGAATGTTGAAGCTCGGCTCAAAATAATGAATGGATTGATCTGGCATTCGGTGGAGGATGGTTATTTGGGCATAGGAAAGCACTGTAGAAAATGGATACTATTTGGACATGCCAAAGTGGTACTTCCTTCACAAACTGTTACTCTGAACTGAATAGGAAGATGAATATTTTTGAATTATTTTTGAACTAGGCAAGGAAGGTTTTTACATATTTGACGAAGATATGACCCAAAGAATTTATGAGATTTTTTTGGGAATTTTGGGAATGACAGAAATATAGGTTGCTTCACAACCCAGGGCAAAAACTGCCACATGGACATGACACATAGGCAAAACTGATGAGGTGGCGCCTAGTCATCGCAACCCACCACAATTTACAAGGCTATGACCATCTATATTGGTCGTTAACAACTAGAAATAAGGCAGCGGACTAGCGCTGTTCGCTTTATGACCATTTCATGTAAAGAAATTATGACCTTTCTGATCAAAATGGTCGCAATGGTTTAGGGTTTGGAGCCCCCCAGACAGCTTTTGACCAATTGTCCTAAAATGGTCATAAATTTATGACCAATTCTTCGAGGGTCACTGACAGAAGGTCATAAGTTGACATATTTCTCGTAGTGACCTATGTGCAAAGCACGGCGGTAGAACCAGTCTCGCGTAAGCGTACGCGTAATGTCGGTCCGGGCCGCTTCATCCAACAATACCGCCGAACCAAAGTATGACATGCTGGTAAGCAGTATGACTTATATCGCCCACAACTCACTTGTGTTCTACTCGTGCAAATAACATCAAACCATAAAACCAGGCTCGGATGCCGCTGTTGGGAAACGCAGTAATTTCAAAAAAAATCCTACGCACACGCAAGATCATGGTGATGCATAGCAACGAGAGGGGAGAGTGTTGTCTACGTACCCTCGTAGACCGAAGCGGAAGCATTGACGCAACATAGAGGAAGTAGTCGTACGTCTTCCCGGTTCAACCGATCCAAGCACCGTTACTCCGGCACCTCCGAGTTCTTGGCACACGTTCAGCTCGATGACGCTCCCCGGGCTCCGATCCAGCAAAGCTTCGGGGAGGAGTTTTGTCAGCACGACGGCGTGGTGACGATCTTGATGTTCTACCGTCGCAGGGCTTCGCCTAAGCACCGCTACAATATGACCGAGGTGGAATATGGTGGAAGGGGGCACCGCACACGGCTAAGGAACGATCACGAAGATCAACTTGTGTGTCCTAGGGTGCCCCCTGTCCCCGTATATAAAGGATCCAAGGGGGGTGCGGTTGGCCCTAGAGGGGCGCGCAGGAGGAGTCCTACTCCTACCGGGAGTAGGACTCCCCTCCCCGTCGTTCCTTGTCCAACTAGGAGAGGTGGAGGGAGAGAAGGAAAGGGGGGGGGGGGCGCCGCCCCTCCCTCCTTGTCCAATTCGGACTAGGGGGAGAGGGGGCGCGCGCCTGCCCTGGCAGACCCTTACTCTTCTCCAAATTAGGCCCATAAGGCCCATTAACCCCCCGGGGGGTTCCGGTAACCCCCCGGTGCTCCGGTTTTATCCGATACTTCTCCGGAACCCTTCCGGTGTCCGAATATAGTCGTCCAATATATCAATCTTTATGTCTCGACCATTTCGAGACTCCTCGTCATGTCCGTGATCACATCCGGGACTCCGAACTAACTTCGGTACATCAAAATGCATAAACTCATAATAACTGTCATCGTAACGTTAAGCGTGCGGACCCTACGGTTCGAGAACAATGCAGACATGACTGAGACAAATCTCTGGTCAATAACCAATAGCGGGACCTGGATGCCCATATTGGCTCCTACATATTCTACGAAGATCTTTATCAGTCAGACCACATAACAACATACGTTGTTCCCTTTGTCATCGGTATGTTACTTGCCCGAGATTCGATCGTCGGTATCCAATACCTAGTTCAATCTCGTTACTGGCAAGTCTCTTTACTCGTTCCGTAATACATCATCTCGCAACTAACTTATTAGTTGCAATGCTTGCAAGGCTTATGTGATGTGCATTACCGAGAGGGCCCAGAGATACCTCTCCGACAATCGGAGTGACAAATCCTAATCTTGAAATACGCCAGCCCAACATCTACCTTTGGAGACACCTGTAGATATTACACCTCGGTCATATTGTAGCGGTGCTTAGGCGAAGCCCTGCGACGATTGAACATCAAGATCGTCACCACGCCGTCATGCTGACGAAACTCCTCCCCGAAGCTTTGCTGGATCGGAGCCCGGGGTACGTCATCGAGTTGTACGTGTGTCAAGAACTCGGAGGTGCCGGAGTAACGGTGCTTCGATCGGTTGGACCGGGAAGACATACGACTACTTCCTCTACGTTGCGTCAACACTTCCGCTTCGGTCTACGAGGGTACGTAGACAACACTCTTCCCTCTCGTTGCTATGTATCACCATGATCTTGCGTGTGCGTAGGAAAATTTTGAAATTACTACGTTCCCCAACAGTGGCATCCGAGCCTAGGTTTTATGGTTTGATGTTATTTGCACGAGTAGAACACAAGTGAGTTGTGGGCGATATAAGTCATACTGCCTACCAGCATGTCATACTTTGGTTCGGCGGTATTGTTGGATGAAGCGGCCCGGACCGACATTACGCGTACGCTTACGCGAGACTGGTTCTACCGCCGTGCTTTGCACACAGGTGGCTGGCGGGTGTCAGTTTCTCCAACTTTAGTTGAGCCGAGTGTGGCTACGCCCGGTCCTTGCGAAGGTTAAAACGGCATCAACTTCACAAACTATCGTTGTGGTTTTGATGCGTATGTGAGATTGGTTCTTGCTTAAAGCCCGTAGCAGCCACGTAAAACTTGCAACAACAAAGTAGAGGACGTCTAACTTGTTTTTGTAGGGCATGTTGTGATGTGATATGGTCAAGACATGATGCTAAATTTTATTGTATGAGATGATCATGTTTTGTAACCGAGTTATCGGCAACTGGCAGGAGCCATATGGTTGTCGCTTTATTGTATGCAATGCAATCGCCCTGTAATGCTTTACTTTATCACTAAGCGGTAGCGATAGTCGTAGAAGCATAAGATTGGCGAAATGACAACGATGCTACGATGGAGATCAAGGTGTCGCGCCAGTGACAATGGTGATCATGACGGTGCTTCGGAGATGGAGATCACAAGCACAAGATGATGATGGCCATATCATATCACTTATATTGATTGCATGTGATGTTTATCTTTTATGCATCTTATCTTGCTTTGATTGACGGTAGCATTTTAAGATGATCTCTCAGTAATTACCAAGAAGTGTTCTCCCTGAGTATGCACCGTTGCCAAAGTTCGTCGTGCCCAGACACCACGTGATGATCGGGTGTGATAAGCTCTACGTCCATCTACAACGGGTGCAAGTCAGTTTTGCACACGCAGAATACTCGGGTTAAACTTGACGAGCCTAGCATATGCAGATATGGCCTCGGAACACGGAGACCGAAAGGTCGAGCGTGAATAGATATGATCAACATAAGATGTTCACCATTGAAAACTAATCCATTTCACGTGATGATCGGTTATGGTTTAGTTGAATTTGGATCACGTGATCACTTAGAGGATTAGAGGGATGTCTATCTAAGTGGGAGTTCTTAAGTAATATGATTAATTGAACTTAAATTTATCATGAACTTAGTACCTGATAGTATCTTGCTTGTCTATGTTGATTGTAGATAGATGGCCCGTGTTGTTGTTCCGTTGAATTTTAATGCGTTCCTTGAGAAAGCAAAGTTGAAAGATGATGGTAGCAACTACGCGGGCTGGGTCCGTAACTTGAGGATTGTCCTCATTGCTGCACAGAAAAGTTACGTCCTGGAAGCACCGCTGGGTGCCAGGCCTGCTGCTGATGCAACTGACGACGTTAAGAATGTCTGGCAGAGCAAAGCTGATGACTACTCGATAGTTCAATGTGCCATGCTTTACTGCTTAGAACCGGGACTTCAACGACGTTTTGAACGTCATGGAGCATATGAGATGTTCCAGGAGTTGAAGTTAATATTCCAGAAGAATGCCCGGATTGAGAGATATGAAGTCTCCAATAAGTTCTATAGCTGCAAGATGGAGGAGAATAGTTCTGTCAGTGAGCATATACTCAAGATGTCTGGGTATTGTAATCACTTGATTCAACTGGGAGTTACACTTCCGGATGATAGCGTCATTGACAAAATTCTCCAATCACTTCCACCTAGCTACAAGAGCTTCGTGATGGACTATAATATGCAAGGGACGGATAAGACAATTTCCGAGCTCTTCGCAATGCTAAAGGCTGTGGAGGTAGAAATCAAGAAGGAGCATCAAGTGTTGATGGTCAACAAGACCACTAGTTTCAAGAAAAAAGGCAAAGGGAAGAAGAAGGGGAACTTCAAGAAGAACAGCAAGCAAGTTGCTGCTCAAGAGAAGAAACCCAAGTCTGGACCTAAGCCTGAAACTGAGTGCTTCTACTGCAAGCAGACTGGTCACTGGAAGCAGAACTGCCCCAAGTATTTGGCGGATAAGAAGGATGGCAAGGTGAACAAAGGTATATGCGATATACATGTTATTGATGTGTACCTTACTAGAGCTCGCAGTAGCACCTGGGTATTTGATACTGGTTCTGTTGCTAATATTTGCAACTCGAAATAGGGACTACGGATTAAGCGAACACTGGCAAAGGACGAGGTGACGATGCGCATGGGAAATGGTTCCAAAATCGATGTGATCGCGGCCAGCATGCTACCTCTACATCTACCTTCGGGATTAGTATTAGACCTAAATAATTGTTATTTGGTGCCAGCGTTGAGCATGAACATTATATCTGGATCTTGTTTGATGCGAGACGGTTATTCATTTAAATCAGAGAATAATGGTTGTTCTATTTATATGAGTAATATCTTTTATGGTCATGCACCCTTGAAGAGTGGTCTATTTTTGATGAATCTCGATAGTAGTGATACACATATTCATAATATTGAAGCCAAAAGATGATTTAAGCAGATATGGGTATATCTACTTAATATCGTTATTTTCTCACCTTCACAGATGATTTAAGCAGATATGGGTATATCTACTTAATGAAACATAAGTCTGAAATATTTGAAAAGTTCAAAGAATTTTAGAGTGAAGTTGAAAATCATCGTAACAAGAAAATAAAGTTTCTACGATCTGATCGTGGAGGAGAATATTTGAGTTACGAGTTTGGTCTACATCTGAAACAATGCAGAATAGTTTCGCAACTCACGCCACCCGGAACACCACAGCGTAATGGTGTGTCCGAACGTCGTAATCGTACTTTACTTGATATGGTGCGATCTATGATGTCTCTTACAGATTTACCGCTATCGTTTTGGGGTTATGCTTTAGAGACGGCCGCATTCACAATAAATAGGGCACCATCAAAATCCGTTGAGACGACGGCTTATGAACTATGGTTTGGCAAGAAAGCAAAGTTGTCGTTTCTTAAAGTTTGGGGCTGCGATGCTTATGTGAAAAAGCTTCAACCTAATAAGCTCGAACCCAAATCGGAGAAATGTGTCTTCATAGGATACCCAAAGGAGACAGTTGGGTACACCTTCTATCACAGATCCGAAGGCAAGACATTCGTTGCTAAGAAAGGATCCTTTCTAGAGAAGGAGTTTCTCTCGAAAGAAGTGAGTGGGAGGAAAGTAGAACTAGATGAGGTAACTGTACCTACTCCCTTGTTGGAAAATAGTACATCACAGGAACCGGTTTCTGTGACGTCAAAACCAACTAGTGAGGAAGTTGTTGATGATGATCATGGAACTTCAGATCAAGTTGCTACGGAACCTCGTAGGTCAAACAGAGTAAGATCCGCACCAGAGTGGTACGGTAATCCTATTCTGGAAGTCATGCTACTAGATCATGATGAACCTACGAACTATGAAGAAGCGATGGTGAGCCCAGATTCCGCAAAATGGCTTGAAGCCATGAAATCTGAGATGGGATCCATGTATGAGAACAAAGTATGGACTTTGGTTGACTTGCCCGATGGTCGGCAAGCAATTGAGAATAAATGGATCTTCAAGAAAAAGACTGACGCTGACGGTAATGTTACTGTCTACAAAGCTCGACTTGTTGCAAAAGTTTTTCGACAAGTTCAAGGGATTGACTACGATGAGACCTTCTCACCCGTAGCGATGCTTAAGTCTGTCCGAATCATGTTAGCAATTGCCGCATTTTATGATTATGAAATTTGGCAAATGGATGTAAAAACTGCATTCCTGAATGGGTTTCTGGAGGAAGAGTTGTATATGATGCAACCAGAAGGTTTTATCGATCCAAAGGGAGCTAACAAAGTGTGCAAGCTCCAGCGATCCATTTATGGACTGGTGCAAGCCTCTCGGAGTTGGAATAAACGCTTTGATAGTGTGATCAAGGCATTTGGGTTTATACAGACTTTTGGAGAAGCATGTATTTACAAGAAAGTGAGTGGGAGCTCTGTAGCATTTCTAATATTATATGTGGATGACATATTATTAATTGGAAATGATATAGAATTTCTGGATAGCATAAAGGGATACTTGAATAAAAGTTTTTCAATGAAAGACCTCGGTGAAGCTGCTTACATATTGGTCATTAAGATCTATAGAGATAGATCAAGACGCTTAATTGGACTTTCACAAAGCACATACCTTGACAAAGTTTTGAAGAAGTTCAAAATGGATCAAGCAAAGAAAGGGTTCTTGCCTGTATTGCAAGGTGTGAAGTTGAGTAAGACCCAAAGCCCAACCACTGCAG
The DNA here is from genome assembly GCA_032464435.1 of Aegilops umbellulata. Lineage (NCBI taxonomy): Eukaryota > Viridiplantae > Streptophyta > Magnoliopsida > Poales > Poaceae > Aegilops > Aegilops umbellulata. Next base: position 22,519,334 of record CP136054.1, read on the forward strand.
AAGATAGAGAGAAAATGAAAGATGTTCCCTATGCTTCAGCCATAGGCTCTATCATGTATGCAATGCTGTGTACTAGACCTGATGTGTGCCTTGCTATAAGTCTGGCAGGGAGGTACCAAAGTAATCCAGGAGTGGAGCACTGGACAGTGTCAAGAACATCCTGAAATACCTGAAAAGGACTAAGGATATGTTTCTCGTATATGGAAGTGACAAAGAGCTCATCGTAAATGGTTACATTGATGCAAGCTTTGACACAGATCCGGACGATTCTAAATCGCAAATCGGATACGTGTTTACTTTAAACGGTGGAGCTGTCAGTTGGTGCAGTTCTAAACAAAGCGTCGTGGCGGGATCTACGTGTGAAGCGGAATACATAGCTGCTTCAGAAGCAGCTAATGAAGGAGTCTGGATGAAGGAGTTCATATCCGATCTAGGTGTCATACCTAGTGCATCGGGTCCAATGAAAATCTTTTGTGACAATACTGGAGCGATTGCCTTAGCGAAGGAATCCAGATTTCACAGGAGAACCAAGCACATCAAGAGACGCTTTAATTCCATCCGGGATCTAGTCCAGGTGGGAGACATAGAGATTTGCAAGATACATACGGATCTTAATGTTGCAGACCCGTTGACTAAGCCTCTTCAACGAGCAAAACATGATCAGCACCAAGACTCCATGGGTGTTAGAATCATTACTGTGTAAATCTAGATTATTGACTCTAGTGCAAGTGGGAGACTGAAGGAAATATGCCCTACAGGCAATAATAAAGTTATTATTTATTTCCTTATATCATGATAAATGTTTATTATTCATGCTAGAATTGTATTAACCGGAAACATAATACATGTGTGAATATATAGACAAACAGAGTGTCACTAGTATGCCTCTACTTGACTAGCTTGTTAATCAAAGATGGTTATGTTTCCTAACCATAGACAATTAACAGGATCACATCATTAGTTGAATGATCTGATTGACATGACCCATTCCGTTAGCTTAGCACCCGATCGTTTAGTATGTTGCTATTGCTTTCTTCATGACTTATACATGTTCCTATGACTATGAGATTATGCAACTCCCGTTTACTGGAGGAACACTTTGTGTGCTACCAAACGTCACAACGTAACTGGGTGATTATAAAGGTGCTCTACAGGTGTCTCCAAAGGTACTTGTTGGGTTGGTGTATTTCGAGATTAGGATTTGTCACTCCGAATGTCGGAGAGGTATCTCTGGGCCCTCTCGGTAATGCACATCACTTTAAGTCTTGCAAGCATTGCAACTAATGAGTTAGTTGCGAGATGATGTATTACGGAACGAGTAAAGATACTTGTCGGTAACGAGATTGAACTAGGTATTGGATACCGACGATCGAATCTCGGACAAGTAACATACCGATGACAAAGGGAACAACGTATGTTGTTATGCGGTCTGACCGATAAAGATCTTCATAGAATATGTAGGAACCAATATGGGCATCTAGGTCCCGCTATTGGTTATTGATCGGAGACGTGTCTCGGTCATGTCTACATTGTTCTCGAACCGTAGGGTCCGCACACTTAAAGTTATGATGACATTTTCTTTATGAGTTTATGTATTTTGATGTACCAAAGGTTGTTCGGAGTTCCGGATGTGATCACGGACATGACGAGGAGTCTCGAAATGGTCGAGACATAAAGATCAATATATTGGAAGCCTATATTTGAACATCGGAATCGTTCCGGGTGAAATCGGCATTTCACCGGAGTACCGGGGGGGTTACCGGAACCCCCCGGGGGGTTATTGGGCCTTGATGGGCCATAAGGGAGAAGAGGAGGGCCGGCCAAGGCAGGCCGCGCGCCCCCTCCCCCTAGTCCTAATAGGACAAGGAAGGGGGGCGCCCCCCTTTCCTCTTTCCCTTCTCCCTTTCCTTCTCCAACAAGGCAAAAGAGGGGGGAGTCCTACTCCCGGTGGGAGTAGGACTCCTCCAGGCGCACCCCAAGGGGGCCGGCCGCACCTCCCCCTCCCTCCTTTATATACGGGGGCAGGGGGGCACCCTAGAACACACAAGTTGATCTTCATGATCGTTCCTTAGCCATGTGCGGTGCCCCCCTCCACGATATTACACCTCGGTCATATTGTAGCGGTGCCTAGGCGAAACCCTGTGACGGTTGAACATCAAGATCGTCACCACGCCGTCATGCTGACGAAACTCCTCCCCGAAGCTTTGCTGGATCGGAGCCCGGGGTACGTCATCGAGCTGTACGTGTGTCAAGAACTCGGAGGTGCCGGAGTAACGGTGCTTGGATCGGTTGGACCGGGAAGACGTACGACTACTTCCTCTACGTTGCGTCAACGCTTTCGCTTCGGTCTACGAGGGTACGTAGACAACACTCTCCCCTCTCGTTGTTATGCATCACCATGATCTTGCGTGTGCGTAGGAAAATTTTGAAATTACTACGTTCCCCAACACCCCCTCCCCCTCTGGTCCGAATTGGACTAGGAGAGGGGGGGGGCGGAGCCCCCCTTTCCTTCTCCCTCTCCCCTTCCTTTCCCCCTCCTAGAAGGAGTAGGAAAGAGGGGAATCCTACTCCTACTAGGAGGAGGATTCCTCCTCCCTGGCGCGCCACCAAGGGTCGGCCGGCCTCCCCCCTTGCTCCTTTATATACGGGGGCAGGGGGCACCTCTAGACACACAAGTTGATCTTCGTGATCGTTCTCTTAGCCGTGTGCAGTGCCCCCCTCCACGATACTCCTCGATAATATTGTAGCGGTGCTTAGGCGAAGCCCTGCGACGGTAGAACATCAAGATCGTCACCACGCCGTCGTGCTGACGGAACTCCTCCCCGAAGCTTTGCTGGATCGGAGCCCGGGGAGCGTCATCGAGCTGAACGTGTGCCAAGAACTCGGAGGTGTCGGAGTAACGGTGCTTGGATCGGTCGAACCGCGAAGACGTACGACTACTTCCTCTACGTTGCGTCAACGCTTCCGCTTCGGTCTACGAGGGTACGTAGACAACACTCTCCCCTCTCGTTGCTATGCATCACCATGATCTTGCATGTGCGTAGGATTTTTTTTGAAATTACTACGTTCCCCAACACCCTCAACTCCAAAAACGGATAAATTACACCCTCAATTAACCAAACCGGACAAGGTTCGTCCATGGACTTGATTTTGCCCGGTTTTTGTGCTGACTCACCCCGGTTTTGACCATGTTGGTTCAAATTCGCATAATTATTTCAAACCCATGAACTTGTTTGAAATTCGCGTAATTTTTCAAATCAACTTACTTTTTACAAGTTCACATAATTTTTCAAAATTCGCTCACTTTTTCCAAATCCGTGTAGTTTTTCAAATCCGCATACTTTTCCAAGTTCACGTAATTCTTTCTGGTTCAGGTACTTTTTTCAAATTCATGAACTTTTTAAAATTCCAGTTACTTTTTCCCTGTTCATGTAATTTTTCAAATTTGGAAAAAGCTCCTGGATTTTAAAAAAACACGAACTTGGAAAAGCAGGCGGTTTCAAAAAAAAGTGCACGAACATGAAAAAGGTACACAGATCTGAAAAATTTACGCAATTTGAAAAGGTGTGTGGGTTTAAAAAAAATTATGCAAACTTTATAAAAGTACTCGAACTTGTAAAAACTACATGAACTTGTAAAAACTATGAGAAATTAAAAAAACTGACGGATTTGAAAAAGTACACGAATTTAAAAAAAGTTCACAAATGTGAAAAAAGTACGGGGCCTTGAAGAAAGTACGCGGATTTGAAATAAAAGTATGTAAATTTCAAAAAATTTCACGGATTTAAAAAGAATATGTGAATTTGAGTCAGGACCGCTCAAAACCGGGGTGAGTTTGCAGTAAAACCGGTCAAAACCGAGACCAGGGGACGAACCTTGTCCGGTTTCAATAGTTGGGTGTGTAAATTGTCCGGTTTCGTAGTTGGGGGTTAAATCTAGACTGCACCAGAAATTACGGGGCAAAAAGTATACTTTTCTCATTTGATAAAGCATAAGTTTGAGGCGGTCCTTTGAAAATGTGTCGGGCCAAATAAGTTGAGCTCCCTAATGGGGCAAGAGTAGACTTTTACTCTCGATGACCAGTCTTGTGATAAAATTCCTTTTATCGATGAGCAAACGAGATGAAGCAAAGCTTTTGCCTCGTTTAGAAAATCTTGGTCCGTTGTGACATGTTTATCTTAGTACTAAGGATGATTGTTGTATTTGTTAGTAGCACTATGTGTGCCAACGAGCCTCACTCTCGTGCCGTGAATGGGAATTTCCCCGTGTGAAACTGATGGCTTTTTGGGACACGAAGAATGTGAGGCAGGTCGTGTGAGGAGACGCCCAAGTTTGAGCAGGTAGACAATGAGAAGCAATACGCCAGCGAACCTCTCGATATATATCATTGTTTGAAACTTTGAAAGTGTAGAGGTGATGTGTTGGTCCGTCACCACCAACGACCTCACACGAGAATTGATCCGTCAGACGAATCAAACTTTGGGTAGGTACACAAGACTATTAGAAGGTGCGCCTGTAAGGGCATGTACAATGGTGGCATATGGGTACATATGCCCCCATGACAAAAAGTTGTTTGAGGCATTTATACGAATTCTTTCTTCCCGGTGCGAGCTGTCACTAGTGAGCCTCATTAGAGAATTAAAAATAAAGACACATACATCTCTACTTTCCACTTTTAACTTTTTCAGCTTTTTCACCAGACCACGCTTTTTCTCTTCAAACACCCGTCTCCTGCAGAGGATCCCGCTTCCTCGTCAGAGTGGCCTGACTTTTCTCTTCAAACGCCAGCCCGGGCCCCACCTGTCGGCCAACGGGGGCGGCTATGGGTCAATCTCCACGGGGTGCGGTGCGACTCTTATTTAACCGGGCGCGAGGGGGGGGGGGGGGGGGGGCGAGGGGTAGGTAGGTGGTCGCTCTCGCATCGCACCGCAACACCCAACACTGGTCTTCCTTCCTTCCTCCCCGGCCCGCGCAGCGCAGGCGGATCTCATCCAATCCAAGGAAGGCAGGTGAGGCCACTCTCCCCCCTCCCGAATCTCCCTCCTTCCTCTCCCCCCCTCGTTCGTTCCTTCGCTCGCTCGCACCCCGATCTCCGTCGCAGCCCGGGCGGGGCGGGCGGGGGAATCGAGGCGACACCGGCGAGGTACTTGTGCTTTTAGGGACGGGCGGGCGGGCGGGCGGGCGGGCGGGCGGGGGCTGAAGCTGGGTGGGTTGGACAGTGCCCGCCTCAGATCCATGGGACGGGAGCAATCTAGTTGACCGGGTCATGGCAGGGGATCTCGCGTTGGTTTGGTTGCGTCTGTCTGCCGACACGACGCTAGATTAGATCATACACGCGCCAGTCAAGCTAAAAACGGCGATGCTAGTCCACTTCTGTTGGTCCTGCGGCTCATCTGTATGCAGCTGAGGATGCAGGGGTACCCTGTTTATCTACGATTTTCTGCTTTTTTTTTCTTCTTGTTGTTGTTTCTGCGTGATGCTGGCTCTAGCTCAAACCATGCCACCATATGATCGGTTTATTGAGCAAATCATCATGTCAATCAAACCGGCGGCGCTGTTCGATGCGATTCTGATTTCCTAGTCAACCATGCTGCCGTGGACCATAAAAGAGTAGCTAGGCTGTAGTTGGTTATGGATTTAAATTTGACATGTCCGCCCTGCTGCATCTATCCTATCCGGTGAACATAGCGTCCACTACTGATCGATTGCATCTGCTCTAATTGACATTTATAGCCTCACATTCAGTTATCCATTTGCTACTGTCTGTTCGCTGCAAACAGTTTGTCAGAGGGAAGCTTGTTCTTGCGTCTAGTGCATATGCATCATCGTTTGGCCTCTCCAGGCAGGCTTTCATCCTTTCTAGCAAGACATGCATAAATAAATGATCTAGCTAACTCTGTGTTTGGTGCATGTCTTTTTCAGGTACAAGATGGCTCTCACCAGAATTGGTCTTGCTGGCCTCGCCGTCATGGGCCAGAACCTTGCCCTCAACATTGCGGAGAAAGGCTTCCCCATCTCCGTCTACAACAGGACCACCTCCAAGGTCGATGAGACCGTTCAGCGCGCCAAGCTAGAAGGAAACCTTCCTCTCTACGGTTTCCATGACCCTGCATCTTTCGTCAACTCCATTCAGAAGCCACGCGTCGTCATCATGCTTGTCAAGGCCGGTGCCCCGGTTGACCAGACCATCGCAACGCTCGCAGCACACCTGGAGCAGGGCGACTGCATCGTTGATGGAGGAAACGAGTGGTATGAGAACACGGAAAGGAGGGAGAAGGCGATGGAGGAGCGTGGGCTCCTCTACCTCGGGATGGGTGTTTCCGGAGGAGAGGAGGGTGCCCGCCATGGCCCCTCCATGATGCCTGGGGGCTCATTGGAGGCATACCAGTACATTGAAGACATTCTTCTCAAGGTGTCTGCTCAGGTCCCTGACAGCGGCCCGTGCGTCACATACATTGGGAAGGGTGGATCCGGAAACTTTGTCAAGATGGTTCACAATGGCATTGAGTACGGTGACATGCAACTCATTGCTGAGGCGTACGACGTTCTCAAGTCGGTTGGGAAGCTCACAAACGGTGAGCTGCAGCAGGTTTTCGCCGAGTGGAACAAGGGTGAACTCCTCAGTTTCTTGGTTGAGATCACTGCTGATATCTTCAGCATCAAGGATGACCAGGGTGAGGGCTACTTGGTCGACAAGGTCCTGGACAAGACCGGGATGAAGGGAACCGGGAAGTGGACAGTGCAGCAGGCTGCTGAGCTCTCTGTGGCTGCTCCTACCATTGAGGCGTCCTTGGATTCCAGGTTCCTCAGCGGGCTCAAGGATGAGCGTGTCGCGGCTTCCAACATCTTCCAGGGTGACTACTCCAGTGGCGAAACTGTCGACAAGGCACAACTGATCGAGGATGTGAGGAAAGCCCTCTACGCCTCCAAGATCTGCAGCTACGCCCAGGGCATGAACATCATCAAGGCCAAGAGCACGGAGAAGGGATGGGGCCTCAACCTCGGCGAGTTGGCCAGGATCTGGAAGGGTGGGTGCATCATCCGCGCCAGCTTCCTGGACCGCATCAAGAAGGCCTACGACAGGAACGGTGAGCTCGCCAACCTCCTCATCGACCCTGAGTTCGCGCAGGAGATCATGGACAGGCAAGCTGCATGGAGGAGGGTCGTCTGCCTCGCCATCAACAACGGCGTCAGCACCCCTGGCATGTCCGCGAGTCTGGCCTACTTTGACTCCTACCGGAGGGACAGGCTTCCTGCAAACCTTGTCCAGGCCCAGAGGGACTACTTCGGGGCGCACACCTATGAGAGGGTTGACATGCCCGGCTCCTTCCACACCGAGTGGTACAAGATCGCCAACTCGAAGATCTAAGCTGCTGCTGCTCTACCAAGAGAAGGCCCGTCAGGTTTCGTATTCTTGGTACCCTTTGTTGCTGCCAGTCGTAGGGGAGGAACCGCTGTTTAATGTTTATCATTTGAGTAACGAGTCCTGTATTTATTTTCTACAAGGAGATCACATATTCTCTCCAGTCTCCACTACTTCCATGTGATTGATCAACACTGGTGGGAAGACATTGCCATTCTGAATTAGTTTGAATAAAATGTGTCTTTACCTACCTGTGTTTGATAGCCAATGGTCCTGCTTTCTCAAGTTTGCTTTATGAGCAGAACCACTGCTTGTTGCTTGTTTGTTGTGTCATGATTCTCACAAAATTTTGTTGCTATCTCTTGTGTCTATGGTAGCGTGACAAGTCCATTTATGCTCGTGACTAACTTCCATCTAATTGCTGGACTGTATATATGCTGGAATAAACTGTCCTTGATTGCCGATCATCAGCGCTCAGTCTGATCAGGGCGTCTCCTGGTGCTGTCGTGCAAAGACAGCTCTTCTGTGGAGTCCGCAAACCGAGCTTGAAGGCGTACTTTGTGCGCTGGAGAAGCTGCGGTGCGGAGGCGGGTTTGCTACTCTGCTTCCGCTTTCGGATTGTTTCCTACTTCAGGCCAATCATGGGGCAGACTGGCAGAGGAGCCATGGTGCATCTCGCAGGCATTTGATCGCACCTCACCCGCCTCGCCGCCACGGCCGCCAATATTTTGCAAGGTTTGTGGCCATGAAACTGAAGATGCTCACCATGGCATTGCCATTGTTGGCTGCGCTCAGAGATCCAATGCGCAAAGTATGGGACTTACCTTGGGTTCGCAGGAGTGGACTGGCTGTTGGTGCTACTATCTTCATTGGTGAAGATGCAAGAACCACAATAGTACCCTACTCTTTTATGGCGTTCTTGGCAATTAATTACTGAAGAATCTCGTCCGTCCATATTAGATGTGCCTGCTGCAAAGAGCCTCTGTTTGCTGCTGAGATGTGGCCAAAGCTCTGAAGATGCCAAGGAGAGAGAGGAGATGGGCCTGACGATGGATGGGTAAAATGTCCGTAACGCTCAAGCCGTTTGTTCTGAACCTGAATAAGCTGAGGTAGCCCGAAAGTGCACATGTGAGCACGAGCACCAGTGAGCTCGTTATCTGTGCCAGTAGTTTGTCCCGAGATGCACACTCCCAGAAGTATAGCCACGGGTATTGTTTATGTATTCTGTTTGTTATCATTGCTGTGGCCCACGTCTGACATGAAACAGCCGTTACCCCGTTAGTCCCGAACGGCGGGGCTCGGATGGACGCGGACGATATGAGCCGTCAAACGCTAGATTCCGTACTAACATCGTCACATTGTTAATTTATGGTGTCTGACCGTTGCAGCTGCCAGCCTTCCCCAACAAGGATCGTCTTGCGCAGGTGCCGTTCATCCCCACCAACGCCTGTTCAGCAAAGTCCCCGGCGGCAGATCGACGGCGCCGCCAGCCTACATCCGGTACACTTCCATGCCCTGTCTAATTGCCGGCCATTGATTTATTTTTGTTTCAAAATACTGCTCGCTCACCCCCGTTCCCCACCGCGGCTCATGTGGCTAGATCTCAGATCTCTAGGCTGATTTTTGCTGTTAGTGCAGTTGAATCCAAAGCCTTTTAGCGTTTAGACAGCCCGTACTGATCTGAAATGCATAACCTTCATGTAGTTTGATCTCATTTTAGCACCATGTACCAATTTTGAAATGCATAGTCGGCAGATCTGTTTAGCATCGGTTCAGTTTGCAAGGAGCGACGAGGCTTATCCTCATCAGATTTAAGTTTAGAGACTTATGTGTACAGCTTATTTTAGATGTAATTAGCAGTCGCTTTGTCGGTTTTGGCCGTTAGGAACAACATTTTAGTTGGATTAAGGAATCATGCTGGCTTGCACAAGTGACTAAATATTTTATTCTGAATCTTGTTTTTGTTCACCACAGATTCTAGATGAAATCCATTACAAATTATCACTTTATTATTGCAGTTACCATGTCTGACTCTTGGCAATTGTGACGGAGCTGAAACCGATGACCCAGTTAGCGCCGAACCCAGACAAGTCATCGTATGGCAATGAAGCCCAAGCGCCACTGTCACCCACATCCTGAATTTCAATTAAGCGTGCAGTACAAGTCATTTAGACATTTTATGAATTCAAGAAGTGGTTGGTTACAGAAATTTGATTTGGTGGTATGCTACAGCTTCCCACGCTCAGAAATTGGATTTTGGTGTTATGCTACAGCTTCCCATGCTCCAGAAACTGGACTTCAAATTCAGTGCATGGACAATGAGCAAGGTCAGCGTCACGCGTCATACAATCGTACTGTCAGAGATGAAAATTCTCAAGTTTTGGGCTAAGGATGTGCACAAGGTTTTTGGGATACCGTGCAGGCCAAATGATAAGGGCCGTGATGGCTTCATCAAGCCTGAAGCAACCCAGTTCATAAAGAGTACACTTGGGGTGGACAAGACAGGGGTGCATAGTCTTCTGGCGGCCAAGGAATTCCTTTTAGAATATTTCTGAGTCATCAAGCAAGCTTGCAAAGAACTGGGCTCATGTGTGGCACCAACCACAAAACATGATTACGCGACCATAGACTACTGGGGAGCACTTGCTAGCACAGAGACGGTATCACAGTTTAACTGGTGTGAGCATGTACTTGAATGCCTTCTCGAGGCAGTTCGACGCCTCAAAAAGGATGTGTTGGCCAACAACCCTAACCCTAATTTAGTGGGATGTCACCTGTTCCTGCAGGTCAGCATTTTATCTCTCGCTCCAGCTTATGAAATCCCTGGAATTTGTTCCATTTGATACATGCGGTGCTTTTCTGTTGATTTAGTTCTGTATGTGTTTTATATGCTGCCAGGTATTCTTCCTTGACAACATCGACCTAGGAATGTTCAACAAGTCCCACGATGTCCTCCCTCGGATCAGTCTTTTTGACCAGATCAGCGTTAGAAGGATGATAAATATGGCAGCAGTCATGGGGACCAGTGTGGCATCATACTCCAATAGCAAGGTAATTTGCCAGGCCACGTGATTGACATGTCATGTCTCCTGATGCCAGAATCATGTTATCTATAACAGTTTGATTTTTGCAGCTTCGACCTGCATTAGATGTGTGCTATGCGCGGCGCAACTACCCAGATTGTTTGGAGAGTATAACTAATCAACAAGTGAAGTCTGCCAGTCAAGACCATAGCCGCGTGCAACAAACAGACGAAAGGGCAGATGCAGGGCATGGATCATCATTATCAATAGGGCACTTACTGGATGTGGAGACACCACTCCGTGCGATCGGACCACTTGACTTTTCACAATATCTCCGTAGCCGATATCCAAATTTGGTATGGAACCCACCCCTAAATAAATGACATTGCAGGAATCATCCCTGAAAACATGCAGTACAACATTACATTGTTCATTTTGTGCTGTCTCAAACCCCCCAGAAATGTGTGAATTTTCTGAACTTGTTTAAATGATTCAGGTTACGAACGAGATAACTATTCTTCTGAAGGAGCAGAATGCGTCAAATCAACACCACGCGGGTTAACATGCATGCTGACATGTTCAAGTTTACCCAAGAACTCATGACAACAGTTGGCAATAGGCGCACATGCTGCTCCGCCAGAGGATTCAACGATTGCCCAGCAAGAGCCAACGAAACCCGCAGAGGTAAGTGCACTCACACTAGTATTTTGGCTACGCAACCCACAAGTAGTGATCCCAAGTTTGTTAAAGAGAAAACAAAAGAAGTCTCTCATGGGCATGCAAAGGTGATGTCCTGTGTACTCGTCAAATTGTTCCGCGTAACCCAACAATACAAATGAACTAACTGATTTTGAACATTTTCTGACATGTATCAATCAGGTGACACCTATAAAAAAAAGAGATGGACGGGGCAGAACACCTGATCACCAGCAGAAGAGGCAGCACAATGCGGATGATCTGATATCAAGCATTGCACCTAAAATAACTGTCTTGCTAAACAGACCCTCCATGCAATAAGTGAGATGTTCATCGACCTCCCAAATGATGGAAGCACTACCGTCTTTGGCGATTGGCGAGACAGACGAACTACCTGGACGGAAATATGTCTTCAGGGTTGGGTTCTGAACTTTTAATACAGCTTTTCAGTTCCGCATCGACATAAGAGCTATCCAGGCCATCCCGGCGGTAATTAAGGGTGATGAATTTTTCATGTTATGTAGGAATTTGCTGGTGCACGAGAATCCAAGGTTGGTAAGGATAACAGGGGTGGCTCTGAAGGAGCGAGCAGCTTGTGGGCAATACGCTGATTGACCATGAGCGGATGTCTGTCATTCTCCAACGGTCTTGCTAGGCTGACAAGGAATGGCCATACGTAACATGGAGGCACCCACTAGAAGCTGAGATTATCGGTCAGAAAATCTTTACTGGGGACAGGACATTTGTGGAGCTTTCCTATTGCATGGTGATATTGATTCAGGAATACATACATATTGTAAAAATCATATGCCTCACCCAATGTAACGAAGCTTGTCCCTAATCTTGGCACAATGACATTGTCACGGGGTTTTCAGCGAAACAACGGATTGATTTCTCCATTGCTGATATCATGTTTAGGCATGGCTTCCTGCCTGGCTCAGAAGCACCAATGCTGACTCTGCACCAATGCTGACTCTGCAGGTGAAGCAACTTGTCAATGCAAAACAACTATTTGAATATGAATGAATGTTGCTTTGTGGACTAGTTGACTGCATGTTGGCTTAGCTTATTTCTAGCATTAGTACGACGGATGTATCTAGAACTAAAATACGTCTACATAAATCCATTTCCGTGACAAGTAATTCCGAACGAAGGGAGTAGCTGCTAACGTGGGATGCCCGCTGCGCATCCACGTTTCTGCTTCCTTCGGTCCCACGAAACCCCAACACATATATGATGTGCCATCGTCAGAGAGAGCTGGTAGTAAAGAAGTTCGATCGCACACTGCTAGTAGCAAAGAAGTTCCGGCTTCCCACCATCATGAGTTAATACTACTCTCTCTCTCTCTCTCTCTCTCTCTCTCTCTCTCTCTCTCTCTCTCTCTCTCTCTCCATCTGCACTGCAAATAAATATTATTCATTTTGTTTGATATTTTTTGCGTTGCCGCTTCATTTGTGCTTTTTTTTTTTCTGTTATTGCTTCATTTGTGCTTGGAGTTTGTAAGTTATTTTCCATCTCTATTCCTTTGTAATCTAGTGGAAAAGAATTTGATTCTGTAGTTGTCTAAATTATTGGTCAATGAATTGGCAACCCAGATGTTTGGAACAACTACCTACTGTTTTTCTCTCTTTGACGAGTAACCTGTAGATCTTACTAATCTATACCACTATTAAACAAGCAAACATATTCATCACTACGTGCACCCAGCCTAACCTATACATAACAACCGGGAGAAATTACAGCCTCCTGATCAGATCACTTAATTTGATCCAATGGTCAATATTCCACTAACCCACGTCCAAAGTGCGTTTAGCATTTTTCCGGGCGGACGAAAACTCTGCCATCCACCGTCCTCACATCGTGTTCGGCTAAAATTACGGGCCTGCTCCCTACCTCCTTCTCCCAGAAAAAAAGTACCACGCGCCTGTTGCCCGCACCTCTCGCGAACGCCGCCCAACCCGCCGCCGCCGCCCCACCCGAGGCATCTCATCCTCGCCGCCCCGCCGCTCCTCCTACACGAAGCCGCCACACACCTCTAGCCGCCGGCCGTGTATCGCGGGTCATGTCTGGCGCTCCTCTGCGGTCTCGCCTTATAGATTTGTCAGACATGGGGGAGGAGGCGTCGATACAAGTCGAGAGCGAGCTCATGGAGCGGCTAGCCGGCCGCAGGTGTCTACCTAGCCCCAGGAACACGTCGGGCTACAGCAAGGGGCAGGGGAGGCTTGGCATAACCAAGTTCGTCGGCCATGGCGGCAAACAGAGCCGGAGCTTGCAGGGCAGCGGCTACAGGTCGAGGATGAGGACTAAGAGAGAGGGGAAAGGAGGCAAGGACAACCACGAGGAGGCTCGTGTTGTCGGAAGGACCGGAGAAGGCAGGAGCACGATGAATCGACGACGGCGGCTCACAGATGGTGTCGGAGAAGACGACGTCCGTGTGCTCTGTGCAGGACGCTGCAACTCGATTCGTTTGGCGTGGAGGATCAAGAGGGTGAGGCGGTTCTCTCGGATGCGACAGCTTGTCGGGGATAGACCGCTGGCCATGGCGCGCGGCGAAGAGGGAGCACACTGTGAGGTGCATGCCTGCGGTTGCCGGCAGGATGTGTGTGCGGCTTGCTTTGTTCAGATACTGTCAAATTCAGGAGAGGAAGAGGACTCGAGTAGTGTTGTCAATTTGGCATGCAATGTTGGTGATTCAGATTCAGCATGGCTAATGTTGTTGACGACTGAAAGTTTGTCATGGTTGAATAAATAGGCATGCATGGTTGATTTTAGTTGCTACAAGGAAAAGCAGTGCTACAGATTTTAGAATTAGGGTGTCGTTTTGCACAGTTCTATCAAGTTATTTGCATTGTGTAGTCACAATTCTAAGCTTAATCTTGTTAGCTACTCCGTATGTAGCATTGCAGATCAGGCACTTTTTTTCCTAGCAGATCAATACCTTTGGTCAGATTTAACTTATTTGATAGTGACAAACAATAAATGGTGTGAATATAACAAATAATTATTCGGTGCTGACCTATCAAAACTATTAATGTGAATTTCCCTTCAGATCCACGGTTTGCTCTTCTAACACATAATACTAGATATGCACATGCAGCCCCTTTCAGTTGAGCTGGGTCCTGGTATCCTTGGGAGCATTTTTTATGGAATCCAGGTAAGTTCAGCATGATAATCATTCCATTCCTGTTAAATTTGCACTGCCCCCTAAAAACTATTGCTATTACATCTGAAGACGATGCACTCTAGGAATTTAAGCCAAAAAAGCTGGGTAATGCATTTGGCATATTTTAATTGTGAACGAGGGACATCCTGTTAATCGTTGGCAGGCGCTCTAAAACATCTCCTTTTATTATTTGCTTCAGCCATTGGAGTTGTTCTCACCAGTGGAGATCTATATGATGTAAGTTCTTGTGATGTTGAATTTTCTTTTATGGATATTACTGTACAAAATGATAGCAGCTTTGGGCGTGTGCCCACATGCTAATGTTCGCTGACTCTATGACAGACTACCTTTGAGAACGATTAGATGAACCACCATGTATATAGCGAATAAGTTTTTTTACAAGATGTAGTGAATAAGTTGTTTTTTTTACCTGTAGTGAATAAGTTGTTAATTCAGTTTTTATCTCTGATCTCTCTAATACTGTTTGATACAAAAAAATGTTCGTTTGGATGCAATATGTTCTGAAAAGACCCTTGGCCATTACTCATTAGGTGTTGTCTCCATTGCTATTTCACTGTATGATGAAATAATTATGGATGGTTCTTGCAAATACTTGGTCATTAGGTGTCATAGTTGTTAATTTAGTGTTTGGAAGTAACCAGTGATACTAAAATTATCATTAGGTGTTGTTTCCATTCTTTATTGATTATATGGAGAAATCCACCTGCCTTTTCTTATTTCTGAAAGTTTACGATGATTTTGGGCATACCAAGCTTAAAGAAGATATCTCGCAAGTTTGATATACTCTTGATACATCTTGATATATATGATATCTTCGCTGCTTTGAGGATGGCACTGTGGACTTGGGCTTTTTCGATGGAAAAAAGTTGATCCAAACCGACACCATGTATTCTTATGGATGTATGAGTCATCTCACTGTAGGTGGAGCGTTTCTCATGCGCATAACTTACTTTATTCTATGCTTTGTGAGTATAATCTCCAATTTCATTCGCATGTATACATTACTCTTCTCATGGTCTTGCAGATGCATCATGTTTAGCTTTTCAGCCTTGCAAATTAAAGGTTTGATTGATACATGCATATTATTGGAATATTTGGTGCATTGAAAAGACTATGGGTGAAATTAACAAACTGACTGGATGTATGAAAGAAATCCAGGATTCTTTGTCGGCTCTTCTTGGAGCTTCTGCTAATTTCAACAAGATAATATTTAAGATTTATTACAATCTTCTATTTAATTTTTTATCTGAATCACTTATCATCTATACTATTGCACGCACAAAAAACTTGCATGATTAAACAGAGGAGGAACTTAAAGAATTTGAGGGAGCAACATGTGTCTATTAGATCGATTTGTAAATCTTAATGTCTACTTGCTGATTCATAGGACTAACTCACCCGTGCATGTTGAATACTCCAACATATACAAGTGGATTTTCACATATTATTGAAATATTATTTAAGACGTGCGTTGCACGTGCACGCTTACTAGTCTGTTAAACAAAACAAAACACCTGATACCAAAAAAATGGGGCTTTAAAATAAAAATAAATAGACTAATTTCAGCACAAAGAAACATAAGAAACATGATACTAAAGCCAAACGAACTGATGGAAGTCTTCATTTTCAGCATACCAAAACTCTCTTGAATTTTTGCTCCAGCGAGAATAGGACTAGTTTTGTTCATGTCTGCCACCAAAGGAGGCCATCGCATGAGGAAAACCTTATAAACAATTCTTGTATATCGACAGTGTCACCCAAGCTTGGCAAAGAATCCTGAAAACCGGGATCCACGTCACAAATCCGTCAAGTCTAGAGGAGCTCAAAAAGAGACATGCCAACTAGACCACATGACATGGAACTATAGAGCAACGAACCCCATATCTCGATCGCCGCCGGAGACAGACCACCATGTAGAAGGAGAATGGTGACTTATTATGCAAGTCAAACTCCATACTCGATCGACACAAGAAAAACCCACATACCTTAGAAAATAATTTTAAATCGACATCTCATAATCTAATGACATAGAGGTCATCGAGTGGGGCGACAATTTAACAGTGAAAACTGCTAGGATCTTATGGGGTGGCGTTTAGCGTTAGCGAGGAAGAGGAGGAGGCACCGACAATCGGGATTTTTATAGGAACTTGAAGACTCTTAACAGGAATAACTTCGTCATGCTAATTGACAATGGGTCACATGTTTCGGGGGATAAATGAAAAGTGTAAATACACTAGAGGTACACAAACTTGAGTAGTGAGAATGATTTAGTCCAAAAACTTGCAAAAGGAAATGAGCTAGTGCAAAAAAATAATCTTGATCCAGTTCAAATTGTTCAAAATTATCCTAGCGCTTACTCATGGAACGCCACACTGGAAAAAGGGAACATACCAACAGCAAGTGTTTTTGCCGATAAACCCATGGAATTCACATAAATTTACGTGTGTCTACCCCTATCCCCAATTCCTCCCTTTCCCTTCCAAATCCCTAATCTCCCTCTCTTCGTCAGCGTCTCAGAGAGGCATGGCCCAAGATCACCTCCATAGTGTAATGTAACACAAATTCTTTCTTGCAGATCAATGATCTATTCACTCAATGTCTTTTATTTCGGCGATGTTTTGTATTAGTGAGCTCGGCAAGATTAATTTTTTAGGAGAATGGCATGTTGATTGATATTGATCATGGTCTACTGCGATTTGAGTAGAGTTCAATGTGATAAAAAACAAGCACTAGGAAAGAAAGATATGGGCACAAACTGAACCCATGCTTGGCCAACTTACTTGTAATGCATCATAAATGTACACGCATTAATTAGTAGCTAACTGTTGTTAACAGTGGTAGTACCTGGGATAACAGCGTGTAATGCGTGTTCTTGCATAATGTGTACATGGTCCAGGTCAAGGGGGTTCAAGTAGGGAGGAAGTGTCGCCATCATGCACTTGATAATTTAGCGCGTTTGGGCCTCAGCTTGCTTAATCTCTCAAACTCAAACGCAAACTCTAGAAGCTTCATGGAGGTATCAGTTTTTGCTTACCCTACGTAAGAGTGTTGATGTCATGCATATGTTGGGCGCGGCAGCAACAATCAACGGCCGGTCACAGGACCATGCTGGGCGACGTCGCCATCCCCGTTATGATTTTCACCACGAAAGCTCTCGTAGAGATCAAACATGCGAGGATAGAATAAGGAGTATCCACAAGCATTACGTCACAGTTTTTATTTTGGTTTTCCGGTGCACATTTTTATTCACAGGCATTACGTCACAGTTTTTGTTTTGGATTTCCGGCGGACATTTTGGAGCTCAGACTCCATGGCAGCAGCAATCGGGAATTTTGGGGAACTTGAGGACTTAACAGGAACAACTATCTATTGTTATCATGCTAATTGACAATGGGTCACATGAGGTACACAAACTTGTGGGGTCAAAATGATTTAGTCCAAGAACTTGCAACGAAACGAGCTAGTCTCAAAATAATTTTATCCAGTTTAAATTGTTCGAAATTAGCCTAGTGCTTACTTGTGGAACGCCACACTAGAAAAAGGGAACACACCGACGACAAGTGTTTTTGCCGATAAACCCATGGAATTCACATAAATTGACGTACCCTTACCCCTATTTCCAATTCATCCCTTTCCCTCCCGAATCCATAATCTCCCTCCCTTCTATGGTTGCCGCTAGCAGAAGGACGATCATCAGCGAGGCATGGGCCAAGATCACCTCCGTTCCTAAATATAAGGTGTACTAGTTTTTCAAAAAGTCAAATGTAACTTATGTTTGACCAACTTTATAGAAAAATACATAAAGATTTACAATACTAAATATATAAAATATAAAAATATACTTCATCGGGAATCTAGTGATAATGGTTTGGTAGTCTAGACATTGTTATTTTTGTCTATAAACTTGGTCAAAGTTAGACAAGTTTGACTTTTTGAAAACATAATACACCTTATATTAAGGAATGGAGGGAGTATAACACAAATTCTTTCTTGTAGGTCAATGAGCTCCTCAATGTCTTCTATTTAGGTCATGCATTAGAGCATCTAAAGCCGAAGCCCCTAATTTCTTCTCAAGCGTTCAAAATGCCGGCCCGGTTAGTCTCCGGTCAATAAAGTTGACCCAATTGGACCCCTCATTTCTATACTAAACGCCCAAACTGACTGTCGTACCTCAAACCCATCTCAAATCTGATGGCAATTTGAGGGTGGCAGGTCAAGCTTGGGCAGTGCTCCACGTGATCTTCTATCAACAAACGTCCCCACCTGCAGTCACTGTGGCGAGAAGACCATCGACAATAGCGCACCGGAGCTCACTGGCAGCATGACCGTCATGCCGTGCCCGGGCGGGATCTTGCGCACGCGGGCCCACTGTGCCTGAGGCGGAGCTCATCTGTGTCGGGTGCGGCACTCATGCCAAGACGCCGGAGCTTGCGGGCGCAGCAGCTACTGTGCCCGCCCGCGAATGTGCTAGAGTTAGACTGTGGAGAATAGGCAGTGGATGGAACCCCTGTAAACGCCTGTTGGACTGTGTCATGGTGATAGCTTCCTCGCTGATGAAGCCTTTTCTCTTGCGCGTGCGTACCTAAGAGTGTCGACGTCAGTCCTACGTACGTGTCTCCCTCGTGTGAATATGATTGAATACTGTTTGGTGGCTTATTAGTTCTTGCATTGGTACTACGGAGCCAGCTGCTAACGCGGGATGCCCGCTGCGCTCCCACGTTTCTGCTTCCTTCCCTCACGCGAAACCTCAACACATATATGATGTGCCATCGTGAGAGGGAGCTGGTAGCCAAGGAGAACGATCGATTCCCCAGACTGCTAGTAGCAAAGAAGTTCGAATCCGTGGACTGCCTGTAGTCATCGACGTCCAAGCCACCACCTCAACCATGAGCGACACCGTCGTCATCACCGTCGCTGGCGACAACTCTCTCATCGGCGAGAGCGGCGCCACCCGCAAGGTACGCGCCTCCCAAATCTTCCGCTCCACGCGATGTAGAATGCTTTGTTCACCGGTTAATCCTCGCGGTGGTTGGCACTTGGCAGGGGTTGCAGGCAGCCACGCTGTCGGCAGACGGGATTGAGAGCGTCATGTTCACGTACAGATAGCTAAGTTATATGTATCTCTCACATTTGTATTACATGGCCTCAACGGGCTTATATAGCTGTACAGCGGGTGAGTACAGCGAGAGAGAGAGGGAGAGATTACAACGGCACGCCTGCCATGCAGGACGTGCAAGCGCACGTAGTGCGCACGAGGAGCGTGGGCCGTTAGGCCAACTGGAGACCCGGCGTGGAGGTTCAACCGCATGGGGGCTGACGTGTAGGAGTGCTCGAACACCACCCCCCCCCCCCCCCCAGCCGAAACGTGGGGTTCGCCGACGTTGAGGCTGGACCGAAATTCGTCGAAGACGCGAGTCGGCAGCCCCTTGGTGAAGATGTCCGCGAACTGGGAGCTCGTGGGAACGTGAAGAACGCGGACCTCGCCAAGCGCCACACGGTCACGGACGAAGTGGAGATCAATCTCGATGTGCTTTGTTCGTTGGTGTTGCACCTGGTTGCTCGACAGGTAGACGGCGCTGATGTTGTCACAGTATACCACCGTAGCCCGCGTGGGAGGTTGGTGGAGTTCGCCGAGAAGTTGACGAAGCCAGACGGCCTCGACGACGGCGTTCGCCACGGCGCGGTACTCGGCCTCCGCACTGGACCGAGAGACAGTGCTCTGTCGCTTCGACAGCCATGTGATGAGGTTTCCGCCGAGGAAAACGCAGAAGCCGGAGGTCGAGTTGCGCGTATCAGGGCAGCCGGCCCAGTAGTCGGCGTCGGAGTAGGCAATGAGCTCGGTGGAGGTGTCCCGATGAATCTGCAACCCGAGGTGCGTCGTTCCACGTAGATACCGAAGGATGCGTTTGACGAGCTGAAAGTGGCAGTCCCGCGGTGCATGCATGAACAAGCAGCATTGCTGAACCGCGTAGGAGAGGTCGGGACGCGTCAGCGTCAGGTACTGGAGTGCACCAGCCAGACTGCGGTAGAGCGACGGGTCGTGGAAGAGAGGCCCGGTGTCGGCGGGGAGCTTGGAGAGCGTGTCCACGGGCGTCGGGAGCGGCTTGCAGTTGAGCATCCCGGCGCGATCAAGGATCTCCAACGCATACTGCTCCTGTGAAAGGAATAAGCCGCGCGATGTGGTGGTGACGTTGATGCCGAGGAAGTGGTGGAGCGCGCCGAGGTCAGTCATCGAGAACTCGTGATGGAGCGCCTGGATCACGGTGTTGAGGACGGCGACGGAGCTGGTGGTGAGGATGATGTCGTCCACGTACAGAAGAAGGTAGGCGAGATGCCCGCCGCGGCGCAGAATGAACAGTGATGAATCCGCCCGCGACGCGACGAAGCCGAGAGTGCGCAGATGGGTGGTGAAGCGTGTGAACCATGCCCTCGGTTCAGCTGCGTGCATTATATATAATTAAGTGTGTCAAAAACCATTACAGAACATCATGAATAGATAATTAAGTGACCAAATTAATAGAAGTTCATCATCACATTAAAATCAAAGTACATACATAGTTCTCATCTAACAACATATAGCTCTACAGAGCATCTAATTAATTAAACCATACCTTGAAACTATGTAAAACATTTCAATGCGAAAACAAATGCGGTCATAATCGCAACCAAGATAACAATTGATCCAACGACATAATGATACCAAGCCTCGGTATGAATGACATATTTTATAATCTTTCTAATCTTCAAGCACATTGCATCCATCTTGATCTTGTGATCATCGACGACATCCGCAACATGCAACTCCAATATCATCTTCTCCTCCTCAATTTTTTTATTTTTTCTTTCAAAAAAATGTTTTCTTCTTCAACTAAATTTAACCTCTCGACAATAGGGTCGGTTGGAATTTCCGGTTCACATACCTCCTAGATAAATAAAATCTATGTCACGTTGGTCGGCATAATTTTCATAAACAATAAATGAACCAATAGTTATAAAGATAATATATACCACATCCGAATCATAGATAGGACGAGGGCCGACGGGAGCGGATACCAAAACCATCGCACTATATAATAACAAGCAATAAAATAGTAAGAAAATTAGACAAGTATCTATCTAAAGTAAGAATTTTTTTTTCTTTCAGAAAGAAGATAAGAACAAGAGGCTCACCACGGTGGTGCCGGCGACGAGATCGGCGCGGGCGATCGACGGCGGTGAAAACGGGAATGGGACGTGACGGTCCGCTAAACCTAGACAAATCTCGAGGAAAATGGTGCTTTGAGGTCGAGCTTCGAGAGGAGAAAGCTTAACTAGTGTGGCTCGGGCATTTCATCGAACACCTCATGAGCATAGAAGGTGAGCTAGAGCACCACAAAGCCCTCCCCTCGCCGGTCAGAGAAAAACAGAGCACTGGAGTGCTCTGCTCGCGGGCGAGGGGTATATATAGGCACCTCATTGGTCCCGGTTCGTGGCATGAACCGGGACTAAAGGGCAGCCATTGGTCCCGGTTCAAGCCGCCAACCGGGACCAATGATGGTGGGCCAGGAGCCAGGCCCATTGGTCCCGGTTCGTCCCACCAACCGGGACCAAAAGTTCCAGACGAACCGGGACCAACGGCCCACGTGGCCGGCCAGCGCCCTGGGCTAACGAACCCGGACCAATGCCCCCATGGGTCCCGGTTCTGGACTGAACCGGGACTAATAGGCTGACCCGGCCTGAACCAAAGCCCTCTTTTCTACTAGTGTAGGACAGAGCTGCGCAAGTAGCTCCCATCCCTACCACGACAAATGATTGTAACAGTTCCAAGATTGTGATCAACCGAAATACCTGCATCAACAATAATTTTCACAAAGCCCTCAAGTGGCAGCAACCAATTTTCCCTTCTCTTGAACTCTTCTGGGCGCCATTATTTCATGTGAGCTAGTCTGCGTTTTTGGCTGTCCAAGCTCCGAAATAAAATTGTTGACAAAGAGATGAGTGGTCAGCGGGCTCGGGTTGATCCCTTACTGTGTTAGCGAGGAGCTCATGCTAATAAGCACCCATACTCCTCCATGCGCGAATTTGGGTTGGCCCATGTGCGGGGGCGGCACGCCCCTGTTTTCTTTCCCTTTCTCTTCTTTGTTTTTTCATTTTTGTTTGTTTTTCTTTTTCCTTGTTTCCTTTTATTTTCATTTTTTTACTTTATGTTCATGAATTCAAAATGAAAATGTTCTGAATTTCTAAATGAAAAAGTAGAGGGAAAGAAAATAAAAGGAGAATAAAAACACAAAAGAAAACTTACGTAAAAAAGGTTCATGGATTAAAATAATAAAACCGAAAAATGGAAATGATGAAAAAGCGATAAAAAGAAAGGAAACCCCAGTTCAAGGAAAGTTCTATAAACGTACCTAAAGTTTCAACCTCAAGTTTAGTAATTTAGCCTGCTTCAACCTCAAGTTTCTTCGACAATTCACCACAATATTTGACGTATTTTTGTTCAATCACATAGCTATAAAATTGCTTGTGGTATTCACCCCAACGAACATACTAATAATCACCCTACATAGAAAAACAGGAGGGAAGGAGCTAACAGTAAAAAGGAAAGAATAACAAATAATCGCATAACTCAAATAATTATACCTGATTATTTTATAATCGGATAAAGAAGCAGGAAAACATGTATCTGACCATCAGCGGATACAAATATATCAGGAAAACATACTTAGTATTCTAAAAGGAACATACTTAGTTACATTTGCCATAAAGACATCGAGAGGAAATAATACTCCAGCTGAATAGGAGTGCGAAACAGAAACCTTACGTGTTTTCTAATTAGTGTAATATATATATAGGATATAGATATGTGCAGATGTGAATGTACATTTTTGTCCGGAGTGTTCTTGTTTTTTATCATTGTATAGACGCAGACGCTCATACACTCACTCCTATGAAGCACACACGCACAACCTACCCCTGTAAGCACCTCCGAAACTGAGCCGACAAATCATTTTGGGATTGACGAAGTCAACACAAAGGCCTTCATAATCGACGAAAACCTCTCCTCCAACTGAACGCACACGGCACATCACCAGATGCCCTGAAATAAATTCAGAAAAATGCAAGCACCAGGGTCAAGTCTAAGATTTGAACTTTGATGCGATGGGGATACCACTGTCCTCCTAACTAATCCATCCACGAGTTGGTTCGTTGTCCAGAGTGTTTTGTAAGGCGTGGACTTGCAATACTTGGCTTCTACCCTTGGACAAAAAACGTGAAAATAGCAAACGAACAATTAAAGGGCTGCTTTGGAAAGTGACACGTTTGTTGGCGGCTCGTGCCTAGCACCTCTAACTGTTGACGATTAAAAAGCATACTCTAGTTGACTGCACGTTGGCGTGTTTCTTGCGATGATTGGACTGGACTAGAGTTTTGTAATACGGGGCCAGGTACGGCTTGACGTTGACCGTAACGCGCCACGCCCGCTGCACGTCCGGATCCGCTATGCTTCCTTCGTAAGAAACGTAACAAATGCATATACTACCCCATCGTCAGAGAGAGAGACACACACACAGGGAGAAGGTGGGGCAGCCACGCTTCCAAGCCATGAGGGGTGGCCCAGAACTGCGCCAAGTTACCTCTCCAACCTTCCACGCTGTACGGGGAGACACCGTACTCATCACCGTCGCCGTCGACAAGCCTCTCCTCACCAGGAGCGTCGCCATCCAATGGCACGGCACCGGCGAGGTTGCTACGCCAATCCCAAGCTTCTGCCGCGCGCGCTATAGATGTTCATTTTGTCCGCAGATCGACAAGCTTCTGCCGAGGCGACCACGCACACACCGATGGTGTCCGCGTGCCACGCAGCCAAGAGGGGCCTTCCGCCTGCCGACGAACATGCACCCCTCCACGAACCACCGACCAGGAGCTCGTCTACGTTCGCGGCGGCCGGGGCCATGCGTGCGTCGAAGCGCAACTCATGGCTGGTAACACTACTATCTACCTCAATGACGAAGGCCCGGTCGTGCGGCTCCTCCGGTGGTCCGCCGTCGGATTGACGGCCGCGGCCTTGTGGGTCTCAGCTGTATGCGGCGGGAGGTGTGACCCTGTTATGCGCCGCCGAGGAGACGGCCCGTTAGACGTAAGGTTCATAGGCCGAGCAAATCCTCATGT
This sequence comes from Aegilops umbellulata, assembly GCA_032464435.1. Classification (NCBI taxonomy): domain Eukaryota; kingdom Viridiplantae; phylum Streptophyta; class Magnoliopsida; order Poales; family Poaceae; genus Aegilops; species Aegilops umbellulata. The sequence goes on from CP136054.1 coordinate 22,543,749, forward strand.
TTCACGGGCTCCCAGCTTCCCGCCGCCTTGAGTTAGTATTATCAAAAAAATTCCCACTGTAAATAAACATATGTGGTAGTTTTCATTCTATGGAATTTTTGGTGTTGTCGCTTCATTAATTTGCACATTGAGTTTGGAAAATTTTCATTGTAATCTAGTGGAAAGGAATTTGATTGTGTAGTACAGTTGTCTAATTTATGTGTAAATGGTTGTGTGTACTCCAGATGTTTGGAACAATTATCTATTGTTGTCTTGCTAATTCACGACCCGTCTCATGTTTTCAAATACAATGCTGAATAATTAGGTAGTTGACTTGAGTGAATACAAAATAGAGGCAATCTTAAGTAATGATATTTCATTAGATCAGGCTGGGCATCTCCAACTTTGTATGGCACATAAGTGGCTGGCTCCAAAAGGTGTGCGGCCACGACTTAAAATTGAAAGGAGAAATGATACTACAACCAATTAAACTTGTTTTGTGCACATTTTCTCCCTCATTCCACCATTCTAAACAATTAATGACGTGATGATACATGATTCTAAATTGCTAGTATAACCATTAATTTAAGGGCATAATTCTTCTGCCTGCAAGTGGAAGAACCTTTTTCTTCTGTAGGCAATCTTGTTGGTCTTCCTCTTTCCGGCTGTGTGTGTGGATCTTGTGAGTTGCGAGGTCCAACGGGTGCCTTGTCTAGGGCACGTTGTAACTGGTTTGGCGTGATTTCTTTTGTAAATTGACCGGGCGACTTTATTCCCGCCACCTTAAGTTAATATTATATATATCTTTACATATCTTTAAATTGTAAATATACATTATTCATTTTATATGGTATTTTTGGTGTTGCCCCTTCAGTTAATTTATGTAATATTTTGTGTGTGTGTGTGTAGTTCTTTGTTATCCAACATAAAAGACTATATTTATCATACAAAGTAAGTAGTATGACCACACACTTTTTATACCACATTCGTCTGAACTTATTGGGCTAGCACGCAAACACGTAGTGCACGTGCTTTAAAGCGTGTGTGTTCACTCTTCCCTGGCCCCCTTTGGTTATTTACAATATCTGCAACTACATGGGAGCAGGAATGCGATGACACTATTGAAGAGGCCTGATAGGGTGGAGAAGCTGGGACAACGGCCGAGGCGAGTAGATGGTGCAAGGGCCGCGCGCGGGGAAGCAGGGTCGGCGACATGTAGGGCGGGAATGCCAGGGCCGCTATGGCTCGTTGACGGATGGGGGGACATGTGGTCGGCCATGGGCGGATGGGATGGCAGACAACAACTTTATCAGGAAGGGCAAAGCTGGATATGACATGCAGAAGTTTCTATGTGTGGTGTTTAAGCTTCCCGCAGTTGAACTGCATTTTCGGCTACGGGTTGCTGGGCACCCAGAAATGGGTACCATGAAAGGGGAAAACATACTATGACCTAATTTAGCAAAAAGGATGAGATACGATGCTCTTGGAGCAGTTTTTCTGGCACTTTGACCATTGCTCTGGACCATTTCAACGCAAGGTTATCATGGGCGTCCAAGCCCGTCCACTTCCTCACAGGATTTTTTGTTTTGTTTTGGAAACACCATGGAAATATGCCCATGATATGCATCATGGTGGTGCCCTTCGCAGTCTATCATACGGCAGGCCCCTAGTTAAGACCAAGGCCGGCTGTGCCATTGACTGTCAGGGCAGAGCAGCCGGGGCTTGGGAGTTGCATGTATTCTCTTCGCATTTTTCCAACCCACTTAAAAAGCTGGCTCCATGCTCATGGATGGATGGGCAACCATAAAATTTAATGCATTCTCATGTGAGAAAATGCATGCAAATTACTAGCCTGTTTTTAAATATAAACCCTTTTAGAGATTTCAATACAAACTAGATACGGATATATATACACATCTTTTAGAATGTAGACACACTCATTTTCCTCCGTATGTAGTTCATAATGAAATCTCTAAGAAAGTTTATATTTAAGAAAAAAGCGAGTACAATATACTACTCCTGCTGATTTCATGCATTCTTCATAGTTCGCATTGTGGCTACCGCTGATTTGCAACAGTGATTTCGACGAGTATATAGGTGAAACAAAAAATGCAGGACACTAGTTGGCTCGAACATAGAGCTATTAATCAATTTTAAAAAAGAATTGTAAAAAGAAATCACCCGCGTGTGTGTGCGCGCGCGTGCGCAAAAGTCGTCTTCATCAATGCTTCCTGGGATCATAAATCTGGACGACATCCATGGCGGCGTACGGCAAGGATGCGAAGCAAGGATGGCGGACGGCGAAGGCTCGGACGTGGGAAAGGGTGGAGGGAGGGGGGGTGGGGGGGGGTTAGTGGATTTGGTGCATTTTATGGTGGGGTGGGCCTATTGGTCCTGACATGATGGACGCATCCGGTCTCGCTCGAGCCTCCCCATATTCGCCCTACATTTAAACTGGATAAAAGGGGTGCCGGTCAGCCCGGGTGTTTGAAATGCCCGTCTGGGTCGGGGTTTTTTACCGGTCAGTGACCGGGCTGTCCGCCTAGCGTTTGAGGCTGGTTTGGTATGCCCGGCTGGAGATGCTCTCAGGTTCCAATCATGAAATTGTACAGGCCGTGTGTACGTGAAGATTTCCTACAAGGAGAATTAGGTAGTGGATCGAATCCAAGTAAGTCTCCGTTAGATCGTGTCCTGATGATAGCTTACTCGCTGATGAAGCCTTTTCTCTTGCGCATGCGTACGTAAGCGTGTTGACGTCAGTCCTACGTACGCATCTCCCTCGTGTGAACATGAATGAATATTGTTCGGTGGGCTAGTTGACTCAATGTTGGCTTAGCTTATTTCTTGCTCAGGCGCGACGTCGACGACGTGTAACGCGGGACACCCGCTGCGCGTCCACGTTTCTGCTTCCTTCGGTCCCACGAAACCCAAACACATATATGATGTGCCATCGTCAGAGGGAGCTAGTAGCAAAGAAGATCGATCGATTCCCCAGACTGCTTGCAGCAAAGAAGTTCGAGTCCCCGGAGTCATCAACCATCGACGGACAAGCCACCGCCCCGACCATGAGCGACACCGTTGTCATCACCGTCGCCGTCGATAACTCTCTCATCAGCAAGAGCCGCGCCAAGCAATGGCCTGGCATCCGCAAGGTACGCACCTCCCAAGTATTCCGTGAGCGCGCGATGTAAACGCTTTGTCCATCGATTAATCCTCGTGGTGCTTTGGCACTTGCAGGGGCTGCAGACTGGCACACCATCGGCAGAAGGGATTGAGAGCGTGATGTTCACGTACAGATTCATGGAGGACCGGCCGGGAAGCACTTGCCACGCCCGAGATCCGACCATAATGTTCAAAAATGTGCAAAAAAGCAAGGTTGGGACGCCCGATGCGGAACACGAAGCAGTCAACGTGCTACAGACAGAAGAGGGACAAACCACCGACGGCTTGGCTCGCACGGCCGACAGAGAAGTCATGGTGTACGCTCGCGGAGGCAGGGGCCATGCCGCCCTTTGCCCTGAAGCACAACTCATGGCCGGTAACTCAGTTATCTACCTCAATGACCAAGGCATGGTCGAGCGGATTCTTCGGTGGGTTGCTGGTATATGCAGGGGCAGGGACCACGCCGTCTATGCGTGCCCTGAAGCGCAACTCATGGCCGACTGTCCTGTCATTCACCTGAATGACGAAGGCCCGATTGGATGGCTCCTCCGGTGATACCTCGCCTGTTACGTGCCATCGATGAGATGACCCGTTAAACTTGAGGTTTACAGGTTGAGAAAATCCTCGTGTCTCGCGGGATTCCAGCTTTCCACCATCATGCGTTAATACTACTCTCTTTCTCCTCTTGCAATGTAAATAAACATTATTCATTTTCTTTCTTTTGGCGTTGCAGCTTCATTTGTGCTTTTTTCTGTGATTGCTTCACTTGTGCGTCGAGTTTGTAAGTATTTTTCGACTCTATTCTTTTGTAATCTAGTGGAAATGAATTTGATTTTCTAGTTGTCCAAATTATTGGTCAATGTATTTGTAACCCAGATGTTTGGAATTACCTATTGTTTTCTCTCTTCGAGGAGGAACCTGTAGATCTTACTAATCTGATAAACCAAGCAAAACACCAGTTACCAAGAAAAATATGGGACTTTCAAAATGAAAATAGATAGAGTAATTTCAGAACAAAGACACATAACAAACATGCAAATAATGAAACTAAAGCCAAATAAACAGATGGAAGTCTTAAATTTTCAGCAAACCCAGTCGCAAAAAAAAATTCAGCAAACCAAATCTCTGCTGAATCGAGAGTTGGACAAAAGTTTCGTTCAAGTCTGCCGCAAAAGGAGGCCGTCCCATGAGGAAAACCTGATAAACATTTTTTGTGCATCGGCCTGAGTGTCACCATGAGCTTGCTAAAGAATCCCAAAAACAAGGATCCACGTCACAGATTTGTCCAGTCCAGAGGAGCTAAAAAAAATCATGCCAGCTAGACCACACGGCCTGGAACTATAAACCATCGTGACACAAACCCCATATCTCAATCGTTGCTGAAGGCAAACCACCATGTAGAAGGAGAAGAATGACTTATTATGCAAGTCAAACCGCCATACTCAATCGACACAACAAAAAACACATGCCTAAAAACATACCTCATGACACCGTAGAGGTCATCCGTGTGGGGGCGGCAAGTTAACAGTGAAAACTGCTAGGATCTTAAGGGGTGGAAGTTAGAAATAGAGAGGAGGAGGAGGCAGCGACAATCGGGATTTCTATGGGAAGTTGAAGACTCTTAACCAGAACAACTATCTATTGTCGTCATGCTAATTGACAATGGGTCTCATGTTTCGATGGATAAATCAGAAGGGTGTAAATACACTAGAGGTACACAAACTTGTGGGGTGATAATGAATTTGTCCAAGAACTTGCAAAAGGAAACGAGCTAGTCTAGAAAAATATTTATCCAGTTCAAATTTTTTGAAATTACGCTAATGCTTACTCGTGGAACGCCATACTGAAAAAAGGAAACACACCCGCGGCAAGTGCTTTTGCCAATAAACCCATAGAATTCAGATAAATTTAGATGCCCCTACCCCTATACCCCATTCGCCCTTTCCCTCCCGAATCCCTAATCTCTGTCCCTTCTATGATAGCCGCAGGCAGAAGGATGATCGTCAGCGTGGCATGGGCGAAGATCACCTCTGTAGTTTACTATAACACAAATTCTTTCTTGTAGGTCAATAAGCTCCTCACTCAATGTCTTCTATTTAGGTGATATATTGTATTAGTGAGCTCGGCAAGATTGATCTTTTAGGAGAATGGTATGTTGATGGATGTTGATTATGATCTGCCGCGATTTGAGTCGAGTTCAATGTGATTGATAACATGCATGAGGAAAGAATGATATGGGCACATATTGAACCCATGCTTGGCCAACTTACTTGTTATGCATCATACATGTATATGCATTAATCAGTAGATAACTGGTGCTACCAGTGGCAGTACCAGGGATAACAGCGTATCATCCATGTTCCTGCATAATGTGTACATGGTCCAGGTCAAGGGGGTTCAAACAGGGAGAAGATGTCGCCATCATTCAATTGATAATTTAGTGCGTTCGGGCCTCAGCTTGCTTAATCGCTCAAACTCAAATTGAAACTCTGGAAGCTTAGGGGAGATACCTGTTTCTGGTTTAGCCTACATAAGAGTGTTGATGTCATGCATATGTTGGGCGGCGGCCAGCATCAACAAGCCGGCCACACTAATGTGTTGGGTGACTTCGCCATCCCCGTTATGAATTTTCACCACAAGACCTCTAGTAGACAGTGGCGGCACCAGGAATTTCTTCCTTGGTATTCAGTGGTATTCATTTGTGCAATTTTATAGCAATATAACAACAAATATACAGCAAGCTAGCAGCAGTATACCAATGGATTAGCAATTCTTTGGTATTCCATGGAAGTCCAGGGAAAACCCCTGGCGCCGCCACTGCTAGTAGAGATCCAACACACGAAGACAGAATAAGGAGTACGGACTAACATGACATCGAGAGTTCACGCAGATCATGACAGAACCCAACACCGCCGGGAAATCCGACCAGGGAACCGAGATGTAAATTTGCAAATACTCTAGAGATACCCAAACTTGTGCAGTGCGAATGTTTTTGGCCAAGAACTTGCCAAACGTAACGAGCTTGTCCAAAAATAATATTGATCTAGTTCAAATTGTTTGAAATCACCCTATTGCTTACTCATGGAACGACACACACGCATGTATCTTTCTGATGCATAGGCCGGGGGAAATCCTCCTTCTCAAGAAATGTATTATTTTTGCCGATCAACCCATGAGGTTCACGTAAATTTGTGCGCCCCTACCTCAATGCCAAGTTCCACCCTTTCCCTCCCGAATCCCTAATCTCTCTTCTATGATTGCCGCCGGCAGCAGGACGAGTCAGCGAGGCATGGGCCAATATCGCCTCCGTATTGTACTATAACACAAATTCTTTCTTGTAGGTCAATGAGTTCTTCACTCAATATCTTTTATTCAAGTGTGGAATTATATTAGTGAGCTCGGCAAGCTTGATTTTTTTCGGCAAGCTTGATTTTTTTTAGGAGAATGGCGTGTTGATGGATATTTATTTTAGTATGCCATGATTTGAGTAGAGTTTAATGTGATAAGAAACAAGGACGAGGAAAGAAATAAATGGGCACAACCTGAACCCATGCTTGGCCAACTTACATGTCATCCATCAGACATGTATATGCATTAATCAGTAGGTAACTGGTGCTATGAGTGGTAGAACCAGGGATAACGGTGGTGCTATCAGTGGTAGAACCAGGGATAACAGCGTAGCATCCATGTCCCGATATGACGTGTACATGGTCCAGGTCAAGTGGGTTCAAATAGGGAGAAGATGTCACCATCATTCACTTGATAATTTAGCGTGTTTGGTCCTCAGCTTGCTTAGTCGCTTGAACTCAAATTAAAACTATGGAAGCTTCGGGGAGGTACCTCTTTCTGGTTTAGCCTACGTAAGAGTGTTGATGTCATGCATATGTTAGGCGGCTGCCAGCATCAACGAGCTAGCCACACTAGCGTGCTGGGCAACGTCGCCATCCCCGTTATGAATTTTCACCACGAGAGCTCTAGTAGAGATCCAACACACGAGGATAGAATAAGGAGTATGGACCAACATGCCATCGTAGTTCACACAGATCAAGACGGAACCCAACGCCGCCGGGAAATCCGACCAGGGAACCGAGTTTTTTTTTCCGGCTGTGCTACATAATTATGTAAGGAATATATACTGTACTAAGGTTGTGACAGTTATTTTGAGACGGAGAGTGTATATAACAGAGTTTAAAATATATGCTTCGCTGTTTCCTCTACGACCGTGTGTGATACAACCTATACGTCACACATGATCTTACTTAGTAACCATGTGAACTAGTAAATGGCAAACAACTCATGAGGACCTGTGTGCATGATTATTTTTATTCAGGTCCGAGAAATCTGAAAACCGAGTAAACTGAAAATCCCAGTGGACCTCGGAAAATATTGTTACCGTTCAAAACATTCAACTGGATTTGAATTCAAAGCCACGGACCTATACAAATAAGCTGTATGCATGTAGTGCTAAAACTCAGCCGCTAGCTTGGTGACAAAGCTCTTGCTCTAGTAACGCATTGTCGCGGGATTGACTCCATTGGTCTCCACCATTTGTTTTTGCAATTTTAGCTGATTTTGCAAGCAAAAACGATGCATTGCAAAGACTCGAACTAGCACTAACCAATAGAAAATACACAAGTATTGATTTTCAGTTGGCTTGGCTCAGTTATATATTTTAACGACACAAACTTTGGACCAACATTCTTTTGAAAAAAAATACACATTAGAAAACCCATCACAGGCATAACTGCATAAAGCATTTGAGTATTGTAATGCCGCGAGAATAATAAAAAATTGCACCGCTTGCAGTCTTGTCTAAAATTCTTCTTTAATCACAGAAAATATAAAATACTTTGGCTTGTTCAAAAAAAATTGCAGTTTGAGGAATGATTTATCTTTGATTACAAATTTTGTTGGTAGCTTACCAGGCTGACTGCTTGGTGAGTAATGGCTTACCTTTCTTTTAGAACTAGTAATGATTTACCTAACTAAACGTGAAATGTACGTTTTTAGAATATCATGCATGCAATCGTCGTGCAGTGGGATTGATTGATTGATCGTTGACCGAAGTAAGAAAATTTCTGAAAAAACTGTACGCTCTATATTTTGAAAGGAATAACAAATAGTCAGCGGCAATTATCCGGCGCAAGCGTCGCCGAGTCGTCATACGTACCGCCAGCGCGACGAGCTTCAGATCCGTCCGATCATGTGTTACACGATGGCGTGCTGTTGATGTTTTGATCATGCCAACAGTGGCACAGCCATAGTCCACTCCCTGTTTAATAAGGGACGTTGGCTTGTTGAATGAGTACCACGGTGCCAGCTAGGGCGCAACGTCGACCCTAACGCGTCCATTAAGCTTCTGCTTCCTTCATTCGCACGTAACCCCAACACATGTCACCAATATATATATACACAACCCCATCGCCAGGGAGAGAGAGTCAGCTAGGCCATGGGGATTCACCCCGGGCTGCAGCGGCAGCTAGTAGCAAAGCAGCTGGAGTCTTCGGACTGCCGCCGGTCAGCCATCGACGGCCGAACTACCGCCCCAACCCTCCTCATCACCGTCGTGGTCGACAATGCTTTCCGTGCCAGGAGCGTCGTCCAATGGCACGGCTTCTGCCAGGTACGTACGCACACCCCTCCTAATTTTCTGATATCCAATGTTTTGTTTTGTCCACCGATTAATCCTCGTCGTGATTGGCAGGGGCCTATGACTGGCATGTCGCCGGCGGACGGTATCAAGGGCTTGACGTCCACATACTACTATTATGTGGCTGATCGCACACGCTATGACCGAGACTGCGGCGGCGGCCACGCTTGCACCGCCAATGAACATGCTGTCCGCCACAGAAGTCAGGGGCTGTCCTCCGGCCAACGAGCGGACACCGCTGCCAGACATGATGAAGTCAACGTGCTGCGGAAAGACGAGAGACAGACCGCCTGCGGTTGCGCACGCCGCGAACCAAAATGTCAGGTACATTCTCTTGGTCAGGGGCCATATGCCTGCACCACAGCGCAACTCATGGCCAACTGTTCTGTCATCAGAGAAGAAGGCGCGGTCGAGCAGCTCCTCCGATGGTCCGGCGTGACATTGGAGGCCGTAGCCTCGTGGGTTGCTGGTATATGCGGGGGCAGGGAGCATGCCACGTGCCCAGATCCCTGAATCTCTAGTCTTGGCCCATAGCCCTGTTATCTACCTCAATGGCGAAGGTCCAGTCGGGGAGCCTTGAGGAGAGGGCACATTAAGCGTGAGGTTTGGAGGTCAAGCAAATTCACGTATCTCACAGGCTTTGAGCTTCCGGCTGCCTAGAGTTAATACTATTTTTGCGTCTGTTGGGTCCGCCCAGTGGCTTCCACACTCAACAATCCCGGGATTCAACCTGCCACGTGGACAATCCCTGTTTGGGATGCTCTCAAGGTTCAAAATAGATGGGGATCAAATAATTTAGTGTGCTGATTTCAGGAATTGGAAGTTCAGGGTTCAATTTAGCTTTCGTCCACAAATTCGAGGTTTATTTTGGTCCTATTCCGTTTTTGTAATAAGTCTACTCTTACTTGGTTGGACGAGCCTCCTGATTTTATTGTCGGCACGCTCGTAGACGATGTAAACGTTTTTGGTGATTTAATAAAGCGAGCCATGATGACCTTCCTTAAAAGAAAAAAGATATACAAGTTTTGCGTATACGTGAAAAAAAAGAAAAAAAAGAAAATAGCAAACGGACATTAAGGGTTGTTTTGGAAATTGTCACGTTGGTTGGCGGCTCGTGCCTAGCACCTCTAACTATTCGAGCTTAGTCTAGTTGACTGCACGTTGGCGTGTGTTCTTGTGATGATTGGCACGTTGGCGTGCCCGGCTCCGGCTTGACGTCGACCGTGACGCGCCACGCCCGCTGCTTCCTTCGCACGGAACCTATCACATGCATATGATTAGTACCCCATTGTCACACAGAGAGAGAGAGGGTGGGGCAGCCACGACCTATAGCTTCCAAGCCATGAGAGGTGACCCCGAGCTGCGGCAAGCAAAGGAGTTGGAGTCAACCACCAACGGCCAAGCTACCTCCGCAACCTTCCACGCTGTACGGGGGGACGCCGTCCTCATCACCGTCGCCGTCGACAACCCTCTCCTCGCCAGGAGCGTCGCCATCCAATGGCACGGCACCCGCGAGGTAACTACGCCGCCCATCCCAAGGGTCTGTCACCGAGACCGAGTGATGTTAGATGTTAGTTTCGTCCACCGATCGACTAATTCTGTGCTGGTTGATGGGGGCTGCAGACCGGCACGCCGGCGGCCCACAGCATCGAGGGCCACACCTTGACGTACAATTTCGTGCCGGACCGGCCGGGCACCTTCACCTACCGCGCGCGCTACGGTCGCAACCGCGCCGCGACCTTCACCGACGCGCAGGGACGCGATGCCTGGCCGTCCGCCGGCGACCGCGCACGCGCCGACGCCGGACATCGCGTCCGTGTGCCACGCAGCTATGCGGGGCCTTCCGCCTGCCGACGAACACCGACGGGCGAGCAAGAACTCGTCTACGTCCGCGGCGGCCGGGGCCATGCGTGCGCTGAGGCGCAACTCATGGCTGGTAACAGTACTATCTACCTCAATGACGAAGGCCCGGTCGTGCGGTTCCTCCGGTGGTCCGCCGTCGGATTGACGGCCGTGGCCTCATGGGTCTCAGCTGTATGCGGCGGGAGGTGTGACCCTGTTATGCGCCGCCGAGGAGATGGCCCGTTAGACGTAAGGTTCATAGGTCGAGCAAATCCTCATGTTTCACGGGCTCCCAGCTTCCCGCCGCCTTGATTTAGCATTGTCAAAAGCTTTCCCACTGTAAATAAACTTTATGTAGTTTCTACGATATTTTTGGTGTTGTCATTTCATTAATTGGCGTGTCGAATTTGTAGAAAAATCACAGTTGTATTTCTTTGTAATCCAGTGAAGAGGAATTTGATCGTGTAGTCGTGCCCGACTTATCAGTGAATGGTTGTGTACTCCAGATGTTTCGAACAATTATCTATTGTTGTCTTGCTAATTGAAGATACTTCTCTGGGCAACGTGTGACGGCTTTCAAAAGTATGTTGTCATCACTGCAGCGTGTGCAAGCGCTGGTGCTTATGGCCTCTCGAAGCAACCGACTAGAATTCGTTGCACAAGGTTTATTCAACCAGATTGGCTAGCAAGCCAATCGTAGATTATGTGGATGAGCTACGTAATTGCGGGTTCAACCATCTGTGATCGTGTTTTTCTGTTTCTTTTGGGTTGAACTCGGTGACTACAACTTGATTCATGTTTAATAATATAGCTGTGTGCATCCTGTGATGCAGATGCCGTGGTAATCCCCTTTTTCGGAAAAAAATGACCACATTTCTCATGTTTTCAAATATAATGATGAATAATTAGGTACTAGTTCCGCGCCAAAAAATGGATAATTAGCTAGTGGACTTGAGTGACAAAACATGAATAATTAGGTAGTTGACTTGAGTGACAAAACATGGAGGCAATCCTGAGTACTAGTGGTTTGTAAATAGACCACGCTAGGCATCTCCAATTTTCTATGACCTATCTCAACGCACTATTATGATGGGTATCCGTATCCTTCCACTTCCTTGCTGGAACAGATTTTTTTTTGAAGCATTAGGGAAATACGGCCCGAGACATGCAGCATCGAGCATGTGACACCCTTCGCAGTCTATCATATGGCGGGCCTCTAGTTAAGACCAAGGCTGTGCCGTTGACTGTTGGCGCAAAGCAGTTGGGACTTTGGAACTGCATCGATTGTCTGCGTTTCTCCAACCCCTTAAAAAGCTGGCTCCACACGTATGGATGGAGGGGCAACCATATAATTTAATGCATTCTCATTCGAGAAAACGCATGCAAATTACAATGTATCAAGACTAATTTCATGCAATTTTGATAGTTCACACTTCACAGTGGCAACTGCTAATGTACAACAGACAATTTGACAGGGATGTCGGTGAAACGGAAATGGAGAAATGATAGCAAGCACACTGGTTGGCTGGAACATAGAGCCATTGATCGATTCTAAATAGAGCTTTTGTTTGCATGGGATTTAGGGTTTAGGTTTTAAATAGAGTTGTAAAAGAGAGTTTTACTCCTTGTGTGTGTGTGTTGTGTGCAGAAGTCGTCTTCGCCAATGCTCGCTGGGATCCTAAATAGGGTATATTTTCTTAGTATCTTCCAGTAATTCAATTATAATATGATAATACAGCAATTAGTCAGTGGACCGAATCCTGATGATAGCTTCCTCGTTGATGAACTTTGGGGAACATGCTTGGGAGCCAAAGCCAATGATGCGTGTGGAGCACTGGATGCCTCCAGCAATTGGATGTGCCAAGCTGAATGTTGACGGATCGTTCATGGCCTTAGATGGTACCACAGGTACTGGTATGATACTTCGTGATCACAATGGGGTTGTGATGCTCGCTGCTACCAGAGACCTTGTGAATTGTGTGGATGCACTGGAGGCTGAACTAGCTGCAATTCACGAAGGCATAACATTGGCGCTCAGTTGGACAGAATTGGACCTTGTGTTGGGGAGCGACTGTGCGGATGCGCTACATTTGATCTCTGCTGTGGGGAAAGATCGTTCAGCTCACACTCATAGAGTCATGGAGATTAGATCCCTGCTAGCTCAAGAAAGAAGGATTCATTTACAGAAGATTAAGCGTAGTGTAAATCTCGCTAGCCATACTCTCTCCCATTTGGGACTTACTCAACAGTAGACTGCTGTTTGGCTGCGTAACCCTCCGGACGAGATCGCGAGCATCATTGCCGCTGAGTGTAACCATATTACTTGATGAATGAAATCCTCTTTCCCGCAAAAACAAGGTCTCGTCTAAAGTTCTTCTTTAATCTTTAATCAATGAAATGCCAAATATTTTGTCATGTTTTAAAAATATATATTGCAGTTTGAGTAATGATTTATCTTTGATTGTAAATTTTCTTGGTAACTTCACCAAGCTGACTGCTTGGTGAGCAATGATTTATCTTGTATATTTTGTCATGTTTCAAAAATATATATATCACATGTATGTATGTGTATCAATTAGTAGGATGTGCATTAATTAGTAGCTAACTAGTGCTATCGATTGTGCCAGGGATAATCGCGTGTTCCTGCATACTCCAGGTCAAGGGATCACACACGGAGAAGATGTCGCCATCATGCATCTTTGTCTTCTCGGAGGTAGGTGAAGACCTGCCCTCGCGTGAAGCTTCAGGAAGATTTCCCAAGTCGTCGTGCTAGGCGGTTCAGCCTACGTAAGAGCGTTAACCGGTTAACGTCGTGCATATGCCAATTCAGAGAAGAGCACCGACCGAGTCCCCAGGCGGGCGCAACTGGCAACATGGCAGCCACACACACTTAGAGCAATACAATAGTGTGTTTATATCCCGCTTAGGGCATCTCTAATGGCAACCCGCAAATTTCCTCCCGCATCCGTTCATGGATAGGAGGGACCAGTTCGGGGCCACGGATGCGGGGGGAGGGCAGCCATCGAACGCTAGCTCCATACATTTTGACAACAACTTGAACCAACCGTATGAAATTCGACCAAACATGACGGATTTCATTATATTTTTACATCAACTATAAGCGAAGCTCATCAAGCTAGGTATAATTATCTAATCTAAATGGTCTTCGGCATCCGTTCCCGTGTACGTCCATGAACCAAGAGAACCGCAGCTTTACACCCTAGACGAGTTGTACTCATGGCCTCCTCTTTCTATTTTCCATATTCCTCTTCATGTGCTTCTCTTCACGAACCCCTTCACAATTACGCGCAATTTTCTTTAAAATTATATGGCTGTTGGATCCATCCCACTCAACATAGCCTCTCCTGACACTAAAACCTTTCTCAAGACCATATTTGTTATAGAATCTATAACCTTCATCCTCACTATCAAATATCTTGTTGGCAATATGATAGTACTCCAACATAGACTCATCACTTACATCCACCATGTGTTCCTGCATCACCATTCCGATGAAAAAAAAAACACAAACGACAAAGACAAATGAATGCAAAAGCCAGTACGAAATCTTGTATGGAATTTTAAACTTTGCTCCTTGTACATGTTATGCCAAACGATCATCAACATCCATAAACTATTGAAGTGATGAAAAATCCTAAATTGAATTGCATGCACTAGGGAAATCTAAATTGATGATGACTAAACTAATGTATGTAGGAAGTGCAGGCTATGAATCCAAGTCAAGTGATATTTGGGCGATTCACGCCTTAGGATGGAAGTCGGGAAGAGATGGGATTAGTCGGGGGCGAGTTCCTATAGTGCTACCACCGTCGCCGCCGACTCAACCGCCGCAAATGTGATGCCTTATTCTTCTTCTTGCCGCCGGGCACGTCGAGGACAGTGAAGGGGGCGAGTAGGAGGCCGAGTACGGTGAATTGGTTCCTCTCGCCGGGCACATCAGAGACAGTGAAGGGGACAAGGACGAGGACTTGACCACGGTCTGGATCAACTAGGGGTGGTTCTGGTCGTGGACATGATCGATTGAAAGCACAATATTTTACCCCGGACCATTATGCCCATCTCGGATTAAACTAATTACATTTTAATCATTTTTAATCCCCCACCAGATTGGGCGGTTACTAAAAATCAGAGGTGTAAGTACTGGGTAGTACTCCCAATATTGTACCAATCACCCTAAATGAGCTCATATAAAAATTATTATGTATTCTCTTAGTTCCTAAATATAAGTCTTTTTAGAGATTTCAATGCGGACTACATACGAAGCAAAATGAGTGAATCTAAACTCTAAAATATGTCTATATACATCCGTTTTTAGTTTTTATTGAAATCTCTAGAAAGACTTATATTTAGGAAAGGAGGGAGTAGTTTCTAGGATATTTTGGTGTTTTTTGATTCCTTGATTCATGTATCGAGTTTCTGCAAAAATCACAGGTGTGTGTATTTGTGTAATCAACTAGTAGAGAGGAATTTGATGATGTAGTAGTTGTCTTATTCCATCTTCAGGGAGTCGTCGCTGTCTCGCCTGTCTGAGCAGAACACAAACCATAACACATCTCTAAGACACTGCTAAAATCGGAACCCTCCCACCTGGCTGGCAAGGGCCGAGATCCACCGCGCCCCCATGACCCTAAGGCCACCGGAGACGAGGAGGACCGGCAGCAGCACCGACAGGAGGCAGAGAAACCCTATTATTTTAGGGGAGGAGGCGGGTCCATTCTTCTGGCAGGTTATCGACCGGGCTACGGCTCCGAAAACTACGTGGTCAAATCTACAGCATGTGGACACATGGGTGCTTAAAGCCCCTGGGTACAACCCATTGCACAAGGTTTATTCAACAAGATTCGCTAGCGAGCCATTCGTAGATTATGTAGATGAGCTACGCAATTGTGGGTTCGACCATTTGTGGTCGTGTTTTTCTTTTTCTTTTGTGATGAACACAGTGACTGCAACTTTGATTCATGTTTAATAATATGGTTGTGTGCCTGTGATGCAGAGGACAGGGTAATCCCTTTTTCCAAATAATATGACGACACTTCTCATGTTTTCAAATACAATGCTGAGTATTTATGTAGTAGTCCCCTGCCTGAAAAATGAACAATTAGGTAGTAGTTGACTTGAACAAAACATCGAGGCAAATCCTAAGTACTAGTGGTTTGTAAATAGATCACGCTGGGCATCTCCAACTTTCTATGAACCATATGTTTTTTGTAAATAGATCACGCTGGGCATCTCCAACTTTCTATGAACCATATGTTTTTTTTTTCCACTTCGGAATCACCGAAATTTATCTTGACTATCTCAACGCACGATAATGATAGGGTTCCGAGCCCTTCCACTTCAGCATGGGACACCATTCGCAGTCTATCACGGCGGGCCTCTAGTTAAGACCAAGGCTATGCTGTTGACTGTTGTCACAAAGCAGTTGGGATTTTGGAACTGCATCGATTGTCTGCGTTTCTCCAACCCCTTAAAAAGCTGGCTCCACACGTATGGATGGAGGGGCAACCATATAATTTAATGCATTCTCATTTGGGAAAACGCATGCAAATTACAATGTATGAAGACTAATTTCATGCAATCTTCATAGTTCACACTTCGCAGTGACTAATGCTAATGTACAACAGAGAATTTGACAGGGATATCGATGAAACAAAAATGAATAAATGGCAAGCACACAAGTTGACTGGAACATAGAGCCATTGATCGATTCAAAGTAGAGCTTTTTTGCAGGCTATTTAGTGTTCAGGTTTTCAAATAGAGTTGTAAAATAGAGTTTACGTGTGTGTGTGTGTGTGTGTGGGGGGGGGGGGGGGGGGGGGCGCAGAAGACGTCTTCGTCAATGCTCCCTGGGATCATCAATAGGGTATACTTTCTTAGTATCTTCCAGTAATTCAAATAATATGATAGTACAGCAAATAGCACCCCTCAGGTTCCAAATCATGAAGTTCTACAGGCCGTACGTACGTGAAGAATTCCTAGGAGAATTAGGCGGTGTCCTGATGATAGCTTCCTTGCTTATGAAGCCTTTCCCTTGCGTGCGTACGTAAGAGTACTGACGCCATAGTCATTGGTACCTATCTCTCTTGTCTGAATATGAATGGACGTTGTTTGGTGGACTAGTTGACTGCATGTTGGCTTAGCTTATTTCTAGCATTTGTACCACGGAGCCAGCTGCTAACGCGGGATGCCCGCTGCGCGTCCACGTTTCTGCTTACTTCAGTCCCACGAAACCTCAACACATATATGATGTGCCATCCTCAGACAGTGCAAGTAGCAAAGAAGATCGAGCGGTTCCCCAAACTGCAAGTAGAAAAGAAGTTCGAGTCCCTGGAGTGCCAGTCAACCATCTGACGGCCAAACCGCCGCCACGACCATGAGCGACACCGTCGTCATCACCGTCGCCGTCGACAACTCTCTCATCGGCAAGAGCTGCGCCATCCAATGGCCTGCCACCCGCAAGGTACGCGCCTCCAAGTTCTTCCCTTCGCGGCCGCGATGTAAAACACATTGTCCACCAGTTAATCCTCGTGATGGTTTGGCACTTGCAGAGGCTGCAGACTGGCACACCATCGGCAGAAGGGATTGAGAGCGTGATGTTCACGTACCGATTCGTGGCA
The DNA here is from genome assembly GCA_032464435.1 of Aegilops umbellulata. Lineage (NCBI taxonomy): Eukaryota > Viridiplantae > Streptophyta > Magnoliopsida > Poales > Poaceae > Aegilops > Aegilops umbellulata. The sequence continues at coordinate 22,561,020 of CP136054.1, forward strand.
GAGGCTGCAGACTTGCGACGACCAAGACCCGACCACAATGCTCACCGACGTGCAGGAAAGCGGAGCTAGGCCGTCCCATGCCGAACACGATGCAGTCAACGTGCCACCCCCGGAGTCGTGGTGTACGGCTTTGCAAACCAGCGACGGCTTTGCTCGCATCGCCGACCGAGAAGTCATGGCGTACACCCCCGGAGGCAGGGGCCATGCCGCCCTTGCAAGCTCAGAGGCACAACTCATGGCCGGTAACTCTGTTATCTACCGCAATGACGAAGGCCCGGTCGAGCGGCTCCTTCGGTGGGTTGCTGGTATATGCGGGGCAGGGACCATGCCGTCTATGCGTGCCCCGAAGCGCAACTCATGGCCGATTGCCTGTCATTCACCTGAATGACAAAGGCCCGATTGGGTGGCTCCTCCGGTGATCCCAATACTGTCACGTGCCTTAGAGGAGATAACCCGTTAAACTTGAGGTTTGGAGGTTGAGCAAATCCTCGTGTCTCGCGAGGTTCCGGCTTCCCTCCATCATACAACTCTCTTTCCCCATCTCTCTTCTTTTGCAATACATAAATAAACATTATTCATTTTCTGCGATTGCTTCATTTGTGCTTTGAGTTTGTAAGTTTCTTCTCGGCTCTATTCGTTTATAATCTAGTGGAAATGAATTTAATTTCTAGTTGTCTAAATTATTCGTGAATGAATTTGTAAATCAGATGTTTGGAATAACTACCTGTTATATTTCTCTCTTCGACGAGGAACATGTAGATCTTACTAATCTGATAAACCAAGCAAAACACCTATTAAGAAAAAAATGGACTTTAAGAATAAAAATAAATAGAGTAATTTCAGCACGAAGACACATAACAAACATGCAAAACATGAAACTAAAGCCAAACGAATCGATGGAAGTCTTAATTTTCAGCAAACCAAAACTCACTTGGAGAAGTGTGCATAACACAAACATGCAGGTTTATTTGCTTACTCATGGAACGCCACAATAAAAAAGGGAACACACCTAGGAGAAGTGTTTTTGCCGACAAACCCATGGAATTAACATAATTTTACATGCCCCTACCCCCATCCAAGATTTTCTCCCTTTCCCTCTCAAATCCGTAATCTCCCTCTCTTCTATGATTGCCGCCGGCAGCAGGACGATCGTCAGCGAGGCATGGGCCAATACCACCTCCGTATTGTACTATAACACAAATTCTTTCTTGTAGGTCAATGAGGTCTTCACTCAATCTCTTTTATTTAAGTGTAGAATTATATTAGTGATCTCGGCAAGCTTGATTTTTTTAGGAGAATGGCGTGTTGATGGATATTGATTTTAGTCTGCCGTGATTTGAGTAGAGTTCAATGTGATAAAAGACAAGCACGAGGAAAGTAAGATATGGGCACAACCTGAACCCATGCTTAGCCAGGTTACTTGTCATGCATCATACATGTATATGAATTAATTAGTAGATAACTGGTGCTATCAGTGGTAGTACCAGGGATAACAGCTAGCATCCATGTTCCTGCATAATGTGTACATGGTCCACGTCAAGTGGGTTCAAACAGGGAGAAGATGCCGCCATCATTCACTTGATAATTTAGTGCGTTTGGGCCTCAGCTTGCTTAATCGCTCAAACTCAAATTAAAAGTCTGGAAGCTTCAGGGAGGTACCAGTTTCTGGTTTAGCCTACGTAAGAGTGTTGATGTCATGCATATGTTGGGCGGCTGCCAGCATCAACGAGCCGGCTACACTACCGTGCTGGGCGACGTCGCCATCCCCGTTATGAATTTTTACCACGAGAGCTCTAGTAGAAATCCAACACACGAGGATAGAATAAGGAGTACGCACCAACACGACATCGTAGTTCACATGGATCAAGACGGAACCCAACGCCGACCAGGAACCGTGTTTTTTTCTTCGGCTGTGCCGCATAATTATTTAAGAAATATATACTCCCTCCGTTCCCAAATAATTGTCTTTCTAGCCAACTCAAATGGATTACAACATACAGATGTATGTAGACATGTTTTAGAGTATCACTGGTAGAAAAAGAGGCTTCCGTCCAGCCCCATTAGTCGCGAAACTGTAGGAACCGCGACTAATGAAGTCTTTAGTCCCGGTTCGGCAGACGAACCGCGACCAAAGGCCTGGGCCCAAGGCGCTCGGTGGCCAGCTGGTGCACGTGAGGGGCTTTAGTCGCGGTTGGCCAGGCCAACCGCGACTAAAGCTCCTCCCCTATATATACCAGTTCAGCGCACCCACTTAGCCATTTGGTGCCACTTCTCTTCACAAGCTTCACAAGGGGGTGTAGGTTTACTTTTGGTTCCTCTTATGCACACAAGGTGTTTGATGAAATGCCCCAAGAGCCACACTTGAGGTTCCTCATTTATTTTTTTCCTCCTCGATCGCGGTTAGCAACTTGAACCTTTCATGCATGTGTGTCATTGATAAAATATGCATGTGTGTTGTTCATTGTTTAATTTCTATTGTTTATAGCTAGTTAGTTTAACAAATGCATGATGGTTAATTATATATTTTATATTATAATAATGCAGATGAATCGGCAATGGATGTACGGTAACCGACTCTCCCGCGAGTTCACTACGGGTTTGAAAGATTTCCTCGTAGTGGCTAATGCGAACAAGCAGAAGGGTTTTGTTATCTGTCCATGTGTTGACTGTAAGAATCAGAAGGGTTACTCTTCCTCAAGAGAAGTTCACCTGCACCTGCTTCGGCACGGTTTCATGCCAAGCTATAATTGTTGGACCAAGCATGGAGAAAGAGGGGTTATAATGGAAGAAGATGAAGAAGGGGATGATTTCATCGATGAAAGCTATCTTGCTGATTTCGGTGATACTTTCATGGAGGATGCTGAAGGTGAAGGGGAAGGTGAAGGGGAAGGTGAAGGTGAAGAAGAGGCACGTGATGAGACCGTTGATGATCTTGGTCGGACCATTGCTGATGCACGGAGACGCTGCGAAACTGAAAAGGAGAGGGAGAATTTGGATCGCATGTTAGAGGATCACAGAAAGTCGTTGTACCCCGGATGCGATGATGGTCTGAAAAAACTGGGCTGCACACTGGATTTGCTGAAATGGAAGGCACAGGCAGGTGTAGCTGACTCGGCATTTGAAAACTTGCTGAAAATGTTGAAGAATATGTTTCCAAAGAATAACGAGTTGCCCGCCAGTACGTACGAAGAAAAGAAGGTTGTCTGCCCTCTAGGTTTAGAGGTTCTGAAGATACATGCATGCATCAACGACTGCATCCTCTACCGCGGTGAATACGAGAATTTGAATGAATGCCCGGTATGCACTGCATTGCGTTATAAGATCAGAGGCGATGACCCTGGTGACGATGTTGAGGGCGAGAAACCCAGGAAGAGGGTTCCCGCCAAGGTGATGTGGTATGCTCCTATAATACCACGGTTGAAACGTCTGTTCAGGAACAAAGAGCATGCCAAGTTGTTGCGATGGCACAAAGAGGACCGTAAGTCGGACGGGGAGTTGAGACACACCGCAGATGGAACGCAATGGAGAAAGATCGACAGAGAGTTCAAAGATTTTGCAGCTGACGCAAGGAACATACGATTTGGTCTAAGTACAGATGGCATGAATCCTTTTGGCGAGCAGAGCTCCAGCCATAGCACCTGGCCCGTGACTCTACGCATCTACAACCTTCCTCCTTGGTTGTGCATGAAGCGGAAGTTCATTATGATGCCAGTGCTCATCCAAGGTCCTAAGCAACCCGGCAACGACATCGATGTGTACCTAAGGCCATTAGTTGATGAACTTTTACAGCTGTGGGGCAGACCTGGTGTCCGTGTGTGGGATGAGCACAAACAAGAGGAATTTGACCTACGAGCGTTGCTTTTCGTAACCATCAACGATTGGCCTGCTCTTAGTAACCTTTCGGGACTGTCAAATAAAGGATACAATGCATGCACGCACTGCTTACATGAGACTGAAAGTGTACATTTGCCAAATTGTAAGAAGAACGTGTACCTTGGGCATCGTCGATTTCTTCCGAAAATTCATCCAGTAAGAAAGAAAGGCAAGCATTACAACGGCAAGTCAGATCACCGGCCGAAGCCTGCAGAACGCACTGGTGCTGAGGTATTTGATATGGTCAAGGATTTGAAAGTCATCTTTGGAAAGGGTCCTGGCGGACAATCAGTTCCGAAGGGAGCTGACGGGCACGCAGCCATGTGGAAGAAGAAATCTATATTCTGGGAGCTAGAATATTGGAAAGTCCTAGAAGTCCGCTCTGCAATCGACGTGATGCACGTTACGAAGAATATTTGCGTGAACCTCCTAAGCTTCTTGGGCGTGTATGGGAAGACAAATGATACAAAGGAAGCACGGCAGGACCAGCAACATTTGAAAGACCCTGATGACCGGCATCCGGAATGGTTTCAAGGTCGTGCCAGCTACGCTCTGACCAAAGAAGAGAAGGTCATCTTTTTTGAATGCCTGAGCAGTATGAAGGTCCCGTCTGGATTCTCGTCCAATATAAAGGGAATAATAAACATGGCGGAGAAAAGTTCCAAAACCTGAAGTCTCACGACTGCCACGTGATTATGACGCAATTGCTTCCGATTGCTTTGAGGGGGCTCCTGCCGGAAAATGTTCGAGTAGCCATTGTGAAGCTATGTGCATTCCTCAATGCAATCTCTCAGAAGGTAATCAATCCAGAAGTTCTACCACGGTTACAGAACGATGTGATCCAATGTCTTGTCAGTTTCGAGTTGGTGTTCCCGCCATCCTTCTTCAATATTATGACGCACCTCCTGGTTCACCTAGTCGAAGAGATTTTCATTCTCGGTCCTGTATTTCTACACAATATGTTCCCCTTCGAGAGGTTCATGGGAGTATTAAAGAAATATGTTCGTAACCGTGCTAGGCCAGAAGGAAGCATCGCCAAGGGCTATGGAAATGAGGAGGTAATTGAGTTTTGTGTTGACTTTGTTCCTGACCTTAAGCCGATTGGCCTTCCTCGATCGCGGCACGAGGGGAGACTAAGTGGAAAAGGCACGATCGGAAGGAAATCAATGATATGTATGGACGGCCATTCTCTGACTGAAGCACACCATACTGTACTGACCAATTCCAGCTTGGTGGCTCCGTACTTTGAGAAACACAAGAATATTTTACGCTCGGACAACCCGGGGAAGCCTGAATCCTGGATTAGGAAGGCCCGCATGGAGACTTTCGGCAGTTGGTTGAGAAAACATTTAATGAATGACAATGATGTTGTAGATCAGCTGTACATGTTGGCCAAGACACCATCTTCGACTATAACGACTTTCCAAGGGTACGAGATAAATGGGAATACATTTTACACGATCGCCCAAGATAAAAAGAGCACCAACCAAAACAGTGGTGTCCGCTTTGATGCAGCAACCGAGAATGGGCAAAAGGTCACATATTATGGTTACATAGAGGAGATATGGGAACTTGACTATGGACCCTCCTTTAAGGTCCCTTTGTTCCGGTGCAAATGGTTCAAGCTAACAGGAGGTGGGGTAAAGGTGGACCAGCAATACGGAATGACAATGGTGGATTTCAACAATCTTGGTTACCTTGACGAACCATTCGTCCTAGCGAAAGATGTCGCTCAGGTTTTCTATGTGAAGGACATGAGTAGCAAACCGAGGAAACGGAAAGATAAGAAAACGATCAGTACATCATGCGATGATCCAAAGCGCCACATTGTTTTTTCAGGGAAAAGAAACATCGTGGGAGTGGAGGACAAGACAGACATGTCAGAAGATTATAATATGTTTGCTGAAATTCCGCCCTTCAATGTGAACACCGACCCAAGTATTAAGTTAAATGATGAGGATGCTCCATGGATACGGCACAATCGTAAGCAAGCAGGGGCACAAGGGAAGAATTGATGTGTAATAATTTATTGTACCAAACTTTGTATTTGGTCGATGAACTGAATGATGTATCAAACCTTTTGTCAAACCTTCAAGGGATTAGTTTTATTTTTCTGATTTTTTTGATATATAATTGTATTTTTAAGATTTAAAATAAATTAGTTTTATTTTTCTAATTTTAAAAGGAAAAAGGAAGAAGAAGAAAGAAGGAAAAAGGAAAAAAACAGAAGAAAAAAACAGAAGAAAAAAGGAAAAACAGAAGAAAAAAACAAACAGAAGAAAAAAGGAAAAACAGAAGAAAAAACAAACAGAAGAAAAACATAAGAAAAAAACAAACAGAAGAAAAACAGAAGAAAAAAGGAAAAAGGAAGAAAGGAAGAAAAAAAAGAAGAAAAACAAGAAAAAGGAAGAAACAAACAGAAGAAAAAAATAGAAGAAAAAAGGAAGAAAAAAACAGAAGAAAAACAAGAATTTAAAATGAATTAGTTTTATTTTCTGATTTTTTGATATATAATTGTATTTTTAAGATTTTAATAACATAAATAAATAAGTAATTAGAAACTTTAATAGCAAAAATAATTATCATAAAGTAAAATAAATAAGTAATTAGAAACAAAATAAAATAAAATAAATAAGTTTTTTGTTGTAAGTAGAAACAAAACAAAATAAGTAAAGCAAAAATGAAAACAAAAAACAGGCAAAAAATAAAAAATATGCCACCTACTGGGCCACCACGGCCTGAATACGACTAGAAACCCATTATTCGGCCAGGATTCAGGCCCGCAGAAGGCCCAGTAGGCCCACAGGCTCATAGTAACAGAATAGGCCCGTAAGCCTGCATTTGAGAGGAGCTCGAAGTGGTGAGCGCAGCCGCGCTTATAAACCACTATCGAAGCCTCTCGGCTAGCGAGGTGGGACTAAACATCCCACCGCACCGCGCCAGTGCCAGCACATACCTTTAGTCGCAGTTCGCCACACCAACCGCGACTAAAGGATAGCTTTAGTCGCGGTCCGCCTCCCCAACCGCGACTAAAGGCTCTTTCTGCGCGGGAACGTAAGCGGCGCCAAAACCCTTTAGTCGCGGTTGGTGTGGCGGACCGCGACTAAAGCTACCCTTTAGTCGCGGTCCGCCACACCAACCGCGACTAAAGGTCTGCCTATATATACTGCACTTAGCAGTTTCCGCCACTTCCCATTCTTCTCTCGACGCCGAAGCCCCCTGCCCCGACGCCGATCGACGCCGACGCCGACGCCCTGCCCCGACGCCGACGCCCTGCCCCCAGTGAGCGCCGCCGCCGCCCGTGCCCTGCCCTAGCGCGCCGCCGCCGCCGCCGCCCCTGCCCTGCCCTGCCCTTGCCCGCCGCCCGCCGCCCGCCGCCCCCCTGCCCGCCGCCCGCCGCCCCTGGCCCTGCCCCTGGCCGCCGCCGCCGCCCGCGCGCCGCCCGCCGCCCGCCGCCCCTGCCAAAAAGGAAACAAGAAAAAAAAACAAGAAGAAAGAAAAAGGAAGAAAAAAAAAGAAAACAAAACAAAACCAAAAGAAACAAGAAAAAAAAGGAAGAAGAAAAAAAGGAAGAAGATAAAAGGAAGAAGAAAAAAAGGAAGAAGAAAGAAAGAAGAAAGAAAAAGGAAGAAGAAAAAAAGAAGAAAGAAAAAGGAAGAAGAAAAAAAATGAAAACAAAACAAAACCAAAAGAAAGAAGAAAAAAAAGGAAGAAGAAAAAAGGAAGAAGAAAAAAAGAAAGAAGAAAGAAAGAAGAAAGAAAAAGGAAGAAGAAAAAAAGAAAGAAGAAAAAGGAAGAAGAAAAAAAGAAAGAAGAAAGAAAGAAGAAAGAAAAAGGAAGAAGAAAAAAAAAAGAAGAAAAAGGAAGAAGAAAAAAATGAAAACCAAATGAAAACCAAATGAAAACCAAAAGAAAGAAGAAAGAAAAAGGAAGAAGAAAAATAGTAACTTAAAACTTGATAATTAACAAAAAACCGTAAAATTTGATAATTAACCAAATGACGAGGGTTATACATGTGTGTTGTCCTCGCCTCCCTCTCCGTGACGCCGTCGTCTGCCGCCCCGTCTCGCGCTCTACCGCGACACCCTCTCCCACCCCTTCCTCGCCCCCTCCTTTTGCCACCGCCCTTTCGCCACCGCCACCGCCACCGCCCCCCTTCTTCACTTAATTAATTTGTTTTTACTACATGCTTTCAGGACCGACATAATGGCGGACGATAGAGCTGACCCGATTATGGACAACTATGATCCGGACGGTGAAGCACATATGTTCGGCATCATAAACGGCGATATTCTATATGTGCCGACCGGACAAGAAGAAGATGATGTCTCTTCTTATCTGAACCTTGACGGTGAAGATGAAGGGCGCCGTCAGCAAGATGATGCCGAACAAACGTCGATAAACGACGATCTTCAAATGGAAGTAGCAACCACCTCTGGCGCCGAGGTATATATATACATTGAGCCTCTGGTGATACAAACTAACTGATTTGAATAAATATGTGTGTACTAACGTGCGCGACTCTCTTTCTTATTTTAGCCCTCGGCCGGATCGTCGAAACAATCGAGTACGTCGTCAAAGCGTGGCGCAACCAAGACGATGAAACAAGGAGAAACATGCACCATCGAGGTTGTCGACAGTGCAACCGGCAGGCCGCTGGAGCCCCGCAAGAACGCCACCAAGTTTGTCAGCCAATGCGGAGCCGTTGTTAGAGACAACGTCTCGATCACCGTCCAGGAGTGGAATGAGCCAAAGAAGGCACGAATTGCTGGTTTCACTTTTGTCGATAAGAGAACAAAAAAAGATTGCTTCAAGAAGCTTATGGAACATTTCGTTCTACCTCCGGAATACAACAAATTCGATGAGGAGGGTAACAAGATTGAGGAAAACAAGGAGAGGAGGAGGCTAGTCAAACAGTTCGCTCTTCGTAAGATGGCCGACGCATTCCGGAAATTCAAGCAAAATCTAGCCCATGACTTTGTCAAGCAGAACAAGACTCCGGATTTCAAAGGACAATATGAGAAACTGGAACATGATTGGCCAGAATTTGTGAAGCAAAAGAAATCGGAGCAGTTCATTCAAATATCGAAAAAAAATAAGGAAAATGCGGCTAAGAAGGAGTACAATCATATTATGGGGCCAGGAGGGTATCGCCTTTGGCAGCCTAGGTTGGAGAAGATGGAGAACGAGCTGAGGGCGCGAGGAATCCGTCCAGGTACGGAGGGATGGGACCCAAGGGCCAAAAGCTGGTGGTACGGGCATGGGGGAACGCTGAACCCGGAGACAGGGGAGTGTGTTTACCAGGGCAAAATAATTAAACCCACCCAAGCCCTTATTGACGCAATGAGGGATGCTCAAGAGGGGAAGATCAAGTTCCACAGAGAGAACGACGCACTGACAAAAGCCCCCGGGAATCCTGAACACGGAGGACGTGTACGAGGCATGGGGCACATTCCGTGGAAAATAGGGTTCCCCCAGAACGATGACCCGTACGGTTACAGAAGCCGTAAGAGAAAGATGGATCGGGAAGCAGATGTTGTGGCGCGGTTGGCATCGGAAATGGATGTGATGAAGAAAACCGTGAGTGTACTAGTAGCCGAAAGAGATGCAGCTTGGGCGCAGCATGAAGATCATCCAGCGGATCTCGGAAGCCAGCAGCGGAGAAGCAGCGTGGCTTCCACGGAGGCCCCACCGGCTGGTGCAGATGCACCGACGATCGAAATTACTGCACCGGAGCCTCTGGTGGTCGAAATTACTGCACCGGAGCCTTCTCGCTACCCCGTGGACGATATAAAGGAGAGGAAAGAATGTCATCTGTATTATCCTATCGGGAACATGTCCATGAAGGTAGCCATCGGCAGTGCTTTACCATGTTTACCTGGAGCACTCCACCACAACAACCCCATTCAAGATGGCTATGCTCGTGTCACGGTGGAGGACATAGTCCAAGGGTTTGAGGACCTGGAGATTGACATTGCTACACCTGAAGGGGAGAAAAGACTTGGAGATGTCAAGCGCCATTTCATTCTATGGCAAAAGAAGTTTATCAAGTTTCCAGGCGAGGCGCCAAGGACAACAAGTCCACCCCCCTACGGTGGTGGTGGTGGCGGTGGCGGCGGTGGTGGTGGTGGTGGTGGTGGCGGTTCACCTACACCTCCGTCACGTCAGCCGACGCCTCCCAGTCCACAACGTCCGGCGGGTGATCAGACGCCGCCCCCCAGTCCTCGTCCGGCGGGTGATCAGACGCCGCCCCCCAATCCACCTCCGGCAAAGAAGCAGAAGCAGTCCTGGATTATTAACCCGGACCCTTATGTACCTAAGACCACAAAGGTACCGGAGCCATCACTGAAGCCTCTCCCCATAAGGCCTTGGGAACGTAGTGCCGAGGAAACTGCCGCGGCCGCGACTGCTGATCTTGAGAAATGGAAGGCGGACTGCAAGAAGAAAAGAGAGCCCGAGCCCAAGCCAGTATTTTCTGATGAGCAAAAGAAGTGGGCTAAGTCATTTTTGAGCACACCGTCCCAAGCCGCGAAGAATCTGCCTAACGACTATGCACGTGAACTTCGTAGGCAGGCACTCATGTTGAAGGAGAAGAAAGAGCGGGCGGAGAACCAGGAGAACAAAGCCTTGGAGGAGGCCGAGAAAACGGAATTAGAAAGTAAAAAAAGCGGGAAACGAGTTGCCCAGCTCGGGGAACAAAGTAAACAATCGATTGCCCCGCTTATAGTGAAAGCCGCCGGTCCAGATGACCCCGATATCATAGCAGCTGCGGCAGCACTTGGATTGACTGTAACGAGTACCAGAGAACAAGCGGCCAACTTAGGTATTACTCTTCGTGAACTGTTAGGCCTTGATGAGGCGCCAGTGAAGGAGGTAGTAATTACATATGTGAAGAATGGGCCTCTCGTCGAGCCTGCGCAGGAAGAGGATCTACCTCCACAAATGAAAGGTCTGCTGAAATGGTACAAGGGTTACATAAAAAATAAAAACGCCAAAGAATATATTTATGCGGAAGTTAGATATGAACATCACTTCAAACATTACTATGTATAAATTCATCTGAGTGAATTGTTCCAGCTTTTCAATCTGCGCGAGCTCGACAAATCTATCATCAGTTGCTACGTTCTGTAAGTGATTTATTTCTACCCCATCTCGTTCATATTGCCTGCACTATATATATGTCCTAACTATATTGTTGTGTCCGCTATTATACATGCAGAATGAAGATTAAGGAATGCAGAGTAAGTAACATCCATGATGTTGGGTTCATTGACCCACACATCGTTAATGGATATGTGTTGCGGCATCACCCCGCCGACATGGAGGCAGACCTGTGGCAGTTTCTTACAAAGCACGAACTCAAAAGTGATATTCTATTTCCTTACCATTTTGGGTGAGTGTTTCTGTCTTGAGCACATTCTCTTTTGGTTACTCCATGCATGGTATGTGGCCGGCTAATCGATGAGTTATGCATGACGTACTGTGCATGTATCGTGTCCGCAGGTTCCACTGGATTCTGCTAGTAATTAAAGTTGACACCTCAGAATGTCTCGTCCACGACTCTCTGAATATGGATCCAAACCTTTGGGGCGACATGAGAAGAATGTTGCAGAAGTAATTATTTTCATTCATTTGCGCTCTATATCGATCGGCCTATTTCGTTCATTTCCTAATATCAAGTAACTAATAACTCTCTTGTTCATTTAATTTTCTTTGCCTCGTAGGGTTTGGAGACGGTTCGTAGATACAAAGGTCGGTGAATTCAAAAAAGAGCTAGAATTCAAAAGGTCAAAGGCTAAGAATGATGGGGATATTCAGCCAGCGGGGACCAATCTATGTGGATACTATGTCTGTGAGATGATCCGAAGATACACCTCTGAGCGGGTTCCGAGTGATACCAATGCTCAGAGGAATAACCTCCGGATGATGCTTAGTCCAGAAGCTCGCTTCCGACCACTTCAAGAGGAACTAGCTGGATGGTTCAGGAGGGAAGTCCTCCATCCTAAAGGAGAACACCATTACGAGGACGTAGAACTTTATATGCATTAAATTATGTATGGAAACTTGTTCAAAATTGTATATGGTCATCCGATGATATTTAATATATACTGTATATTCCTCTTGAATTCTTTTTGGTTCTAATTTCAAATTTGTTTGAAATTGTACATTCATATGCATGTATGTAGTAGCGTAGAATATGTGAAACTCCTTCAAAATTAAAATAAAGCATAAAAGAAATAAAACAATACAAATTAAACAGAAAACAGGTTTAGGGGGGGCAGGTTTAGGGGGGGGGTTAAAACCCTAAACCTGCGGCGGCCTTTAGTCGCGGTTGGCCAGAAGAACCGCGACTAAAGGTCCTCCGCCCCGACGGCCACCTGGCGCCCACGTGGACGGGCCTTTAGTCGCGGTTCTTAAGCAACCGCGACTAAGGGGGGGGGGGCTTTAGTCCCGCCTGTTTGATCGCGGTTGCGCAACCGCGACTAATGGCAGTTGCGAACCGCGACCAAAGGCCCTTTTTCCACCAGTGTATAGATTCACTCATTTTGCTTCGTATGTAGTCACTTATTGAAATCTCTAGAAAGACAATTATTTAGGAACGAAGGGAGTACTAGATGACCTGCATACTTCTGAACATGGGCGAATGTTATACCAGAAGAATTCAGTCTCGCATGATATATAATAAAGATTTTAAAACATATGCTTCCCTGTTTCATTTACGCCGTGTACGACACAACCTACATCGCACATGATCTTACTTAGTAATAATGCGAACTACTCCCTCCGTCCCAAAATAAGTGACTCAATTTTGTACTAACTTTTGTAAATTAGTACAAAGTTGAGTCAATTATTTTAGAATGGAGGGAGTACATCGCAAATAATTAAGGTAGAGCACTTGTGTGCATGATTTTTTTAATTCAGGTCCGAGAAATACAAAAACCGAGGAAACCAAAAATCCTGGTGGACCCCAGAAAATATTGTTACCGTTCAAAACATTCAACCGGATTTGAATTTAAACATATAGAGCTATATCAAATAAGGCTTGCATGCATGTAGTGGTAAAATGCAACCACTCGCTTGGTGACAAAGCTCTTGCTCTAGTACCACATGGTCACGGGATTGACTCCATTGATCTCCACCATTTGTTTTGGCAATTTTAGCCGATTTTGCAAGAAAAAAGAAGGTGCACTGCAAAGACTCGAAGTCGCAAGCTGGGGGCACAAACCAATGGACCATACACAAGTATTGATTTTCAGTTGGTTCAGTTATACTTCCTCCGTTCTTAAATATTTTTCTTTTTAGAGATTTCAAGTGGACTACCACGTACGGATGTATATAGACATATTTTAAGTGTAGATTCACTCATTTTGCTCCGTATGTAGTCACTTATTGAAATCTTTAGAAAGACAAATATTTAGGAATGGAGGGAGTATAGTTTAACGACACAAGATTTGGATTCAACATTTTTTTTGAAAAGAATACACAATAAAAAAACTATCACAGGCGTAAAGCATTTGAGTATTGTAATGATGCGAGAGTACTTTTTTTTTGCACCGCCTTGCAATGTTGTCTAAAATTCTTAAAACAATGAAATGTAAAATATTTTGGTTTACTTAAAAAATATGCATTGCAGTTTGACGAATGATTTATCTTTGATTGCAAATTTTGTTGGTAGCTTACCAGCCAAGCTGACCGCTTGGTGACTGCTGATTTACCTTTCTTTTTCAGCTAGTAATCATCTATCTAACTTAACATGAAATGTACTCCCTCCATTTCTAAATATAAGCGTTTTTAGATATTTCAATAAGGACTACAAACGGTTGTATATAGACGCATTTCAGAGTGTAGATTCACTCATTGTGCTTCATATGTAGTCTGTATTGAAATCTCTAAAATGGCATATATTTAGAAACGAAGGAAGTACTCCCTCCGTTTCTAAATATAAGTCTTTTTAGAGATTTCACTATGGACTAGATACGGATCAAAATGAGTGAATCTACACTCTAAAACATGTCTATATACATCCGCATGTAGTTTATAGTGAAATCTCTAAAAATACTTATATTTAGGAACGGAGGGAGTATGTTCTTTAGAATATCATGCATGGAATCTCGTAGAGTGTGATTGATTGATTGATCGTTGATCAAAGTAAGAATTTTTTTTGAAACAACTGTACGCTCTATATTTTGAAAGGAATAACAGACAATCAGTGGCAATTATCCGGCGCAAGTCGTCATACTTACCACCTGCGCGGCGAGCTCCAGATCATGTGTTACACGATGGCGTACTGTTCATGTTTTGATCATGCCGTGCTGACGTCAAAGCAACAGTGGCACTGCCATAGTCCACTCCGTGTTTAATAAGGCACGTCGGATTGTTGAATGAATGCCACGGTGCCAGCTAGGGCGCGACGTCGACCCTAACGCGTCCATGGAGCTTCTGCTTCCTTCCTTCGCACGTAGCCCCAACACATGTCAACAATATATATACTACCCCATCGGCAGGGAGAGAGAGGCAGCTATAGGCCATGGGGGTTCACCCCGGGCTTCGGCGGCAGCTAGTAGCAAAGCAGCTGGAGTCCCCGGACTTCCGCCGGTCAACCATCGACGGCCAAACTAGCGCCCCAACCCTCCTCATCACCGTCGTGGTTGACAGCGCTTTCCGTGCCAGGAGCGTCGTCCAATGGCACGGCTTCTGCCAGGCACGTACGCACACCCCTCCTAATTTTCTGATATTCAATGTTTTGTTTTGTCCACCGACTTATATCCTTGCGGTGGTTGCCAGGGGCCGCCGACTGGCACGTCGCCGGCAGACGACATCGAGGGTGTGACGTCCACATACTACTATTACGTGTCTGATCGCGTGCACCATGACCGAGACTGTGCTCCAAAGTTCACCGGCACGCAGGGAGGCGACGCTGGTCCGACCGCTGGCGGTTGCGCGCGCCGTGAAACAAACAGTCATGTACATCGTTTTGGGCAGGGACCATACGCGTGCCCCGAAGCGCAACTCATGGCCAACTGTCCTGGCATTCGCCTCAATGAAGATAGTGCGGTCGAGCGGCTCCTCCGGTGGTCCGCCGTGACATTGGAGGCCGCAGGCTGCTGGGTTGCTGGTATATGCGGGGGCAGGGACCATGTTGTCCATGCGTGCCCTGAATCGCAACTCATGGCAAATGACTTCGGTGGCTAGGCATGTGTGGGTTTCCCCGTGTAATCGAAATGTTTCGAATAACTACCTATTTTCTCTCTTTTATCTGGAACATGTAAGCTACGTATTGTTTTTCTCTCTATGATGAGGAACATGTAGATCCTAATAATCAAATAGACCAAGATATGGCCATAAGGCTGCTCATAGATGAAAAATATGATGTGACAAATACTCAATGAGATATGTAAATAAGGTAATATAATATATGTTACCATCACATAGCGGTTACCAAATGTAAAATGATTCTACAAGGTAATAAATGAAGCTCTCTATGTTATCAAGATATGGAAAAGGTACATTTTTTTTTCTCTTTGATGAGGAACATGTACATCCTAATAATCTAATATAGACCAAGATATGGGCATAACCAGAACCCATGCTCGGCCAACTACTTGTCATGTATGTATGTGTATTAACTAGCAGCTAACTGTTATGTATGGATGTGCACTAATTAGTACTCCCTCCATCCGGGTTTATTAGGCCCCTTTTTATTTTAGTTAAATAATAATATGTAAACTATATGTCACAAAAGCCATGACATAGAAAACCTCTTTCGAATACAAATCCAACAGTACATTATTTGTATCATATACTTTATATATTTTTACTCAAATACATCACTACTAGAAAAAGGCTAATTAGTGGCGCACCTGTTTTGACCATTAATGACGCACTACAGGTGCGCCACTATCATCACGCCATTAGTAACTAATACTAATGGGGCACCCCTGGTGCGCCATCAGTATACCAGATAGTAGTGGCGCACCAGGGAGTGCGTCATTAGTATGTCAAACGGTGCGCCATTACTATGCCTACCAGGGGGCCATATTTACCTTGTGCTCTGAGTTACTAATGGCGCACTACTAGATAGTGCGCCACTAGTGTGTTTATTGCAGTGCGCCACTAAAGTGTTGTGTGGTGCGCCACTAGTATGAATATTAGGAATTTTTTTCTTTTCTGATATTTGCACAGGTTACAAAATATATTACTGCACATAATATAGACAACACAACATATAAACAACAGATTTATCGAATACAATAGAAGATTAGTCTCCGAATTCAAAAGACCGAACAAAGTTAGAACATTACAAGTCTTGAGTGTCACAGCCCCAGTTTAGCCTTTGCTTGTCCTTGCATGATCACCATATCATCATGTTTAATTTCCAAAGAAATTTGAAATGGGGATTGTTTAAACCCTAGCATTAAGGAATCCAACTAGGGTCAACTAAAATATTTTTCAGTAAATCCAAATGGCTTTCAAAAAAATGTTCTTCATTTATGGGAAATACTGTAAACAGTAACCAGAGGTGATGCACATTTTTCCATGACCATTTGGACTCTGAATTAAATCTTATTCTATTTGCATTTGGGCATTTAAATGCTATATAATATTTTAAATGTCCAAATATTCATGAACTGAAATGTTTGCTGCTGGAAATAATCCAAACAGTGGCCACAAGCAGTCTCATGATTTTGAAAATGCTCTAGCATTTTTAATAAATTCAAAAACAGTTACAGATAATAGAAAACAGGAAATAAAAGAGAGAAAGAGGCAAAACGTACCTGGCGCTCACCTGGAGGCCCACCTGAGCCGGCCCATCAGGTGGCCCAGCCCACCACCGCATCCCCCTCTGTCGTCTTCCTCCCCACGCCAGTAGGCAGGGAGCGTGGTCGCCGCGCGCGCGCCAGCTCCTGCTTCCACCGCGACGCCCCGGCTCTTCTGAACGCGCCACGACGACGCCAGCACCCCCCTGCACTCCTCTCCTCTCTCCCTGATCCTCTCCTCCTCTGCTCCCTCTCTCCCACCCGGACCCGAACGCGTGAGAGAGCGCCGCCATGCACCGCCGCGGCCACAGCCACTCCCTCGCTCCCTCTCCGTCCCAGGCGTCTCCGCCTCGCCATATTTGTCCTCTCCACCGAGTCACGCGGCGCCAGAAGCCCTGCAGTGCCGCCACCGCCGCCGTTTCCCTCGTCGGCCACCGAAGACCGTCGTCGTCGATTCGCCGCCCCGAGCGCCTCCCCGAGCCCACGGAGCTGCTCTTCGACCCCCCAGTGAGCTCCTTAACCGTCTCCCCTTATCCCCGTGGCTTATAGCTCGCCGTAGCATCTCTCTCCACCGTTCCCGCGAGCTTCACGCCGCCGGCGAAGTCGTCACCGTGGCTAGAGCAAGCTCAGCTTGCCCCTGAGCACGTCATCGCGCTCGTGCTTCTCCCAGGAGCCGAACTAGCCCACCCATTCGTCCCACCGTGCACCACAACGCCGATTCCAAGAACTCCCGAACTCCGGCCGCCGCGCAAGTCGCTGCCGCCGTCGACTTAGCCCACCGGAGCCGCTGCTGCGTGCACCACTCGTCGCGGACGAGCCTCCCCGTCGCGTAGATGCCCTCCGCCGGCTATTTGGTCGCCGGAGAAGGAATCCCGAGCCCCTCCGCCGTCTCTGTCGTCGCCGGCGTCGAGCCGTGGACCAAGTCCGGCGGGTTTGACCCCGGGTGGGCCCAGTTGACCCCTCTGGGTCGATGACAAATGGGACCCAGCCCTGCTAATTTTTAGGATTAGTACTAATTAAATTTAGTTAGTCTAATGACACTGACACGCGGGCCCCACCGTTCAGGTTTGACCTGGACCGTGCGCCGTTGACTTGCTGACGTCATGATGATGTCAGGCTGACGCAGTAATCCTTTTCTGGAATTTAAATAAATCTTAAATGATTTATTTATTTCAGAAAATATCCAAAACTTTGAAAAATCATAGAAAATAATCTATAACTCCAATGGGAAAGATTTATATATGAAAAATTATCAGAAAAATGCAAGGAATCTGTTTATGGCATTTGCATGCATGTTTGAACAACCTAGGGTTGCTGTACAAGGCAATTTGCATAATGACATTAAATAAGCACATATGGAGTTTGAATTTGAATCTTAGGTTCAAATCAACTCCATTTAACATGTTGCCAGTTGCATTAGCCCAATCAACAGCATATTGCCATGACATTATCATGCATCATAACTGTTGCATTGCATTGATTGTGTTCCTCTTTGTTTGCCGGAAATTGTCCCCCCCGATAGACGATGTGCCGACGATGAGATCGATGACACTGATGAAGAACTATATTATCTTCAGAAGTGCCAGGCAAGCAAAACCCCCTTGTTCATTCCGATAAAGTCCCACTCTCTCGCTCCTGCTCTCTTTTACTGCATTAGGACAACAACGATTCATGTGTTACTTGCTGCGGTAGCTGAACCCCTTTATCCTTTGCATGACCTGTCATTCCACAGTAAATAGATGAAACCCACTAGCATGAGTAGGAGTTGTTTGAGCCCATGTTGTGCCTACTCATTCATGCTTGTTTGTCATGCCTGCTACTGCTTAGAGTTGAGTCGGGTCTGATTCATCGGGAATGAATTAGAATGGTGATGAACATGTCCTACTGTGTGTGAGCTAAGTGTGTGAATACGATTTGGTAAAGGTATTGGTGAGAGGCCATGTAGGAGTACATGGTGGGTTGTCTCATTGAAGCCGTCCTCAGGAACTGAGTTCTGTGTTTGTGATCCATGAAACAGCTACTACCATGCATTGGGCCCTGAAATATGACCCCGCTCGACTTCTTAATCACCCTTGTCCTCTGTCCAGGAGTTGCAAGTAGTTTCTGGTGTTTGTAGTATGCTGGGGGCCGCACGCAGCGCTGACCGTAGGGGTGGGCTGTGTTGCGGTAGGCACGTGGCCGGGCAGCCGGGCGCCCGTTTGGTGTCTCGGACCCTGTACACATCGTTCGGGGCCGTTAGTGGAAACCTCGGCCGGACTCCCTGCGGATGGAACCCGAATAGGCGATAAACCTGGACTAGAGACTTGAGTGTTTAGGTAGGTCGTGGTCTACACCCACGTCGGCTTTCGCTTGAAGTCTGCCGAGCACATGTCGTGTGCAGACGCTAAGTGGTGGAAACATGTATGAAGAAGTACACCCCTGCAGGGTTAACATCATCTATTCGAATAGCCGTGTCCGCGGTTATGGACTTCTGGGTTGCCTATATCAGTTCATAGACAAGTGAAAGTGAATACTCTAAAATGCGCAAGATAAGCGTGAGTGCTATGGATGGCGTTCTCGTAGGGAGACGGGAGCGGATCCATAGTGGTGTATTGATATGGTGAATATGTGGACTCGTGTGCGCCACCTCAAAAGAGTTACTTACAGTCGTAGTTCAGGATAGCCACTGAGTCAAAGCTGGCTTGCTGCAGTCAAACTCCACCACCCCCTTTATTGAAACTGATGCATATGTAGTTAGTTCTGATGTAAGTCTTGCTGAGTACGTTTGTACTCACGTTTGCCTATTTTATGTTTTGCAGAGAGACGTCAGTCTCGCTAGTAGTACCGCTTGGACTTCGACGTTTAGCTTGATACCTCAGCTACGATCTTGTGCCCTTGGCAGGATTTGGTAGATAGTCAGGCTTCTCAGCCTTTTTCATTTGTAGATGTCTGTACTCAGACATGTTAAGCTTCCGCATGTGTTTGACTTGTATGCTCTGAATGTTGGGTCATGAGACCCATGTTTGTAATATCTCGCTCCTCGGAGCCTAATGAATTAATACTGGAGTCGTAGAGTCTTGTTGTGATGCCATGTTGTATCTACACATATCGAGCATATTGTGTGTATGATTGAAATGCTTGCTATGTGTGGGATCCGACTATCTAGTTGTTTATCCTTGGCAGCCTTTCTTATGAGGAAATGTAAGTCTAGTGCTTCTGAGCGATAGTAGTCCGCTACAGCCCGGTTCACCGGAGTCCTGCTAGCCCAGCACTACTGCTCGGAACACTTGACTGGCCGGCATGTGTTTCACGTCGTCCCTATGTCTGTCCCTTCGGGGAAATGTCACGCGGTGACATCCGGAGTCCTGCCTAGCCTGCTACAGCCCGGGTTACCGGAGTCCTGTTAGCCCAGTGCTACAGCCCGGATTCACACGTTGATGACCGACATGCTCGATGTGATTCATGTATGCCTGTCCTCATAGGTTAGCGCCGCTTTGGGTTCACGACTAGCCATGTCGGCCCGGGTTCTCTGTCATATTGATGCTAGCGACACTATCATATACGTGAGCCAAAAGGCGCAAACGGTCCCGGGCCAGGTAAGGTGGCACCCGTGGGAATACCGTGCGTGAGGCCGCAAAGTGATATGATGTGTTACATGCTAGATCGATGTGGCTTAGGATCGGGGTCCTGACATTGAGACCGCGAGTAGCGAGTTTGTCTTCACATTACAAGTCGATATCGATCATCTAAACTATCATCACATAGAAGAGAGCTGCGGTCATCACGATTAGCATCATCGCGATGAAACCGGTCTTCATCCGGTTCCTCCTCCGCTCCCTCCTCTCTCCCGCTAGATAGCGCGCGTATCTAGCTTCCACCTCCGCCCTAGTGGTGTACCCTTTGTAATTGTTACCGCTGAAATGGTGAACCTGTCTCCGACACTCCTCTCAGTCGTCGTAGACTCCCCTTACCCTTGTACATGACATACGACGGCATCACTATGCACTAGCCAAACAAAACCTTAGTAGCAATTCACAGACAGTACATAAGCAATATATAAGTATGCAACAAAAGGATCGGAAGAGAAAAACAAGACATTAATAGCATGATTCATGGTCCTACTAATAAATAGCATCGATTACATATAAGTTGAGCGATTGTCCAAACCAAAGAGACATACAAGTTCATTAAAGTTTAATTACAACATGAGCTAATCGATATTTCAGAACTACATAGCATCACTACTTTTGACTCGACTCAGGGAACGGAGCATGGATGAAGCCGCCGTCTGTCGTGATGGTCATGAAATCGCGGGCGTTGTCAGTCTGCATTTGTAGCGTTATTTCTATCTCACTGTTGGACGGTTGATATCTGAGGTAGAACTGCCCCGAGGTACGAAGGACATCTTGATGGATGATTTCCGCAAACTCAGACTGGATGCGAAAGAATTCTTGTCTGATGTCCGTGTCCTGGATTACCGACAAGCGTGCGGCCCAATCTTTGAGATTATTTGGTAGCAGAAGGTGATTATGGTCCCGTACGATCGCCCGCATGTGATGGAGGGTGTAGTAGGCATCCTTCTGACCACCAGGCGGATTCTTGACGCAGGGGAACGCCGTATTGTGGGTGAACACGTGCTTGCCGTACCTATGAGCTGGCCTGCTGAAGGTGCCTCCAGATCTGGCGTAGCCGGGGAGAACATCATCAAGAACTTTCTTGATATTTGTGTAGTCTTTCTTTGACTGACGGTCCGAGTCGAAATATGTGGCCATGGAATATTTCGGGCTTAAGAGGATGAGTGTGCAATGTGTGTCACTACACAAAACACGGAATGTTAGAAAAAAAAGAATGATCGAAATCTAAGAAATCATATGTTACGGGGCAGTGAGGGGATGACTTACTTGGGAAAGTAAGGCACGAGGAAGTTATCCTTATCCGGGTTTGCCAGAATGACGCCTTCGAGGTATGAACTCGCGACTTGCCGGTCTCCAGCGCTGCCCAAGATCTTGGCACGCATGTAGAAGGGGTCGACTATCACGATGTCCGGGGTCTTGTCTCTAATGATCCGCATATCCATACTCAGCGAAAATAACCGAACGAAGGTGTAGTGCAGCGAATGAAGGTTAAACATAGCGAAGATGTCATCAAACCGCAGGACAATCGTACCCCGATGGCGCTATCCACAAAGCCCTTGCCCTCTGGCACCTTGGCCATGAAAACCGGGTATGCCACACCATTCTCGGAGAGACGCCTCTTCTCCAAAGAAAGAACAATGTCATGCAGACTCCGCATAGCACCGGTTGCAGCATTGAGCAGATTAGTCGGTAGCATCGGCCTACCCGCCGCATGCACCCTTCTCGAGATATCCTTAGGTGAAGGTGGCCCGTCCTGAGCACGGATTGTACTCAGTGCCGGTTGGCTCGCACCCTTGTTAGTCTTTCTTTTCCGTCCCTTCTTCTTCTGTTGTAACGGGATCGAGTTCTGCTCAGAGACCGCCTTCTTGAATGTGTTGGCGCTAATAATATTTCGCACCTCGGCTATCTGAGGCTCGGTGAAGGCGGCAGCTGGAGGTGTCTCCTGAGAACTGAACGCCAGATGACGCCTGTTGCAATTGGGTTTCTCCGCGGTACCAGCTAGATCGTCTTTTGCAGGGTTGGGTTCTTGAGAAGGAGGCCCCAAGAATTCGTCACCGTACCCATGTTCGTTGAAGTACTTATCAACGTTGGTAAATGTACCGTCGTCTTCGTCATCATCGTCCGGATCCTGTGCCATATGCATGTCCGGCATGTCTGGTAGCGTTGCGGGGGTCTTGCCATGGCTTGGCGCCGGCACGACTAGTGGTGTTGTTTGTGGGGTGGTGTCCCCCGCCCCCAAGCGAATCTGGCTCTTCGGCCAAAGCATGGGCCAACTTATGCAGGCGCTGAGGGCCATCACATCATCTTCGTCGGCCCCATGTGGTCGATACGGAGGTAATATGTCGTCGAAGCCCGGCAGCACCCGAACCAGTTGAACCCTATAAACGGTGGGTGGCATCTGATTACCGTGGAACACGCGGCTGCCCGGTTGAATGATTCTGCCCTTGGTGACATCGACCAAATTATCGTTCACGAAGTGCAGGAGAGTGCACAGAACATCGGCGGCGCCCTGCGAAAACATGTAGGGTGTCAGGGATGCCCAGTCAAAGGCAAGGAGATGAAGTCATCGGCCAAGAGGCTTAATTAGTTACCGTGATGGCGTCGAGCTCGGCTAATGTCGAGGCACCGCCAACGGCGGGCGTGCAATTGACGGAGGGGCCGCTTGCTGCCGAGGTGCCGGCTAGCATATTCTTCCCACACCCGGGTACATTAAGCTACAATGCCGGCGCCGCCGTGGGAGACACCAATGCCGCCTCCGCCGGAGAGACCAATGGCGCCGCCGGCGCGTTGCGCGAGTTGCTGCCCGTGAAGCTGGGAATCGGGGGCGGCCCCTGTTAGCCACCCGCCATCCACACCTGCAGCCTAGAAACCAATGTAGGTATAATGGCGGTGATTGTCTCTCCCAGTTGGTATCGCACTTGCTCTTCGACCTTCTCCGGAATCCGCGCCACTTGTGCCTTGAGTTGTTGAACCTCGCGCTGCTGGCTTTCCGAGCTGGTCTTTCTCTCCTTTCGCCCAGCGGTATAGTACTCCGACCATTTCGTGGACAAGCCTTTGCCGGCCAGACGACCAGCTGACGATGACTTACTGAGCTTATCCTTATTTTCATTACGTTCAATGCCCTATTTAAAGGGGTGTCGAAAGGGGAGCTCTGAGACGACCCCGCGCTACTGCTTTCACGGTATTTCTCGAAGAGGAGCGTGGTAAGCTCCTTGGTTACCGGGTCAGTCTTGTACCGGGCCCTGACATAGTTCCTGGTCTGCTTGTCATGGTATTTCTTGAAGAGGGGCGTTAGTCCTTGCTCGGCACGCTCCGCGTCCTCCTTGTCCCATATAGGTTCCGCCACTCTGTAACCGCCGGGACCGAGTTTGTGGACCCCTAAGTTCAAGTCCCGCATATCTTTCCCCCACTGACTTGATTCCGCAGATGCGTTGCTCTCGCACTTGATCTTGGACTCCCGGTAGTCATCTTCGCTGATCGAAGGATTTTTCTCCTTAATCTTCTCATAACTATCACCTTTTTCAATCATGCTCTTCACCGCGGCTCTCCAAGTAGCTAGGGCCTTGCTCATCTTCGTGAGGGCGGCACTGTTCACTTTATTCACTGAGAGGAGTCACCAGGGAACTTGTATCATTCGTGCAGCTTCGTCAAGAGGAGGTTGCGCAAATTCCCTCGATCACGATGCCTTAGGTTCTCGGTGTTGATCGAGACGGTGCTCCGGAGAATGCACCCGAGCTGTCCCGCGTACCCCTTGACTATTTCTTTGGGCGCCATTGGATGCCCCTCAGAGGACACTTCAGTAAATTCCTCCTTGACGGTGTCGAGCACATTCGGGCGCCGGTCCTTCTGTTGCCTCTTCGGTTGGCATCTGTGCGTGCGCTGCCATCATCAGTGGTGGCATCCTCGGCGGCACCATCAGTAGTGTCATCCCCGACGCCACTAGGGGTTGTGTAGTCAGGATCGGTGTCTTCCGCGGCGTCCTAATAGCGGTGAGGTTCTTCCTCAATCTCTTGGGACAGCTCCCAGAATGCCTTGCCCGAACCGCCAGACTCATCGTTGTGGGCCATGTTTCGCTCTAAATAGGAAAAAAGTTTGGTCAAAAAGTTGGTTATTGTCAAGGAACAAGATCATGGTCTTGATGACCCACAAGTATTGGGGATCGCAATAGTTTTCGAGGGTAGAGTATTCAACCCAAATTTATTGATTCGACACAAGGGGAGCCAAAGAATATTCTCAAGTATTAGCAGTTGAGTTGTCAATTCAACCACACCTGGATAACTTAATATCTGCAGCAAAGTGTTTAGTAGCAAAGTAATATGATAGTAGTGGTAACGGTAACAAAAGTAACGGTAGCAAAGGTAACATTTTTGGTGTTTTGTAGTGATTGTAACAGTAGCAACGGAAAAATAAATAAGCGAGAACCAATATAGGAAAAGCTCGTAGGCATTGGATCTGTGATGGATAATTATGCCGGATGCGGTTCATCATGTAACAATCATAACATAGGGTGACACAGAACTAGCTCCAATTCATCAATGTAATGTAGGCATGTATTCCGAATATAGTCATACGTGCTTATGGAAAAGAACTTGCATGACATCTTTTGTCCTACCCTCCCGTGGCAGCGGGGTCCTAATGGAAACTAAGGGATATTAAGGCCTCCTTTTAATAGAGTACCGGAACAAAGCATTAGCACATAGTGAATACATGAACTCCTCAAACTATGGTCATCACCAGGAGTGGTCTCGATTATTGTCACTTCGGGGTTGCCGGATCATAACACATAGTAGGTGACTATAGACTTGCAAGATAGGATCAAGAACTGACATATATTCATGAAAACATAATAGGTTCAGATATGAAATCATGGCACTCGGGCCCTAGTGACAAGCATTAAGCATAGCAAAGTCATAGCAACATCAATCTCAGAACATAGTGGATACTAGGGATCAACCCCTAACAAAACTAACTCGATTACATGATAGCTCTCATCCAACCCATCACCGTCCAGCAAGCCTACGATGGAATTACTCACGCACGGCGGTGAGCATCATGAAATTGGTGATGTAGGATGGTTGATGATGACGACGGCGACGAATCCCCCTCTCCGGAGCCCCGAACGGACTCTAGATCAGCCCTCCCGAGAGGTTTTAGGGCTTGGCGGCGGCTCCGTATCGTAAAACGCGATGATTTTTCTCCTTGATTTTTTTCTCCCTGAAAGCAAATATATAGAGTTGGAGTTGGCGTCGGAGGAGCTCCAGGGGGCCCACGAGGTAGGGGGCGCGCCCTAGGGGGGAGGGCGCACCCCCACCCTTGTGGACAGGGTGTGGGCCCCCTGGTCTTCAACTTTGGCAAGGATTTTTTTATTCCCAAAAAGATGTTCCCTGGAGTTTCAGGTCATTCCAAGAACTTTTGTTTCTGCACATAAATAACACCATGGCAATTCTGCTGAAAACAGCGTCAGTCCGGGTTAGTTCCATTCAAATCATGCAAGTTAGAGTCCAAAACAAGGGCAAAACTGTTTGAAAAATTAGATACGACGGAGACGTATCAACTCCCCCAAGCTTAGACCTTTGCTTGTCTTCAAGCAATTCAGTTGACAAACTAAAAGTGATAAAGAAAAACTTTTACAAACTCTGTTTGCTCTTGTTGTTGTAAATATGTAAAGCCAGCATTCAAGTTTTCAGCAAAGATTATGACTAACCATATTTTCAATAACTCTCAGGTCTCATGTTTACTCATATCAATAGGATAATCAACTAGCGAGCCATAATAATAAATCTCGGATGACAACACTTTCTCAAAACAATCATAATATGATATAACAAGATGGTATCTCGCTAGCCCTTTCTGAGACCGCAAAACATAAATGCAGAGCACCTTTAAAGATCAAGGACTGACTAGACATTGTAATTCATGGTAGAAGAGATCCAATCATAGTCATACCTAATATAAATTAATAATAATGGATGCAAATGGCAGCTGCGCTCTCCAGCTAGTGCTTTTAATAAGAGGGTGATGACTCAATATAAAAATAAATAGATAGGCCCTTCATAGAGGGAAGCAGGGATTTGTAGAGGTGCCAGAGCTCGGTTTTGAAATAGAGATAAATGATGCTTTGAGCGGCATACTTTCATTGTCAACATAACAACCAAGAGATGGAGATATCTTCCATGCTACACACATTATAGGTGGTTCCCAAACAGAATGGTAAAGTTTATACTCCCCCTCCACCAACAAGCATCAATCCGTGACTTGCTCAAAACAACGAGTGTCTCCAACTAGCAACAGTCCCAGGGGGAGTTTTGTTTGCAATTATTTTGATTTAGTTTGCATAAAGCATGGGACTGGGCATCCCAGAGACCAGCCATTTTCTCGTGAATGAGGAGCGGAGTCCACTCCTCTTGAGAATAACCCGCCTAACATGGAAGATCAGGGCAGCCCTAGTTGATACATGAGATATTCGAGCATACAAAACAGAATGTTTATTTGAAGGTTTAGAGTTTGGCACATACAAATTTACTTGGAACGACAGGTAGATACCATTTATAGGAAGGTATGGTGGACTTATATGGAATAACTTTGGGGTTTAAAGGATTGGATGCACAAGCAGTATTCCCGCTTAGTACAAGTTAAGGCTAGCAAAAGACTGGGAAGCGAACAACTAGAGAGCGACAACAGTCATGAACATGCATTAAAATTAATAAACATTGGATGCAAGCATGAGTAGGATATAATCCACCATGAACATAAATATCGTGATGGCTATGTTGATTTTGTTTCAACTACATGCGTGAACACGTGCCAAGTCAAGTCACTTAAATCATTCAAAGGAGGATACCACCCCAATATACCACATCACAACCATTTTAATAGCATGTTGGCACGCAAGGTAAACCATTATAACTCATAGCTAATCCAGTATGGCATAAGTAACTATGATCTCTAATTGTCATTGCAAACATGTTTATTCATAATAAGCTGAATCAGGAACGATGAACTCATCATATTTACAAAAACAAGAGAGGTCGAGTTCATACCAGCTTTTCTCATCTTAGTCAGTCCATCATATATCATCATAATTGCCTTTCACTTGCACGACCGAAGGATGAGAATAATGATAAGAGTGTACGTGCATTGGACTAAGCTGGAATCTGCGAGCATTCAATAAACAGGAGAAGACAAGGCAATATGGGCTCTTGGTTAAATCAACAATAAAGCATATAAGAGCCACTTCAACAATTTAATTATGGTCTTCTCCTATCGACCCCCAAAGAAAAGAAAAGAAATAAAACTATTTACATGGGAAAGCTCCCAACAAGCAAAAGAAGAGCAGGAAATCTTTTTGGGTTTTCTTTTAATTATTACTACTATAGCAAGAAAGTAAACTAGCTAGAAGCTATTACTAATTTTTTTGTTTTTCTTAAGGTTTAACAAACACACAAGAAGAAAGCAAGAAAAAAAAAATAAACTAGCATGGATATTACAGTGAAAGAGTATGAGCACTGACATCTAGCAATGAGTGTGTGTAAACATAAATCTAATGTCGGTGGGAAATACGTACTCCCCAAAGCTTAGGCTTTTGGGCCTAAGTTTGTTTATTGCCAAGGATGGCCTGGCGGATACCCGTAGGTGTAGCTGGGTCCGTACTACGATGCGCCGTTTATCGCCTCCTGAGCTGCAGCGTGACGTCGAGCTGCCTCCGCCCTTCTCTCATACTCATCTGCCTCCTCTCTGGTAATAATATATCTCCCTGTTGCCTGATAATGAAAGAAGGCAGGAGCAGGGAGAGTAATACGGACAACACGCCGTTTGTCAAAGATTAGTCGATACTGGAGAGGTGATTCATTCCTCTCGACAAACTGGTGATAGACCATAGAATTATAGTCTAAATACGTAGGAGGCAACTCCGTATCATCCTCACGAACGTCCACATCAAGAAAATCAGCTAAGCGGGTTGCATAAATTCCTCCAAAGAAATCTCCATCAAATCTATTATGATGCAACCTACGTGCAACAATGGCTACCAAATTATAAGATTGGTCTCCCAACACAGCACTCCTAAGAATACTGAGATCAGGCACACACATATGACATGCTTCATCTTTACCATTTATGCACCTACCTATGAAGAGAGCAAAATAATGTATAGCAGGAAAGTGAATACTCCCTATGGTAGCTTGTGCTATATCTATAGATTCCCCTACAGTTATACCAGCAAGAAAGTATCTAACTTCAGATTTACGGGGATCACTAACACTACCCCATTGTGAAAGTTTGCAAGCAGAAGTAAAATCCTCTAAGTCCATGGTATAAGATTTTTCATAAAGATAAAAAATGACTGTTGGAGAATTACGTGAAGATGAAAATTCAAACCTCCTCACAAATGAACTAGTGAGATGATGGTACTGCAGGCATTTGTCTGCCTCAAAGCTCACAAGATCGGCGTTACGCAAATATGCGTTAAATTCCTCTTTGATTCCCGCTCGATCCATAAATTTTCTGAAGGCCATTCACAAGACCGCACTGGAGCGTCCCTTGGTGGCTCGTCATCAGCGTCACGCATTGCAAGCCTGGGTCCTTGCTTCCTTGAAGAACCTCCATGGAACATTTTCCTAAGCATATTTCTTCCTCTGAAAAATTTCTGAAATTTTTAGTAACTTCAAACAAAAGTGAACCAAGCTCAACAAAATTGATAGCAACAACTCCTACAAGTGCCTAGAGCCTATATAAAGCATTAGAACTACTTGGAACCATATAAATTTGACATGCGAGATCAAGAACATGGTCACCTAGGCAGCACAAATTTGCAATGAATAAAGCACTAGAGAAAAAACTAATTTGACCAATGGAGGAGTCACATACCAAGGAACAATCCCCCCAAGCAGTTTTCTGAGAGGTGCTTTGAGCAAGGAGATCGAAAATCATAGCAAAGTGAGCTAGAACTCGTGTTTGAGCTAGATATTCGTGTTTGTGGGAGGAAGAAGAACTGTATGGGTGCAGGAATAAGTGGAGGAGGGCCACCGTGGGCCCACGAGGCAGGGGGGCGCCCTGGGGGGTAGGGCGCGCCCTCCACCTTCGTGGCCAGGTGGTTGATACCCCTGTTGTGTGCTCAATTCCATAAATCCTCAAATATTCTAGAAAAAATCATATTTCATTTTTAGGGCATTTGGAGAACTTTTATTTTCGGGATATTTTTATATTGCATGGATAAATCAGAAAACAGACAGAAAAATACTATTTTTACTTTATTTCAACTAAATAACAGAAAATAGAGAGAGGGTATAGAAGGTTGTGCCTTCTAGTTTCATCCATCTCATGCTCATCAAAAGGAATCTACTAACAAGGTTGATCAAGTCTTGTTAACAAACTCATTCCGAATAACATGGAACCGGAGAAATTTCGAATAACACTATGTCACCTCAACAGGGATATGCACATCCCCAATAATAAGAATATCATATTTCTTTTTGACAGTAGGAAGAGGAAACTCAAAACCTCCAATAATAATCGATGGAATTTTTCCAATAGAGTTGATACTATGAACTTGAGGTTGTTTCCTCGGGAAGTGTACCGTATGCTCATTACCATTAACATGAAAAGTGACATTGCCTTTGTTGCAATCTATAACAGCACCTGCAGTATTCAAAAAAGGTCTTCAAAGAATAATAGACATACTATCGTCCTCGGGAATATCAAGAATAACAAAGTCCGTTAAAATAGTAACGTTTGCAACCACAACAGGCACATCCTCACATATACCGACAGGTATAGCAGTTGATTTATCAGCCATTTGCAAAGATATTTCATTAGGTGTCAACTTATTCAAGTCAAATCTAGGATATAAAGAGAGGGGCATAACACTAACACCGGCTCGAAGATCACAAAAAGCAGTTTTAACATAATTTCTTTTAATGGAGCATGGTATAGTAGGTACTCCTGGATCTCCAAGTTTCTTTGGTATTCCACCCTTAAAAGTATAATTAGCAAGCATGGTGGAAATTTCAGCTTTCGGTATCTTTCTTTTATTAGTGACGATATCTTTCATATATTTAGCATAAGGATTCATTTTGAGCATATCAGTCAATCGCATACGCAAAAAGATAGGTCTAATCATTTCAGCAAAGCGCTCAAAATCCTCATCATCCTTTTTCTTGGATGGGTTGGGAGGAAAAGGCACAGGTTTCTGAACCCATGGTTCCCTTTCTTTACCATGTTTCCTAGCAACAAAGTCTCCCTTATCATAACGTTGATTCTTTGATTGTGGGTTATCAAGATCAACAGCAGGTTCAATTTCTACATCATCATCATTACTAGGTTGAGCATCATCATGAACATCATCATTAGCATTTTCATTAGGTTCATGTTCATTACCAGATTGTGTTTCAGCATCAGACATTGATATATCATTTGGATTATCAGGTGGTTCAGCAATAGGTTCACTAGAAGCATGCAAAGTCCTATCATTTTTCTTTTTCTTCCTTTTAGAAGAACTAGGTGCATCAATATTATTTCTTTGAGAATCTTGCTCAATTCTCTTAGGGTGGCCTTCAGGATACAAAGGTTCCTGAGTCATTCTACCAGTTCTAGTAGCCACTCTAACAGCATAGTCATTTTTCTTATTATTCATTTCATTGAGCAAATCATTTTGAGCTTTAAGTACTTGCTCTACTTGAGTGGTAACCATAGAAGCATGTTTGCTAATGAGTTTAAGTACACCTCTAATGTTAGCCATATAATCGCCCAAGTGTTTAATCATATAAGCATTTTATTTTAATTGTCTACCAAAATAAGCATTGAAACCTTCTTGCTTAACCATAAAGTTATCAAACTCATCCAAGCATTTGCTAGCAATTTTAGTAGGAGGGATTTCAGCTCTATCATATCTATAGAGAGAATTTACCTTTACTACCTGTGTCGGGTTATCAAGACCAGGAGGTTATTCAATAGGTGGTAAATTAAGATCATATGTTTCTTCAACAGACGGTAAATTAAGACCATGTATTTCTTCAATAGGAGGTAAATTCTTAATGTCTTCAGCTTTAATACCTTTTTCTTTCATAGATTTCTTTGCCTCTTGCATATCTTCAGGACTGAGAAATTGAACACCTCTCTTCTTCGGAGTTGGTTTAGGGATAGGCTCAGTAATTGGAGCAGGAGCTGGCTCAGGAAGTGTCCAATTATTTTCATTTGTCAACATATTGTTCAATAGAATTTCAGCTTCATCCGGTGTTCTTTCCCTGAAAAGAGAACCAGCACAACTATCCAGGTAATCTCTGGAAGCATTGGTTAGTCCATTATAAAAGATATCAAGTATTTCATTTTTCTTAAGAGGATGATCAGGCAAAGCATTAAGTAGCTTGAGAAGCCTCCCCTAAGCTTGAGGGCGACTCTCTTCTTCAATTTGCACAAAGTTGTATATTTCCCTCAAAGCAGCTTATTTCTTATGAGCAGGGAAATATTTAGCAGAGAAGTAATAAATCATATCCTGGGGACTACGCACACAACCAAGATCAAGAGAATTAAACCATATCTTAGAATCACCCTTTAATGAGAACGGAAATATTTTAAGGATATAAAAGTAACGAGATCTCTCATCATTAGTGAAAAGGGTGGCTATATCATTTAATTTAGTAAGATGTGCCACAACAGTTTCAGATTCATAGCCATAAAAAGGATCAGATTCAACTAAAGTAATTACATCAGGATCAACAGAGAATTCATAATCCTTATCGGCAACACAGATAGGTGAAGTAGCAAAAGCAGAGTCATGTTTCATTCTATCTTTAAGAGATTGCTTATTCCACTTAGCTAATAACCTTTTCAGTTCATATCTATCTTTGCAAGAAAAAATAGCTAAGGAAGCTTCTTTATCTAAAACATAACACTCAGGAATAACAGGCATATCCTCATCATCACTTTCATCAATACAATTAGTTTCAATAATTTCTTTCTCTCTAGCCCTAGCAATTTGTTCATCAAGAAATTCACCAAGTGGCACAGAAGTATCAAGCATAGAAGTAGTTTCATCATAAGTATCATGCATAGCAGAAGTGGCTTCATCAATAACATGCGACATATCAGAACAAACACAAGAAGAAGGTTTAGGTGTCACAAGCTTACTCAAAACAGAAGGTGAATCAAGTGCAGAGCTAGATGGCAGTTCCTTACCTCCCCTCGTACTTGAGGGATAAATTGTTGTCTTAGCGTCTTTCAAGTTCTTCATAGTGACCATCAGATATAAATCCCAAGTGACTCAAAGAATAGAGCTATGCTCCCGGCAACGGCGCCAGAAAATAGTCTTGATGACCCACAAGTATAGGGGATCGCAACAGTTTTCGAGGGTAGAGTATTCAACCCAAATTTATTGATTCGACACAAGGGGAGCCAAAGAATTTTCTCAAGTATTAGCAGTTGAGTTGTCAATTCAACCACACCTGGATAACTTAATATTTGCAGCAAAGTGTTTAGTAGCAAAGTAATATGATAGTAGTGGTAACGGTAGCAAAGGTAATATTTTGGGCGTTTTGTAGTGATTGTAACAGTAGCAACGGAAAAGTAAATAAGCGAGAACCAATATAGGAAAAGCTCATAGGCATTAGATCGGTGATGGATAATTATGCCAGATGCGGTTCATCATGTAACAATCATAACATAGGGTGACACAGAACTAGCTCCAATTCATTAATGTAATGTAGGCATGTATTCCGAATATAGGCATATGTGCTTATGGAAAAGAACTTGCATGACATCTTTTGTCCTACCCTCCTGTGGCAGCGGGGTCCTAATGGAAACTAAGGGATATTAAGGCCTCCTTTTAATAGAGTACCGGAACAAAGTGTTGGAAATATGCCCTAGAGGCAATAATAAAAGCATTATTATTATATTTCCTTGTTCATGATAATTGTCTTTATTCGTGCTATAATTGTGTTATCCGGAAATCGTAATACATGTGTGAATAACAGACAACAATATGTCCCTAGTGAGCCTCTAGTTGACTAGCTCGTTGATCGACAGATAGTCATGGTTTCCTGACTATGGACATTGGATGTCATTGATAACGAGATCACATCATTAGGAGAATGATGTGATCGACAAGACCCAATCCTAAACATAGCATAAGATCGCATAGTTCGTTTGCTAGAGTTTTCCAATGTCAAGTATCCTTTCCTTAGACCATGAGATCGTGTAACTCCCGGATACCGTAGGAGTGCTTTGGGTGTGCCAAACGTCACAACGTAACTGGGTGACTATAAAGGTATACTACGGGTATCTCTGAAAGTGTCTGTTGGGTTGACATGGATCGAGACTGGGATTTGTCACTCCGCTTGACGGAGAGGTATCACCGGGCCCTCTCGGTAATGCATCATCATAATGAGCTCAATGTGATCAAAGTGTTTGATCACAGGATCATGCATTACGGTACGAGAAAAGTGACTTGCCGGTAACGAGATTGAACGAGGTATTGGGATACCGATGATCGAATCTCGGGCAAGTAAAATACCGATTGACAAAGGGAATCGTGTACGGGATTAATTGAATCCTCGACATCGTGGTTCATCCGATGAGATCATCGTGGAGCATGTGGGAGCCAACATGGGTATCCAGATCCCGCTGTTGGTTATTGCCCGAGAGCCGTCTCGGTCATGTCTGCATGTCTCCCGAACCCGTAGGGTCTACACACTTAAGGTTCGGTAACGCTAGGGTTGTGAAGATATGTATATGCAGTAACCCGAATGTTGTTCGGAGTCCCGGATGAGATCCCGGACGTCACGAGGAGTTTCGGAATGGTCCGGAGGTAAAGAATTATATATAGAAAGTGTTGTTTTGGCCATCGGGACAAGATTCGGGGTTATCGGTATTGTACCGGGACCACCGGACGGTCCCGGGGGGTCCACCGGGTGGGGCCACCTGCCTCGGAGGGGCCCCATGGGCTGTATGAGGAAGGGAACCAGCCCAAAGTGGGCTGGTGCGCCTCCCCCCAAGGGCCCATGCGCCTAGGGTTGGGGGGGGAACCCTAAAGGGGGCGCCCCCCTTGCTTGGGGGGCAAGTCCCCCTCCCTGGCCGCCGCCCCCCCTAGGAGATTCCATCTCCTAGGGCCGGCGCCCCCCCTAGGGGATATATAAAGAGGGGAGGGGAGGGGGGGCTGCGCACCTTTTGCCCTGGCGCCTCCCTCTCCCTCTCCAACACCTCCTCCTCCTCCGTAGAGCTCGGTGAAGCCCTGTCGGAGTACTGTGTAACGCCCTCGATGCGGCTATATCTCTCACGTGTCGAGGCACGACTTAGAGGCATAACCGCATTCAAAGCAATGTCGCAAGTGAGGTAATCTTCACACAATCCATGTAATAAATAAAGGGGAAAGATACATAGTTGGATTACAATCGCCACTTCACACAAGTACTTAAATAACATCCATCATACAGATTACACTCAAGGTCCGACTACGGTACCAAAATGAAAGAAGACTACCCCAAATGCTAAACAGATCCCCGGATCACCCAACTGGGCTCCACTACTGATCATCTGGAAAAGAAACATAGTAACGGCCACGTTCCTCATCGAACTCCCAAGTGAGCTCGGTCGCGTCATCTGCAATGACATCGTTGGTACCTGCAACTGAGGTGATAATAACTGTGAGCCACGGGGACTCAGCAATCTCACACCCGCGAGATCAAGACTATTTAAGCTTAAACGTGGGAAAAGGATAGTGAGGTGGAGCTGCAGCAAGCGACTAGCATATGGTGGCTACAGTGCAAGAGAGAGCGAGAAGAGAAGGCAAAGCACGGTCGAGAAACTAGAAGTGATCAAGAAGTGATCCTAAAACGACCTACGTCAGACATAACTCCAACAACCGTGTTCACTTCCCGGACCCCGCCGAGAAGAGACCATCACGGTTACACACGCGGTTGATGTGTTTTAGTTAAAGTCAACTTCGGGTTTTCTACAACCGGACATCAACAAATTCCCATCTGCCTCATAACCGCGGGCACGGCTTTCGAAAGATAATACCCTGCAGGGGTGTCCCAACTTAGCCCATGATAAGCTCTCACGGTCAACGAAGGATATTCCTTCTACCGGGAAGACCCGATCAATCTCGGAATCCCGGACTACAAGACATTTCAACAGCAATAAAACAAGTCCAGCAAAGCCGCCCGATTGTGCCGACAAATCCTGATAGGAGCTGCACATATCTCGGTCTCAGGGCACATCCGGATGAACACTACGTACGGCAACCGAAGATACCCCAAGTTGCCTCAGGGCGGCACCGCAAGTGGCTCTAGTTGGACCAGCAATCGAAGGAGAACTGGCCCGGGGGGGGGGGTTAAAATAAAGATGACCCTTGAGTCTGCAGAACCCAAGGGAAAAAAAGGCTAGGTGGCAAATGGTAAAACCAATGTTGGGCCTTGCTGGAAAAGTCTCATTCAAAGCGAACTGTCAAGGGGGTCCAATAAATCACCCAACCGTGTAAGGAACGCAAACTCCGGGAACATAACACCGGTATGACGGAAACTAGGGTGGCAAGAGTGGAACAAAACACCAGGCGTAAGGCCGAGCCTTCCACCCTTTACCAAGTATATAGATGCATTAATTAAATAAGAGGTATTGTGATATCCCAACAAGTAAACATGTTCCAAACAAGGAACAACAAGTCCATGTTCCAACAAGGAACAAACTTCATCTTCACCTGCAACTAACAACGCTATAAGAGGGGCTGAGCAAAGCAGTAACATAGCCAAACAACGGTTTGCTAGGACAAGGATGGTTAGGGGCTGACATGGCAATATAGGAGGCATGATATAGCAAGTGGTAGGTATCGCAGCATAGGCATAGCAAAAGAGCGAGCAATCTAGCAAGCAAAGATAGAAGTGATTTCGAGGGTATGGTCATCTTGCCTGCAAGGTTCTCAGAGTTGTCGAAAGCTTGGTCCTCGTAAGCGTTCTCAATGGAATCCTCGTTCACGTACTCGTCTCCCGGCTCTACCCAAGACAAGAGAACAAGCAAAGGAACCAATATCAACCACGATGCAATGCGCAAGCAATATGATGCAAAACATGGCAATGACATGCGAGAGGTGATATGCAATGCGAATGCATGCTCCGGGAGGACAAGGATGAACAGGGCATAATCTTGGCAAACCAAGCATGCCACTGGATAGGTGAGGTGATTTCGGTTGAAATCGATATAAAGTTCACCGAAATCGGATGCACGGTTTGCAAATGGCAAGCAAAACAAGAATGACACGAATCTGCCATAAACAGCATGATGCTACTTAGCAAGCAACATAAAATTAAGCTACTGCACCCAAACATCGCAACAAAGCATATGACAGTAATCTACTCAATATGCTCGACAAAAGATGAACACTGAGCTACGGCTAATTCACATCATAACGGGTTCAAACAAGCATGGCAAAAGTGCAAACAATAACAAGTTCCCAGACTTAGTGAAATTATCAAAGTAGCAGAAACTAACATCAGGATGACATGTTCAGAGCAACGAAACAACATGCTAAAGGTTCAGAACATAGCAAAGAAAGGCATGGCATGAATCTACTCATAGCACTTGACAAAAGTCTCTTAGTGACCATAAGCCAAAAAGGATCAGAAAATATGATTACACCCATGTCAAATAAGCAAGTTTCGTTACAGGTTTCAGACTTAGCAGAAAACTGGACATGGCAGAAAACTAATAACGACTAGGCATGTTCGTGAGCTCGATGCACTCTCTACAGAGCAATTCATGATAAACTAAGCATACATACATCAATAAGACATGGCATAGGAACTAGACATGGCAAGAATAACATCATATCATGCAAGGATCAACTACACCAAGCTTGGCAAGATCGAATAACATGTAAGCAATCTGCCAGCAACATTTTGAAGCAAAAGTAGAGCTCGATTGACTCAAGCTATGGCACTCCATAATTGCAAACAAAGGCATGGATGGATTTAGCAAATACCCAGGTTCAAAACTTCTTTACTGATCATGCTCAAATTATGCGTAGATCTCTCGGAAACAACATGAACACATGGCATAAAAATAACAGCAGACAGGGACTTAGTGAAATCACTAAGTCTCTGGAATCAGCAACATCAAGTGACCTAGTTTGCATGCTTGTGCTAGTCACCACATAGATCACAAAAATACATGGCAAACTCCTCTGTATAGGTAACATGGCATATTACAAAACTCATGTAGGACTCAACTTCATAGGAGGTACGCATCAATCATGGCAAAAATGACAAAAGTGCATGTTCAGATAAGATCCAGCAACTAACAACAACTAGCCCTCTTCTAACAGCATTTCGGGCATCAAGATGACTTCAAATGAAAATGATGCAATGGAACAAAAAGATTTACTCTTCGAGGCGAACAATTCAACATATTGTACGCACGAATCGGAGCTACGGATGCAAAGTTACGGCATGATGAACATGGCATGATGATATGAAATCTTGAGACTTAGCAAAATCGGGGGGAACGAAAGTCAACCCCTCCGGCGCGGATTCCGAGGCTCGCCGGCGCGGCTCGCCGGAGTGCGACGGGGAAGGCGGCGGCGAGGCGGACCCGGCCGGATCCGGGCGGCGCCGGCCCGGATCTGGGCGCGGGTGGCGCGGGACGGCGAGGGGAGGCGCGGAGGCGGAGGCGACGTGGCGGCGCCGGCGGGCGACGGCGGCCGGCGCGGAGCGGCGGAGGACGGCGGGGTAGGCGACGCGGGAGGGCGCGGGTGGCGGCCGGGAGGGCGGCGGCGCGCGTGGGAGCAGGCGGAGGCGGGCGGCGCGGGCCGGGAGGGCCGGCCCCGGGCCCGGGCGGGCCGGTGGCGGCTGGCGGCGGGGAGGCCACGTGGCGCGCGTCCACTGGCCAGGGCGCGCCGGCGGCGGGACAGGTGGCGGCGGGGCACTGTGCGGGCGCGGATTTCGAGGAAGGATTAGGGTTTCGGGGTGCCTCTCTTAGATTTGGACGGGGGAGGCATTTTTATAGATAGGAGGAGCTAGGAGGCTCCAAACGGAGTGCGGTTTTCGCCCACGCGATCGTGATCGAACGGCGGAGGACATGGGAGTGACTTAGATCGGTTATTGGGCTGTTTTGAAGGGGTGTTGGGCTGCAACACACACGAGGCCTTCACGGTTACCCGGTTAACCGTTGGAGTACCAAACGAACTCCGATTGACCCAAAACTTGACAGGCGGTCTACCGGTGCTATACCAAGGCCACATGTCAAAACTCGGTCCATTCCGAGAATGTTTAATACCCGCTCACGAAGAAATGTAAAAGGGGACGCCGGGAGACATAGGAGCGCCGGATTGCAAAACGGACAACGGGAAAGATGCTCGGATTTATGAGACGAACACGTATGCGAATGCGATGCACATGATGACATGATATGAAATGCATGACATGACCAAAAGCAAAACGGAGAGAACCCAACCACGGAGAGAATATCATAGCACATAGCCGGAAATGGCAAGAGTTGGATTACAAATATGGCAAGTTACATCTGGGGCGTTACAACACACCACCACTACGAGAGGATCTCGTCCCGAGATCTAGGACTGAAAGAACTCCGGGTACTCAGAACGTAGGTGATCCTCACGCTCCCATGTGGCTTCTCGGTCTGAATGATGTGACCATTTCACTTTGAGGAATTTGATTGACTTGTTGCAAGTCTTGCGCTCAGTTGTTTCAAGAATAGCAACTGGATGCTCATGATAGGACAAATCTTCTTGAAGATCAATCTCTTCGAAGTTGATGGTGCGCTCAGGCGTCTTGAAACACTTGCGAAGCTGTGACACGTGGAAGACATCGTGCACATTTGCGAAGTTGGAGGGGAGCTCAAGTTGATAGGCGAGATCGCCTCGTTTCCCGATGATCTTGAAGGGACCGACGTATCGCGGGGCAAGTTTCCCCTTGATACCGAAGCGACGAGTTCCTTTCATTGGAGAGACGCGGAGGTATACATGGTCTCCGATCTCGAATGCCACATCTCGGTGTTTGCTGTCGTAATAGCTCTTCTGGCGCGACTGCGCTGCTTTGAGGTTCTCACGAATCACCTTGCACATAGCCTCAGCCTCTGAGATCAAATCATTGCCGAGCAATTGACGTTCACCGGTTTCAGACCAGTTGAGAGGAGTACGGCACTTTCTGCCATAGAGGATCTAGAATGGGGCTTTGCCCGAACTGGCTTGAAAGCTGTTGTTGTAAGAGAATTCAGCATAAGGAAGACAATCCCCCCACTTCATGCCGAAAGAGATAACACAGGCTCTGAGCATATCTTCAAGAATTTGATTGACACGCTCGACTTGTCCACTAGTCTGAGGGTGGAACGCTGTGCTGAAGCGAATGTTGGTGCCCATGGCCGTCTGAAAAGAATCCCAAAACTTGGAGGTAAAGATGCTGCCACGGTCTGAAGAGATCAATTGTGGAATGCCGTGCAAAGAGACAATTCTGGAGGTGTAGAGCTCTGCCAGCTGCGCTGCTGTGATAGACTCTTTGATAGGAAGAAAATGAGCCACTTTGGTGAGCTTGTCGATGACGACGAAGATAGCATCATTTCCACGCTTAGACTTAGGAAAACCAGTCACGAAGTCCATTTCGATATGATCAAACTTCCATTCTGGAATAGCAGGAGGTTGGAGTAGACCAGCTGGTCGTTGGTGTTCTGCTTTCACCCTTCTGCAGACATCACACTCATTCACGAATTGAGCGATCTCACGCTTCATTCGAGTCCACCAATACGACTGCTTGAGGTCATGGTACATCTTCGAACTCCCAGGATGAATAGACAGGAGAGAATTGTGCGCTTCGTTCATAATGACTTTGCGAAGATCACCCTTTGGAACCACGATCCGGTCCTCGAAGAAAAGAGTATCTCTGTCATCAACTCGATAGCACTTGTATTTGGGAATGCTCTTTTCAATACCACGTTTTACCTTCTTCACCATGGTATCCAACAATTGAGCCTCATGAATCTGATCTTCCAAAGTAGGAGAGACAATGAGGTTGGCAAGAACACCCTGAGGAACAACTTGGAGATTCAACTTGCGAAAAGCCTCACAGAGATCCGGTTGAAAAGGCTTGAGGATTAAGCTGTTGCAGTAAGCCTTTTTGCTCAAAGCGTCTGCAACCACATTAGCCTTGCCTGGAGTATATTCAATACTCGGATTATACTCTTGAATCATTTCGACCCATTGAGTTTGCCTGAGGTTGAGATGAGGCTGAGTGAAGATATACTTGAGGCTCTTGTGATCTGTGAAGATGTCCACTTTTCTTCCCAACAGGAGATGTCTCCATGTTATTAGAGCGTGGACCACTGCCGCCAACTCAAGATCGTGAGTGGGGTAGTTCCTTTCATTGGGCTTCAACTGGCGAGAGGTATAGGCAACAACCTTCTTCTCTTGCATTAAGACAGCACCGAGGCCCTGAAGAGAAGCATCACAGAATACTTCATAAGGCTTGGATTCATCAGGAGGAGTCAGAACTGGAGCTGTGACAAGTTTCTCTTTGAGAGTGTTGAAAGCAACGTCACACTCAGGAGACCAGACATATTTCACATGCTTCTGGAGGAGGTTGGAAAGAGGCTTGGCAATCTTGGAGAAATTCTCAACGAATCTTCGGCAATAGCTTGCAAGTCCAAGAAAACTGCAAAGCTGCTTGACATTCTGAGGAGGATTCCAATTCAAAACTGCAGACACCCTCTCTGGATTAACAGCGATGCCCTTGGCAGAGATGATATGGCCAAGATAAAGAACTTCATCAAGCCAGAATTCACATTTGGAGAACTTCGCATATAATTGATACTCTCTGAGCTTGTCGAGTACCAATCGCAAATGTTCGGCATGATCCTTCTTATTCTTGGAGAAGACCAAGATATCATCAAGATAGACCAAGACAAATTCGTTGATGTAGGGGTTCAAGATGAAATTCATCAAGCGAGTGAAATATGGAGGAGCATTGACGAGGCCGAAAGACATGACAGTATATTCATAAGAACCAAAGCTTGTTCTGAATGCTGTCTTGGGAATATCTTCTTTACGAATGCGAATCTGATGATAACCCATACGAAGGTCAAGCTTGGAGAACACCTTAGCACCTTTGAGTTGCTCAAATAGCTCATTGATGTTGGGAAGTGGGTACTTGTTCTTGATAGTCTTCTTGTTCAATGGACGATAATCGACGCAAAGTCGGTCCGTGCCATCCTTCTTCTTGACAAAAAGAACACCACAACCCCAAGGAGAAGAACTCGGTCTGATCAGGCCCAGACGTTCTTGTTTATCGAGTTGAATCTTCAATTCCTTGAGCTCATCTGGTCCAAGCTTGTAAGGACGCTTGCAAACGGGTTCTGTGCCAGGCTCAAGCTCAATAACGAATTCAACTGGCCGACGGGGAGGCATACCTGGAAGCTCTTCTGGAAAAACATCTTGGTACTCACAAACAACTGGAATCTGAGAGATAGCCTCCATTTCACCCATCTCATTGAGAGAAAACAACCGAATGGTATCATCACGAGAGGCATAGATGATCACATCGTTCGAAGTGTGAGTCAATTTGATTTCCCTGGCAGCACACTCAAGCTGAGCCTTGTGTTTAGAAAGCCAGTCCATCCCGAGAATGAGATCAATATCAAAATCACCAAGAACAATTGGTTTAGACAAGAATTTATAGTCGCCCATCTTGATAGAAACATCCGGGACACAAACATTTGATGTCATTTGCTTGCCCGGGGACACAATCTTCAACGGAATAGGGATCTTTTCGGTCACAAACTCATGCTTAGCAACAAAAGGTCTCGAAATGAAAGAAAGCGATGCACCAGTATCAAATAAGACTTTGGCAGGAATATCATTAACAGGAACATTGCCCATGATCACTTCAGAAGACTCCTCTGCTTGAGCTGCATTCAACATGTTCACCTTGGCATGCTTAGGATTATGCTTGACCACTGCATTGCTGGAAGATTTCACCGGAGGAGGAGGCGGAAGGCGCCTCTGGTTGAAGCACTTGTTTGCATAGTGACCCTTCTGCTGACATTTGTTACAAGTCACTTCTGAGAGCGGACGATGATAAGGAGCACTTGGCCTTGGAGTTTGGTTCTGAGACTTGTTCTGATAGCCAGGGTTGGGTGGGTGGGAAGATCCACGGCCATTTGAGTTCTTCTGCTGATAAGGCTGACGGAACGGAGGAGGAGGAGGCAACCAGAACTTCTGTTGCTTAGCTGCCACAAGTGAAGAAGAAGAAGACTGAACTGCGTCTCTGACTCTCTTCTTAGAAGCCTCACACTTGAGCTGAGCAGCTTCTTGTTTCTGTGCCATGTTGTAGAATTCATCATACTTTAATGGCTCGAAAAGCACGAGAGCAAGTTGCAGATCATCTCTGAGACCACGCCTGAACTGGTAGATCATACTCTTCTCATCAGGGATGTCTTGCCTTGCAAAACGAGAGAGCTTCTGGAACTGAGTGTTGTATTGATAGATAGTCATGTTGCCTTGCTTGAGATTGCGGAATTCCTCACGCTTAAGCTGAACAACACTTTCTGGAATGTGGTGCGCTTTGAAATCACGACGGAAATCATCCCAAGTGATCACACGACCTCCTCTGGAATCTTTGTATTGCTGGAACCACTCAGCAGCTTGATCTTTGAGTTGAAAAGAGGCAAACTTGACAAAGTCCTCAGGTCTCACATTGCTGCACTCGAAATGCTTGCTGATGTCCATGAGCCAATCATCCGCGTCTGTGGCCTCGACACA
This sequence comes from Aegilops umbellulata, assembly GCA_032464435.1. NCBI lineage: Eukaryota > Viridiplantae > Streptophyta > Magnoliopsida > Poales > Poaceae > Aegilops > Aegilops umbellulata. The sequence goes on from CP136054.1 coordinate 22,604,012, forward strand.
GTAGCTGAAGGTCTTTGGCTGATTAGCAAGGAACTGGTTCAGTGAAGCGAAATGCGGTTGATTGTTGCCTTGGCCTTGATTCTCTTGATTAGCTTGCCCTTGGTTGCGATCTTGCAAGAGCTGAATCAGAATCTGAGCATTGGCATTTGTGGCAGTCATCAAGGCTTGCCAAGCTTCCGGAGGTGGAGGCGGTGGCGGAGGGTTAGCCTGATTCTCGTCATTGCGTTCCGGATTCTGACGCGTTGGTGGAGCCATCCTGAAGAGGGTGACATCCATTAGCATCTTGACAGAGATATATTGAAGCTGAATCAAAGGAACGAAATTGCAACATATAGTCTTCACAATTAACATTCGAACGAGAATGAACGAATGAATTCCAATGTAAAATATCACACTTCCATAAGCTGAGAAGCCACTTAGAACATGGCAAGGAATAAAATCAACAAGGTACGGAAGTGAACAAATACTTGGTAAGGATTACCCAATCACAAACCAAATATCTGCGGAAGAAATACTAAAGCTACAAGAATTCCCACTTATAAACTCCCGAAACTTTCCGGTTATGCAATCAGGTGTTGGGGATACAGGGGAAGCATAATATCTCACCCAAACAAGCAAATCCTACAACCAGCTGTATCCATCCTTCAACACATAACCAAGAAACCTTCGGAAATCGTCTACCTCAACCTTCGAAAACACATCCGTTATACAAGTCATGGCAATACTCCTGCACTCGCCACAGTACTGGGCTATCAGGGTTATCTCACCAACAACTGTACAAAAGAGATTTCCGATGTCGGTCGTACTAAACTCAGGTATTCCAAAACGCAAACGATAAGATTATGACAACAACACCTCGGAGCTCAACTCCCCGGGACACTGCCACAACCCCTAAATGTCAGGAGGCAACCAAGACAATGTTGTCGTCATAAAACCATCGGAACGATTGTAATATACCCGCGTGATCCTAAATTTTTTTTAGTGAAATTTGAGAAGAGAAGAGTCAAACTCTACGTCAGGATGCCTTACCAGAAGGTTGAAGGGACTGGGGAGTAAAAAGAATTCCTAAACTCTCCGATATATAATTCCTAAATGACTCAAAACACTTTTTCTAGACACAACTCGGCCACTAAAGACGATCAAACAGTGGGGGCTCCTAAGGTCGGGGAAAGGCTCTGATTACCAACTTGTAACGCCCTCGATGCGGCTATATCTCCCACGTGTCGAGGCACGACTTAGAGGCATAACCGCATTGAAAGCAATGTCGCAAGTGAGGTAATCTTCACACAATCCATGTAATAAATAAAGGGGAATGATACATAGTTGGCTTACAATCGCCACTTCACACAAGTACTTAAATAACATCCATCATACAGATTACACTCAAGGTCCGACTACGGTACCAAAATGAAAGAAGACTACCCCAAATGCTAAACAGATCCCTGGATCACCCAACTGGGCTCCACTACTGATCATCTGGAAAAGAAACATAGTAACGGCCACGTTCCTCATCGAACTCCCAAGTGAGCTCGGTCGCGTCATCTGCAATGACATCGTTGGTACCTGCAACTGAGGTGATAATAACTGTGAGCCACGGGGACTCAGCAATCTCACACCCGCGAGATCAAGACTATTTAAGCTTAAACGTGGGAAAAGGATAGTGAGGTGGAGCTGCAGCAAGCGACTAGCATATGGTGGCTACAGCGCAAGAGAGAGCGAGAAGAGAAGGCAAAGCACGGTCGAGAAACTAGAAGTGATCAAGAAGTGATCCTGAAACGACCTACGTCAGACATAACTCCAACAACCGTGTTCACTTCCCGGACCCCGCCGAGAAGAGACCATCACGGTTACACACGCGGTTGATGTGTTTTAGTTAAAGTCAACTTCGGGTTTTCTACAACCGGACATCAACAAATTCCCATCTGCCTCATAACCGCGGGCACGGCTTTCGAAAGATAATACCCTGCAGGGGTGTCCCAACTTAGCCCACGATAAGCTCTCACGGTCAACGAAGGATATTCCTTCTACCGGGAAGACCCAATCAATCTCGGAATCCCGGACTACAAGACATTTCAACAGCAATAAAACAAGTCCAGCAAAGCCGCCCGATTGTGCCGACAAATCCTGATAGGAGCTGCACATATCTCGGTCTCAGGGCACATCCGGATGAACACTACGTACGGCAACCGAAGATACCCCAAGTTGCCTCAGGGCGGCACCGCAAGTGGCTCTAGTTGGACCAGCAATCGAAGGAGAACTGGCCCGGGGGGGGGGGTTAAAATAAAGATGACCCTTGAGTCTGCAGAACCCAAGGGAAAAAAGGCTAGGTGGCAAATGGTAAAACCAATGTTGGGCCTTGCTGGAAAAGTCTCATTCAAAGCGAACTGTCAAGGGGGTCCAATAAATCACCCAACCGTGTAAGGAACGCAAACTCCGGGAACATAACACCGGTATGACGGAAACTAGGGTGGCAAGAGTGGAACAAAACACCAGGCGTAAGGCCGAGCCTTCCACCCTTTACCAAGTATATAGATGCATTAATTAAATAAGAGGTATTGTGATATCCCAACAAGTAAACATGTTCCAAACAAGGAACAACAAGTCCATGTTCCAACAAGGAACAAACTTCATCTTCACCTGCAACTAACAACGCTATAAGAGGGGCTGAGCAAAGCAGTAACATAGCCAAACAACGGTTTGCTAGGACAAGGATGGTTAGGGGCTGACGTGGCAATATAGGAGGCATGATATAGCAAGTGGTAGGTATCGCAGCATAGGCATAGCAAAAGAGCGAGCAATCTAGCAAGCAAAGATAGAAGTGATTTCGAGGGTATGGTCATCTTGCCTGCAAGGTTCTCAGAGTTGTCGAAAGCTTGGTCCTCGTAAGCGTTCTCAACGGAATCCTCATTCACGTACTCGTCTCCCGGCTCTACCCAAGACAAGAGAACAAGCAAAGGAACCAATATCAACCACGATGCAATGCGCAAGCAATATGATGCAAAACATGGCAATGACATGCGAGAGGTGATATGCAATGCGAATGCATGCTCCGGGAGGACAAGGATGAACAGGGCATAATCTTGGTAAACCAAGCATCCCACTGGATAGGTGAGGTGATTTCGGTTGAAATCGATATAAAGTTCACCGAAATCGGATGCACGGTTTGCAAATGGCAAGCAAAACAAGAATGACACGAATCTGCCATAAACAGCATGATGCTACTTAGCAAGCAACAAATAATTAAGCTACTGCACCCAAACATGGCAACAAAGCATATGACAGTAATCTACTCAATATGCTCGACAAAAGATGAACACTGAGCTACGGCTAATTCACATCATAACGGGTTCAAACAAGCATGGCAAAAGTGCAAACAATAACAAGTTCCCAGACTTAGTGAAATTATCAAAGTAGCAGAAACTAACATCAGGATGACATGTTCAGAGCAACGAAACAACATGCTACAGGTTCAGAACATAGCAAAGAAAGGCATGGCATGAATCTACTCATAGCACTTGACAAAAGTCTCTTACTGACCATAAGCCAAAAAGGATCAGAAAATATGATTACACCCATGTCAAATAAGCAAGTTTCGTTACAGGTTTCAGACTTAGCAGAAAACTGGACATGGCAGAAAACTAATAACGACTAGGCATGTTCGTGAGCTCGATGCACTCACTACAGAGCAATTAATGATAAACTAAGCATACATACATCAAAAATACATGGCATAGGAACTAGAAATGGCAAGAATAATATCATATCATGCAAGGATCAACTACACCAAGCTTGGCAAGATCGAATAACATGTAAGCAATCTGCCAGCAACATTTTGAAGCAAAAGTAGAGCTCGATTGACTCAAGCTATGGCACTCCATAATTGCAAACAAAGGCATGGATGGATTTAGCAAATACCCAGGTTCAAAACTCCTTTACTGATCATGCTCAAATTATGCATAGATCTCTCGGAAACAACATGAACACATGGCATAAAAATAACAGCAGACAGGGACTTAGTGAAATCACCAAGTCTCTGGAATCAGCAACATCAAGTGACCTAGTTTGCATGCTTGTGCTAGTCACCACATAGATCACAAAAATACATGGCAAACTCCTCTGGATAGGTAACATGGCATATTACAAAACTCATGTAGGACTCAACTTCATAGGAGGTATACATCAATCATGGCAAAAATGACAAAAGTGCATGTTCAGATAAGATCCAGCAACTAACAACAACTAGCCCTCTTCTAACAGCATTTCGGGCATCAAGATGACTTCAAATAAAAATGATGCAATGGAACAAAATGATGTACTCTTCGAAGCGAACAATTCAACATATTATACGCACGAATCGGAGCTACGGACGCAAAGTTACGGCATGATGAACATGGCATGATGATATGAAATCTTGAGACTTAGCAAAATCGGGGGGAACGAAAGTCAACCCCTCCGGCGCGGATTCCGAGGCTCGCCGGCGCGGCTCGCCGGAGTGCGACGGGGAAGGCGGCGGCGAGGTGGACCCGGCCGGATCCGGGCGGCGCCGGCCCGGATCTGGGCGCGGGTGGCGCGGGACGGCGAGGGGAGGCGCGGAGGCGGAGGCGACGTGGCGGCGCCGGCGGGCGACGGCGGCCGGCGCGGAGCGGCGGAGGACGGCGGGGTAGGCGACGCGGGAGGGCGCGGGCGGCGGCCGGGAGGGCGGCGGCGCGCGTGGGAGCAGGCGGAGGCGGGCGGCGCGGGCCGGGAGGGCCGGCCCCGAGCCCGGGCGGGCCGGTGGCGGCTGGCGGCGGGGAGGCCACGTGGCACGCGTCCACTGGCCAGGGCGCGCCGGCGGCGGGACAGGTGGCGGCGGGGCACTGTGCGGGCGCGGATTTCGAGGAAGGATTAGGGTTTCGGGGTGCCTCTCTTAGATTTGGACGGGGGAGGCATTTTTATAGATAGGAGGAGCTAGGAGGCTCCAAACGGAGTGCGGTTTTCGCCCACGCGATCGTGATCGAACGGCGGAGGACATGGGTGTGACTTAGATGGGTTATTGGGCTGTTTTGAAGGGGTGTTGGGCTGCAACACACACGAGGCCTTCATGGTTACCCGGTTAACCGTTGGAGTACCAAACGAACTCCGATTGACCCAAAACTTGACAGGCGGTCTACCGGTGCTATACCAAGGCCACATGTCAAACCTCGGTCCATTCCAAGAATGTTTAATACCCGCTCACGAAGAAATGTAAAAGGGGACGCCGGGAGACATAGGAGCGCCGGATTGCAAAACGGACAACGGGAAAGATGCTCGGATTTATGAGACGAACACGTATGCGAATGCGATGCACATGATGACATGATATGAAATGCATGACATGACCAAAAGCAAAACGGAGAGAACCCAACCACGGAGAGAATATCATAGCACATAGCCGGAAATGGCAAGAGTTGGATTACAAATATGGCAAGTTACATCTGGGGCGTTACATACTGCGGCTCCACCATCACCACGCCGTCGTGCTGCTGCTGCTGGAGTCTTCTTCCCCAACCTCTCCTTTGCCTTGCTGGATCAAGAAGAAGGAGACGTTACGCTGACCGTACGTGTGTTGAACGCGGAGGTGCCGTGCTTTCGGTGCTAGGATCTCCGGTGATTTGGATCGCGGTGTGTACGACTACTTCATCCCCGTTCGTTGAACGCTTCCGCTCGCGATCTACAAAGTGGTATGTAGATGCAATCTCTCTCTCCCATGACTCGTTGCTAGATGAACTCATAGATGGATCTTGGTGAAACCGTAGGAAAAATTTTAAATTTTCTGCAACGTTCGCCAACAGTGGTATCAGAGCTAGGTCTATGCGTAGTTCTCTATTGCACGAGTAGAACACAATTTGTTGTGGGCATAGATGTTGTCAACTTTCTTGCCACTACTAGTCTTATCTTGCTTCAGCGGTATTGTGGGATGAAGCGGCCCGGACCAACCTTACACGTACGCTTACGTGAGACCGGTTCCACCGACTAACATGCACTAGTTGCATAAGGTGGCTGGCGGGTGTCTGTCTCTCCCACTCTAGTTGGAGCGGATTCAATGAAAAGGGTCCTTATGAAGGGTAAATAGAAGTTGACAAATCACGTTGTGGTTTTCACGTAGGTAAGAAAACGTTCTTGCTAGAACCCTAATTCACCCACGTAAAAAACTTGCAACAACAATTAGAGGACGTCTAACTTGTTTTTGCAGCAAGTGCTTTGTGATATGATATGGCCAAAGTTGTGATGAATGATGAATGATCTATATGTGATGTATGAGATGTTCATGCTATTGTAATAGGAATCACGACTTGCATGTCGATGAGTATGACAACCGGCAGGAGCCATAGGAGTTGTCTTTATTTTTTGTATGACCTGCGTGTCATTGAGAAACGCCATGTAAATTACTTTACTTTATTGCTAAACGCGTTAGCCATAGTATTAGAAGTAATAGTTGGCGAGCAACTTCATGGAGACACAATGATGGAGATCAAGATGATGGAGATCATGGTGTCAAGCCGGTGACAAGATGATCATGGAGCCCCAAGATGGAGATCAAAGGAGCTATGTGATATTGGCCATATCATGTCACGTTTATTATTTGATTGCATGTGATGTTTATCATGTTTTGCATCTTGTTTACTTAGAGCGACAGTAGTAAATAAGATGATCCCTCATAATAATTTCAAGAAAGTGTTCCCCCTAACTGTGCACCGTTGCGACAGTTCGTTGTTTGGAAGCACCACGTGATGATCGGGTGTGATAGATTCTAACGTTCACATACAACGGGTGTAAGACAGATTTACACACGCAAAACACTTAGGTTGACTTGACGAGCCTAGCATGTACAGACATGGCCTCGGAACACAGAAGACCGAAAGGTCGAGCATGAGTCGTATAGAAGATACGATCAACATGAAGATGTTCACCGATGTTGACTAGTCCGTCTCACGTGATGATCGGACACGGCCTAGTTGACTCGGATCATGTAATACTTAGATGACTAGAAGAGGGATGTCTATCTAAGTGGGAGTTCATTAAATAATTTGATTAAATGAACTTTATTATCATGAACTTAGTCTAAATTTTTTACAATATGTCTTGTAGATCAAATGGCCAACGTAGTCCTCAACTTCAACGCGTTCCTAGAGAAAACCAAGCTGAAAGACGATGGTAGCAACTATACGGACTGGGTCCGGAACCTGAGGATCATCCTCATTGCTGCCAAGAAAGATTATGTCCTACGAGCACCGCTGGGTGACGCACCTATTCTCCCTGCAGAACAAGACGTTATGAACGCTTGGCAGTCACGCTGCGATGATTACTCCCTCGTTTAGTGAGGCATGCTTTACAGCTTAGAGCCGGGACTCCAAAAGCGTTTTGAGAGACATGGAGCATATGAGATGTTCGAAGAGCTGAAAATGGTTTTCCAAGCTCATGCCCGGGTCGAGAGATATGAAGTCTCCGACAAATTCTTTAGCTGTAAGATGGAGGAAAATGGCTCTGTCAGTGAACACATACTCAAGATGTCTGGGTTGCACAACCGCTTGACTCAACTGGAAGTTAACCTCCCGGATGAAGCGGTCATTGACAGAATCCTCCAGTCGCTTCCACCTAGCTAAAAGAGCTTTGTGATGAACTACAATATGCAGGGGATGGTAAAGACCATTCCTGAGGTATATGCTATGCTGAAATCAGCAGAGGTAGAAATCAAGAAGGAGCATCAAGTGTTGATGGTGAATAAAACCACAAAGTTCAAGAAGGGCAAGGGTAAAAAGAACTTCAAGAAGGAAGGCAAGGAAGTTGCCGCGCCCGGTAAGCAAGTTGCCGGGAAGAAGCCAAGGAATGGACCCAAGCCCGAGACTGAGTGTTTTTATTGCAAGGGAAGTGGTCACTGGAAGCGGAACTGCCCCAAATACTTAGCGGACAAGAAGGCCGGCAAAACAAAAGGTATATGTGATATACATGTAATTGATGTGTACCTTACCAGTACTCGTAGTAGCTCTTGGGTATTTGATACCGGTGCAGTTGCTCACATTTGTAACTCAAAGCAGGAGCTGCGGAATAAACGGAGACTGGCGAAGGACGAGGTGACAATGCGCGTCGGGAATGGTTCCAAGGTCGATGTGATCGCCGTCGGCACACTATCTCTACATTTACCTACGGGATTAGTTTTAAACCTCAATAATTGTTATTTAGTGCCAAGTTTGAGCATGAACATTGTGTCTGGATCTCGTTTAATTCGAGACGGCTACTCATTTAAATCCGAGAATAATGGTTGTTCTATTTATATGAGAGATATGTTTTATGGTCATGCTCCGATGGTTAATGGTTTATTCTTAATGAATCTCGTACGTGATGATACACATATTCATAGTGTGAATACCAAAAGAGTTAAAGTTGATAACAATAGTCCCACATATTTGTGGCACTGCCGCCTTGGTCACATAGGTGTCAAACGCATGAAGAAGCTCCATGCAAATGGACTTTTAGAGTCTCTTGATTATGAATCATTTGACACGTGCGAACCATGCCTCATGGGTAAAATGACCAAGACTCCGTTCTCAGGAACAATGGAGCGAGCAACCAACTTATTGGAAATCATACATACCGATGTGTGCGGTCCAATGAGTGTTGAGGCTCGCGGTGGCTATCGTTATGTTCTCACCCTCACTGATGACTTGAGTAGATATGGGTATGTCTACTTAATGAAACACAAGTCTGAGACCTTTGAAAAGTTCAAGGAATTTCAGAGTGAGGTTGAAAATCAACGTGATAGAAAGATCAAGTTTCTACGATCAGATCGTGGAGGAGAATATTTGAGTCACGAATTTGGCACGCACTTAAGAAAATGTGGAATAGTTTCACAACTCACGCCGCCTGGAACACCTCAGCGTAATGGTGTGTCCGAACGTCGTAATCGCACTCTATTAGATATGGTGCGATCTATGATGTCTCTTACCGACTTACCGCTATCTTTTTGGGGCTATGCTTTAGAGACTGCCGCATTCACTTTAAATAGGGCTCCGTCAAAATCCGTTGATATGACACCGTATGAATTATGGTTTGGAAAGAAACCTAAGCTGTTGTTTCTAAAAGTTTGGGGATGCGATGCTTATGTCAAGAAACTTCAACCTGAAAAGCTCGAACCCAAGTCGGAAAAATGCGTCTTCATAGGATATCCTAAAAAAACTATTGGGTATACCTTCTACCTCAGATCCGAAGGCAAGATCTTTGTTGCCAAGAATGGATCCTTTCTAGAGAAAGAGTTTCTCTCGAAAGAAGTAAGTGGGAGGAAAGTAGAACTTGATGAAGTGTTACCTCTTGAACCGGAAAATGGCGAAACTCAAGAAAACGTTTCTGAGGTGCCTGCACCGACTAGAGAGGAAATTAATGATGATGATCAAGATACTTCTAATCAAGCTCCTACTGAAATTCGAAGGTCCACAAGGACACGTTCCGCACCAGAGTGGTACGGCAACCCTGTCTTGGAAATCATGTTGTTAGACAACGGTGAACCTTTGAACTATGAGGAAGCAATGGCGGGCCAGGATTCTGACAAATGGCTAGAAGCCATGAAATCTGAGATAGGATCCATGTATGAAAACGAAGTATGGACTTTGACTGACTTGCCCGTTGAGCGGCGAGCCATAGAAAATAAATGGATCTTTAAGAAGAAGACAGACGCGGATGGTAATGTGACCATCTATAAAGCTCGGCTTGTCGCTAAGGGTTATCGACAAGTTCAAGGAATTGACTACGATGAGACTTTCTCACCGGTAGCGAAGCTGAAGTCCGTCCGAATCATGTTAGCAATTGCCGCACTCTATGATTATGAAATATGGCAAATGGACGTCAAAACGGCATTCCTTAATGGTTTCCTTAAGGAAGAATTGTATATGATGCAGCCGGAAGGTTTTGTCGATCCTAAGAATGCTGACAAGGTGTGCAAGCTCCAACGCTCGATTTATGGGCTGGTGCAAGCATCTCGGAGTTGGAACATTCGCTTTGATGAGATGATCAAAGCGTTTGGGTTTACGCAGACTTATGGAGAAGCCTGTGTTTACAAGAAAGTGAGTGGGAGCGCTGTAGCATTTCTCATATTATATGTAGATGACATACTTTTGATGGGAAATGATATAGAACTCTTGGACAGCATTAAGGCCTACTTGAATAAAAGTTTTTCAATGAAGGACCTTGGAGAAGCTGCTTATATATTAGGCATCAAGATCTATAGAGATAGATCGAGACGCCTCATAGGTCTTTCACAAAGCACATACCTTGATAAGATATTGAAGAAATTCAATATGGATCAATCTAAGAAAGGGTTCTTACCTGTGTTACAAGGTGTGAAATTGAGCTCAGCTCAATGTCCGACCACGGCAGAAGATATAGAAGAGATGAGTGTCATCCCCTATGCCTCAGCCATAGGTTCTATTATGTATGCCATGCTGTGTACCAGACCTGATGTAAACCTTGCCGTAAGTTTGGTGGGTAGGTACCAAAGTAATCCCGGCAAGGAACACTGGACAGCGGTCAAGAATATCCTGAAGTACCTGAAAAGGACTAAGGAAATGTTTCTCGTTTATGGAGGTGACGAAGAGCTCGTCGTAAAGGGTTACGTCGACGCTAGCTTCGACACAGATCTGGATGACTCTAAGTCACAAACCGGATACGTGTATATTTTGAATGGTGGGGCAGTAAACTGGTGCAGTTGCAAGCAAAGCGGAGTACATGGCAGCCTCGGAGGCAGCACATGAAGCAATTTGGGTGAAGGAGTTCATCACCGACCTCGGAGTCATACCCAATGCGTCGGGGCCAATCAAGCTCTTCTGTGACAACACTGGAGCTATTGCACTTGCAAAGGAGCCCAGGTTTCACAAGAAGACCAGGCACATCAAGCGTCGCTTCAACTCCATTCGTGAAAATGTTCAAGATGGAGACATAGAAATTTGTAAAGTGCACACGGATCTGAATGTCGTAGATCCGTTGACTAAACCTCTCCCTAAGGCAAAACATGATCAGCACCAGAACTCCATGGGTGTTCGATTCATCACAATGTAACTAGATTATTGACTCTAGTGCAAGTGGGAGACTGTTGGAAATATGCCCTAGAGGCAATAATAAAAGCATTATTATTATATTTCCTTGTTCATGATAATTGTCTTTATTCGTGCTATAATTGTGTTATCCGGAAATCGTAATACATGTGTGAATAACAGACAACAATATGTCCCTAGTGAGCCTCTAGTTGACTAGCTCGTTGATGGACAGATAGTCATGGTTTCCTGACTATGGACATTGGATGTCATTGATAACGAGATCACATCATTAGGAGAATGATGTGATGGACAAGACCCAATCCTAAACATAGCATAAGATCGCATAGTTCGTTTGCTAGAGTTTTCCAATGTCAAGTATCCTTTCCTTAGACCATGAGATCGTGTAACTCCCGGATACCGTAGGAGTGCTTTGGGTGTGCCAAACGTCACAACGTAACTGGGTGACTATAAAGGTATACTACGGGTATCTCTGAAAGTGTCTGTTGGGTTGACATGGATCGAGACTGGGATTTGTCACTCCGCTTGACGGAGAGGTATCACCGGGCCCTCTCGGTAATGCATCATCATAATGAGCTCAATGTGATCAAAGTGTTTGATCACAGGATCATGCATTACGGTACGAGAAAAGTGACTTGCCGGTAACGAGATTGAACGAGGTATTGGGATACCGACGATCGAATCTCGGGCAAGTAAAATACCGATTGACAAAGGGAATCGTGTACGGGATTAATTGAATCCTCGACATCGTGGTTCATCCGATAAGATCATCGTGGAGCATGTGGGAGCCAATATGGGTATCCAGATCCCGCTGTTGGTTATTGCCCGAGAGCTGTCTCGGTCATGTCTGCATGTCTCCCGAACCCGTAGGGTCTACACACTTAAGGTTCGGTAACGCTAGGGTTGTGAAGATATGTATATGCAGTAACCCGAATGTTGTTCGGAGTCCCGGATGAGATCCCGGACGTCACGAGGAGTTTCAAAATGGTCCGGAGGTAAAGAATTATATATAGAAAGTGTTGTTTTGGCCATCGGGACAAGATTCGGGGTTATCGGTATTGTACCGGGACCACCGGAGGGTCCCGGGGGGTCCACCGGGTGGGGCCACCTGCCTCGGAGGGGCCCCATGGGCTGTATGAGGAAGGGAACCAGCCCAAAGTGGGCTGGTGCGCCTCCCCCCAAGGGCCCATGCGCCTAGGGTTGGGGGGGGGGGGAAACCCTAAAGGGGGCGCCCCCCTTGCTTGGGGGGCAAGTCCCCCTCCCTGGCCGCCGCCTCCCCTAGGAGATTCCATCTCCTAGGGCCGGCGCCCCCCCCCCTAGGGGATATATAAAGAGGGGAGGGGAGGGGGGGCTGCGCACCTTTTGCCCTGGCGCCTCCCTCTCCCTCTCCAACACCTCCTCCTCCTCCGTAGAGCTCGGCGAAGCCCTGTCGGAGTACTGCGGCTCCACCATCACCACGCCGTCGTGCTGCTGCTGGAGTCTTCTTCCCCAACCTCTCCTTTGCCTTGCTGGATCAAGAAGAAGGAGACGTTACGCTGACCATACGTGTGTTGAACGCGGAGGTGCCGTGCTTTTGGTGCTAGGATCTCCGGTGATTTGGATCACGGTGTGTACGACTACTTCATCCCCGTTCGTTGAACGCTTCCACTCGCGATCTACAAAGTGGTATGTAGATGCAATCTCTCTCTCCCATGACTCGTTGCTAGATGAACTCATAGATGGATCTTGGTGAAACCGTAGGAAAAATTTTAAATTTTCTGCAACGTTCCCCAACACAAAGCATTAGCACATAGTGAATACATGAACTCCTCAAACTATGGTCATCACCAGGAGTGGTCTCGATTATTTTCACTTCGGGGTTGCCGGATCATAACACATAGTAGGTGACTATAGACTTGCAAGATAGGATCAAGAACTCACATATATTCATGAAAACATAATAGGTTCAGATCTGAAATCATGGCACTCGGGCCCTAGTGACAAGCATTAAGCATAGCAAAGTCATAGCAACATCAATCTCAGAACATAGTGGATACTGGGGATCAAACCCTAACAAAACTAACTCGATTACATGATAGATCTCATCCAACCCATCACCGTCCAACAAGCCTATGATGGAATTACTCACGTACGGCGGTGAGCATCATGAAATTGGTGATGGAGGATGGTTGATGATGACGAGTGACGAATCCCCCTCTCCGGAGCCCCGAACGGACTCCAGATCAGCCCTCCCGAGAGGTTTTAGGGCTTGGTTGCGGTTCCGTATCGTAAAACGCGATGATTTCTTCTCCTTGATTTTTTTCTCCCCGAAAGCAAATATATAGAGTTGGAGTTGGCGTCGGAGGAGCTCCAAGGGGCCCACGAGGTAGGGGGCGCGCCCTAGGGGGGAGTGCGCGCCCCCCACCCTCGTGGACAGGGTGTGGGCCGATACATCTCCAACTTATCTATAATTATCTACTATTTTGGACCATATTGGGCTTTATTATCCACTTTTATATTATTTTTGGAACTAACCTATTAACCGGAGGGCCAGCCCAGAATTGTTGTTTTTTTGCCTATTTCAGAGTTTCGAAGAAACGGAATATCAAATGGAGTCCAAACGGAATGAAACCTTCGGGAACGTGATTTTCTCACTGAATATGATCTAGGAGACTTGGACCCTACGTCAAGAAAGAACCGAGGAGGGCACGAGGTAGGGGGGCGCGCCCCGCACCCTCGTGGGCCCCCTGTTGCTCCACCGACGTACTTCTTCCTCCTATATATACCTACATACCCCCAAACGATCAGGTACGGAGCCAAAAACCTAATTCCACCGTCGCAACCTTCTGTACCCACGAGATCCCATCTTGGGGCCTGTTCCGGAGCTCTGCCGAAGGGGGCATCCATCACGGAGGGCTTCTACATCATCATAGCCTCTCCGATGAAGTGTGAGTAGTTTACCTCAGACCTTCGGGTCCATAGTTAGTAGCTAGATGGCTTCTTCTCTCCTTTTGGATCTCAATACAATGTTCTCCCCCTCTCTTGTGGAGATCTATTCGATGTAATCTTCTTTTTGCGGTGTGTTTGTTGAGACCGATGAATTGTGGGTTTATGATCAAGATTATCTATGAACAATATTTGAATCTTCTGAATTCTTTTATGTATGATTGGTTATCTTTGCAAGTCTCTTCGAATTATCAGTTTCGTTTGGCCTACTAGATTGGTTGTTCTTGCAATGGGAGAAGTGCTTAGCTTTGGGTTCAATCTTGCGGTGTCCTTTCCCAGTGACAGCAGGGGCAGCAAGGCACGTATTGTATTGTTGCCATCTAGGATAACAAGATAGGGTTTTTATCATACTGCATGAATTTATCCCTCTACATCATGTCATCTTGCTTAAGGCGTTACTCTGTTTTCTTGAACTTAATACTCTAGATGCATGCTGGATAGCGGTCGATGAGTGGAGTAATAGTAGTAGATGCAGGCAGGAGTCGGTCTACTTGTCTCGGACGTGATGCCTATATACATGATCATACCTAGATACTCTCATAACTATGCTCAATTCTGGCAATTGCTCAACATTAATTCGTTCACCCACCGTAACATACTCATGCTCTTGAGAGAAGCCACTAGTGAAATCTATGGCCCCCGGGTCTATCTTCATCATATCAATCTTCCTACACTTTATTATTGCTTTGATTTTTTACTTTTCTTTTATTTTTACTTTGCTTATTTATCACAAAAATACCAAAAATATTATCTATCATATCTATCAGATTTCACTCTCGTAAGTGACCGTGAAGGGATTGACAACCCCTAATCGCGTTGGTTGCGAGGAGTTATTTGTTTTGTGCAGGTACGAGGGACTTGCGTGTAGCCTCCTACTGGATTGATACCTTGGTTCTCAAAAACTGAGGGAAATACTTACGCTACTTTGCTGCATCATCCTTTCCTCTTCAAGGAAATCCAACGCAGTGCTCAAGAGGTAGCAAGAAGAATTTCTGGCGCCGTTGCCGGGGAGTCTACACAAAAGTCAACATACCATGTGAAGGAAATATGCCCTAGAGGCAATAATAAAGTTATTATTCATTTCCTTATATCATGATAAATGTTTATTATTCATGCTAGAATTGTATTAACCGGAAACATAATACATGTGTGATTACATAGACAAACAAAGTGTCACTAGTATGCCTCTACTAGTCTAGCTCGTTGATCAAAGATGGTTATGTTTCCTAGCCATTGACCTCGGTTGTCATTTGATTAATGGGATCACATAATCAGGAGAATGATGTGATTGACATGACCCATTCCGTTAGCTTAGCACACGATCGTTAGTATGTTGCTATTGCTTTCTTCATGACTTATACATGTTCCTATGACTATGAGATTATGCAACTCCCGTTTACTGGAGGAACACTGTGTGTGCTACCAAACGTCACAACGTAACTGGGTGATTATAAAGGTGCTCTACAGGTGTCTCCGAAGGTACTTATTGGGTTGGCATATTTCGAGATTAGGATTTGTCACTCCGATTGTCGGAGAGGTATCTCTAGGCCCTCTCGGTAATGCACATCACTTAAGCCTTGCAAGCATTGCAACTAATGAGTTATTTGCGGGATGATGTATACAGAACGAGTAAAGAGACTTGTCGGTAACGAGATTGAACTAGGTATTGAGATACCGACGATCCAATCTCAGGCAAGTAACATACCGATCACAAAGGGAACAACGTATATTGTTATGCGGTCAGACCGATAAAGTTCTTCGTAGAATATGTGGGAGCCAATATGAGCATCCAGGTTCCGCTATTGGTTATTGACCTGAGACATGTCTCGGTCATGTCTACATAGTTCTCGAACCCGTAGGGTCCGCACGTTTAACGTTTTGATGACAGTTGTGTTATGAGTTTATATGTTTTGATGTACCGAAGGTTGTTCGGAGTCCCGGATGTGATCACGGACATGACGAGGAGTCTCGAAATGGTCGAGACATGAAGATTGATATATTGGAAGGCAGGTTTTATGCGTTGATGTTATATGCACGAGTAGAACACAAGTGAGTTGTGGGCGATATAAGTCATACTGCTTACCAGCATGTCATACTTTGGTTCGGCGGTATTGTTGGATGAAGCGGCCCGGACCGACATTACATGTACGCTTACGCGACTGGTTCTACCGACGTGCTTTGCACATAGGTGGCTGGCGGGTGTCAGTTTCTCCAACTTTAGTTGAACCGAGTGTGGCTACGCCCGGTCCTTGCGAAGGTTAAAACAACACCAACTTGACAAACTATCGTTGTGGTTTTGATGCATAGGTAAGAACGGTTCTTGCTAAAGCCCGCAGCAGCCACGTAAAATTTGCAACAACAAAGTAGAGGACGTCTAACTTGTTTTTGCAGGGCATGTTGTGATGTGATATGGTCACGACATGATGCTAAATTTTATTGCATGAGATTATTATGTTTTGTAACCAAGTTATCGGCAACTGGCAGCAGCCATATGGTTGTCGCTTTATTGTATGCAATGCAATCGCCCTGTAATGCTTTACTTTATCACTAAGCGGTAGCGATAGTCGTAGAAGCATAAGATTGGCGAGACGGCAACGATGCTACAATGGAGATCAAGGTGTCGCGCCGGTGACGATGGTGATCATGACGGTGCTTCGGAGATGGAGATCACAAGCACAAGATGATGATGGCCATATCATATCACTTATATTGATTGCATGTGATGTTTATCTTTTATGCATCTTATCTCGGTTTGATTGACGATGGCATTATAAGATGATCTCTCACTAAATTTCAAGATAAAAGTGTTCTCCCTGAGTATGCACCGTTGCCAAAGTTCATCGTGCCCAGACACCACGTGATGATCGGGTGTGATAAGCTCTACGTCCATCTACAACGGGTGCAAGCCAGTTTTGCACATGCAGAATACTCAGGTTAAACTTGACGAGCCTAGCATATGCAGATATGGCCTCGGAACACTGAGACCGAAAGGTCGAGTGAGAATCATATAGTAGATATGATCAACATATAGTGATGTTCACCATTGAAAACTACTCCATTTCATGTGATGATCGGTTATGGTTTAGTTGATTTTGATCACGTGATCACTTAGAAGATTAGAGGGATGTCTTTCTAAGTGGGAGTTCTTAAGTAATATGATTAATTGAACTTAAATTTATCATGACCTTAGTACCTGATAGTATCTTCCTTGTCTATGTTGATTGTAGATAGATGGCCCGTGTTGTTGTTCCGTTGAATTTTAATGCGTTCCTTGAGAAAGCAAAGTTGAAAGATGATGGTAGCAATTACACGGACTGGGTCCGTAACTTGAGGATTATCCTCATTGCTGCACAGAAGAGTTACGTCCAGGAAGCACTGCTAGGTGTACCACCCGCGCCAGCAACTGCAGACATTGTGAATGCCTGGCAGGCACGTGTTGATGACTACTCGATAGTTCAGTGTGCCATGCTTTACGGCTTAGAACCGGGACTTCAACGACGTTTTGAACGTCATGGAGCATATGAGATGTTCCAGGAGTTGAAGTTAATATTTCAAAAGAATGCCCGGATTGAGAGATATGAAGTCTCCAATAAGTTCTACAGCTGCAAGATGGAGGAGAATAGTTCTGTCAGTGAGCATATACTCAAGATGTCTGGGTACTGCAATCACTTGATTCAACTGGGAGTTAATCTTCCGGATGATAGCGTCATTGACAGAATTATCCAATCACTACCACCCAGCTACAAGAGCTTCATGATGAACTATAACATGCAAGGGATGGATAAGACGATTCCCGAGCTCTTCGCAATGCTAAAGGCTGCGGAGGTAGAAATCAAAAAGGAGCATCAAGTGTTGATGGTTAATAAGACCACTAGTTTCAAGAAAAAGGGCAAAGGGAAGAAGACGGGGAACTTCAAGAAGAACAGCAAGCAAGTTGCTGCTCAAGAGAAGAAACCCAAGTCTGGACCTAAGCCTGAAACTGAGTGCTTCTACTGCAAGCAGACTGGTCACTGGAAGCGGAACTGCCCCAAGTATTTGGCGGATAAGAAGGATGGCAAGGTGAACAAAGGTATATGTGATATACATGTTATTGATGTGTACCTTACCAGAGCTCGCAGTAGCACCTGGGTATTTGATACTGGTTCTGTTGCTAATATTGTAACTCGAAACAGGGACTACGGATTAAGCGAACACTGGCCAAGGACGAGGTGACGATGCGCGTGGGAAATGGTTCCAAAGTCGATGTGATCGCAGTCGGCACGCTACCTCTACGTCTACCTTCGGGATTAGTTTTAGACCTAAATAATTGTTATTTGGTGCCAGTGTTGAGCATGAACATTATATCTGATCTTGTTTGATGCGAGACGGTTATTCATTTAAATCAGAGAATAATGGTTGTCCTATTTATATGAGTAGTATCTTTTATGGTCATGCACCCTTGAAGAGTGGTCTATTTTTGATGAATCTCGATAGTAGTGATACACATATTCATAATGTTGAAGCCAAAAGATGCAGAGTTGATAATGATAGTGCAACTTATTTGTGGCATTGCCGTTTAGGTCATATCGGTGTAAAGCGCATGAAAAAACTCCATACTGATGGACTTTTGGAACCACTTGATTATGAATCACTTGGTACTTGCAAACCGTGCCTTATGGGCAAGATGACTAAAACGCCGTTCTCCGGTACTATGGAGAGAGCAATAGATTTGTTGGAAATCATACATACAGATGTATGTGGTCCAATGAATATTGAGGCTCGTGGCGGATATCGTTATTTTCTCACCTTCACAGATGATTTAAGCAGATATGGGTATATCTACTTAATGAAACATAAGTCTGAAACATTTGAAAAGTTCAAAGAATTTCAGAGTGAAGTTGAAAATCATCGTAACAAGAAAATAAAGTTTCTACGATCTGATCGTGGAGGAGAATAGTTGAGTTACGAGTTTGGTCTACATTTGAAACAATGCGGAATAGTTTCGCAACTCACGCCACCCGGAACACCACAGCGTAATGGTGTGTCTGAACGTCGTAATCATACTTTACTGGATATATTGCGATCTATGATGTCTCTGACTGATTTACCGCTATCGTTTTGGGGTTATGCTTTAGAGACGGCCGCATTCAAGTTAAATAGGGCACCATCAAAATCCGTTGAGACAACGCCTTATGAACTGTGGTTTGGCAAGAAACCAAAGTTGTCGTGTCTTAAATTTTGGGGCTGCGATGCTTATGTGAAAAAGCTTCAACCTGATAAGCTCGAACCCAAATCGGAGAAATGTGTCTTCATAGGATACTCAAAGGAAACTGTTGGGTACACCTTCTATCACAGATTCGAAGGCAAGACATTCGTTGCTAAGAATGGATCCTTTCTAGAGAAGGAGTTTCTCTCGAAAGAAGTGAGTGAGAGGAAAGTAGAACTTGATGAGGTAACTGTACCTGCTCCCTTATTGGAAAGTAGTTCATCACAGAAACCGGTTCCTGTGACGTCTATACCAACTAGTGAGGAAGTTAATGATGATGATCATGAAACTTCAGATCAAGTTATTACTGAACCTCGTAGATCAACCAGAGTAAGATCCGCACCAGAGTGGTACGGTAATCCTATTCTGGAAGTCATGTTACTAGACCATGATGAACCTACGAACTATGAAGAAGCGATGGTGAGCCTAGATTCCACAAAATGGCTTGAGGCCATGAAATCTGAGATGGGATCCATGTATGAGAACAAAGTGTGGACTTTGGTTGACTTGCCCGATGATCGGCAAGCAATTGAGAATAAATGGATCTTCAAGAAGAAGACTGACGCTGACGGTAATGTTACTGTCTATAAAGCTCGACTTGTTGTGAAAGGTTTTTGACAAGTTCAAGGGATTGACTATGATGAGACCTTCTCACCCGTAGCGATGCTTAAGTCCATCCGAATCATGTTAGCAATTGCCGCATTTTATGATTATGAAATATGGCAGATGGATGTCAAAACTGCATTCCTGAATGGATTTCTGGAAGAAGAGTTGTATATGATGCAACCGGAAGGTTTTGTCGATCCAAAGGGAGCTAACAAAGTGTGCAAGCTCCAGCGATCCATTTATAGACTAGTGCAAGCCTCTCGGAGTTGGAATAAACACTTTGATAGTGTGATCAAAGCATTTGGTTTTATACAGACTTTTGGAGAAGCCTGTATTTACAAGAAAGTGAGTGCGAGCTCTGTAGCATTTCTAATATTATATTTGGATGACATATTACTGATTGGAAATGATATAGAATTTCTGGATAGCATAAAGGGATACTTGAATAAGAGTTTTTTCAATGAAAGACCTCGGTGAAGCTGCTTATGTATTGGGCATTAAGATCTATAGAGATATATCAAGACGCTTAATTGGACTTTCACAAAGCACATACCTTGACAAAGTTTTGAAGAAGTTCAAAATGGATCAAGCAAAGAAAGGGTTCTTGCCTGTGTTACAAGGTGTGAAGTTGAGTAAGACTCAATGCCCGACCACTACAGAAGATAGAGAGAAAATGAAAGATGTTCCCTATGCTTCAGCCATAGGCTCTATCATGTATGCAATGCTGTGTACCAGACCTGATGTGTGCCTTGCTATAAGTCTAGCAGGGAGGTACCAAAGTAATCCAGGAGTGGATCACTGGACAACGGTCAAGAACATCCTGAAATACCTGAAAAGGACTAAGGATATGTTTCTCGT
Organism: Aegilops umbellulata; assembly: GCA_032464435.1. Lineage (NCBI taxonomy): Eukaryota > Viridiplantae > Streptophyta > Magnoliopsida > Poales > Poaceae > Aegilops > Aegilops umbellulata. The sequence goes on from CP136054.1 coordinate 22,624,766, forward strand.
TTATGGAGCTGACAAAGAGCTCATCGTAAATGGTTATGTTGATGCAAGCTTTGACACTGATCCGGACGATTCTAAATCGCAAACTGGATACGTGTTTACATTTAATGGTGGATCTGTCAGTTGGTGCAGTTCTAAACATAACGTCGTGGCGGGATCTATGTGTGAAGCGGAGTACATAGCTGCTTCGGAAGCAGCAAATGAAGGAGTCTGGATGCAGGAGTTCATATCCGATCTAGGTGTCATACCTAGTGCATCGGGTCCAATGAAAATCTTTTGTGACAATACTGGAGCAATTGCCTTGGCGAAGGAATCCAGATTTCACAAGAGAACCAAGCACATCAAAAGACGCTTCAATTCCATCCGGGATTTAGTCCATGTGGGAGACATAGAAATTTGCAAGATACATACGGATCTGAATGTTGCAGCCCCGTTGACTAAGCCTCTTCCACGAGCAAAACATGATCAACACCAAGGCTCCACAGTGTAATCTAGATTATTGACTCTAGTGCAAGTGGGAGACTGAAGGAAATATTCCCTAGAGGCAATAATAAAGTTATTATTTATTTCCTTATATCATGATAAATGGTTATTATTCATGCTAGAACTGTATTAACCGGAAACATAATACATGTGTGAATACATAGACAAACAAAGTGTCACTAGTATGCCTCTACTAGACTAGCTCGTTGATCAAAGATGGTCATGTCTCCTAGCCATTGACATGGGTTGTCATTTGATTAACGGATCACATTATTAGGCGAGTGATGTGATTGACATGACCCATTCCGTTAGCTTAGCACATGATCGTTTAGTATGTTGCTATTGCTTTCTTCATGACTTATACATGTTCCTATGACTATGAGATTATGCAACTCCCGTTTACCAGAGGAACACTTTGTGTGCTACCAAACGTCACAAGTAACTAGGTGATTATAAAGGTGCTCTACAGGTGTCTCCGAAGGTACTTGCTGGGTTGGCGTATTTCGAGATTAGGATTTGTCACTCCGATTGTCGGAGAGGTATCTCTGGGCCCTCTCGGTAATGCACATCACTTAAGCCTTGCAAGCATTGCAACTAATGATTTAGTTGCGGGATGATGTATTACGGAACGAGTAAAGAGACTTGCCGGTAACGAGATTGAACTAGGTATTGAGATACCGACGATCGAATCTCGGGCAAGTAACATACCGATGACAAAGGGAACAACGTATATTGTTATGCGGTCAGACCGATAAAGATCTTCGTAGAATATGTGGGAGCCAATATGAGCATCCAGGTTCCGCTATTGGTTATTGACCTGAGACATGTCTCTCATGTCTACATAGTTCTCGAACCCGTAGGGTCCGCACGCTTAACATTTTGATGACAGTTATGTTATGAGTTTATATGTTTTGATGTTCCGAAGGTTGTTTGGAGTCCCCGATGTGATCACGGACATGACGAGGAGTCTCGAAATGGTCGAGACATGAAGATTGATATATTGGAAGCCTATGTTTTGATATCGAAAGTGTTCCAGGTGAAATCAGGATTTTACCGGAGTATCGGGGGGGTTACTGGAACCCCCCGGTGACTCAATGGGCCTTAGTGGGCCTTGGTGGAAGAGAGAGGAGGTGGCCAGGGCAAGGGCCGCGCCCCCTCCCCCTAGTCCGAATAGGACAAGGAGAGGGGGGCGGCGCCCCCCCTTCCTTCTTCTCGTCCACCTCTTTCCCCTCTCTCTCCTAGTCCAACAAGGAAAGGGGGGAGTCCTCCTCCTGGTAGGAGTAGGACTCCTCCTGGCACGCCCCTCTCTAGGCCGGCCGCACCCCCCTTGCTCCTTTATATACGGGGGCTGGGGGCACCCCATAGACACAACAATTGATCGTTTGATCTTTTAGCCGTGTGCGGTGCCCCCCTCCACCATAGTCCACCTCGATAATACTGTAGCGGTGCTTAGGCGAAGCCCTGCGTCGGTAGAACATCAACATCATCACCACGCCGTCGTGCTGACGAAACTCTCCCTCAACACTCGACTGGATCGGAGTTTGAGGGACGTCATTGGGCTGAATGTGTGCTGAACTCGGAGGTGTCGTGCGTTCGGTACTTGATCAGTCGGATCGTGAAGACGTACGACTACATCAACCGCGTTATGCTAACGCTTCCACTTTTGGTCTACGAGGGTACATAGACAACACTCTCCCCTCTCGTTGCTATGCATCACCATGATCTTGTGTGTGCGTAGGAACTTTTTTGAAATTACTACGTTCCCCAACACCAAGTACCCATCACAAACCCTTATCTCCCGCACTACATTATTTGCCATTTGCCTCTCGTTTTCCTCTCCCCCACTTCACCCTTGCCGTTTTATTCGCCCTCTCTTTTTTCGTTTGCCTTTTCCCTCGCTTGCTTTTTGTTTGCTCGTGTGTTGGATTGCTTGTCTGTCACGATGGCTCAAGATAATACCAAATTGTGTGACTTTACCAATACCAACAACAATGATTTCCTTAGCACTCCGATTGCTCCTCTTACCAATATTGAATCTTGTGAAATTAATGCTGCTTTGTTGAATCTTGTCATGAAAGATCAATTTGTCGGCCTTCCCAGTGAAGATGCCGCTACTCATCTAAATAGCTTTGTTGATTTGTGTGATATGCAAAATAAGAAGGATGTTGATAATGATATTGTTAAATTGAAGCTATTTCCTTTTTCGCTTAGAGATCGTGCTAAAGCTTGGTTTTCGTCTTTGCCTAAAAATATTATTGATTCTTGGAACAAGTGCAAAGATGCTTTTATCTCTAAGTACTTTCCTCCCGCTAAGATCATATCTCTTAGAAACGATATTATGAATTTTATGCAACTTGATCATGAACATGTTGCACAAGCTTGGGAGAGAATGAAATTAATGACAGTAATTGCCCTACTGATGGTTCAAATTTGTGGATGATTATACAAAAAATTTATGTCGGATTGAATTTTGCTTCTAGAAATCTTTTGGATTCGGTCGCGGGAGGCACTTTTATGGAAATCACTTTAGTAGAAGCTACTAAACTCCTAGATAATATTATGGTTAATTATTCTCAATGGCACACTGAAAGATCTACTAATAAAAAAGTGCATGCAATAGAAGAAATCAATGTTTTGAGTCGAAAGAAGGATGAACTTATGAAATTATTTGCTAGTAAAAGTGCTCCTTCTGATCCTAATGATATTCCTTTGTCTACTTTGATTGAGAATAATAATGAATCTATGGATGTGAATTTTGTTGGTAGGAACAATTTTGGTAACAACACGTATAGAGGGAACTTTAACCCTGGGCCTTATCCAAGTAATCCTTCTAATAATTATGGAAATTCCTACAACAACTCTTATGGAAATTTTAATAATATACCTTCTGAATTTGAGACTAGTGTTAAAGAATTTATGAATTCGCAAAAGAATTTTAATGCTTTGCTTGAAGAGAAATTGCTTAAAGTTGATGAATTGGCTAGGAACTTTGATAGAATTTCTCTTGATGTTGATTCTTTAAAGCTTAGATCTATTCCTCCTAAGCATGATATCAATGAGTCTCTCAAAGCCATGAGAATTTCCATTGATGAGTGCAAAGAAAGAACCGCTAGGATGTGTGCTACGAAAGATGCCTTTATTAAAGCGTGTTCTTCTAGTTTCTATGAAAATAAAGATGAAGATCTAAAAGTTATTGATGTGTCCCCTATTAAATCTTTGTTTTGCAATATGAATCTTGATAATGATGGGATTGAATATGATCCACCTTTACCTAGAAGACGTTCCAAGAATTCGGAGTTTTTAGATCTTCATGCTAAATTTGATAAAAGTGGGATTGAAGAAATCGAAACCCTAGATGTTGCTAAACCCACTATTTTGAATTTCAAGGAATTTAATTATGAAAGTTGCTCTTTAATTGATTGTATTTCCTTGTTGCAATCCGTGCTAAATTCTCCTCATGCTTATAGTCAAAATAAAGCCTTTACTAAACATATCGTTGATGCCTTGATGCAATCTTATGAAGAAAAAATTGAGTTGGAAGTCTCTATCCCTAGAAAACTTTATGATGAGTGGGAACCAACTATTAAAATTAAAATTAAAGATCATGAGTTTTATGCTTTGTGTGATTTGGGTGCTAGTGTTTCCACTATTCCCAAAACTTTATGTGATTTGCTAGATTTTTGATGATTGCTCTCTAAACTTGCACCTTGCGGATTCCACTATTAAGAAACCTATGGGAAGAATTAATGACATTCTTATTGTTGCAAATAGGAATTATGTGCCCGTGGATTTTATCGTTCTTGATATAGATTGCAATCGGTCATGCCCTATTATTCTTGGTAGACCTTTCCTTAGAACGGTTGGTGCAATTATTGATATGAAGGAAGGAAATATTTGATTTCAATTTCCATTAAAGAAAGACATGGAACACTTCCCTATGAAGAAAATAAAATTACCATATGAATCTATCATGAGAGCCACTTATGGATTGCCTACCAAAGATGGCAATACCTAGATCTATCCTTGCTTTTATGCGTAGCTAGGGGCGTTAAACGATAGCGCTTGTTGGGAGGCAACCCAATTTTATTTTTAGTTTATTTTTGCTTTTTCTTATGTTTAGGAATAAATCTTTGTTCTAGCCTCTGGTTAGATGTGTTTTTATGTTTTAATTAGTGTTTGTGCCAAGTTAAACCTACAGGAACTTCTTGGATGATAGTTATTTGATCTTGATGTAATTTCCAGAAACATTTTGTTCACGAAAACAATTATTCAAAATCAACAGAACGTGATAAAATAGTGATTCCAATTGCTTCTGATCAATAAACAAATTTTATAGGTCTTCATATTTTGGCTTATTTTTTGGAGTTCCAGAAGTTTGCGTTAGTTACAGATTACTACAGACTGTTCTGTTTTTGACAGATTCTGTTTTTCGTGTGTTGTTTGCTTATTTTGATGAATCTATGGCTAGTAAAATAGTTTATAAACCATAGAGAAGTTGTAATACATTAATTTTAACACCAATATAAGTAAATAATGAATTCATTACAGTACCTTGAAGTGATCGTTTGTTTTCTTTCGCTAATGGAGCTCACGAGATTTCTGTTGAGTTTTGTGTTGTGAAGTTTTCAAGTTTTGGGTGAAATCTTTTGGTGGATTATGGAACGAGTGGCAAGAGCCTAAGCTTGGGGATGCCCATGGCACCCCCAAGATAATCTAAGGACACCAAAAAGCCAAAGCTTGGGGATGCCCCGGAAGGCATCCCCTCTTTCGTCTACTTCCATCGGTAACTTTACTTGGAGCTATATTTTTATTCACCACATGATATGTGTTTTGCTTGGAGCGTCTTGTATAATTTGAGTCTTTGCCTTTTAGTTTACCACAATCATCCTTGTCGTACACACCTTTTGAGATAGCCATACATGATTTGGAATTTGTTAAAATACTCTATATGCTTCATTTATATCTTTTTGAGCTATATAGTTTTGCTCTAGTGCTTCACTTATATCTTTTAAAGCACGGTGGTGGATTTGTTTTATAGAAACTATTGATCTCTCATGCTCCACTTAGATTATTTTGAGAGTCTTAAATAGCATCGTAATTTTCTTAAAATATAATATGCTTGGTATTCAAGATTTGTAAAACTTTCTTTTGAATGCGTTGAATACTAAGAAAAGTTTGATGCTTGATAATTGTTTTGAGATATGAAGATGGTGATCTTAGAGTCATGCTAGTTGAGTAGTTGTGAATTTGATAAATACTTGTGTTAAAGTTTGTGATTCCCGTAGCATGCACGTATGGTGAACCGTTATGTGATGAAGTCGGAGCATGATTTATTTATTGATTGTCTTCCTTATGAGTGGCGGTCGGGGACGAGCGATGGTCTTTTCCTACCAATCTATCCCCCTAGGAGAATGCACGTAATACTTTTCTTTGATAACTTGTAGATTTTTGCAATAAGTATATGAGTTCTTTATGACTAATGTGGAGTCCATGGATTATACGCACTTTCTTCCTTCCACCATTGCTAGCATCTCTAATACCGCGCACTTTTCACCGGTATCATACACCCACCATATACCTTCCTCAAAACAGCCACCATACCTACCTATCATGGCATTTCCATAGCCATACTTTATTATTGCTTTTCTTTTATTTTTACTTTGCTTCTTTATCACAAAAATACCAAAAATATTATCTATCATATCTATCAGATCTCACTCTCGTAAGTGACCATTAAGTGATTGACAACCCCTAATCGTGTTGGTTGCGAGGAGTTATTTGTTTTGTGTAGGTACGAGGGACTTGCGCGTAACATCCTACTGGATTGATACCTTTGTTCTCAAAAACTGAGGTAAATACTTACGCTACTTTGCTGCATCATTCTTTCTTTTTCAAGGAAATCCAACGTAGTGCTTAAGAGGTAGCATGGGCCCCTTGGTCTTCATCTTTGGCAAGGATTTTCTATTATTTCCGAAAATACGTACCGTGGAGTTTCAGGTCATTTTGAGAACTTTTGTTTCTGCACATAAATAACACCATGGCAATTCTGCTGAAAACAGCGTCAGTCCGGGTTAGTTCCATTCAAATTATGCAAGTTAGAGTTCAAAACAAGGGCAAAAGTGTTTGGAAAAGTAGATACGACGGAGACGTATCAGGTCTCATAATTTAGGGTTTGTCGACACTGAGGCATCCTAAAAGCTAAGCTTTTTTTATTTAGGGTTTGTCGACGCCGAGGCACCCTCACTACTAGGAAAATGGTTATACATAAAAGCTTACCAGTAGTGTTTGTTTGTGTCTCCACGCTACTGGTAATTACCAGTAGCACTAGGTACAAAGCGCGCTACTAGTATGATTTAGTAGCAGCATTGGTTTCTTTTGGTCACGCTACTAATAAGTGTGCCACACCACGCCGCCAGATAAAAGAATATTAACAGCCTGGGATGTGCTACTTGTAAAGTACATAGCTGTAATGCAGGTGGGACAACCGCGCTACCGCTAAGCGCGTCCGCCATCCCCAACCCCCCACCCACCCCCCGCGGTCAACCGTCCCAGATCTAGATCGAGATCCCCTCCACCTCCTCTCCTCCCCTTTCTTCCTCTTCGACCAAACCCAATCATGCGCGCGATCAAGCAGGGCTCCCCCTTGAGCACGTTGGCCACGGCGCCGGCACGGCGAAGCGCGCCGTGTGGAGGTTCTCGGCGGCCCGCTCCGGCATCCCAGCGATATGGTTATGTATGGCGCCCTGGACGATGTCGGCGGCCTGGGTGTTGAGGGAGTCGTCGTGGACACCGGCGTGGAGAGGTGGAGGGACTGGAACGAGGCCAGGAGGGCCGGAAGAAGAGGGAGGAGGAGACGCACCGCCACAGCCTTTGATGAAGGCGCCGCGTGTCTGGCCGTGGCCGGAGCGTCGGGTGCTGGCCCACGCGCTGGCGTTCCGCGCAGCGAATGCTCTGCTGGTGCTCCCACACGAAACAATGGAGTAGTGGTGCTTCACGCCAGGAGATCCCATGGCCATCTTGCGCAGCCGCCGCCGGTCAATCCCGCGAGTTCGTCCGATGGCGAGCTCTCCTCCGCCTCCGCCACCACCACCGTGGCCCGTCCCCCGCGGCGCGGCTGACTAATCCAGCGTGCTCTCTAGATGCTTCACTCCGGAGAGAAGTTTCGGCCCGCTGTCTCCCTCCGGGCCTACTGCTTCTTCTCCGGCGATCGCGAAGGCGGCGGACGTCACCTGAAGCATGTGCATCCAGCTTCTCCTCACTTTTCGATTAGCCCGTGAGTGAGAGCCTCCTTGAATATTAGGTGGGATTTCATACTTTTTAGGTTCAGATCCTGAAGATGAAGAGTAACCTGCTAAATGCTACTGAAAACTGGTATATGTTTACCCTTGAAATTAGTGACTCTTGGATCATTAGTACGTTCAGAATGCCTACTAGTTGTAACACTTGAAATTAGCGACTCATGAATCATGATGCAGTACTTTCAGAGTGCTAAACTGTGGATTGATGGTTTTTGTGTTAGATAATTGCCGAGTGATGAACTGATGATGTGACACAGCCAAATCGAATTCGGATGCTACTGTTGCTGCCTGCTGCCATGTTTGACCCTGTTGATTGAGAGTCTAGACCAGGTAGGCACAACCTTTTTGAGGGAAGTTAAGAGACAATCCTGGACTTTGGTTGGAAATTCCGTATGCTTCATTCCCAACCCGCGTGCTCTCTGGATGCTTCACTCCGAGGAGGACTCTCGGCTCACCGGCTCCCGCTGGGCCTAATGCTTCTTCTCCGGTGGTCGTGGAGGTTGCCGGAAGCCGGTGCGCCTATCTTCTCCTGACTTTTCTATTAGCCAGTGAGTGAGGACCCCCTTGAATATACGTGGGATTTTTTTTACTTTTTTGGATTCAGATCCTGAAGGGTAACCTGCTAACTACTATTGCAGTACCGAGAACTGGTAATGTCTACTAGATGTTACACTTGCAATTGGTGACTCACGAATCTTGATGCAGTAGATTCAGTGTGCTGAATTGTGGAGTCATGGATGGTGTTTTTCAATATACTCCTTCTAGTGGCAGAGTCAAATCGAATTAGGATGCTACTGTTCTGCCTGCTCCTATGTTTGACCCTGTTGTAGGTTAAATGCGAGCAATTTCCAGTAGTATGAGATCTCATATTGAATAGGTTATCTCCGGTTGCACGATAGCTAAATTCTTCATTCAGTTTGTATTCTGATGCCAATGTCATTCAAAATATTCAGAATTTGTATACTGTTTCTATTAATTATAGCCAATTGGGTAGCGGATTTAATATGGCTAGGAAACCTCTGCCCAGACCCCCTCTCCCCACCCTCTTCCTCTTAACTTAATAGGTTTACCACTTTCTGCATATAGGGAGCATGTTCTTATCAATTTATTCATTTCTTTTGTAGGCGATGGCTCCACGGCTTCTACAATCAGTATTTGCATCCTCTGGAGATCAGCACACTCGCAACGCTGGTTCCCGTTGAGGACACCATGGACAAGGTACTCTGGCCCTGGTGCTGCACCCATGGACAAGGTGCCATCCACATCTCTCTCAGTTCGATTCGTATTTGGAGTATGGTACTCCATGTGGTTTTTTGCCCCATCTATGCTTTATTGATCTATATGCATTGAGTAAAATATATATGGATCATGCTATGCTATATATGTGTATCGTCTATTGTGTCAATGTGCCAGTTAATTCATCGCATATTGCTTTGAAGCTGCTACCTAAGTATTGAGTGATTCCCTTTGTTCCAGCTGTTGTTCTTAGCAGACAAATGTGGGAGAATGTACTAGCTGCATATGTTGGTTCTTGGGTTTATTATTAGAGCTTTTTATCCGCATATATACAGACGTGAGGATGCCCAGGTATGCGACCCTAAATTTAGTTTCACTGCTTTCTTACTCATGGGATTTATCCAATTAATAACTATAATGGACTAATGAGAAAAAGACAAGGGAAATTAGCTTTACAAAAATGAAACTATTCATGGTAAACATTTGGCAGAAGAGAATCACAAAAATGAACAACAGCCTCCTTCACGGGAAACATCAGGTGTGGTAAAATGCTCACTAAAAAATAGAAACTAGAGGTTACTTCCTGGTTTCCTTATGCCTCGTTGCTACTGGTGATGTCTGTTTGGGTAACCCTCTGCCTCATGGTGTTCACCTGGTTGGCACCAATCTGCTAATTATACATAAGGAGAATTTGAGTTATATAAATATGCTAATTGTCTACATCACTAACTTTGAACAAAATGATGTAGTCTAGAGTTCAGCAGGACTTCGTTTTTTCTGCTCTTTTTCCTAAGCATATCGAAGCAAATCCAACCTCAAGCCTTTGACAGTTTGAACCATTGATCTGCTCTATGCTTCCTATCCTTTTTCACATCAATTAGGTACGTCGACATCGACATTGACATCGATACGGGGACGGGGCAGCGGCGGTGACGACATCGAAAGGGGCCGGGCGGCGGCTACGACGACGACATTGACATCGACATCGACTCGGGCTGTGGCGCCGACGACGACAACATCGTCATGGGGTTGCGGCGCCGACAATGACGACGACGACATCGCCACGGTGTTGCGGCGGCGGTGACGCCGACGACATCAACATGGCCTTCTGTAGGCGCCGACGCTGATGACCTATACGCGTGCCGTATATTGTATGTATGTATCTATCTATCTATCTATCTATCTATACCTCTACTAATTCTAGACTCCCAAGAAATTCCCACGTTAATTAGATTTTATGATCCGTTCATCCTGGTGAGACCGATTTATTACGGTGTAGATTCAATCGTGAAATCCTCAGCAAGAAAATTTGTTTTTTTCGATTGTAAAAAAAATGAGTCTCTTAAAGAAAAAAAGATACAATCGTGAAATCCTCAGCAAGAAAATTTGTTTTTTTTATTGTAAAAAAATGAGTCTCTTAAAGAAAAAAAAGTCTCTCAAGAAGTCCTCGGGATTTATCCCACTTCCTACGTGAAGACTTCTTCATAGGTTGCAAAAGAAAAAAACGCTTTATCCCCAATCTGCATGTACAAGAGATCATGCACGCCTTTTTATCAGTCAAGTAATAGAAGAAGTAAAAAAAACTTAGACAAATGAGTCTCTTAAAGAAAAGAAAAAAGTCTCTCAAGAAGTCCTCATGATTTATCCCACTTCCTACGTGAAGACTTCTCCATAGGTTGCAAAAGAAAGAAAAAGGCTTTATCCCCAATCTGCACATACAAGAGATCATGCACACCTTTTTATCAGTCAAGTAATAGAAGAAGTCTCAGTCTCTCGGAGGTGCTCATAGGGGTAGGGTGTGCGTGTGTGCGTTCATAGGGGTGAGTGTATGCGCGTGTATATGAGCGCTTGTGTCTGTACTGATGCTCAAAAAAAGTAATAGAAGAAGTAAAAAAAAACTTAGACAAAAATATCCAAACCTCACGTAATTACCATGATGAGAAATACTATATATAGAGATCTCCTGCACTAGCAAATAATAGCGTAAAATAACAGCCCTAGCGTGTCAAGCCTCATCCTATGTAAGTCATGCACGTTCATCCTTTGTTTTTTTCTATCAATCAAGCAATAGAAGAAGTAAAAAAAACTTACAAAAAAAATCCAATCTGGACATACACTGGACCCAACCTCACGTAATTACAATCATGAGAAAAATTAAATAAAGTGATATCCTGCCCTAGCAAATAAGGCGTAAAACAAACAGCCCTAGCTCATCCTCGCCCATGCCGTCGCCGCCGGCCACGCCGCTGTATCACCTCCGTTCCCACGGACGGCATCTGAGGGCTAAGTTTTGCAATCCCTTTTTTTAGCCGTAATGAGCCCCTCCATCAGTGCATCCTTTCTCTACTCGATTGATCATGCAATGTTGTCTCCTACCAGGAACAAGGGTTTGACATTGGAGGTTTCGTTCCCATATCACTAGCATGCCCTTCATGCTCTCACAAAAAAACGCACAACTGATTGGTCTAAGCAGCATGCACTATGCCCTATCCTAGGTCTGATTCAATTTGGCTCTAGTTTGGTATCACCTCAGCTCTTGCCATACGCGGGGATTACATCCAAGGATCCTATCACAACAAGGAGCGTAAGCCCCCAGAAAAACTGAGAAAAAACTACGATTGCAAGTTTGCAACCCGAAATTCCTCTGTAAAATCAAGAGAATTCCTCTAAGTTTATAGCTCTGACCTTTTCCTTTTTTTTTTGCTCTCCACAGAAGCATGACCACTGCTGGTCTTTCAGGTGATGGCAGGTACATGCATGTACCTATGGCAGATGCATATATAGTAAACAAGATGTCCAAATTCAAATCGAAAGGGAGAGGACAGATGCCACAATAAAAAAGGTACGTGTGTCATTCATTTCATCCGTCTGATATTGGATTCGCAAGACAAATGTCATGGGTCATCTCTCCATCCTACTACACACCTATGAGAGTTCCATCTCCTTTCCTGCAATCATGCAACCGGACATGATGCGGCCACAGGTCTACATGATGTTCTGCATGGCCTCTTTTAGCCTCTGTCCCTCTCACGACCTGGATTGTTTCAAGCAAACTGCAGCCACCCTAAAAACCTAGGAGACATGCCAATTAGTGAGCAATCCGTTGCCCACAAGGCCACCCTGCTTCAGATAATTTGTGGTTAGTGATGATTAGATTCATCCATCAAGCCTAAGTTCATGGCAGTCATGTACATACTCCAGATTGCGGCAGCATGTGAGGTCTTGGACTACGAAAAAAGGTAAATACTTTTATTACTACACGATATACCTTCAAAGTTCATGACGGTTCTAATAAACATATGTATGTTCATTGGTTAGCTGAGTTAGGATTAGAGCTACTCAAAAATATTTACTCTGAGGAGTGCCAAAAATCCTTATACTGCTGCCTATATTTTCATCCTACATCTACTTCTCACATTATACATATGTTGTACTATAAAGAGGTCTAAATAATAGCATGATTGGGAGAAGCAGGCAATCTAACAGAAAATGGCTGAATAAATAATATGTTATTTTGTAAAAAGAACTATATCTTAGATAGAGATATAGATACTTATTAATGTTCTGTATAGTCAAAGAAAGGGTCGCTTCAGTATTATGATTTTTTTTCTCATAGCTTATTCGTACTCCGAGTCATATTATTTCTAAATTCTCAGTCTGAACAAAGGTTCAGTAAAATTTTATAATGACCAGCTTTTGCTGGATAGGAGCTAACAAGTGTAGTTTCGTAAACAAAGACTAAATTGTGCACTATTTTTTTTTTGTACAATTGTAGTTTCGTACGCAAAAATGAAACTTCTCTCCTAGACCAATAAACAAAGAGCTGACAGCTACTTATTGACAATTTTACGTGCATACTACTAAACATGAAATTTTACATCACTTTGCAACAATCCCCCGAAAATCGTGGGTACTATGTTCTCACAATCCAGTCATCTTTGTAAAGTATATAATGTTTTCATAGGTTACTTAATTGCCAGCCCGAGCAGGTGCATGTTTGTAATTGCACCACTTCCTAATGTACTATAGTAGATGCTCAAAATGTTACCATTATCTATTAATATCGCATTGTTGTCACTGCGTCTTCAGTTGGTCAAATTTCCATATATTTATAGAAAGAGCAAAACATCAATATACAAATATTTGATTTTACCAAAAAGTTGTAGAAATATTCACATGTAATCCAAGTAGAAGTAAAAGCACACAGATGGCTCTGAGTAATTTAAGAGAAATATTTTTGGATGGTTGATGAGAAATAGTTAGTTGGTAACTCCCAAGATTGCCTTCTAATTTGAATGGTATGCATTACACCTATGAAGTATAGGGACCTCCCCAACCACAACAAGTTTTATGTGGTTCTTTTACCCCGTTTGTTTTTTCGTCATCACATTTCTCACATAGCCAGGTTGTTCGCGATGAAACCTTTTTTGTTAATTTACATAAAAGAAGTCGCTATATCTATAAAATGTTGGCTCTACGTACCATCAATAAGAGAGAACATAAAGCAACAAGGAATTGTGAAATCATAGGATCATATTATACAAGTTGGCCATGGAGTTTAACCCTACCAACTACAAAATATAAAGTAATTTTTCACATGTATAACCATATACTTAATTTTAATATATTTCTATTCCTACAAACTAAAGCAACATTTCACTGAAATAACTAGCCCGTGCAGCTGCACGGGTTGACGGCTAGTATGGCTAATATTAGAGGTGAACTTAAACTTGTTAGCAAACATGCTTCTATGGTTACCACTCAAGTAGAACAAGTACTTAAAGCTCAAAATGATTTGCTCAATGAAATGAATAGTAAGAAGAATGATTATGCTGTTAGAGTGGCTACTAGAACTGGTAGAATGACTCGGGAACCTTTGTATCCTGAAGGCCACCCTAAGAGAATTGAACAAGATTCTTAGAGAAATAATATTGATGCACCTAGTCCTTCTAAAAGAAAGAAAAAGAAAAATGACAGGACTTTGCAAACTTCTAGTGAACCTATTGCTGAACCACCTGATAATCCAAATGATATATCTATGTCTGATGCTAAAACACAATCTGGTAATGAACATGAACCTAATGAAGATGCTAATGATGATGTTCATGATGATGTTCAACCTAGTAATGATAATGATGTAGAAATTGAACCTGCTGTTGATCTTGATAACCCACAATAAAAGAATCAACGTTATGATAAAAGAGACTTTGTTGCTAGGAAACATGGAAAAGAAAGAGAACCATGGGTTCAGAAACTCATGCCTTTTCCTCCCAAACCATCCAAGAAAAAGGATTATGAGGATTTTAAGCGCTTTGCTGAAATGATTAGACCTATCTTTTTGCGTATGCGATTGACTGATATGCTCAAAATGAATCCTTATGCTAAGTATATGAAAGATATTGTCACAAATAAAAGAAAGATACCAGAAGCTGAAATTTCCACCATGCTTGCTAATTATACTTTTAAGGGTGGAATACCAAAGAAACTTGGAGATCCAGGAGTACCTACTATACCATGCTCCATTAAAAGAAACTTTGTTAAAACTGCTTTATATGATCTTGGAGCCGGTGTTAGTGTTATGCCTCTCTCTTTATATCGTAGACTTGACTTGCATAAGTTGACACCAACTGAAATATCTTTGCAAATGGCTGATAAATCAACTGCTATACCTGTCGGTATTTGTGAGGATGTGCCTGTTGTGGTTGCAAACGTTACTATTTTAACGGACTTTGTTATTCTTGATATTCCCGAGGACGATAGTATGTCTATTATTCTCGGAAGACCTTTTTTGAATACTGCAGGGGCTGTTATTGATTGCACTAAAGGCAATGTCACTTTTCATGTTAATGGTAATGAGCATACGGTACACTTTCCGAGGAAACAACCTCAAGTTCATAGTATCAACTCTATTGGAAAAATTACATCGATTATTATTGGAGGTTTTGAGTTTCCTCTTCCTACTGTCAAAAAGAAATATGATATTCTTATTATAGGGTATGTGCATATCCCCGTTGAGGTAACATAGTGTTATTAGAAATTTCTCCGGTTCCATGTTATTCGGAATGAGTTTGTTAACAAGACTTGATCAACCTTGTTAATAGATTCCTTTTGGTGAGCCTGAGATGGATGAAACTAGAAGGCACAACCTTCTGTACCCTCTCTCTACTTTCTGTTATTTAGTGAAATAAAGTAAAAATAGTATTATTTTGTCTGTTTTCTGATTTATCCGTTCAATATAAAAATACCCCGAAAATAAAATTTCTCCAAATGCCCTGAAAATGAAATATGATTTTTTCTGGAATATTTGAGGATTTATGGAACTGAGAACACAACAGGGGGGTCAACCAACTGGCCACGAGGGTGGAGGGCGCGCCCCCTGCCTCGTGGGCCCATGGTGGCCCTCCTCCACTTATTCCTGCACCAATACAGTTCTTCTTCCTCCCACAAACATGAATATCTAGCTCAAGCACGAGTTCTAGCTCATTTTGTTGCGATTTTCGATCTCCTTGTTTAAAGCACCTCTCACAAAACTGCTTGGGGAGATTGTTCCTTGGTATGTGACTCCTTCATTGGTCCAATTAGTTTTTGCTCTAGTGCTTTATTCATTGCAAATTTGTGCTGCCCATGTGACCATGTCATTGAGCTTGCATGCCAAATTTATATGGTTCCAAGTAGTTCTAATGCTTGATATAGGCTCTAGGCACTTGTACGAGTAGTTGCTATCAATTTTGTTGAGCTTGGTTCACTTTTGTTTGAAGTTATAAAAATTTCAGAATATTCCGAAAAATAATGAAGAGATTTTTGAGGGGCTCATCTAGCCGAAGCTCGAAGGAAAAGCAGAATGAAGAAGCACAGAAGCCCAAATTTAATTTACCTCGCACCGCGGAGGTCCGGCCGTGTGAATGGCCTTCCGATGATTTCTTGAGAACAGCCAGGATTTATATAGATTTCTATTCATTGGCTGAGAATGCAGGCCTCACCGACTTCCTCCGTGATCAACGCGAACAATATCTCTAACTCACCAATACTTTTGTGCAAAACTTCTACTATTATCCTAAGGAATCACCTCCTTCAGTAGAGTTTCATTTATATGATATTGTTAAGAAGATGCCACTAGATGAATTTTGCAAGGTTTGCAAAATACCCTTCGAGGGTACTTTAGATGAACCACATCATAAAGATGTGGAAAGATTTATTGACACCATTACTGTGGGGGAAACCAGGAAGGTTTCCGATGCAAGAATCACTAGCATACATTTTCCTATTTTACGCTACTTTGCCATATTTGCTAGTCGTTGTTTGATTGGTCGCGGAAACTATGGAAACCTTAGTGTTCCTGATTTTATCATTTTGTTCCATGGTTTTTTTTCCGATAACACTGTTAGTATGGGCGGAATTATTGCTAAACGTCTAAGTTTGAACCGTACAAAAGGCCCCATCTTTGGAGGTATTTATGCTTCACGCCTTGCTGCATATTATAACATACCTATTAGGCACTATGAGGAAGAAGAAAAACTGCTGCCTAATGCTTACTTAGATTTTAATTCTATGGTCTATCACCAGTTTGTCGAGAGGGATGAATCACCTCTCCAGTATCGACTAATCTTTGATAAACGGCGTGATGTCTGTATTACTCTCCCTGCTCCTGTCTTTTTTGATTATCAGGCAAAAGGAAGATATGTTACCAGAGAGGAGGCAGATGGGTACGAGAGGAGGGCGGAGGCAGCTCGCCGCCACGCTGCAGCCTAGGAGGCGATAGCTGCTGCATCACAGTACGACCCCAGCTACACCTACGGGTATGCGCCGGGCCATCCCTGGCAATGAACCAACTTAGGCCAAAAGCCTAAGCCTGGGGGAGTACGTATTTCCCACCGACATTACATTCATGTTCACACATTCATTGCTAGATGTCGGTGCTCATACTTTTTCACTGTAATATCCATGCTAGTTTATTTTCCTTTTCTTGCTTTCTTCTTGTGTGTTTGATAAATCTTAAGAAAAACAAAAAAATTAGTGTAGCTTCTAGCTAATTTACTTTTCTTTCTGTAGTAATAATTAAAAAGAAAACCCAAAAATATTTCTCGTTCTTCTTTTGCTTGTTCGGAGCTTTCCCGTGTAAATAGTTTTATTTCTTTTCTTTTCTTTGAAGTGGCTCTTATATGCTTTATTGTTGATTTAACCAAGATCCCATATTGCCTTGTCTTCTCCTGTTTATTGAATGCTCGCAGATTCTAGCTTAGTCCAATGCACGTACACTCTTATCATTATTCACATTGTTCGGTCATGCAAGTGAAAGGCAATTATGATGATATATGATGGACTGACTGAGATGAGAGAAGCCGGTATGAACTCGACCTCTCTTGTTTTTGTAAATATGATGAGTTCATCGTTCCTGATTCAGCTTATTATGAATAAACATGTTTGCAATGACAATTAGAGGTTATAGTTACTTATGCCATGCTTGATTAGCTATGAGTTATAATGGTTTACCTTGCATGCCAACATGCTATTAAAATGGTTGTGATGTGGTATAGTGGGGTGGTATCCTCCTTTGAATGATTTAAGTGACTTGACTTGGCACATATTCACGCATGTAGTTGAAAACAAAATCAACATAGCCTTCACGATATTTATGTTCATGGTGGATTATATCCTACTCATGCTTGCATCCAATGTTTATTAATTTTAATGCATGTTCATGACTGTTGTCGCTCTCTAGTTGTTCGCTTCCCAGTCTTTTGCTAGCCTTCACTTGTACTAAGCGGGAATACTGCTTGTGCATCCAATCCCTTAAACCCCAAAGTTATTTCATATGAGTCCACTATACCTTCCTATATACGGTATCTACCTGTCGTTCCAATTAAATTTGTATGTGTCAAACTCTAAACCTTCAAATAAACATTCTGTTTTGTATGCTCGAATAACTCATGTATCAACTAGCGATGCCATTATCTTCCATGTTAGGCGGGTTATTCTCAAGAGGAGTGGACTCCGCTCCTCATTCACGAGAAAATGGCTGGTCTCCGGGATGCCCAGTCCCATGCTTTATGCAAACTAAATCAAAATAATTGTAAACAAAACTGCCCCTAGGACTGTTGCTAGTTGGAGACACTCGTTGTTTCGACCAAGTCATGGATTGATGCTTGTTAGTGGAGAGGGAGTATAAACTTTACCATTCTGTTTGGGAACCGCCTATAATGTGTGTAGCATGGAAGATATCGGCATCTCTTAGTTGGTATGTTGACAATAAAAGTATGCCGCTCAAAATATTATTTATCTCTATTTCAAAACCGAGCTCGGGCACCTCTACAAATCCCTGCTTCCCTCTGCGAAGGGCCTATCTATTTATTTTTATGTTGAGTCATCACCCTCTTATTAAAAGCACTAGCTGGAGAGCACAACTGTCATTTGCATCCATTACTATTAATTTATATTGGGTATGACTATGATTGGATCTCTTTTACCATGAATTACAATGTCTAGTCAGTCCTTGATCTTTAAAGGTGCTCTGCATTTATGTTTTGCGGTCTCAGAAAGGGCTAGCGAGATACCATCTTGTTATATCATATCATGATTGTTTTGAGAAAGTGTTGTCATCCGAGATTTATTATTATGGCTCGCTAGTTGATTATGCTATTGATATGAGTAAACATGAGACCTGAGAGTTATTGCAAATGTGGTTAGTCATAATCTTTGCTGAAAACTTGAATGTTGGCTTTACATATTTACAACAACAAGAGCAAACAGAGTTTGTAAAAGTTTTTCTTTATCACTTTCAGTTTATCAACTGAATTGCTTGAGGACAAGCAAAGGTTTAAGCTTGGGGGAGTTGATACGTCTCCGTCGTATCTACTTTTCCAAACACTTTTGCCCTTGTTTTGGACTCTAACTTGCATGATTTGAATGGAACTAACCCGGACTGACGCTGTTTTCAGCAGAATTGCCATGGTGTTATTTATGTGCAGAAACAAAAGTTCTCAGAATGACCTGAAACTCCGAGGAACGTCTTTTCAGAAACAATAAAAAATCCTTGCCAAAGATGAAGACCAAGGGGTCCACACCCTGTCCACGAGGGTGGGGGCGCGCCCTCCCCCCTAGAGCGCGCCCCCTACCTCGTGGGCCCCCTGGAGCTCCTCCGACGCCAACTCCAACTCTATATATATTTGCTTTCGGGGAGAAAAAAATCAAGGAGAAGAATTCATCGCGTTTTACGATACGGAGCCGCCGCGAAGCCCTAAAACCTCTCGGGAGGGCTGATCTGGAGTCCGTTCGGGGCTTCGGAGAGGGGGATTCGTCGCCGTCGTCATCATCAACCATCCTCCATCACCAATTTCATGATGCTCACCGACGTGCGTGAGTAATTACATCGTAGGCTTGCTGGACGGTGATGGGTTGGATGAGATCTATCATGTAATCGAGTTAGTTTTGTTAGGGTTTGATCCCTAGTATCCACTATGTTCTGAGATTGATGTTGCTATGACTTTGCTATGCTTAATGCTTGTCACTAGGGCCCGAGTGCCATGATTTCAGATCTGAACCTATTATGTTTTCATGAATATATGTGAGTTCTTGATCCTATCTTGCAAGTCTATAGTCACCTACTATGTGTTATGATTTGGCAACCCCGAAGTGACAATAATCGGGACCACTCTCGGTGATGACCATGGTTTGAGGAGTTCATGTATTCACTATGTGCTAATGCTTTGTTCCGGTACTCTATTAAAAGGAGGCCTTAATATCCCTTAGTTTCCATTAGGACCCCGCTGCCACGGGAGGGTAGGACAAAAGATGGCATGCAAGTTCTTTTCCATAAGCACGTATGACTATATTCGGAATACATGCCTACATTACATTGATGAATTGGAGCTAGTTCTGTGTCACCCTTGTTATGACTGTTACATGATGAACCGCATCCGGCATAATTATCCATCACCGATCCAATGCCTACGAGCTTTTCCTATATTGGTTCTCGCTTATTTACTTCTCCGTTGCTACTGTTACAATCACTACAAAACACCAAAATATTGCCTTTGCTATCTTTACCTTTGTTACCGTTACCACTACTATCATATTACTTTGCTACTAATTACTTTGCTGCAGATATTAAGTTATCCAAGTGTGGTTGAATTGACAACTCAACTGCTAATACTTGAGAATATTCTTTGGCTCCCCTAGTGTCGAATCAATAAATTTGGGTTGAATACTCTACCCTCGAAAACTGTTGTGATCCCCTATACTTGTGGGTTATCACCCACTTAGTAACGTAATCAACAACAACTAAAATATGTGTATACCCATTAGAGGAAGGAAACGGTCCCATATATTCAAAGCCCCAAACATCAAATGGTTCAATAACAAGTGAATAATTCGTAGGCATTTCTTGACGTCTACTAATATTACCGATTCTTTGACATTCATCACAAGATAAGACAAACCTACGAGCATCCTTGAAGAGAGTAGGCAAATAAAAACCGGATTGCAATACCTTATGTGTAGTTCTATCTCCAGCGTGGTGTCCTCCGTAAACCTCGGAGTGACACTTGCATAGGATCTGCTCCTGTTCATGCTCAGGTATACACCGTCTAATAACACCGTCTACTCCTTCTTTATAAAGATGTGGGTCATCCCAAAAGTAGTGTCTTAAATCATAGAATTTTTTTTCTTTTGCTGGTATGTGAAACTAGGTGGTATAAACTTAGCAACAATATAGTTGGCATAATCAGAATACCATGGAGCAGTACGAGCATCATTTATGACATTTAGCTGTTCATCAGGAAAGCTATCATCAATAGGTAGTGGGTCATCAAGAACATTCTCTAACCTAGACAAGTTGTCTGCAACGGGGTTCACAACTCCCTTTCTATCAATAATATGTAAATCAAATTCTTGTAACAAGAGAACCCATCTAATAAGTCTAGGTTTAGCATCTTTCTTTTCCATAAGATATTTAATAGCAGCATGATCAGTGTGAATAGTTATTTTAGAATCAACAATATAAGGTTTGAACTTATCACAAGCAAAAACAACTGCTAAGAATTCCTTTTTAGTAGTAGCATAGTTTCTCTGGGCACTGTCTAGAGTTTTACTAGCATATTGAATAACATTTAATTTCTTATCAACTCTTTGCCCTAGAACAACACCTACAGCATAATCACTAGCATCACACATAATTTCAAAGCGTAAATTCCAATCAGGTGGTTGAACGATAGGTGCAGAAATTAATGCTTTCTTAAGTATTTCAAATGCTTCTACACAATCATCATCAAAGACAAATGGTATATCTTTTTGTAAGAGATTAGTCAGAGGCCGAGAAATTTTTGAGAAGTCCTTAATGAACCTCCTATAAAAACCAGCATGACCAAGAAAACTTCTTATACCTTTGATGTCCTTGGGACATGGCATCTTTTCAATAGCATCAACTTTAGCTTTATCAACCTCAATGCCTCTTTCAGAAATTTTATGCCCCAACACAATACCTTCATTAACCATAAAGTGGCACTTCTCCCAATTCAAGACAAGGTTAGTTTCTTCACATCTCTGCAAAACTCGATCAAGGTGCTCAAGCAATCATCAAAAGAGGATCCATAAATGGAGAAATCGTCCATGAAAACCTCACAAATCTTTTCAAAAAAAGTCGGAGAATATAGCCATCATACATCTTTGAAAGGTAGCAGGTGCATTACATAAACCAAAAGGCATACGTCTATAAGCAAAAGTACCGAAAGGGCAAGTAAAAGTGGTCTTTGCTTGATCATCAGCTGACACAGGTATTTGAGAGAAACCAGAATAACCATCTAGAAAGAAAAAATGTGTGTGTTTGGATAATCTTTCTAGCATTTGATCAATGAATGGCAAGGGGTAATGATCTTTTTAGTAGCTTTATTTAATTTTCAGAAATCAATTACCATCCTATAACCTGTAATAATTCTTTGCAGAACCAATTCATCTTTATCATTAGGAACGACAGTAATACCTCATTTCTTAGGAACACAATGTACAGGACTTACCCATTGACTATCAGCAACGAGATAAATTATACCTGCTTCAAGGAGCTTTAATATTTCCTTTCTTACCACTTCTTTCATCTTAGAATTTAACCGCCATTGGTGATCAATAACTAGTTTGGCGTCTTTCTCCAAATTTATTTTGTGTTGACATAGAGTGGGACTAATGAAGGAAATATGCCCTAGAAGCAATAATAAAGTTATTATTTATTTCCTTATATCATGATAAATTTTTATTATTCATGCTAGAATTGTATTAACCGGAAACATAATACTTGTGTGAATACATAGACAAACACAGTGTCACTAGTATGCCTCTACTTGACTAGCTCGTTAATCAAAGATGGTTATGTTTCCTAACCATTAACATGAGTTTTCATTTGACCAACGGGATCACATCATTAGAAGAATGATGTGATTGACTTGACCCATTCCGTTATATTAGCACTCAATCGTTTTGTATTCTGCTATTGCTTTCTTCATGACTTATACATGTTCCTATGACTATGAGATTATGCAACTCTCGTTTACCAGAGGAACACTTTGTGTGCTACCAAACGTCACAACGTAACTGGGTGATTATAAAGGTGCTCTACAGGTGGCTCCGAAGGTACTTGTTGGGTTGGCGTATTTCGAGATTAGGATATGTCACTCCAATTATCGGAGAGGTATCTCTGGGCCCACTCGGTAATGCACATCACTATAAGTCTTGCAAGCATTGCAACTAATAAGTTAGTTGAGGGATGATGTATTACGGAATGAGTAGAGAGACTTGCCGGTAACGAGATTGAACTAGGTATTGAGATACCGACGATCGAATCTCAGGCAAGTAACATACCGATGACAAAGGGAACAACGTATGTTGTTATGCGGTTTGACCGATAAAGATCTTCATAGAATATGTGGGAGCTGAAGGAAATATGCCCTGGAGGCAATAATAAAGTTATTATTTATTTCCTTATTTCATGATAAATGTTTATTATTCATGCTAGAATTGTATTAACCGGAAACATAATACATGTGTGAATACATAGACAAACAGAGTGTCACTAGTATGCCTCTACTTGACTAGCTCGTTGATCAAAGATGGTTATGTTTCCTAACCATAGACAAAGAGTTGTTATTTGATTAACGGGATCACATCATTAGGAGAATGATGTGATTGACTTGACCCATTCCGTTAGCTTAGCACTCGATCGTTTAGTATGTTGCTATTGCTTTCTTCATGACTTATACATGTTCCTATGACTATGAGATTATGCAACTCCCGTTTACCGGAGGAACACTTTGTGTGCTACCAAACGTCACAACGTAACTGGGTGATTGTAAAGGTGCTCTATAGGTGTCTCCGATGGTACTTGTTGGGTTGGCGTATTTCGAGATTAGGATTTGTCACTCCGATTGTCGGAGAGGTATCTCTAGGCCATCTCGGTAATACACATCACATAAGCCTTGCAATCATTGCAACTAATGACTTAGTTGTGAGATGATGTATTACGGAACGAGTAAAGAGACTTACCGGTAACGAGATTGAACTAGGTATTGAGATACCAACGATCGAATCTCGGGCAAGTAACATACCGATGACAAAGGGAACAACGTATGTTGTTATGCGGTCTGACCGATAAAGATCTTCGTAGAATATGTAGGAGCCAATATGAGCATCCAGGTTCCGCTATTGGTTATTGACCGGAGATGTGTCTTGGTCATGTCTACATTGTTCTCGAACCGTAGGGTCCGCACGCTTAAGGTTTCGATGACATTTATATTATGAGTTTATGAGTTTTGATGTACCGAAGGAGTTTGGAGTCCCGGATGAGATTGGGGACATGACGAGGAGTCTCAAAATGGTTGAGACGTAAAGATCGATATATTGGACGACTATATTCGGACATCGGAAAGGTTCCGAGTGATTCGGGTATTTTCGGAGGTACCGGGGAGTTACGAGAATATGGGGGGGAAGTATTGGGCCTTATTGGGCCATACGGGAGAGAGAGGGGCTGCCTAGGGCAGGCCGCGCGCCCCCCCAAGCCCTAGTCCGAATTGGACTAGGGGGAGGGGCTGCGCCCCCTCCTTCCTTCCCTTCTCCTTTCCCCTTCCTTGTCTCCTACTCTTACTACATGGAAGGACTCCTAGTTGGACTAGGAAAAGGGGAATCCTACTCCCGGTGGGAGTAGGACTCTCTAGGGTGCGCCATAGAGAGGGCCGGCCCTCCCCTCCTCCACTCCTTTATATACGGGGGCAGGGGGCACTCCATAGACACACAAGTTGATCTTCGTGATCATTCCTTAGCCGTGTGCGGTGCCCCCCTCCACCATATTCCACCTCGGTCATATTGTAGCAGTGCTTAGGCAAAGCCCTGCGACGGTAGAACATCAAGATCGTCACCACGCCATCGTGCTGACGAAACTCCTCCCCGAAGCTTTGCTGGATCGGAGCCCGGGGAGCGTCATCGAGCTGAACGTGTGCCAAGAACTCGGAGGTGCCGGAGTAACGGTGCTTGGATCGGTTGAACCGGGAAGACGTACGACTACTTCCTCTATGTTGCGTCAATGCTTCTGCTTCGGTCTACGAGGGTACGTAGACAACACTCTCCCCTCTCGTTGTTATGCATCACCATGATCTTGCGTGTGCATAGGAATTTTTTTGAAATTACTACGTTCCCCAATAGTGGCATCCGAGCCTAGGTTTTTATGGTTTGATGTTATATGCACGAGTAGAACACAAGTGAGTTGTGGGCGATATAAGTCATACTGCTTACCAGCATGTCATACTTTGATTCGGCGGTATTGTTGGATGAAGCGGCCCGGACCGACATTACGCGTACGCTTATGCGAGACTGGTTTTACCGCCGTGCTATGCACACAGGTGACTAGTGGGTGTCAGTTTCTCCAACTTTAGTTGAACCGAGTGTGGCTACGCCCGGTCCTTGCGAAGGTTAAAACAACACCAACTTGACAAACTATCGTTGTAGTTTTGATGCGTAGGTGAGAACGGTTCTTGCTAAGCCCGTAGCAGCCACGTAAAACTTGCAACAACAAAGTAGAGGACGTCTAACTTGTTTTTGCAGGGCATGTTGTGATGTGATATGGTCAAGACGTGATGAGATATAAGTTGTTGTATAATATGATCATGTTTTGTCGAGGTTATCGGCAACTGGCAGAAGCCTTATGGTTGTCTCTATTGCATAAGATGCAAGCGCCAAATAATTGCTTTACTTTATCGCTATGCGATAGCAATAGTTGCAAGAGCAATTGTTGGCGAGACGACCATGTGACGACACATTGATATAGATCAAGATGATGGAGATCATGGTGTCATGCCGGTGACGATGGAGATCATGACGATGCTTTGGAGATGGAGATGAAAGGCACAAGATGATGATGGCCATATCATGTCACATATTATGATTGCATGTGATGTTTATCTTTTATACATCTTATTATGCTTAGTTCGACGGTAGCTTTTTAAGATGATCTCTCACTAATTATCAAGAAGTGTTCTCATTGAGTATGCACCATTGCCACAGTTCGTCGTGCCCAGACACCACGTGATGATCGGGTGTGATAAGCTCTACGTCCATCTACAACGGGTGCAAGACAGTTTTGCACACGCGGAATACTCAGGTTAAACTTGACGAGCCTAGCATATGCAGATATGGCCTCGGAACACGGAGACCGAAAGGTCGAGCGTGAATCATATAGTAGATATGATCAACATAGTGATGTTCACCATTGAAAGCTAATCCATTTCACGTGATGATCGGTTATGGTTTAGTTGATTTGGATCACGTGATCGCTTAGAGGATTAGAGGGATGTCTTTCTAAGTGGGAGTTCTTAAGTAATATGATTAATTGAACTTAAATTTATCATGAACTTAGTCCTGGTAGTATTTTGCAAATTATGTTGTAGACCAATAGCTCGCGTTGTTGCTTTCATATGTTTATTTTGATATGTTCCTAGAGAAAACTGTGTTGAAAGATGTTAGTAGCAATGATGCGGATTGGTTCCGTGATCTGAGGTTTATCCTCATTGCTGCACAGAAGAATCATGCCCTTGATGCACCGCTAGGTGACAGACCTATTGCGGGAGCAGATGCAGATGTTATGAACGTTTGGCTAGCTCAATATGATGACTACTTGATAGTTTAGTGCACCATGCTTAACGGCTTAGAATCGGGACTTCCAAAACGTTTTGAACATCATGGACCATATGAGATGTTCCAGGAGTTGAAGTTAATATTCCAATCAAATACCCGAGTTGAGAGATATGAAGTCTCCAACAATTTCTATAGCTAAAAGATGGAGGAGAATCGCTCAACTAGTGAGCATGTGCTCAGATTGTCCGGGTACTACAATCGCTTGAATCAAGTGGGAGTTAATCTTCCAGATAAAATAGTGATTGACAGAATTCTCTAGTCACCATCACCAAGTTAGTAGAACTTTGTGATGAACTATAATATGCAAGGGATGACGAAAGTAATTCCCAAGCTCTTCGTGATGCTGAAATCGACGAAGGTAGAAATCAAGAAAAACATCAATTGTTGATGGTTAACAAGACCACTAGTTTCAAGAAAAGGGCAAAGGGATAGAAGGGAACTTCAAGAAGAACGGCAAGCAAGTTGCTGCTCAAGTGAAGAAGCCCAAGTCTGGACCTAAGCCTGAGACTAAGTGCTTATGCTGCAAAGGGACTGGTCACTAGAAGCGGAACCACCCCAAGTATTTGGCGGATAAGAAGGATGGCAAAGTGAACAAAGGTATATTTGATATACATGTTATTGATGTGTACTTTACTAGTGTTTATAGCAACCCCTCGGTATTTGGTACTGGTTCAGTTGCTAAGAGTAGTAACTCGAAACAGGAGTTGCAGAATAAACAGAGACTAGTTGAGGGTGAAGTGACGATGTGTGTTGGAAGTGGTTCCAAGATTGATATGATCATCATCGTACACTCCCTATACTTTCGGGATTAGTGTTGAACCTAAATAAGTGTTATTTGGTGTTTGCGTTGAGCATAAATATGATTTGATCATGTTTATTGCAATACGATTATTCATTTAAGTTAGAGAACAATTGTTCTTCTGTTTACATGAATAGAACCTTTTATGGTCATACACACCAACGAAAATGGTTTGTTGGATCTCGATCGTGCACATATTCATAAGATTGAAGCCAAAAGATGCAAAGTTAAGAATGATAGTGCAACTTGTTTGTGGCACTGCCGTTTAGGTCATATTGGTTTAAAGCGCATGAAGAAACTCCATGCTAATGGACTTTTGGAATCACTTGATTATGAATCACTTGATGTTCGGCGTCGCGAGTTTTGGCATTATATGAATCAACTCCGAATCATGTCTTTTTCAAATGTTGGGTTGCCCGGCGCCTGAGTTCGGCTACCTTACGTTCCGCTCTATCGGCTAAGGTAGCACCAGGAGAACTACTGCGATTGTGCCCCGGTTCGGCCGGGCGAGCACCTCAGTAGAGAAAGCCGAAAACTGACTGTCATGATGTAGCGTGAGACTGGTCAGCCACTCGATGACCTATTGGAATCTATCGGATTCCTCCGCGTTAACGAAGGGCCGCTTCCCGGTCAGGCACATACGCGCCCCGAACTCGGGCGAGCGCAGTCGCCACCAATGGGCTACCTAAATAGTCCCACTGTCAAGCTCCTATGGCTAAGTGTAAGTGTTAAAGCATTATAGTCTGGTTGCCTGGCCCGCTGCGCTATCACCTCCTTTGTAGGACCAAGACGTTGGGTTAAGTGTGAAAATGCGTCTTCTGCGAGCACCCCCATACTATGTGCGTGGGGGTTGAAGCCAACGACTGCAATCTTTCAGATTTTGTACATATATTTTAAACGACTGCACAGGAGGTGTTCATAATACTTGAAGGCACAAGTACAAAAAGGCCACTACAGTTTATAAAAATATTACTTCATCATTACATATGCTATAATAACATAGCATCCTTCGAGTACTGCGACTCTATTACACGAGCGCCTTCAAGGACTTCCTGAAAATAGTGCTCGGAGGATACTCGGCTTTTCTCTGAATCTCGGGACACAATAACGATGGTCTCCATCTCCGCCCAGTATGTCTTGACACGGGCAAGAGCCATCCCTGCACCCTCTATACACGCCGACCTCTTCATTGCATTAATGTGCGGCACTGCGTCAAGGAGTTGATGCACCAAGCTAAAATAACTCTTCGGCTCTGACCTCCCCGGCCACAGATGACCCATGACATACTTCATGGCGAGCCCGGACAACCTGTTAAGTTCGGCCCATTGAGCCAAACGATCGTCCACTGCTAGTGGACGCTCTAGATTGTGAAATTGCGACCAGAACAGTTTTTCCACTTCACGATCTTCCAGATCTCGGAAGTGTTCGGTCGCATCAGCAACACTCGCTGCCAAATCCAGATAGGTGTCCTCCACACTCCACATCCGGTCCAACGGAGCAAACTTCGGATCACAAAATTTTCTCCGCAGCGTGAAGGGCTTTCCAGCCGCAATCTGTTCGGCCTGACGCAGCTCCTCCTTCGCAGCTCTCATTGCAGAGCGCGCGTCCTTGGCATCAGCAACGGCCTTTTCTAGGACCGCCTGTCTCCCTGGTCTTCTTTCTCAAGAAGTCTGCAACGGTCTGCAGTGCTCTTTAACTTTTCGGCCATAGTGGACATCTCTTCTTTGCTTCGGCAATGAGCAGCCTGTTCGGCTCTCAGCTCTTTAAGGGCCTTCTTGGCAGCCGCATCACTTCTCCTGGCTTCATCTTTAGCTCGGGCAAGTTCTGCCCTAAGATTCTCCACGGCGGCCGCACCATCTGCGTCAAGCACACATATCGTAAGACGCTGGCATAGAACTCTTCTTACCTAATGCTGCCTGAGGAATCATATACCTTGAGCCTCATCTAGCCGCTTGTTGACAAGCGCGATGTCGGCATCTGCCACGTCCAGTTGTCGCTTTAGTTCGGCAACACCAGCAGTTCGGCTTGAATCCGGACAACCCTGCAGCCTACATTAAAAGGCGACATTTTAGACCTGGGATTATGATCCTCCGCGTGCCGTCAGTTCTTGACGACATGCAGAGTCTCAGGGGCTACTATCTACATAGGGCACATCTTATTTACGCGCAACAAACAAAAGTACAAATTATCTAATGTACCTCAAAACCTGTCAATAAACTTTCGACGGCCTCACGCAGTCCGCTCTCTGCGGACGAAATCCTTTCAATCACCGTGCCCATTAATGCACGGTGCTCCTCTGAAATAGAAGCTCGCCCTAGCAGAACCTTTTGCTCCTCCGGCCGAGCACCAGAAGGTGCCGGACTCGTCCCATGACCTCTTTCGAAGGCTCGCGGAGAACTTCGAGGGGCCCCATCGCTATCTTCCGCCCTTGCCGAACTCGGAAAAACACTCCGTGATGACACCTCAGGGTCGCCCGCCTCGCTAGGCGGCCCAGCAGAAGGACGCGTCCCACTCTCCATCATCTCCGGAAGAAGATCCCCCGAAGACGAGCTCTGCTGAGAAGGGCTGAGGTCCGAACTACAAGGTAAAAATTCAGTTAAAATTCTCATATATAAATCATGGATTTCTCTCATCCCTTGAAAGGAAAATCTTTCTCTACTTATGGCTTGCTGGAGGGCTGATCTCCTTGAGTACGCAGTTCGGCCGAGGAACTGCCCGGTGCCGGACCCTCTGACGAGGTTCTTTTCCCTCGCTTTGAGACCACGGTCTTTGGATCGTCAGAGGCGGCTCTCTTCTTTTCCCTAGGAGAGGAATCGTCGGTTCCTCCCTTCGGAACAGCCTCCTTCGAGGAGGCCGTGGTTTCCTTGTCCTCCCCCTTGCTTCCCTCCAAAGGCACTACCTCCAGCATCCTGACTAGCACGGGATCCGGCCTTGTTTCGGGAAGGGGAGCCGGACACCTGATGAGCTTCGCCTTCGCTATCCACTCCTGTTTAAAAGGAGAGCTCTGTTAAGGGCAAGTTAATTATGCGGATAGAAGGTCTGGGCACAAGGTTACTTACTCGAGTATCCGGGCGATTGCGGCTTAGGCCTGCGTCCTCGGTCAAATCCGGACACACTTCTTGTGATCCGAAGAACAGTTTATACATCTCCGCGGGCGTCGCGCTCATAAAATCCTGGAGAGCTCGTGGTCCTTCTGGATTGAACTCCCACAGGCGAAGGGGGTGACGTTTGCCGGGCAGTGTCCGGCGAATCAGCATGACCTGTGTCACCTTGACCAGGTTGAGGTCTCCTTCAAAGAGATCCTTAATGCGGCCCTGCAGCAAGGGTACGTCTTTGGGCAAGCCCCGATCTAACCCTATGTTGATCCACGATGCTAGCCGTGGTGGGGGACCCGAGCGAAAGGCAGGAGGCGCCACCCATGTGGTGCCCCGAGGAGCGGTGATAAAAAACCACTCTCGTTGCCACAGGCCAAGCTCCTCTTGAAAAGAGCCCTCGGGCCATGGAGCATCGGCATTTCTTCTTATGACAGCGCCTCCGCACTCTGCGTGTCGCCCCTCGATCATCTTCGGCTCCACTTTGAAGGTCTTGAGCCATAATCCGAAGTGGGGGTAACATGGAGGAACGCTTCACACACAACGATAAATGAGGAGATATGGAGGATGGACTCCGGAGCTAAGTCATGAAAATCCAGCCCATAATAAAACAACAGTCCCCTCACAATGGGATCCATGGGGAAGCCTAACCCTCGGAGGAAGTGAGGCATGAATACCACGCTCTCGCCGGGCTGGGGACTGGGAATAACCTGTCCTTGAGCAGGCAACCTGTGCGAAATCTCGCTGGTCAGGAACTTAGCCTCCCTCAACCTTAATACGTCCTCCTCCGTGACGGAAGAAGGCGTCCATCGGCCTTGAAGGTCAGAACCAGACATTGTCGAAAGTCCAAAGCGCCTGGAATCTGAAGTTGGGGGTGTTGGAACTCGAGGCGACAGGCGAACTCGTTTGAGATTAAGAAAAGGAGCGAGGCCTTGGTCTCTTTATAAGAGGCTGAATACCAAGAGCCCTCCCCGTAACCGTTTTGGACTCGCCTTTAATCAAGGGAACGTACTAACGGGCACGATTTGGTTACCCACGACCGTATTGATGAGAATCCCGTAAAAAGGGCACACGATCTCTGCTTTGACAAGACATGCCAAGGAAACCGCCTCGCTAAACGCGCTGAGGTGGAAAAGTGAAAACAATTTGTATAAAGAGCTTGGCTGCAGTGTTATGACGCACTACAGAATACGTCAGCAGATTTGATTTGTGTTAATGTTATTCTCTCTATGGCGATATGTGGAAACTTGTTTTGCAGAGCCGGACACTATTTTTGGTGTTTACAATCTTCTATGAAGGACTTCGAGGAGGAACCCGCCTTGCAATGCCGAAGACAATCTGCGCGCCGGACTCTTCGTCATTAAAGCCTGGTTCAGGGCCTACTGAGGGAGTCCTGGATTAGGGGGTGTTCAGGTAGCCGGACTATACCTTCGTCGGACTCCAGGACCATGAAGATACAAGATTGAAGACTTCATCCCATGTCCGGAAGGAACTTTCCTTGGCGTGGAAGGCAAGCTAGGCGATGCGGATACTCAAGATCTCCTACCATTGTAAATGACTCCGTGTAACCCTAACCCTATCCGGTGTCTATATAAACCAGAGGGTTGTAGTCCGTAGGAGAACCATCATCATACACAATCATACCGTAGGCTAGCTTCTAGGGTTTAGCCTCCTTGATCTCGTGGTAGATCTACTCATGTACTACCCATATCTTCAATATTAATCAAGCAGGAGTAGGGTTTTACCTCCATCGAGAGGGCCCGAACCTGGGTAAACATCGTGTCCCTTGTCTCCTGTTACCATCCGACCTTGACGCACAGTTCGGGACCCCCTACCCGAGATCCGCCGGTTTTGACACCGACACCCATCAATTGATGTTAATGCAAGGAGTAGGGATTGCCATGCAACGGATGCACTAGAGCTAAAAATGTATGAAAGCTCAACAAAAGAAACTAAGTGGGTGTGCATCCAACTTGCTTGCTCATGAAGACCTAGGGCATTTGAGGAAGCCGATTGTTGGAATATACAAGCCAAGTTCTATAATGAAAAATTCCCACTAGTATATGAAAGTGACTAATCAAGAGACTCTCTATATGAAAACATAGTGCTACTTTTGAAGCACAATATATGAGACTCACTATATGAAGAACATGGTGCTACTTTGAAGCACAAGTGTGAGAGACTCACTATATGAAGAACATGGTGCTACTTTGAAGCACAAGTGTGGAAAAAAAGGATAGTAGCATTGCCCCTTTTTATTTTTCTTTTTTTCTTTTTTTTGGGCCTTCTTTTTTTTCTTTGGCCTATCTCTTTTTTTTGGGACAATGCTCTATTGAATGATGATCATCACACTTCTATTTACAACTCAATGTTTACAACTCGATACTAGAACAAAGTATGACTCTATATGAATGCCTCCGGCGGTGTACCAGGATATGCAATAAATCAAGAGTGACATGTATGAAAGAATTATGAACGGTGGCTTTGCCACAAATACGATGTCAACTACATGATCATGCTAAGCAATATGACAATGATGGATGTGTCATGAAAAAGGAACGGTGGAAAGTTGCATGGCAATATATCTCGGAATGGCTATGGAAATGCCATAATAGGTAGGTATGGTGGCTGTTTTGAGGAAGATATAAGGAGGTTTATGTGTGAAAGAGTATCATATCACAGGGTTTGGATGCATCGGCGAAGTTTGCATCAACTCTCAATGTGAGAAAGGGCAATGCACGGTACCGAAGAGGCTAGCAATGATGGAAGGGTGAGAGTGCGTATAATCCATGGACTCAACATTAGTCATAAAGAACTCATATACTTATTGCAAAAATCTACAAGCCATCAAAAACCAAAGCATTACGCGCATGCTCCTAGGGGGATAGATTGGTAGGAAAAGACCATCGCTCGTCCCCGACCGCCACTCATAAGGAGGACAATCAAATAACACCTCATGTTTCAAATTTGTTACATAACGTTTACCATACGTGCATGCTACGGGACCTGCAAACTTCAACACAAGCACTTCTCAAATTCATAATTACTCTACTAGCACGACTTTGATATTATTACCTCCATATTTCAAAACAATTGTCAATCCTCAAACTTTTCTTAGTATTCAACACACTCAAAAGAAAGTTTACAAATCTTGAACACCAAGCTTATTATTATTATTAAGCGAATTACCATGCTATTAAAGACTCTCAAAATAATCTAAGTGAAGCATGAGAGATCAATAGTTTATTTAAAACAAATCCACCACCGTGCTCTAAAAGACATAAGTGAAGCACTAGAGAAAAAAATTATAAGGCTCAAAAGATATAGGTGAAGCACATAGAGCTAAACTATCAAGCTCAAAAGATATAAGTGAAGCACATAGAGTATTCTATCAAATTCTAATTCATGTATGGCTCTCTCAAAAGGTGTGTATAGCAAGGGTGATTGTGGGACACTAACAAAGAAAGACTCAAATAATACAAGACGCTCCAAGCAAAACACATATCATGTTGGTGAATAAGAATATAGCTCCAAGCAAATTACCGATGGAAGTAGACGAAAGAGGGCATGCCTTCCGGGGCATCCCCAAGCTTTGACTTTTTGGTGTCCTTGGATTATCTTGGGGGTGCCATGGGCATTCCCAAGCTTAGGCTCTTGCCACTCCTTGTGTCGGTGTAGTGAAAACCAGGGCTACACTGACCGCCGGGCATGGGCCACGACTGTATGCAATTACAATAAAGAGGATCCATCTTCGCCGACAAGCGCTACATCGGCAAGCAAGAATCAAGCCACCTTCCTGGCAAGGAGCATCCTGCCCTATCAGGGAGGACAGATACAAGGCAAAAAGAAGCAGCCAAGCCTGAGAACCAGAAGACAAGACGACTGCAAGGCTCCTTTCCGAGGATGCCCACGAGGCCCCGGCAAGGCCCCTTGCCGAAGATGGCCGCAAGGCCCCTGCAAGCCTCTTGCCAAGGGCGCTCACAAGGCCCCGGCAAGACCCTTGCGGGAAGTTACGCAAGACCGCGACAAGCCCTTGCCGAGGACATCGGTGGGGCCGCAGCCAGGCCCACGCCAATCAAGCCTCCACCGCAGTTTGCATGCAGCTGCCGACCCAACCAGCTGGGCAGGCACCTGCGTGGCGACAAGCGGATCTTCGTGAAGACCCACCACTGCGCCACCTCAGCTGCCTGCCTACCTACATGGCACCGCGGGCACCGCTGGCCAGGGCGTGTGTCGACATAAGAACGAGCGGCGACGGACGAGACTAGGCTCTCCCCCGTCCCCGATAAAGCAAGGACACCTAAGCAAGGCGCATTAAATGCGCCTTGTCATGTATTGCAAGGGATAACCTTGCACAACTGTACCCTTTCCACCTCCTGTGTGCCACTGTGGCGACCCCTTTTTCCTATAAAAGGAGGCCCGAGGCGACCAGAGAGGGGATTCGGCTTTTTGGAGCTCTTCACGCCCCATAGCTAGCTGAAGAACACAGATAAACAATCCACCAAAGCAGGAGTAGGGTTTTACGCATCCTCGCGGCCCGAACCTGGAAAACGAAGTGTGTGCTCTCTGTTTGATCCGCTCTTCTCACGACCCCGCGCCCCGCAACCGCAGTAGGGGTTCTTGTGATCCCATAGGTGTCGTTCACGCCGACATCTTTGGCGCACCAGGTAGGGGGCGCAGTTGTGAGAATCCGGTCTAGCAGTTGACCCAACTGTTCTTCATCGCCATGGCTCCTAAGAAGAAGAAGGCCAAGAGAACGGTGCTGCCACGAGCGCGAAGAGCGCCAGAGCGGCGACAAGAAAGCTAAGTTATTCAAAACCTTGAGCTATTTCCTTTTATATATAAGGTTATCATCCTCGGAGATCTTGCCTATGTATGGAAAACCTGCACGCAAAGGGGCCCTCCCGCGATCGGCAACGCCTTTGTTCTGTTTCGAGTCCGCTCAACAGATCAAAGCCTACCGCGTCGAAAGCGGTGGGGTAGCCTTCCGCACCTGGCAACGCTCCTCACTCTGACTCGAGTCAAACTCGACAGTTCGGGCGGCCGCGC
Organism: Aegilops umbellulata; assembly: GCA_032464435.1. Classification (NCBI taxonomy): domain Eukaryota; kingdom Viridiplantae; phylum Streptophyta; class Magnoliopsida; order Poales; family Poaceae; genus Aegilops; species Aegilops umbellulata. The sequence goes on from CP136054.1 coordinate 22,659,883, forward strand.
TCAGGGCGGTAAGGTGGTTTTCCCCGGTAGCACGCACACCCGGCAGGCTAATGGGGATCCGTCCCCACGACGCCGCCTTGGGTTTACGTGCCGGCAAGCCTACCCGATAAATGTAGGGTGGACGTACAAAGAGAGGTTGAACAGGAAGATAGCATGCACTATTTATTTGAGATTTCTGCTTAGACCTGTATGCCAAGGAACCTTCTCGGGGTTAGTTGCGCTCCAAGTTGCCCCGAGTCCGCTCGGCAACTTGTGCGGTTGCGCTAGAGCCAAGAAGGTGAACCTTTCCGGGAGGTGACATTCCCGAATAGCCGCTAAGGGCCCGTTCCCTCAAGCGCTGCTGGCTGGATCGTACGCACCGGAAAGCATTCCAGCAGGCATAGGGAATATGTAGCAGAAGTCAAAATTTACAAGTGAGTTAAGTGCACTTCAGATGCTAATCACTTGTCATGTTTAAACATAGTTATGGCCCGGGGGCTGGCAACGCCCTTAGGACCAATCTTCTTGGTGTCAAGAACGACGAAGTTCTTCGCCATAAGCCTTTCCGGCAATGATCTTCCCGGGAGCCGGTGTCAAGAACAACAAAGTTCTTCGCCATAAGCCTTCCCGACAATGATCTTGCCGGGGGCCGGTATCAAGGACGACGAAGTTCTTCGCCATAAGCCTTCCCAGCGGTGTCGAGAACTCCGGAGTTCTCCACTGAAATCGGGCATCGAGAATGTCAAAGTTCTCTGCTGAAGATAAAAGCCTTCCCGGCAACAAGCTTGCCGGAAGCCGGCATCGAGAACGTCAAAGTTCTCTGCTAAAGATAAAAGCCTTCCCGGCAACAAGCTTGCCGGAAGCCGGCATCGAGAACGTCAAAGTTCTCTGTTGAAGATAAAAGCCTTCCCGGCAACAAGCTTGCCGGAAGCCGGCATCGAGAACGTCCAAGTTCTCTGCTGAAGATAAAAGCCTTCCTGGCGACGAGCTTGCCGGAAGCCGGCATCGAGAACGTCAAAGTTCTCTGCTGAAGATAAAAGCCTTCCTGCGATGAGCTTGCTGGAAGCCGGCATCGAGAACGCCAAAGTTCTCTGCTGAAGATATAAGCCTTCCCGGTGACGAGCTTGCCGGAAGCCGGCATCGAGAACTGTCGGAGTAATGGGCCACGGGTAGGCAAACCCGAGACCCAGAACCTTTCAAGACATCGGGGCCGGCTTCGCCCCTCAAAACCCTCAAGACGAAGGGCTGAATCTGGGAGTCGGCCACAGCAGCACCGACTCCCTGCTCGACCGGCGAGTCCCAGAGGCGGCCGGGGCATAAGCCGACTCCCAGTTGGTAAAGCAGGCTATGGGAGTCGGCCAGTAACTCCAACCACTTTTTGCCTACGGAAAGAAGGACGAGGGCGGGGATGGCCGGAGTACGGCCTACCCCTACCCTGCTGACTAGGGGCAGGCATGGCCACAGTGCGCCGTACCAGAGGAGACTCCCGTCCGGCGCGGCACTGTTGCCATGATGCCCCTGACGCTCGCCCCAGCGGCGAAACCCTGTTCCCACGACGGCCCGCTCGTACGGCCCGGAGGCGGCGGGCCCAGCTAGTCAGCGGGGGAACGAGAGACGGCAAGAGCACCTGAAGACGGACCTCGCGGGAGTCGGCCCCTGAGAGTCGGCCAGCCCCTCCCGCGGGACCCGCACGCCATTAACCAGATAAGACGGGGAGTGGCGATAGTGATCGCCCGCCAGGCGGTGGCACTGTTGCCACGACCCCACGACCAAGCCCACGTCACCCAAGGCATGACTACAATGGCCACATCAGTCGGCGGGGCCCGCCAGCGGCGGGCCCCAGGAGTCGGCGGGAAGGACGGTGGCCTGAGAGACAGACGGCAGGGACCCGCACCCAGCCGGATTACCGTTGTACCCCCGGGGGGTAGGCCTATATAAGCCCCCCGGAGCACCCATGCAAAGGGTTCGATTCTTTTAGCACTAGACCAGAAGCAAAGGAGGGAAAGAGCTAGCCTTGCCCTCTCCTACCTCCAGAATACAGCTTGAGGAGCAACCTTGTACTCATATCCCCATAGTGATCATGCGGAGACCCCGCAGAGCAGCAGTAGGGGTATTATCTCCTCGGAGAGCCCCGAAGCTGGGTAAGATTCGCCAGCGTGCATGTCTACGCCTCATCCCGTTTCCAGGCACCGGCGACGTTCTACTCGCCCCCACCATGATAAGCCATCCTTTGGCATATGTCGCACCCAACCCCCGACAAGAACGTCAAAGTTCTCTGCTGAAGATAAAAGCCTTCCTAGCGACAAGCTGGCCGGAAGCCGGCGTCAAGAACGTCAAAAGTCTTCGCGAGAAACATAAGACTTCCCGGCAACAGCCTTGCCGGGAGCAAGAAAGGGAACAAAACCACACTCTAGCATCGAGATCTATAGAGTTCTCTGCTAGAAAATTTCCATGGAAGTAGGCTCGGGGGCTGGCAGCTCCTCTGAGTGCAACAACAACTATGACCCATGCCAAGCTTGGTCCCGTCTCCAGCGTTGAATTCATGAAGTTCTCCGCTGCAGCCGGGCCCGGGGGCTACTATCGGTGTAGTGAAAACCAGCGGTACACTGACTGCTGGGCATGGGCCACGACTGTATGCAATTACACTAAAGAGGATCCATCTTCGCCGACAAGCGCTACGTCGGCAAGCAAGACTCAAGCCACCTCCCCGGCAAGGAGCATCCTGCCCTATCAGGGAGGACAAATACAAGGCAAAAAGAAGCAGCCAAGCATGAGAACCAGAAGACAAGACGACTGCAAGGCTCCTTGCCGAGGATGCCCACGAGGCCCCGGCAAGGCCCCTTGCCGAAGACGGCCGCAAGGCCCCAGCAAGCCTCTTGCCAAGGGCGCTCACAAGGCCCCGGCAAGACCCTTGCCAGGAAGTTACGCAAGACCGCGACAAGCCCTTGCCGAGGACATCGGTGGGGCCACAGCCAGGCCCACGCCAATCAAGCCTCCACCGCCGTTCGCATGCAGCTGCCGACCCAACCAGTTGGGCAGGCACCTGCGTGTCGGCAAGCGGATCTTCGTGAAGACCCACCACTGCACCACCTCAGCTGCCTGCCTGCCTACATGGCACCGCGGGCACCGCTGGCCAGGGCGCGTGTCGACATAAGAAGGAGTGGCGACGGACGAGACTAGGCTCTCCTCCATCCCCGATAAAGCAAGGACACCTAAGCAAGGCGCATTAAATGCGCCTTGTCATGTATTGTAAGGGATAACCTCGCACAACTATACCCTTTCACTAGTGCAGAACCGGGCAATAGCACCGGTTTGTAAGGCCCTTTAGTGTCGGTTCCACAACCGGCACTAAAGTGTGGTCACTAAAGGCCCCCCCTTTAGTACCGGTTCAGCACGAACCGGTGCTAAAGGCCAACCATGTGGCACGAGGCAGCTCCGGGGGCAGGGAGCCCTTTAGTGCCGGTTGGTAACACCAACTGGTATTAAAATGTTGGGGGGTTTTGGATTTATGATTTCTTTTTCATTTAAATTTGTGTTTTCCATTTAATTCTTTTTCGTTTGCTGGTATTTTATGATACTATACATTGTACACGTTATGGAATGCATATATATATATATATATATATATATATATATATATATATATATATATATATATATATATATATATATATAGAATTTCTAGTAGAACCGATCATATATATATATCATCAAATGTGTCTTAAACCACCATATTAATTAATTCAGATATATATATATATATATATATATATATATATATAGACACACACACACACACAATTAGATAGCTATATACAATTTCTCCTACAATGTTGCCTTCGGAGCCAGTGGCATTAGCCTAATTGGTGCCTTCGGAGAACGATATGACAATTGGAACTGGTTCTTCATGGGGGTGGTAGCGGGTAATAGTATTCTCCCTTTGGATCTATGACCTGGTCGAGCAAAAATCCGCATATCTCCTCTTGAAGTGCTTGTATGCGCTCCGTTTCTAGGAGCTTGTCCCGCACCTCTGTGAACTATTAAGAAGGAGATCAATATGCATGTGTATTAGTTGTGTGACTAGATATCGATAATGGTGTAAAAATTGTGAATAATGTTGTGATAAACGTACATATTCCTGTCTTTGAGATCTGCTCTTTTCAGACGCCATCATGTGAATGTTCTCGCAAACGCAGAATGCACACAGATCAGTCCCCTGCGCCTGCTGAAGGGCCTTTACGAGAATGGAATTTGATCAGATAATAATTAATCAAGCATGATAATTAAAGAGATGGCAGCTAGCTAGCTAGCTAGCTAGATAGTACTACTTAATTACTTACATTGGGTCGAAACCATTTAAGCTTTTTTTTCATTCGCCTGGAGTGACGCTGATGAACCTTGCCCAAGCCCTGCCCGCCGACAAAGAAAATGAATAAAGGGATTATTAAATAGTTCATATCATGAAATGACGAACTAAATAGGCCGAGATATATAGTTTAATAATGATTGAAATTACCTGTTGACTATCCCAAACAAATTGTTATAGTCAGTTTTTAATTTGAGTAGTGAGTCCAGTATTTCAACTGTTCTGGCGTCAACTTTAATGATACACAAGATCCAGTGAAATCTGCAAGCACACACGTTTGCATGTCTTAATTAAGCGGGCATATGTAAGCAAAAACATGTAGCTAGCTAGTAGGCAAAAACAGAGAATTTGTAGTACAAGATAGTGTGACTCACTCGAAGTTGTAAGGAAGTAGTATATCTTCATTGTATTTGAGGCGCTTCAAGAACTCTAGCATGCTGTCCTCTACATGCTTTTCATGATATGGATCTATTTTCCATGTGTATTCATTAACGGTGTTTGGGTCAATGAACCCAATGCCATAGCGTCCACCTTTTCTCATTTCATACATCTTCATCCTGCATAATACCACAGAAAAGAATATAGTGAGGATAATTACAGGTAATGATTGATCAAAAAGATCACTACAGCTAGCTTGAGAGACTTAAATTACAGAAGGAAATCACTTACAGACAATAGCAACTGACAATAGATTTGTCGAGTGCGTCTTGATTGTATAACTGAAACAGTTCAGAATACTCAACAGCCACAGCTTTCTCATGGTAGTAATGATCCTTCTTGACATTCACCATGAGGGACTCTCGATTGGATCTCTTGGTAATGTCCATGTACCATTGATGCAATTCATACATTCTCGTTGGGAGCTTCTTGACCTCGTCTAGCTTGACCAAAGGTTCGCCCCAGACATATTTCCGTTTTATTTCCTCCTCTGTAAGCACAGGCATGGGCTCGATCTCGAGGAGTTGTCCAACAGTGATGTTGAGAACTTCAGCCTGCCTTATATGGTCCTCGGTTATTACCACATTGCCCACCTCGGGAACGTAAACTGTTTGCCCACAATAATATTGGGCGCGCGTACTGTCACGTGTTGTTGGCACAACAAGCGAGGGGATCGATTGCGCTGCCTGTTCTCCCAGCTAGGGAATGGTTTTCCCGCATTTTTTGACAGCTGCTTGTTGTTTGCTCGATCCCGAGCTCGCCTCCTTCTGTAGACGTGCTCGATTTAACTTCCTGATGTGGCGCTCATAGTCTGTGTCAACAGGCTTGGGAGCTGGTGGTTGAGCCATACGAATGAAGTGGTCAATCATTTCCTCAGGCACTTTCTCCCTTGGCGGCGGTGGCGGTTTCGGTGCAAAATGGGCTTTCACCTCGGCCTTTGATATGGCTGCGTTTTCCTCCTCGGACTTGTCATAAGGCCTCTGCGGAAGAGTCGTGAGGCTTGGACCATATTTATATCGCTTGCCTCCGTCTGTACTTCCTGTACTACCTCGACTCGTACCGCTACGCACCATAGCTGCGGGGTGTCTCTTCTGCGATTGCTAAGGCGGCGGAGACGGCTGACGGGGCTGAGTTGGACGAGGAGGAGTGGCCTGAAGTTGTGCCAGTCTTGGAGGAGGAGTGGCCTGAGGTTGTGCCGGACTTGGAGGAGGAGTGGACGTCTGACGCTGTGGCGGACTTGGAGGAGGAGGAGTGGCCTGACACTTTGCTGGACTTGGAGGAGGAGTGGCCTGACGCTGTGCCGGACTTGGAGGCGGAGGAGTGGCCTGACGCGTTGGTGGACTTGCAGGAGCGGGAGTCTGCTGACTCGGTGGTGGACTTCGACGAGGAGTCGGCTGACGCGGTGTCGGTGGCCTTCGAAAGATGATGCAATCCTTTCTCCATAGGATGATACGATGTTTGGCCTCTCCGAGGAAGTGCTCGTTGTCACCTCTAGGAATGTCAAGCTATAGCTCCGAATATGGGTCCACCACCTCATCAACCAAGACACGAGCATAGCCCGCTGGAATCGGGTTGCAATGGAAGGTTGCCTCGGGGGGATTTGTAAAAGCAACGGCGTCCGCCACCTTCATGGATATGTTCTTCATTTTGAAGTGTAGCTCGCAGTTACTGTTCTCCGTGATGTCATCCACGGGGTATCTATCCAGCATTGCGTCGTCCAGGGCGGAACCCACGTTGCTTCTCGGCATGGATGGGGCGGTGCTATCCAATGCTGGATCATCCGCTAGCTGCTGCAGCTGCTGAGACCCCCTTTGTTGGCTAAGTGAGTCGATCTGCTCCTGCTGCCGCTGGAATTTGACTGTCTATTCCGCTTGACTTGCTTCTAGGCCTTGAAGGCGTTCATAGTCCCGCTTCCTCTGCTCCTCCTCCATCTTCCTCCTCTTCTCCTCCGCAATCTTCTTTCTCGCACGGGTTCTGTAGTCGGCGTTCCAGTCCGAAAACCCCTCATACCACGGAATAGCGCCCTTGCCTCGTGTTCTTCTCGGGTGTTCAGGATTTCCCAGGGCACGCGTAAGCTCGTCATTCTCTCTGTTGGGCTGGAACACCCCCGATCGAGCCTCTTGTATTGCAACAAGTATCGCATCGTCGGCTCCGTTCAGACATGCCTTCGTCGAAACTTTGCCAGTCTTCGGGTCCAACTCCCCCCCATGCGCATAGAACCAAGTCCTGCACCTGGGGGGCCAGCTCTTAGTAACCGGAGTGACACCTGCATCCTCCATCTCTTTCTCAGACATATCCCACTTAGGCATTGCCACCGCATAGCCACCTGGCCCCAGCTTATGGAACTTATCCTTTTTTCGGCATTCTTCTTGTTTATTCTCGACCGTTCCTTAGCTAATTCCGAATCCTTGAATTTCACGAAATTGTCCCAATGAGCATGTTGGTTCTCTAGTGTTCCCTCGAATACTGGAGTCTTCCTTCCTCCCTTGACGTACTTGTGCCATTCACGATTCTTGTGGTTCTTGAATGCAACCACCATCTTCCTAAGAGCAGCGTCCTTGACTTTCTGCACATCTGCTTCTGTGAAATGATCTGGTAGGGTGAAATGTTCCATGAGAGTATCCCAAAGTAGACCTTTTTGTCTGTTGTCGACAAAATTAACATCTGGACGTGGCTTTGCTGGCTCTCTCCATTCTTGAAGGGAGATCGGGAGTTGGTCCTTCACAAGAACTCCGCACTAACGAGCGAACTTGTCCGCAATCTTCTTAGGCGCTAATGGTTCGCCATTAGGTCTGATTGCCTCAATATTGTACTTTACGCCCTCCTTCAACTTTTTGTTCGGGCCTCGTTTCGTCCTGTTGCCTGAAGATTTGCTCGATCCGGATGGCTGAAAGAAGAAAGATCGATTCATTAATATATCTTCAAGTCATTTAAAACATGTGATGATCACCAGATGCCTGCTTATATAAATATATATACCTCGCCGGTCTTTGTTGTTTCAAGATCAACATTTTCTTCGTCATCATCATAATCATAGTTCATGACTTCATCAATTCGGTCGTCGCGATCGAATATCATATCACCCTCTCCGGTGTTGTTTAGAAATTCGGAGCCATCATAATCTTCTTCATTCTGATCATCATCTGGCCCGCGAGGATGGCGTATCATATCGAACATGGCCTGTTCTCCCTCTCTGCCGGTATTGTCCGCCATAGCTTTTATTTAAGTAATCCAAAAGAAATATAAAACAATTTAGTATTTAAATTACATCGTCTCGAATAATAGATATAATCTCGAATACATCGTCTCGAATAATAGATATAATCTCGAAAACATCGTCTCGAATAATAGATATAATCTCGAATACATCGTCTCGAATAATAGATATAATATTGAATACATCACTGGCTAGGTAGCTAATAAAGATCGAATACTACAGAAGAATCTAGGACACTCGCGGTTCCTGCGGCGCGGGCGGTGGACACCCAAAGAGAAGGAACCCTCACAGGATCATAGCTGAAGTGAGATCCCTGAAGAAACTGCCAGGTATTGGAGAACCTGCCGCCCTCTAACGCAACCATGTAGCGATGGACGTGCTCGTGCTTCTCCCTGACACGGCGACGTACCACCTCCGGCGGGGCCGGCTCCCTCCGCACCGAAAGTGGCCCACGCGAACGCCACCAAACGAGATTAGGGTCGACGACGGGACCCGGGGCCGGGTTCCTCATCAAGCGGCGCGCCCCTCCAGGCAGCACCTCCTAGTGCCAGCCCGGCGGAGCCCAGTCCCGAACATGGGTCAGCCGGACGTCGTCGCGGACGTGTCGACGGTGAGGATGCGGGCCGGGCATCGTCGAGAACAAATACTAGCTATATGCCCGCAAAAAGTAACATTTTTTTAATGATTGGATTTTGATAACTAAAATTTCTAACATTTCTATATAACTAACATTTCTATAACATTTCTAACAATGCTATATATAACTAACATTTCTAATATTTCTATAACTAAAAAACAGAAAAAAAATTCTAACAATTCTAACTTTTTAATAACTATTTCTATAACTAGAAAACAGAAAAATTTCTAACAATTCTAACTTTTTTATAACTATTTCTATAACTAAAAAACAGAAAATTTTCTAACAATTCTAACATTTCTAACTATTCTAACATTTCTAACTATTCTAACAATTCTAACATTTCTAACTATTTCTGAAAAACAGACAAATGTATGTGTGTGTGTGTGGGCGCTCACCGGCGAGGCGAGGGACGACGGGGGGCGGCGACGGGGGGCGCGTGGCGACGGGGACGGCGGAAAAGCGGCGACGACGGGGATACCGACGACGGGGACAGGGACGGGGCGGCGACAACGGGGACGGGGACGGACAGGCCGGGGCGGCGACGACGACGGGGACGTACGGGGCGGCGCCGATGACGGGGACGGCGACGACGCGGGACGGGCCGGGATGGGGCGGCGGTGACGACGGGGACGACGGGGACGGGGACGACGGGGCGGCGACGACGGAGACGGGGCGGCGACGAGGGCGGCGACAGGGCGGGCGACGGTGCAGAGGAGAAGAAACGAGATGAGAAACTGAAATTTTCGTAAGTGTTGTTTATATAGGAGGGGCCTTTAGTACCGTTTGGAGCCACCAACCGGTGGCCTTTAGTACCGGGTGGTGGCTCCAACCGGTACTAAAGGCCCCCCCTTTAGTACCGGTTGGTGCCACGACCCGGTACTAAAGGGGGTGCGCTGGCGCAGGTGCGGTGCGGCAAGTTTAGTCCCACCTCGCTAGCCGAGGGGCGACCGCACTGGTTTATAAACCCCCGTGCAGTAGCTCTCTCGAGCTCCTCTCGAAAGCAGGCCTACTGGGCCTATGTGTTATGTGCTGCCCTGTGGGCCAACTGGGCCTTTGCAGGCCTGCATCCTGGCCCAACAACAGGTTGGGTTTCTAGTCGTATGCATGCCGCTCTTTTTTTTATTTTTTTGCTTTATTTATTTTTGTGTTGTTTTTTTTGTGTATTTAGAGTTTCTTTGTGAATATTTTTGCTTTAGGTACAAAAAATTACAAACTTTCTGTTAGTGCCCGTAGTTTTCAAATTTGAATAGTTTAAATTTTGAATTATTTGAAATTAGTGTGAATCACTAGTTTGTGAATAACTTAACTTTAAAAATCAGTAAAGGCATGAAAGAATTTGTTTGCACATAAAATTTCTTCGCGTTTCAAATGCCAAAACACATAGCTACCCTAACTATTATAGAGATTCCCTTCTGGGTGTGAAACACAGAAGAAAGTGATGATAGTGAAGCCGATCACATCCCAGATCTTTGGGTGTGAAACTTTTTCTTCGCGTGTGTCCCTTTGCGCCATAACCATGGAAAATCTTCATCATTTAACGGGATGCTCGGGTCAATATTCACTGTGAATGGAGCAATTTCATCAAACTTTTCATAATCTTCTGACTTGTCTGTCTTGTCATCCACTCCCACGATGTTTCTCTTCCCAGAAAGAACTATGTGCCGCTTTGGCTCATCGTACGATGCATTCGCTTCCTCATCTTTTCTTTTTCTTGGCTTGGTAGACACGTCCTTCACATAGAAAACCTGTGCGACATCATTGGCTAGGACAAATGGTCTGTCTGCATACGCAAGATTGTTGAGATCCACTGTTGTCATTCCGTACTGTGGGTCTTCCGTTACCCCGCCTCGTGTCATATTGACCCATTTGCACCGAAACAAAGGGACCTTCAAACCATGTCGATAGTCAAGTTCCCATATGTCCTGTATATAACCATAATATGTTTCCTTTCCCGTCTTGGTTTCTGCATCAAAGCGGACACCACTGTTTTGGTTGGTGCTCTTCTTATCTTGGGCGATCGTGTAAAATGTATTACCATTTATCTCGTACCCTTTGAAAGTCATTATATTCGAAGATGGTAACTGGGACAGCAAGTACAGGTCATCTTCAATAGAGGCGTCATGCATGGTACGTGTCTGCAACCAGCCGGCGAAACTCCTGGTTTGTTCACGTGTAATCCAGTCATCAGACCGCTCTGGGTGTTTGGAGCGTAGAAAATTCTTGTGTCCGTCCATATACGGAGCCACCAAGGCGGAATTCTGTAGAACTGTGTAGTGTGCTTCAGTGAGAGAATGTCCGTCCATACATATTATTTGATCCCCTCCTAGCGTGCCTTTTCCATCCAGTCTGCCCTTATGCCGCGATTCAGGAACACCAATCGGCTTAAGGTCAGGAATAAAGTCAATACAAAACTCAATGACCTCCTCATTTTGATGGCCCTTGGAGATGCTTCCTTCTGGCCTAGCACGGTTATGAACATATTTGTTTAAGACTCCCATGAACCTCTCAAATGGGAACATATTGTGTAGAAATACAGGACCCAAAACGTTAATCTCTTCGCATAGGTGAACTAGGACGTGCATCATGATGTTGAAGAAGGATGGTGGGAACACCAACTCGAAACTGACAAGACATTGCACCAAATCATTCTCTAACCTTGGTATGATTTCTGGATCGATTACCTTCTAAGAGATTGCATTGAGAAATGCACATAGCTTCACAATGGCTAATCGAACGTTTTCCGATAGAAGCCCCCTCAATGCAACTGGAAGCAGTTGCGTCATAATCACATGGCAGTCATGAGACTTTAGGTTCTAGAACTTTTTCTCTACCATGTTTATTATTCCCTTTATATTCGACAAGAAGCCAGACGATACCTTAATACTGAGCAGGCATTCAAAGAATATTTCCTTCTCTTCTTTGGTAAGAGCGTAGCTTGCATGACCCTGATGTATGCCGTATTTCCGTGCATACGTTGCTGGTCCTCTCGTGCCTCAGGTGTATCTTTTGTCTTCCCATACACGCCCAAGAAGCCAAGCAGGGTCACGCAAAGGTTCTTCGTCACGTGCATCACGTCGATTGCGGAGCAGACCTCTAGGTCTTTCCAATAGGGCAGGTCCCAAAATATAGATTTCTTCTTCCACATGGGTGCGCGTCCGTCAGCGTCATTCGGAACAGGTTGTCCACCAGGACCCTTTCCAAAGACCACCTTCAAATCCTTGACCATATCATGTACATCAGCACCAGTACGGTGGCGAGGCTTCGTCCGGTGATCCGCCTCACCTTTGAAATGCTTGCCTTTCTTTCTTACGAGATGCCTGCTCGGAAGAAATCGATGATGTCCCAGGTACACATTCTTCTTACAATTAGCCAAATATATACTGTCGGTATCGTCCAAACAGTGCGTGCACGCGCGGTATCCCTTGTTTGTCTGTCCTGAAAGGTTACTGAGAGCAGGCCAATCATTGATGGTCACGAACAGCAACGCCTTTAGGTCAAATTCTTCCCCCATGTGCTCATCCCACGCACGTACACCTATTCCATTCCACAGTTGTAAGAGTTCTTCAAATAATGGCCTTAGGTACACATCAATGTCGTTGCCGGGTTGCTTAGGGCCTTGGATGAGCACTGGCATCATAATGAACTTCCGCTTCATGCACAACCAAGGAGGAAGGTTATACAAACATAGAGTCATAGGCCAGGTGCTATGGTTGATGCTCTACTCCCCAAAAGGATTAATGCCATCTGCGCTTAGACCAAACCATACGCTCCTTGCGTCATCTGCAAACTCCTTCCCGTACTTTCTTTCGACTTTTATTCACTGCGACCCGTCAGCGGGCACTCTCAACTTTCCGTCTTTCTTACGGTCTTCTCTGTGCCATCGCATCGCCTTGGCATGCTCTTTGTTTTTGAACAAATGTTTCAACCGTGGTATAATAGGAGAATACCACATCACCTTGGCAGGAATCTTCTTCCTAGGGCGCTCGCCCTCGACATCACCAGGGTCATCGCGGCTGATCTTATAGCGCAATGCACCACATACCGGGCAAGCGTTCAAATCCTCATACTCACCGCGGTAGAGGATGCAATCATTAGGGCATGCATGTATCTTCTGCACCTCTAACCCTAGAGGGCAGACAGCCTTCTTTGCTTCGTACGTACTCTCGGGCAATTCGTTGTCCTTTGGAAGCATATCCTTTATCATTACTAGCAACTTTCCAAATCCCTTGTTAGATACACCATTCTGTGCCTTCCATTGCAGCAATTCCAGTGTGGTGCCCAGCTTTTTCTTGTCACCTACGCAATTCGGGTACAACAATTTTTTGTGATCCTCTAACATGCGCTGCAACTTCTTCTTCTCCAAATCACTTGCGCAGTTTCTCTTTGCATCGGCAATGGCCCGACCTAGATCATCAACGAGCTCATCTGATGCCTCTTCTTCAGCTTCTTCCCGCATTGCCGGCTCAGCTTCTTCCCCCATTGTTGTATCATCGTATTCAGGGAACCCATGGCCAGGATAGCTGTCGTCGTCCTCTTCTTCTTCATTGTCTTCCATCATAACCCCTCTTTCTCCGTGCTTGGTCCAAACATTATAGTGGGGCATGAAACCGGACTCAAAAAGGTGGACGTGAATGGTTCTTGACGTAGAGTAACTATGACCATTCTTACAGCCAGCACATGGACAAGGCATAAAACCACCAACCGCGTTCTTGTAACGCTTCCGCTTAACGATCTTCAAGGGTATGAAGATGCACTCCCTCTCTCTCGTTGCTAGTATCTCCTAGATTGATCTTGGTGACACGTAGGAAATTAATTGAATTTCTGCTACGTTCCCCAATGATAAGACGCTCCAAGCAAAACACATATCATGTTGGTGAATAAAAATATAGCTCCAAGTAAATTACCGATGGAAGTAGACGAAAGAGGGGATGCCTTCCGGGGCATCCCCAAGCTTTGAATTTTTTGTGTCCTTGGATTATCTTGGGGGTGTCATGTGCATCCCCAAACTTAGGCTCTTTCCACTCCTTGTTCCATAATCCATCAAAAGAATTTACCCAAAACTTGAAAACTTCACAACACAAAACTCAACAGAAATCTCGTGAGCTCCATTAGCGAAAGAAAACAAAAGACCACTTCAAGGTACTGCAATGAACTCATTATTTATTTATATTGGTGTTAAACCTACTGTATTCCAACTTCTTTATGGATTATAAACTATTTTACTAGCCATAGATTCATCAAAATAAGCAAACAAGACACGCAAAACAGAATCTGTCAAAAACAGAACAGTATGTGGTAATCTGTAACTAACGCAAACTTACGTAACTCCAAAAAATCAGCCAAAATAGGAAGACCTAGGCAATTTGTTTATTGATCAGCAGCAATTGGAATCACTATTTGATCACGTTCTGGTGATTTTTAACATTTATTTTCGTGAACCGAAAGTTTCTGGAAATTACAGCAAGATCAAATAACTATCATCCAAGAAGTTCCTATAGGTCTAACTTGGCACAAACACTAACTAAAACACAAAATCACATCTAAACAGAAGGTAGATGGATTATTTATTCCTAAATAGAAGAAAAAGCAAAAAAACTAAAATAAAATTGGGTTGCCTCCCAACAAGCGCTATCGTTTAACGCCCCTAGCTAGGCATAAAAGCGAGAATAGATCTAGGTAGTGCCGTAGTAATAAGATAGATCGGTAAAACTCATTTCATATTCTCTACATTCGGCAGCAAGTTTCCTTTGAGGCAAGCAAAAATAATCAAAAGGGCTAAATGTAATAGGACAAACGTCCCCAAGATTAATTTTAGGAGGTATAGGTTCCTCTTTTGGCCCTTCATATTGCACAACCAATTCATGATTGTAAGCATTCTTTTGAGAGAACCTTGTGAGCCTAAACTCAAGAGAGCATCCTAGCTCGTTATTTCGAATAGCCAAATCATCATTAAGTTCAGAGATTCTATCAATTAAAATATTGGTTGGCACCTTTTTCCTAAGGTTTTCATTAAAAGCAAGATAGTCTATAGATTGAAAACGCATTATTTCGTCTTGATCAAAGATAATAGATTCTATAGGAGGACGGCCAGCATCCACCCTATAATGCGCAAAAAATTCTTTGGCTTCTTTTATTATAAATCTAAATTCATGAGCCAAAAAGATGGTAGCGGCACGCTTAACAGAGGAGTGTTCGATATTCGAAAATTCTAGGAAAATCATTTGTATAGAAGGGTGCATATGCATAAATTGCCTTTCAAGTTCAACGATAAGCATGGCAATAGCGTCCGCAAGACTACTAGTTCTATGAAGAATAGAACCACCCATAGAGGGCAAAGCACTGGCACAAGTAAAGAAAGCTTGAATAACTCCTTTTCCAATAATATTACCACTACCGATTTGAAATCTTTTTGTATGATAAGTAGGGGTTTCTTCAGTAGGAGCTTCAGAATTTTCCATGATATTATTATCGCTCATATCGGCGATAATTTCCCCAATTTCAGACATAACACAAGCAAAGAAAAGGCAAGCGACAAAAAGGCAAACGGAAAAAAAGAGGAGGAGATTGGGAGAGAGAGGGCGAATAAAACGGCAAGGGTGAAGTGGGGGAGAGGAAAACGAGAGGCAAATGGCAAATAATGTAATGCGGGAGATAGGGATTATGATGGGTACTTGGTATGTAGACATCGGTGCCAGAAGTGGCTTGTTGTATCTTGACTTGCTCTTGCGTGAGCCTCCCCGGCAACGGCGCCAGAAATTCTTCTTGCTACCTCTTGAGCACTGTGTTGGATTTCCCCGAAGAGGAAGGGATGATGCAGCAAAGTAGCGTAAGTATTTCCCTCAGTTTTTGAGAACCATGGTATCAATCCAGTAGGAGGCCACACACAAGTCCCTCGTACCTGCACAAAACAATAGCTCCTCGCAACCAACGCAATTAGGGGTTGTCAATCCCTTCACGGTCACTTACGAGAGTGAGATGTGATAGAGATGATAGATAATATTTTTGGTATTTTTGGTATAGAGATGCAAAGTGAAAAGTAAAAGGCAATGTAAAAAAGCAAAGCAAGATTAAAGTGATGGAGATTGATATGATGAGAATAGACCCGGGGGCCATAGGTTTCACTAGTGGCTTCTCTCAAGAGCATAAGTATTCTATGGTGGGTGAACAAATTACTGTTGAGCAATTGACAGAATTGAGCATAGTTATGAGAATATCCAAGGTATGATCATGTATATAGGCATCACGTCCGAGACAAGTAGACCGACTCCTGCCTGCATCTACTACTATTACTCCACTCATCGACCGCTATCCAGCATGCATCTAGAGTATTAAGTTAAAAACAGAGTAACGCCTTAAGCAAGATGACATGATGTAGAGTGATAGTTTCATGCAATATGATAGAAACCCCATCTTGTTATCCTCGATGGCAACAATTCTATACGTGCCTTGCTGCCCCTTCTGTCACTGGGAAAGGACACCGCAAGATTGAACCCAAAGCTAAGCACTTCTCCGATGGCAAGAAAAACCAATCTAGCAGGCCAAACCAAACTGATAATTCGAAGAGACTTGCAAAGATAACCAATCATACATAAAAGAATTCAGAGAAGATTCAAATATTATTCATAGATAGACTTGATCATAAACCCACAATTCATCGGTCTCAACAAACACACCGCAAAAAGAAGATTACATCGAATAGATCTCCACAAGAGAGGGGGAGAACATTGAATTGAGATCCAAAAAGAGAGAAGAAGCCATCTAGCTAAGAACTATGGACCCATAGATCTGAGGTAAACTACTCACACTTCATCGAAGGGGCTAGGATGATGTAGAAGCCCTCCGTGATGACGGCCCTCTCCGGCGGAGCTCCAGAACAGGCCCGAAGATGGGATCTCGTGGATACAGAAGGTTGTGGCGGTGGAATTAGATTTTTTGCTCCTGTTCTGATCGTTTGGGGGTACGTAGGTATATATAGGAGGAAGGAGTACGTCGGTGGAGCAACAGGGGGCCCATGAGGCAGGGGGCGCGCCCTAGGGGGGTGGGCGCCCCCCCCACCCTCGTGACCACCTCTGTTACTTCTTGGAGTAGGGTCCAAGTCTCCTGGATCACATTCGGTGAGAAAATCACGTTCCCGAAGGTTTTATTCCGTTTGGACTCCATTTGATATTCTGTTTCTCCGAAACTCTGAAATAGGCAAAAAAAACAGCAATTCTGGGCTGGGCCTCCGGTTAATAGGTTAGTCCCAAAAATAATATAAAAGTGAATAATAAAGCCCAATATAGTCCAAAACATTAGATAATATAGCATGGAGCATCAACTACAAGGAGTAATAAACACTACTAGCAAACTACTAGTACCAATCCTGGACTTGGAGACAAGAGATGAACAAGGGTTTTGAGAGGAGATGGTGCTGGTGAAGATGTTGATGGAGATTGCCCTCTTCTGATGAGAGGAGCGTTGGTGATGACGATGGCGATGATTTCCCCCTCCCGGAGGGATGTGTCCCCGGCAGAACAGCTCTGCCGGAGCCCTAGATTGGTTCCGCCTCGTGGCGGCGGAGTTTCTTCCCGAAAGCTTGCTTATGATTTTTTCTCGGACGAAAGACTTCATATAGGAGAAGATGGGCACCGGAGGGCCACCAGGGGGCGTGCCTAGGGGGGTAGGGCGCGCCTCCCACCCTCGTGGCCAGGGTGTGGCCCCCTCTGGTATTTTATTCATCCAGTATTTTTTATTAATTCCAAAAATGACTTCCGTGAAGTTTCAGGACTTTTGGAGCTGTGCAGAATAGGTCTCTAATATTTGCTCCTTTTCCAGCCCAGAATTCCAGCTGCCGGGATTCTCCCTCTTCATGTAAACCTTACAAATAAGAGAGAATAGGCATAAGTATTGTGGCATATGTGTAATAACAGCCCATAATACAATAAATATCGATATAAAAGCATGATGCAAAATGGACGTATCATCCTACTCCCGGTGGGAGTAGGATTCCCACTTTCCCTAGTTGGAGTAGGAGAGAAGGAAGGGGAGAGAGAGGGAAGGGAAAGGCCCCCCCCCACCCAATTCGGATTGGGCTTGAGGGGCGCCCTCCACCTGGCCGCCTCCTCCTCTCTCCCACTAAGGCCCAATAAGGCCCATACACTCCCCGGGAGTTCCGGTAACCCCCCGGTACTCCGGTAAATGACCGAACTCACCCAAAACCATTCCAATGTCCAAACATAGTCATCCAATATATCGATCTATATGTGTCGACCATTTCGAGACTCCTCGTCATGTCCGTGATCATATCCGGGACTCCGAACTACCTTCGGTACTTCAAAACACATAAACTCATAATACTGATCATCACCGAACTTTAAGTGTGCGGACCCTACGGATTCGAGAACTATGTAGACATGACTGGGACTCATCTCCGATCAATAACCAATAGCAGAACCTGGATGCTCATATTGGTTCCTACATATTCTACGAAGATCTTTATCGGTCAAATTACATTACAATATACGTTGTTCCCTTTGTCATCGGTATGTTACTTGCCCGAGATTCGATCTTTGGTATCTCAATACCTAGTTCAATCTTGTTACCGGCAAGTCTGTTTACTCATTCCGTAATGCATCATCCCGTAATTAGTCACATTGCTTGCAAGGCTTATAGTGATGTGCATTACCAAGAGGGCCCAGAGATACCTCTCCTATAATCGGAGTGACAAACCCTAATCTCGATCTATGACAACTCAACAAACACCATCGGAGACACCTGAGCATCTTTATAGTCACCCAGTTACGTTGTGACGTTTGATAGCACACTAAGTGTTCCTCCGGTATTCGGGAGTTGCGTAATCTCATAGTCACATGAACATGTATAAGTTATGAAGAAAGCAATAGCAATAAACTAAACGATCATGGTGCTAAGCTAATGGATGGGTCAAGTCAATCACATCATTCTCTAATGATGTGATCCCGTTCATCAAATGACAACTCTTTGTCTATGACTAGGAAACTTAACCATCTTTGATTAACGAGCTAGTCAAGTAGAGGCATACTAGTGACACTCTATTTGTCTATGTATTCACCAATGTACTAAGTTTCCGGTTAATACAATTCTAGCATGAATAATGAACATTTATCATGATATAAGGAAATAAAAATAACAACTTTATTATTGCCTCTAGGGCATATTTCCTTCAGGTTGTACGTGCCACCCCGTGCCCCGTTGACTCCAAGCTCCGTGTGTACACCACCTTGAATCAACCCCGGGCCATAGTCTTGTCAAGGCCACACAAGCCCTCTAGGCCCAAGCCACATGTTTTCACAGCCCAGAAGTCAGTCACTATCAGCATCACGCCCATATGTCGTCGTCGTCAATCCCACCACCGTCTTCTGTACCAACCGACTTGTGTCGATCCCTCAGACTATCTGGTCTGACCCAGCCGAACTTGTTCGGCTGCATGACACGCTCGAGACTCCCAAATCGTCTTCCGCAAATTCTGATCCATCACATGATAAATCCACCTTAGCAGGCATGACTTCCCACAACGCCTTCAAGCATCCATGTTGTGCCAACAAATTTTCGACCCTTGTCTATCATAACCCAAGGTTTTTTGTCCCGTTGAACTTCTCCACCTCAAACCAGGTACCCATTGGCGCCATGGTTCTTCGTGTGACTGACCCAGTGAAAAAATTATTTGAGTTTTCCATGCAAAACCCCAAGTACACGAATAGATCTGGGTACTACGAGCAAATTCCAACCAAAAAACCTTTTGGTCTTCTCACGTAGCTCCCTTGGCACAAATTGTTAATGCTGGCTAGTTGCCTTTGCCTTGCCAACGCCTACGCAAGTAGTACTTCTGATGGACACGCTTGACGGATCTTTCCTGCTGACTGATTTGCCTGTCTGTCCATGTACTATGGAGACTCGGTCTCCTTTTGTTTCCAAACAAATCACTGTCCGCTACTTCTGATTGAATTGATTTGATGGTACTGCACCACGCGCCTGAACGCTAGTACGCGCTCGTCGCTAGGCCACTGTTCATCAAGGGCCGCTCCGCGCAAGACCATGATGGCCCACCACAGCGGTGCTTGGGTTTCCTACCATGCCACCTGTGAAAATGGACAAAACTGGCCCTTATCTGAAACTTCAACACAAAATGACCTTGATCTAAAAATATTTCATGAACATGAAATGGCCTCCATTTCATGAAATATTTTTAGATCAAGGTTATTTTGTGTTGAAGTTTCAGATAAGGAACAATTTTCTTCATTTTCACACGCCACGTGCTACAATGCGTCGCCCGAGTCTACTGTTACGCCCTCATCGCCCTGAACATATCGTCGAGACTGCCATACCATACGTCGGGTTGTGCTTCTTCTAAACACAACGCCATCGTTCTCAAATCTTCAAAGAGCAACCTTCATCAACCGATGCGACGACTTCCGCTGCCATGTCTCCAATCATGCTCATTGCATCTCGCTAGATCTCATCGACAACTTCCACGTCTTCACCTCTAGATCAACAATCAACAGCCTCCGAACAACCTAGCTCATGATACCACTTGTTAGAATAAATCCGAGGTCACCATCGATCATCCGAGGACCAAGCAATCACACGAGCACGACAACGAGATCTGTTAACGAGGTTCAACGATATGGCTACATCCTCGAAGCCTAACTATGGATGTTCCTCCACATGACACTGTATAGTACCGCACCCGGTCGCCCTGGACGCGGCACATGCCGCCGGCTTCCCCTGCGTTCCTGTGCTATTATGCTTGCATAGGTTACATCATGTGTCTACCCTCGATATATATGGGAGGCCTAGTATACAAGTGTCCTACTAGGACACGACTCCATATTCTATCTAAACACAATACTACTCAGATTCTAACTGTAACCTATCTTGTACACAATATTCGACACAACTCTAACATTATCCGATGAAACCCTTATGTTCAGGTCTGCAGACGTTGAACGCGAAGGTGGCACACACGTACTCCACCAAGTGTATCTGTCCGTGTATGTGTATTTTGTTCTGTTCTGTCTAATATAAGAAAAAAAGAAGCTTCTGCTCCGTCAATTCACTAAACACTAAAATATTGAACACCAAGCTTATTATTATTATTAAGCGAATTACCATGTCATTAAAGACTCTCAAAATAATCTAAGTGAAGCATGAGAGATCAATAGTTTCTTTAAAACAAATCCACCACCGTGCTCTAAAAGACATAAGTGAAGCACTAGAGCAAAAATTATAAGGCTCAAAAGATATAGGTGAAGCACATAGAGCTAAACTATCAAGCTCAAAAGATATAAGTGAAGCACATAGAGTATTCTATCAAATTCTAATTAATGTATGGCTCTCTCAAAAGGTGTGTACCGCAAGGGTGATTGTGGCACACTAACAAACAAAGACTCAAATAATACAAGTGTTGGAAATATGCCCTAGAGGCAATAATAAAATGGTTATTATTGTATTTCCTTGTTCATGATAATTGTCTATTGTTCATGCTATAATTGTATTAACTGGAAACCGTAATACATGTGTGAATACATAGACCACAACATGTCCCTGGTGAGCCTCTAGTTGACTAGCTCGTTGATCAACAGATGGTCATGGTTTCCTGACCATGGACATTGGATGTCATTGATAACGGGATCACATCATTAGGAGAATGATGTGATGGACGAGACCCAATCCTAAGCATAGCACAAGATCATGTAGTTTGTTTGCTAAAAGCTTTTCTAAAGTCAAGTATCATTTCCTTAGACCATAAGATTGTGTAACTCCCTGATATTGTAGGAGTGCTTTGGGCGTACCAAACGTCACAACGTAACTGGGTTACTATAAAGGTGCATTACAGGTATCTCCGAAAGTGTTCGTTGGGTTGGCACGAATCGAGACTAGGATTTGTCACTCCGTACGACGGAGAGGTATCTCTGGGCCCACTCGGTAATGCATCATCATAATGAGCTCAATGTGACTAAGTAGTTAGTCACGGGATCATGCATTACGGAACGAGTAAAGTGACTTGCCGGTAATGAGATTGAACAAGGTATTGGGATACCGACGATCGAATCTCGGGCAAGTAACGTACCGATTGACAAAGGAAATTGTATACGGGATTGCTTGAATCCCCGACATCCTGGTTCATCCGATGAGATCATCGTGGAACGTGTGGGAGCCAACATGGGTATCTAGATCCCGCTGTTGGTTATTGGCCGGAGAGTTGTCTCGGTCATTTCTGCATGATTCCCGAACCCGTATGGTCTATACACTTAAGGTCCGGTGACGCTAGGGTTATAGGGAAAGTTTGTACGTGGTTACCGAATGTTGTTCGGAGTCCCGGATGAGATCCCGGACGTCACGAGGAGTTCCGGAATGGTCCGGAGGTAAAGAATGATATATAGGAAGTGAGGTTTTGACCACCGGAAGTGTTTCGGGCGTCACCGGTAATGTACCGGCACCACGGAGGGTTCTGGGGGTCCATCGGGATGGGCCACCAGACCCGGAGGCTTGCATGGGCCAAGAGTGTGAAGGGACCAGCCCCAGAGTGGGCTGGTGCGCACCTCCCACCAAGGCCCAAGGCGCAGCTATGAGGGGAGAGGGGAAACCCTAGGCGCTGATGGGCCTAAAGGCCCACCCTAGGGCGCACCCCCCTCTCTCCCCCTCTTGGCCGCCCCCTCAATCCCATCTAGGGCTGCCGCCCCCCTAGGGGTGGGAACCCTCCTAGAGGGGGCGCACCCTCCTCCCCTCCTCCTATAAATAGTGGGGGTTTGGGGGCTGCCCAACACACGAGTCTCTCTCCCTCTTGGCGCAGCCCTACCCCTCTCCCTCATCGTCTCTTGCGGTGCTTGGCGAAGCCCTGCTGGTGTGCCACGCTCCTCCACCATCACCACGCCTTCGTGCTGCTGCTGGATGGAGTCTTCCCCAACCTCTCCATCTCTCCTTGCTGGATCAAGGCGCGGGAGACGTCACCGGACTGTACGTGTGTTGAACGCGGAGGCGCCATTGCTCGGCGCTTAGATCGGAATCGACCGCGATCTGAATCGCTGCGTGTATGACTCCACCAACTGCGTTCTTGTAACGCTTCCGCTTAACGATCTTCAAGGGTATGAAGATGCACTCCCTCCATCTCGTTGCTAGTATCTCCTAGATTGATCTTGGTGACACGTAGGAAATTTTTTGAATTTCTGCTACGTTCCCTAACAGTGGCATCATGAGCTAGGTCTATGCGTAGATTCTATGCACGAGTAGAACTCAAAGTAGTTGTGGGTGATGATTTGTTCAATTTGCTTGCCGTTACTAGTCTTATCTTGATTCGGCGGCATTGTGGGATGAAGCGGCCCGGACCGACCTTACACGTACACTTACGTGAGACAGGTTCCACCGACTGACATGCACTTGATGCATAAGGTGGCTAGCAGGTGTCTGTCTCTCCCACTTTAGTTGGATCGGATTTTATGAAGAGGGTCCTTACGAAGGGTAAATAGAAATAAGCATATCACCGTTGTGGCTTTTGCGTAGGTAAGAAACGTTCTTGCTAGAAACCCATAGCAGCCACGTAAAACATGCAACAACAATTAGAGGGCATCTAACTTGTTTTTGCAGGGTATGCTATGTGATGTGATATGGCCAAAAGGATGTGATGAATTATATATATATGATGTATAAGATTGATCATGTTCTTGTAATAGGAATCACGACTTGCATGTCGATGAGTATGACAACCGGCAGGAGCCATAGGAGTTGTCTTAATTTATTGTATGACCTGCGTGTCAATGAAAAACGCCATGTAATTACTTTACTTTATTGCTAACCGTTAGCCATAGTAGTAGAAGTAATAGTTGGCGAGACAGCTTCATGAAGACACGATGATGGAGATCATGGTGTCATGCCGGTGACGAAGGTGATCATGTCGTGCCTCCAAGATGGAGATCAAAGGCGCAAGATGATATTGGCCATATCATGTCACTTTATGATTTGCATGTGATGTTTGTCATGTTTACATCTTATTTGCTTAGAACAATGGTAGCATAAATAAGATGATCCCTCGCTAAAATTTCAAGAAAGTGTTCCCCCCCCCAACTGTGCACCGTTGCGAAGGTTCGTTGTTCCGAAGCACCACGTGATGATCGGGTGTGATAGATTCCAACGTTCGCATACAACGGGTGTAAGCCAGATTTACACATGCGAAACACTTAGGTTGACTTGACAAGCCTAGCATGTACAGACATGGCCTTGGAACACGGTAGACCGAAAGGTCGAACATGAGTCGTATAGTGGATACGATCAACATGAAGATGTTCACCTATGATGACTAGTCCGTCTCACGTGATGATCGGACATGGCCTAGTTGACTCGGATCATGTATCACTTAGATGACTAGAGGAATGTCTACCTAAGTGGGAGTTCATTGAATAATTTGATTAGATGAACTTAATTATCATGAACATAGTCAAAAGGTCTTTGCAAATTATGTCGTAGCTTACGCTTTAGTTCTACTGTTTAAGATATGATCCTAGAGAAAATTTAGTTGAAAGTTGATAGTAGCAATTATGCGGACTGGGTCCGTAAACTGAGGATTGTCCTCATTGCTGCGCAGAAGGCTTATGTTCTTAATGCATCGCTCGGTGTGCTGAACCTCGAACGTCGTCTATGGATGTTGTGAACATCTGACATACACGTTTTGATGACTACATGATAGTTCAGTAATGTTAAACGGTTTAGAATTGTGGCGCCGAAGACGTTTTTTGAAACGTCGCGGAACATATGAGATGTTCCAAGGGCTGAAATTGGGATTTCAGGCTCGCGCCCACGTCAAGAGGTATGAGACCTCCGACGAGTTTCTTAGCCTACAAACTAAGGGAGAAAAGCTCAATCGTTGAGCTTGTACTCAGATTGTCTGGGTACAACAATCGCTTGAATCGAGTGGGAGTTAATCTTCCAGATGAGATAGTGATGTTTCTCCAAAGTCATTGCCACCAAGCTACTAGAGCTTCATGATGAACTATAACATATCAGGTATAGATATGATGATCCTTGAAATATTCGCGATGTTTGACACCGCAAAAGTAGAAATCAAGAAGGAGCATCAATTGTTGATGGTTAGTGAAACCACTAGTTTCAAGAAGGGCAAGGGCAAGAAGGGATACTTCATGAAACGGCAAATCAGCTGCTGCTCTAGTGAAGAAACTCAAGGTTGAACCCAAACCCGAGACTAAGTGCTTCTGTAATAAGGGGAACGGTCACTAGAGTAGAATTACCCTAGATACTTGGTAGATAAGAAGGCATGCAAGGTCGACAGAAGTATATTGGATATACATTATATTAATGTGTACTCTACTAGTACTCCTAGTAGCACCATGGTAATAGATACGGTTCGGTTGCTAAGTGTTAGTAACTCAAAATAAAAGGCTACAGAATAAACGGAGACTAGCTAAAGGCGAGGTGACGATATGTCTTGGAAGTATTTCCAAGGTTGATGTGATCAAACATCGCACGCTCCATCTACCATCGGGATCGGTGTTAAACCTAAATAATTGTTATTTGGTGTTTGCGTTGAGCAGAGACATGATTGGATTATGTCTATCGCAATATGGTTATTCATTTAAGGAGAATAATGGTTACTCTGTTTATTTGAATAATACCTTCAATGGTCTTGCACCTAAAATGAGTGGTTTATTGAATCTCGATCGTAGTGATACACATGTTCATGCCAAAAGATATAAGATAGTAATGATAGTACCACCTACTTGTGGCACTACCATGTAGGTCATATTGGTATAAAACACATGAAGAAGCTCCATGTTGATGGATCTTTGAACTCACTCGTTTTTGAAAAGTTTGAGACATGCGAACCATGTCTATTGGTATGCACGCATGAAGAAACTCCATGCAGATGGACTGTTTGGACTCACTTGATTTTGAACCACTTGAGACATGCAAATCATACCACACAGGCAAGATGACTGAAAAGCCTCGTTTTCAGTAAGATGGAACAAGAAAGCAACTTGTTGGAAGTAACACATTTTGATCTGTGCAGTCCAATGAGTGTTGAGGCATGCAGTGGATATCGTTATGTTCTTACTTCACAGATGATTTGAGTGGATGTTGAGTATATTTACTTGATGAAATACATGTCTGAATTATTGAGTAATTTCAGAGTGAAGTTGAAGATCTTCGTGACAAGAGGATAAAATGTCTATGATATGATCATAGAGATGAATATCTGAGTTGCGAGTTTGGTACAAAATTGAGACATTGTGGAAATTGTTTCACAACTAACACCGCCTGGAACACCATAGTGTGATGGTGTGTCCGAACATCATAGATGCACCCTATTGGATATGGGGCATACCTTGATGTCTCTTATCGAATTACCATTATCGTTCATGGGTTAGGCATTAGAGACAACCGCATTCACTTTAAATAGGGCACCACGTAATTCCGTTGAGATGACACCGTATGAACTATGGTTTAGAGAAACCTAAGCGGTAGTTTCTTGAAAGTTTGGGCTGCGACGCTTATGTGGAAAAGTTTCGTCCTGATAAGCTTGAACCCAAAGCGGATAAATACATCTTCATAGGACACCCAAAACAGTTGGGTATACCTCCTATTTCATATCCGGAAGCAAAAGTGGTTTTTTCTAGAAACGGGTCCTTTCTCGAGGAAAGGTTTCTCTTGAAAGAATTGAGTGGGAGGATGGTGGAGACTTGATGAGGTTGTTGAACCATCACTTCAACTAGTGTGTAGCAGGGCACAGGAAGTTGTTCCTGTGGCACCTACACCAATTGAAGTAGAAGCTTATGATAGTGATCATGAAACTTTGGATCAAATCACTACCAAACCTCGTAGGTCGACAAGGATGCGTACTGCTTCAGAGTGGTACGTAATCCTGTCTTGGAGGTCATGTTGCTAGACAACAATGAACCTACGAGCTATGGAGAAGCGATGGTGGGCCCGGATTCCGACGAATGGCTCAAGGCCATAAAATCCGAGAGGATCCATGTGTGAAAACAAAGTATAGACTTTGGAAGAGCTACTTGATGGGTGCAGATGGATTTTAAAAGGGAAGACGGACAATGATGGTAAGTGTCACCATTAAGAAAGCTCGACTTGTCGTTAAGATGTTTTCCGACAAGTTCAAGGAGTTGACTACGATGAGACTTTCTCACTCGTAGCGATGCCAAGAGTCTGTTGAAATTATATTAGCAGTTACTGCATTATTTGTGAAATCTTGCAGATAGGATGTCAAAACATTGATTCCTTTTCTTGAGGAAAGGTTGTATGTGATACAACCAAAAGGTTTTGTCAATCCTAAAATATGCTAACAAGTATGCAAAGCTCCGGCAATCCTTCTAAGGACTAGGGTAAGCATCTCGGAGTTGGAATATACGCTTTGATGAGATGATCAAAGATTTTGGGTTTATACAAAGTTTATGAGAAACTTGTATTTCCAAAGAAGTGAGTGGGAGCACTATAGAATTTCTGATGAATATATGTTGTTGACATATTGTTGATCAGAAATGATGTAGAATTTCTGGAAAGCATATAGGGTTATTTGAAAAGTGTTTTTCAATGGAAAACCTGGATTGAGCTACTTGAACATTGAGCATCAAGATCTATAAGGATAGATCAAAACCGCTTAATATTACTTTCAAATGAATACATACCATGACAAGATTTTGAAGGAGTTCAAATAGATCAGCAAAGAAGGAGTTCTTGGCTGTGTTATAAGGTGTGAGCATTGAGTAAGACTCAAGATCTGACCACGGCAGAAGAGAGAGAAAGGACAAAGGTCATCCCCTATGCTTCAGACGTAGGCTCTATAGTATGCTATGCTGTGTACCGCACCTGATGTGTGCCTTGCCATGAGTCAGTCAAGGGGTACGAGAGTGATCCAGGAATAGATCACAGGACATCGGTCAAACTCATCCTTAGTAACTAGTGGACTAAGGAATTTTCTCGATTCTGGAGGTGGTAAAAGAGTTCCTCGTAAAGGGTTACGCCGATGCAAACTTTGACACTAATCCGGATTATTCTGAGTAGTAAACCGGATTCGTATAGTAGAACAGTTATTTGGAATAAGCTCCAAATAGAGCATGGTAGCTGCATCTAGGAGATGACATAGAGATTTGCAAAGCACACACGGATCTGAAAGGTTCAGATCCATTGACTAATAACCTCTCTCACAAGCGAGATGTGATCAAACCCCATGGGTGTCGATTCATTACAATCACATAGTGATGTGAACTAGATTATTGACTCTAGTGCAAGTGGGAGACTGTTGGAAATATGCCTTAGAGGCAATAATAAAATGGTTATTATTGTATTTCCTTGTTCATGATAATTGTCTATTGTTCATGCTATAATTGTATTAACTGGAAACCGTCATACATGTGTGAATACATAGACCACAACATGTCCCTAGTGAGCCTCTAGTTGACTAGCTCGTTGATCAACAGATGGTCATGGTTTCCTGACCATGGACATTGGATGTCATTGATAACGGGATCACATCATTAGGAGAATGATGTGATGGACGAGACCCAATCCAAAGCATAGCACAAGATCATGTAGTTCGTTTGCTAAAAGCTTTTCTAATGTCAAGTATCATTTCCTTAGACCATGAGATTGTGGAACTCCCTGATACCGTAGGAGTGCTTTGGGTGTACCAAACGTCACAACGTAACTGGGTGACTATAAAGGTGCATTACAGGTATCTCCGAAAGTGTTTGTTGGGTTGGCACGAATCGAGACTGGGATTTGTCACTCCGTATGACGGAGAGGTATCTCTGGGCCCACTCGGTAATGCATCATCATAATGAGCTCAATGTGACTAAGTAGTTAGTCACGGGATCATGCATTACAGAACGAGTAAAGTGACTTGCCGGTAACGAGATTGAACAAGGTATTGGGATACCGACGATCGAATCTCGGGCAAGTAACGTACCGATTGACAAAGGGAATTGTATACGGGATTGCTTGAATCCCCGACATCGTGGTTCATCTGATGAGATCATCGTGGAACGTGTGGGAGCCAACATGGGTATCCAGATCCCGCTGTTGGTTATTGGCCGGAGAGTTGTATCGGTCATGTCTGCATGATTCCCGAAACCGTAGGGTCTACACACTTAAGGTCCGATGACGCTAGGGTTATAGGGAAAGTTTGTACGTGGTTACTGAATGTTGTTTGGAGTCCCGGATGAGATCCTGGACATCACGAGGACTTCCAGAATGGTCCGGAGGTAAAGAATAATATATAGGAAGTGAGGTTTTGACCACCGGAAGTGTTTCGGGCGTCACCGGTAATGTACAGGGACCACCGGAGGGTTCCGGGGGTCCACCGGGAGGGGCCACCAGCCCCGGAGGCTTGTATGGGCCAAGAGTAGGAAGGGACCAGCCCCTGAGTGGGCTGGTGCGCCTCCCACCAAGGCCCAAGGCGCATCTATGAGGGGAGAGGGGAAACCCTAGGCGCTGATGGGCCTAAAGGCCCACCCTAGGGCGCACCCCATCTCTCCCCCTCTTGGTCGCCCCCCTCAATCCCATCTAGGGCTGCCGCCCCCCCTAGGGGTGGGAACCCTAGAGGGGGCGCACCCTCCTCCCCTCCTCCTATAAATAGTGGGGGTTTTGGGGCTGCCCAACACACGAGTCTCTCTCCCTCTTGGCGCAGCCCTACCCCTCTCCCTCCTCGTCTCTTGCAGTGCTTGGCGAAGCCCTGCTGGCGTGCCACGCTCCTCCACCATCACCACGCCGTCGTGCTGCTGCTGGAAGGAGTCTTCCCCAACCTCTCCCTCTCTCCTTGCTGGATCAAGGCGCGGGAGACGTCACCGGGCTGTACGTGTGTTGAACGCGGAGGCGCCGTTGTTCGGCGCTTTGATCGGAATCGACCGCGATCTGAATCGCTGCGTGTACGACTCCACCAACCGCGTTCTTGTAACGCTTTCCGCTTAACGATCTTCAAGGGTATGAAGATGCACTCCCTCTATCTCGTTGCTAGTATCTCCTAGATTGATCTTGGTGACACG
Organism: Aegilops umbellulata; assembly: GCA_032464435.1. Taxonomy (NCBI): domain Eukaryota; kingdom Viridiplantae; phylum Streptophyta; class Magnoliopsida; order Poales; family Poaceae; genus Aegilops; species Aegilops umbellulata. Next base: position 22,689,543 of record CP136054.1, read on the forward strand.
TAGGAAAATTTTTGATTTTCTGCTACGTTCCCCAATAACAAGACGCTCCAAGCAAAACACATATCATGTTGGTGAATAAAAATATAGCTCCAAGTAAATTACCGATGGAAGTAGACGAAAGAGGGGATGCCTTCCGGGGCATCCCCAAGCTTTGAATTTTTTGTGTCCTTGGATTATGTTGGGGGTGTCATGTGCATCCCCAAACTTAGGCTCTTTCCACTCCTTGTTCCATAATCCATCAAAAGAATTTACCCAAAACTTGAAAACTTCACAACACAAAACTCAACAGAAATCTCGTGAGCTCCGTTAGCGAAAGAAAACAAAAGACCACTTCAAGGTACTGCAATGAACTCATTATTTATTTATATTGGTGTTAAACCTACTGTATTCCAACTTCTTTATGGATTATAAACTATTTTACTAGCCATAGATTCATCAAAATAAGCAAACAAGACACGCAAAACAGAATCTGTCAAAAACAGAACAGTCTGTAGTAATCTGTAACTAACGCAAACTTCCGGAACTCCAAAAAATCAGCCAAAACAGGAAGACCTAGGAAATTTGTTTATTGATCAGCAGCAATTGGAATCACTATTTGATCACGTTCTGGTGATTTTTAACATTTATTTTCGTGAACCAAAAGTTTCTGGAAATTACAGCAAGATCAAATAACTATCATCCAAAAAGTTCCTATAGGTCTAACTTGGCACAAACACTAATTAAAACACAAAATCACATCTAAACAGAAGGTAGATGGATTATTTATTCCTAAATAGAAGAAAAGGCAAAAAAACTAAAATAAAATTGGGTTGCCTCCCAACAAGCGCTATCGTTTAACGCCCCTAGCTAGGCATAAAAGCAAAGAATAGATCTAGGTAGTGCCGTAGTAATAAGATAGATCGATAAAAATCATTTCATATTCTCTACGTTCGGCAGCAAGTTTCCTTTGAGGCAAGCAAAAATAATCAAAAGGGCTAAATGTAATAGGACAAACGTCCCCAAGATTAATTTTAGGAGGTATAGGTTCCTCTTTTGGCCCTTCATATTGCACAACCAATTCATCATTGTAAGCATTCTTTTGACAGAACCTTGTGAGCCTAAACTCAAGAGAGCATCCTAGCTCGTTATTTCGAATAGCCAAATCATCATTAAGTTCAGAGATTCTATCAATTAAAATATTGGTTGGCACCTTTTTCCTAAGGTTTTCATTAAAAGCAAGATAGTCTATAGATTGAAAACGCATTATTTCTTCTTGATCAAAGAGAATAGATTCTATAGGAGGACGGCCAACATCCACCCTATAATGCGCAAAAATTTCGTTGGCTTCTTTTATTATAAATCTCAATTCATGAGCCAAAAAGATGGTAGCGGCACGCTTAACAGAGGAGTGTTCGATATTAGAAAATTCTAGGAAAATCATTTGTATAGAAGGGTGCATATGCATAAATTGCCTTTCAAGTTCAACAATAAGCATGGCAATAGCGTCCGCAAGACTACTAGTTCTATGAAGAATAGAACCACCCATAGAGGGCAAAGCACCGGCACAAGTAAAGAAATCTTGAATAACTCCTTTTCCAATAATATTACCACTACCGATTCGAAATCTTTTTGTATGATAAGTAGGGGTTTCTTCAGCAGGAGCTTCAGAATTTTCCATGATATTATTATCGCTCATATCGGCGATAATTTCCCCAATTTCAGACATAGAAACGAGCAAAAAAAGGCAAGCGAGAAAAAGACAAACGGAAAAAAAAGAGGAGGAGATTGGGAGAGAGAGAGGGCGAATAAAACGGCAAGGGTGAAGTGGGGGAGAGGAAAACGACAGGCAAATGGCAAATAATGTAATGCGGGAGATAGGGATTATGATGGGTACTTAGTATGTAGACAACGGTGCCAGAAATGGCTTGTTGTATCTTGACTCGCTCTTGCGTGAGCCTCCCTGGCAACGGCGCCAGAAATTCTTCTTGCTACCTCTTGAGCACTGCGTTGGATTTCCCCGAAGAGGAAGGGATGATGCAACAAAGTAGCGTAAGTATTTCCCTCAGTTTTTGAGAACCAAGGTATCAATCCAGTAGGAGGCCACGCACAAGTCCCTCGTACCTGCACAAAACAATAGCTCCTCGCAACCAACGCAATTAGGGGTTGTCAATCCCTTCACGGTCACTTACGAGAGTGAGATCTGATAGAGATGATAGATAATATTTTTGGTATTTTTGGTATAGAGATGCAAAGTGAAAAGTAAAAGGCAAAGTAAAAAAGCAAAGCAAGATTAAAGTGATGGAGATTGATATGATGAGAATAGACCCGGGGGCCATAGGTTTCACTAGTGGCTTCTCTCAAGAGCATATTCTACGGAGGGTGAACAAATTACTGTTGAGCAATTGACAGAATTGAGCATAGTTATGAGAATATCCAAGGTATGATCATGTATATAGGCATCACGTCCGAGACAAGTAGACCGACTCCTGCCTGCATCTACTACTATTACTCCACTCATCGACCGCTATCTAGCATGCATCTAGAGTATTAAGTTAAAAACAGAGTAACACCTTAAGCAAGATTACATGATGTAGAGGGATAGTTTCATGCAATATGATAAAAAAACCCATCTTGTTATCCTTGATGGCAACAATACTATACGTGCCTTGCTACCCCTTCTGTCACTTGGAAAGGACACCGCAAGATTGAACCCAAAGCTAAGCACTTCTCCCATGGCAAGAAAAACCAATCTAGTAGGCCAAACCAAACTGATAATTCGGAGAGACTTGCAAAGATAACCAATCACACATAACAGAATTCAGAGAAGATTCAAATATTATTCATAGATAGACTTTATCATAAACCCACAATTCATCGGTCTCAACAAACACACCGCAAAAAGAAGATTACATCGAATAGATCTCCACAAGAGGGGGAGAACATTGTATTGAGATCCAAAAAGAGAGAAGAAGCCATCTAGCTAATAACTATGGACCCGTAGGTCTGAGGTAAACTACTCACACTTCATCGGAGGGGCTAGGATGATGTAGAAGCCCTCCGTGATGACGGCCCTCTCCGACAGAGCTTCAGAACAGGCCCCAAGATGGGATCTCGTGGATACAAAAGGTGGAATTAGATTTTTGGCTCATGTTCTGATCGTTTGGGGTACGTAGGTATATATAGGAGGAAGGAGTACGTCGGTGGAGCAACAGGGGGCGCGCCCCCCACCCTCGTGACCGCCTCTGTTACTTCTTGGAGTAGGGTCCAAGTCTCCTGGATCACGTTCGGTGAGAAAATCACGTTCCCGAAGGTTTTATTCCGTTTGGACTCCGTTTGATATTATGTTTCTCCGAAACTCTGAAATAGGCAAAAAACAGCAATTCTGGGCTGGGCCTCCGGTTAATAGGTTAGTCCCAAAAATAATATAAAAGTGAATAATAAAGCCCAATATAGTCCAAAACAGTAGATAATATAGCATGGAGCATCAACTACAAGGAGTAATCAACACTACTAGCAAACTACTAGTACCAATCCCGGACTTGGAGACAAGAATTGGATACAAGAGATGAACAAGGGTTTTGAGAGGAGATGGTGCTGGTGAAGATGTTGATGGAGAATGCCCTCTCCTGATGAGAGGAGCATTGGTGATGACGATGGCGATGATTTCCCCCTCCCGGAGGGATGTGTCCTCGGCCGGCAGAACAGCTCTGCCGGAGCCCTAGATTGGTTCCGCCTCGTGGCGGCGGAGTTTCTTCCCGAAAGCTTGCTTATGATTTTTTCTCGGACGAAAGACTTCATATAGCAGAAGATGGGCACCGGAGGGCCACCAGGGGACCCACAAGGCTGGGGGCGCGCCTAGGGGGGTAGGGCGCGCCTCCCACCCTCGTGGCTAGGGTGTGGCCCCCCTCTGGTATTTTCTTCGTCCAGTATTTTTTATTAATTCCAAAAATGACTTCCGTGAAGTTTCAGGACTTTTGGAGCTGTGCAGAATAGGTCTCTAATATTTGCTCCCTTTCCAGCCCAGAATTCCAGCTGCCGGGATTCTCCCTCTTCATGTAAACCTTATAAAATAAGAGAGAATAGGCATAAGTATTGTGGCATATGTGTAATAACAGCCCATAATATAATAAATATCGATATAAAAGCATGATGCAAAATGGACGTATCATCCTACTCCCGGTGGGAGTAGGATTCCCACTTTCCCTAGTTGGAGTAGGAGAGAAGGAAGGGGGAGAGAGAGGGAAGGGAAAGGGGGGACCCACCCAATTCGGATTGGGCTTGGGGGCGCCCTCCACCTGGCCGCCTCCTCCTCTCTCCCACTAAGGCCCAATAAGGCCCATACACTCCCCGGGAGTTCCGGTAACCCCCCGGTACTCCGGTAAATGCCCGAACTCACCCAGAACCATTCCGATGTCCAAACATAGTCATCCAATATATCGATCTATATGTCTCGACCATTTCGAGACTCCTCATCATGTCCGTGATCATATCCGGGACTCCGAACTACCTTCGGTACATCAAAACACATAAAATCATAATACTGATCATCACCGAACTTTAAGCGTGCGGACCCTACGGGTTCGAGAAATATGTAGACATGACTGGGACTCATCTCCGATCAATAACCAATAGCGGAACCTGGATGCTCATATTGGTTCCTACATATTCTACGAAGATCTTTATCGGTCAAATTGCATAACAATATACGTTGTTCCCTTTGTCATCGGTATGTTACTTGCCCGAGATTCGATCTTCGGTATCTCAATACCTAGTTCAATCTCGTTACCGGCAAGTCTTTTTACTCATTCCGTAATGCATCATCCCATAATTAGTCACATTGCTTGCAAGGCTTATAGTGATGTGCATTACCGAGAGGGCCCAGAGATACCTCTCCGACAATCGGAGTGAGAAACCCTAATCTCTATCTATGACAACTCAACAAACACCATCGGAGACACCTGAGCATCTTTATAGTCACCCAGTTACGTTGTGACGTTTGATAGCACACTAAGTATTCCTCCGGTATTCGGGAGTTGCATAATCTCATAGTCACATGAACATGTATAAGTTATGAAGAAAGCAATAGCAATAAACTAAACGATCATAGTGCTAAGCTAACGGATGGGTCAAGTCAATCACATCATTCTCTAATGATGTGATCCCGTTCATCAAATGACAACTCTTTGTCTATGACTAGGAAACTTAACCATCTTTGATTAACGAGCTAGTCAAGTAGAGGCATATTAGTGACACTCTGTTTGTCTATGTATTCACACATGTACTAAGTTTCCGGTTAATACAATTCTAGCATGAATAATGAACATTTATCATGATATAAGGAAATAAAAATAACAACTTTATTATTGCCTCTATGGCATATTTCCTTCAGGTTGTACGTGCCACCCCGCGCCCCGTTGACTCCAAGCTCCGTGTGTACACCACCTTGAATCAACCCCGGGCCATAGTCTTGTCGAAGCCACACAAGCCCCTAGGCCCATGCCACGTGTTTCCACAGCCCAGAAGTCAGTCACTATCAACATCACGCCCATTTGTCGTCGTCGCCGATCCCACCACCGTCTTCTGTACCAACCGACTTGTGTCGATCCGTCAGACTATCTGGTCCGACCCAGCCGAACTTGTTCGGCTGCATGACACGCTCGAGACTCCCAAATCGTCTTCCGCAAATTCTGATCCATCACATGATAAATCCACCTTAGCAGGCATGACTTCCCACAACGCCTTCAAGCATCCATGTTGTGTCAACAAATTTTCCACCCTTGTCTATCATAACCCAAGGTTTTCTGTCCCGTTAAACTTCTCCACCTCAAACCAGGTACCCATTGGCGCCATGGTTCTTTGTGTGACTGACCCAGTGAAAAAATTAAATGAGTTTTCCATGCAATACCCCAAGTACACGAATAGATCCGGGTACTACTAGCAAATTCCAACCAAAAAACCTTTTGGTCTTCTCACGTAGCTCCCTTGTCACAAATTGTTAATGCTGGCTAGTTGCCTTTGCCTTGCCAACGCCTACGCAAGTAGTACTTCTGATGGACACGCTTGACGGATCTTTCCTGCTGACTGATTTGCCTGTCTGTCCATGTACTATGGAGACTCGGTCTCCTTTTGTTTCCAAACAAATCACTGTCCGCTACTTCTGATTGAATTGATTTGATGGTACTGCACCACGCGCCTGAACGCTAGTACGCGCTCGTCGCTAGGCCACTGTTCATCAAGGGCCGCTCCGCGCAAGACCATGATGGCCCACCACAGCGGTGCTTGGGTTTCCTACCATGCCATTTGTGAAAATGGACAAAATTGGCCCTTATCCGAAACTTCAACACAAAATGACCTTGATCTAAAAATATTTCACGAAATGGAGGGACAATTTTGTTTATTTTCACACGCCACGTGCTACAATGCGTCGCCCAAGTCTACTGCTACGCCCTCGTCGCCCTGAACATATCGTCGAGACTGCCATACCATACGTCGTGTTGTGCTTCTTCTAAACACGACGCCATCGTTTTCAAATCTTCAAAGAGCAACCTTCATCAACCGACGCGACAACTTCTGCTGCCATGTCTCCAATCATGATCATTGCATCTCGCTAGATCTCATCGACAGCTTCCACGTCTTCTCCTCTAGATCAACAATCAACAGCCTCCGAACAACCTAGCTCATGATACCACTTGTTAGAATAAATCTGAGGTCACCGTCGATCATCCGAGGACCAAGAAATCACACGAGCACGACAACGAGATTTGTTAACGAGGTTCACCGATATGGCTACATCCTCGGAGCATAACTATGGGTGTTCCTCCACATGACACAGTATAATACCGTACCCGGTCACCCTGGACGCGGCACATGCCGCCGGCTTCCCCTGCGTTCCTGTGCTATTATGCCTGCATAGGTTACATCATGTGTCTACCCTTGATATATATGGGAGGCCTAGTATACAAGTGTCCTACTAGGACACGACTCCATATCCTATTTAAACACAATACTACTCAGACTCTAACTATAACCTATCTTGTACACAATATTCGACACAGCTCTAACATTATCCGATGAAACCCTTCTGTTCAGGTCTGCATACGTTGAACGCGGAGGTGGCACACACGTACTTCACCAAGTGTATCTGTTTGTGTATGTGTATTTTGTTTTGTTCTGTCTAATATAAGAAAAAAAAGAAGCTTCTGCTCCGTCAATTCACTAAACACTAAAATATTGGTTTGTGTTTTTCAAATCCGGCAGGTTAGTTCTCTCTACTATTTCTTTTCCAGACATAGGTTCTATGTCATGAGATGTTTGTATTCTATTGGCTCCCTCCCCCTCGTATTGCTCCCTCCAGGACGATCAGGGGGCCAACCCCAGCGCCCGGGCCGCCGCCCCCTCCGCCCTCTCCTCCACCTCGTTGTCCCGAGAGACATGCGCCGGCTAAGCCCGGGCGTCACCGGTGATGGGGACGGCGGGGATCTAGGCTGCAGCCCCGCGGTCTAGAGGGATCGGCGGCGCGAGATCGTCCTTCGGTCTTCGTCTTTCCTGGCGGTTTGGTGCTGCTCCGGCGGTTTTGTGGGGAGGGCGGATCAGGAAGGGATGTGACCATGGTTGACTGATCTGCGGAGCCTCCAGTCAGATATGATCTGGCCGGTGCCGTTGGTGATGGTGGCTGTCTCCTCCGTCGGAGGTGGCCGGCATGAGGCTGGATGGTCAGATCTTGAGATCTGCCATCTACTTTCGGCTGCAAGTCGGGAAGACATAGTCGCCGATGAAAACCGAGCCGATGGCAGGCAATGGCGGCATTCTGCGTCTTTACCTTGATGAAGGCATCGTCGTGTAACTACGGTCGACCCACTCGTGCTGCTCCGGGGGAAACCCTAGGATCTGGTCTTCCAGATCGAACGATGGCGGTACTGCGGTGTCGTTTTCTCTCTTGGGAGCATAGTTTGTGGACCAGAGCTGGAAGACAAAGGCAAGAGGTGGAGCGGCTTCGTCTTGCATGGAGCTTTCGGTGGAGATGTTAAGTCATGCCTGACCGACAGGTGCTATGTTGTGTCATGCCTAGTCGGCAGGTGCTACGCATGACAGATCTTCCAAAATCTTCGCGTCTGGACGGACGAGCACGGGGCGGTGGCGACGTTGGGCGCCGTAGTGGCGTCGACGGATGGACGGACTGGCAAGGATGATGCAGATCTCTCTCCTGAACACTAGTAGAAAAAGGGTCTTCTGTCCCGGTTGGTAAGGGCCTTTTGTCCCGGTTTTTGAACCGGGACTAAAGGGTCGTTACTAATGCCCTAGCCCTTTAGTCCCGGTTCTTACACGAACCGGGACAGATGGGCCTCCACGTGGCCGGTGCGCCGAGCCCAGGCAGGAGGGCCTTTGGTCCCGGTTGGTGGCACCAACCGGGACCAAAAGGCATCCACGCGTCAGCATTTCAGGGGCTGGGGTTTTTGTTTTTTTTAAGGGGGGTGGGGGGTTTGGGGGGTTAGTTTAGATGTTTCATATATTGTGTTAGCTAGCTAATTAATAGAGAGAAACGTCCTCTCTTATGTTCGTGCTTGGTCGACGCTACGTACTATACATAGAGACGCCCTCGACACGCTAGCTAGTAAGAAAATCAAGGAAACCATTAAGTACAGAAGTTTGTCATGCATACCGAGAGAAGTGATCGACCTCTCCTTCTTCGAGAGATTAGTCGAACAACAAGTTTAGGTATTATCTATCCGACGCTACTGGCTACATACATATACAATATGTAAGATCTCTTACAATCCCCTAGCATTTGAAATCAACTTCCACATGGTATTCTCCGGCTTTATTGATGACGTGGTCAAGAAAGAATCCCACCAATTCCTCTTGAATTGCTTTAATGCGATCTTGTGGTAGGAGTTCATTCCGCATCTGCCACGTCTAATTTGAAGAAGGGGATTAATACATATATATATATATGAATGAAACTCAACAGAAACGATGGTGTCATAAAATGAAATTGTGAATATTATTGCTTAAGCACTTCATATTGTCTTTTAGAGTAGCCCCACTTATTTTTCAAAGTCGCGTTGTAGATGAACTCGCACACGTACTATCCACAGTAATCATTCCCTTGATCCTGCCACAAGCACTTTATGAGAAATAGAGGTCAATCAAACTGATAATGAAGCATTATAAATGGCATTGATGAAAATATAGCTATAGAATCAACGGGAGATGCGCGCAACTAGCTAGCTAGTAGTACTTACTTTCGGGTATGTATATCGCAGCTCCTTCGGCAGTCCCGGAGCTTCTGCGGTGAACTGTTTCCAAACCCTGCAAGACAAAGAAAATAATTATTATTACTTGAGATATCAGGAAATGAACAAAAAGTTGCCGATATGGTGCGATAATGATCGATTGAACTTACTTGTTGAGCATTTTAGTCATGTCCGCATAGGTTTCGGGATCTTTTGGTCTCGAGTCTAAGGCGGTTACTAGTCCCCGCTCAAGCTTAATCTCCAGGAGAATATAGTGGAAGCTGCGCATGCATGCATAACTCATCAATTACATTACTATAACCTCGCTCGAGTAATAAGGGAAACCGAATATGCACACGACAGTAACACTCACTCGAAGTTGTAAGGAAAGAGTATTAAATCTTTGTTTTGATTTTTGAGCAAAGATTGTAGCAAGTTGGCCTCGGCCTCTTCGGCGTCGTTTGTAATCTGAAATTCATCTATGAGATTTGTGTTAATGAACCCAATATCATACATTTCTGCTTTTCTGCACTCGACGATCTTCAATCTGCATAATATAGTGAGGATAATTATAAATACATGCAATGAAAGAGCTGAGCTATATATAAAGACTTAATGACAGAAGTAGTACTTACAGACAGTAGCAAGTGACCGTTAATTTATCGAGGGCCTTTTGATTGAAGAACTGGAAGAACTCCTCAAATGGAACATGCAACAGATCAGTTCCAACGAGGTCGTGCTCCTCTTTAATTCTCAGATACAAAGTATTCGTCCCCCAGACTCTCTGCAGGTTTTCATGTACCAATTATGGAATCTTCGCATCATCGTTGTTAGAGATTTTTCATCTTTGACGAGAGGCTTCACGTACTCGTATCTGTGTTCGTCCACCTCTAAGAAATCATAATGTACATCGTCGGGCAGGTACTCTCCAAGATTGCTATAACAGGCACCATCCCTGGAGCATTAGCGACGATGTCGCTAGACACATTGAGCAGGGGGCACGATTGGTTCGCTTGTTCGCCGAGCATCTTTTCCCAGCTGCTCATTCTTTTAATCTTTGATCACTGGCAGTACTTCCCAACCGCTCCGCTTCTTGATATGCCTTTTGAGTAATGCGCTCATAATTGGTTTTCGGCGGAGACTTTGGTGGTTTCCTCAGGGCATCGATAGTGTGCTTTGCTTTCACCAGATCTACCTTCTCCTCCAGAGGTGGATGTCTCTGCTATTTCAACTCTTCAAAGAAGTCCTTCACTTCGGTCCGCATGATCTTCTTGTTTTCCTCCACGGTCATCTCGTACGGTAACTTCTCTAGAGGCTTGAGAGGTGGACCGTATCTGTATTGCCTCCCGCCTCTGGCTGTACTGCTAGACGCCGGAGCAGACGGAGCGGCTGTGGCTATCTTCTTTCGTGCTTGCTTAAGAGGCGAAGGAGAAGGACTACGACGCGCCGGAGCAGCCGGGGCGGCAGCAGGTCTCTTCCGCCCTTGCTGGCGAGGCGGAGAAGGAGGAGGCTGCTGGCTGCTCGGGCACGCCGGCGCAGGCGGAGAAGGAGGCGGAGTGCCGCCATGCGCCGGAGAAGGAGGCTGAGTGCCCTGATCGTCACTCGCCGGAGGAGGAGGCGGTGGAGGAGGCAGAGTGCCCTGACTCGCCGGAGGAGGAGGAGGAGGCGGAGGCGGAGGCGTCTAGTTCGGAAGGTTGATGAGCTCCTTCCGCCATAGGCATGGAGTCTTCAGAGCAGAACCTAGCCGAGTCTTCCCTTCACCGGTAGGGTGGTCAAGCTGGAGGTCTTCAAATCCCTCCATTATTTCGTCCACCGTCACCCTAGCATATCCTTCTGGAATCGGACAACAGTGAAAAGTTACGCCAGGTTCAGGAGGTCGAACAGAGCCGATAGCCGCCTTGACTTTGAAGTTCTGCCATTGCGTCATAAGGTGGCAATTTTGAGACTCCGTGATAGCGTCCATGGGGTAGCTAGCAGGAGCCGTCAAGACATGCTCCGGCTGAAGCAGCTCGGTGGAAGCCACGCTGCTTCTCCGCTGAGATGGCGGGGTAGCTTCGGGGCAAGCTTTGGCAGTTCGTTTGCTGCGATTTGCTTCTCGTTCCTCTATCGCTTGTACCCTTGCGTGCAGTGCCTGCAGTTGGGTCTGCTGCACTTTCTTCCTCCTCTCCTGGCATTTGTAACCGCCTGCATCCGGAAAACCAGCCTTCCATGGAACGGAGCCTGGCATGCCTCGTGTCCGTCCAAGGTGCTCAGGATTCCCGAGGGCCATTGTGAGCTCGTCGTTCTCTCTGTCTGGAACGAACGTCCCTTCCTGCGTTGCATCGATATAGTGCTGAAGCCTCTTGACTGGTATTTTCATTTGCTCGTCCGTCCAAAGGCACTTCCCTGATACAGGGTCCAAGGTTCCGCTAGCCCCGAAGAACCAAGTCCGGCAACGGTCTGGCCAGTTCATTGTCTCTGGTTCGATTCCTTTATCAAGCAGATCATTCTCAGCCTTGGCCCACTTAGGCCGGGCTTTGAGGTAGCCACCTGACCCCGTGGGATGGTGAAGCTTCTTCTTCGCAGCATTTTGCTTGTTTGTCGCCGACATCTTATTACTCTTTTCCGATGTCTTGTGGGCCACAAATGCGGGCCAGTGATCTCTGATCTTCTCATATTTGCCGATGAATTCTGGTGTCTCTTCTTTGTCGACAAACCTTTTCAGCTCATTCTTCCACCTACTCAATAGGTCTGCCATCTTCTTAAGAGCATGAGACTTGATTAATTGCTCTTTAACTGGCTTCTCCGGATCCTCCTCTGGCGGTAGGGTGAAATTTGCCTTCAGCTCAGTCCAAAGATCATCTTTCTGCATATCATTGACATAAGACACCTCAGGGTCTTCGTTCTTAGGATTATACCATTGGTGGATGGTGATCGGGATCTTGTCCCTAACAAGAACCCCGCACTAAGCAGCAAATGCTTCCTTTGTCCGGATGGCTTCAATCGGTTGGCCGTCGCGTGCGATTGCTGTGATCTCAAACCATTCATCCGAGCGCAACTTTTTCTTCGGGTCTCGTCTCTTTACCGGAGTTGTGCTCGATCCGGAGGGCTAGAAAAAAGAAGAAAGACGAGAGTTAATTAATATGTGTACATATACCAAAACAATGAATGCATCAATTAGCTAGTCAGCACAGGCTTAACTAATATATATACCTGGCCGGACTCGGTTCGGTCACCGGAGCCGTCATCATGGTCTCCTTCTTGCACCGTCATTGGGTCACCGGATCCGTCACCACGGTCTCCTTCTTGCACCGGCATTGGGTCAAAGGAGCCATCATAATCATAGCCTGCTTCTTCACCCTGTCCTTCCAGACCATCGGTGTCGTTGAGATACAAGCAGACGGCATCACTTCCTTGTGCGATTATGTCCCCCAACACCGCTTCTTGTGCTTCGTCTTGGGGGTTGTCCATAGTTTCTACAAATATTTACAACATGGCAATTATTATTCAAACATGACAGATGGATATATTAGTGGCAAACGTAGAACTAGCTAGCTAATCACAATAAGGAATCATATTAGTGGCCTCGACCCTGCTTCTCTAGGGTTTGGGGTGGCCTCGACAACGCTTCAAGGGTTTGGGGTGGCCTCGAGAGAGTTTGTCCGGTAGGGGCACGGCGGGAGGGGGTAGGAGACCGACATCGTTTTTTTCTAGGGTTTGGGTGTCCTCGAGAGTTCTGGTCGAGCGAGAGGGGTATATATATCGACCGCCCCTCATGTCGAAGTTATCCGGGAGGGGGTTATATCGAAAACGGCGACATACATACATGGGAAAATAATTTTATCGGGGAGGGGGGTAGGTCGAACCCCCCCCCCCCCCGGTCGTGTTGAAGTTATCGGGACACGGGGTATATCGACAACGACATATCCGATAAAAAATAAGAAGACAAAGAAGAAAGGAATAGAGGAGAAGATCTAAGAAAAAAAGAAGAAGAAAAAAGAGGAGAAGAAGAAAGGAATAGAGGAGAAGAAGAAAAAATATAATATTTTCTATTTTTGCTTCTTCTCCTCTATTCCTTTCTTCTTCTCCTCTTCCTTTTCTTCCTCTCCTCTTCCTTTTCTTCCTCTCCTCTTCTTCTCCTTTTTCCTCTTCTTATTTTCCTTTTTCCTCTCCTTCTTTTTCTTCTTCTTCCTTCTTCCTAGCTAGATATATAAAACTTCTCTAAAAATGTAACTTTTGCATATATAGAACTTTTTCTTCTTCTTCCTTCTTCTTTCTCTTCCTTCTTCCTAAATATATAAAACTTTTCTAAAAATGAAACTAACCTAAAATGTACTGAATCAGAGAACATATATAGATAAAACTTTTCTAAAAATGTAACTTTTGCATATATAAAACTTTTTCTTCTTCTTCCTTCTTCCTTCTCTTCCTTCTTCCTAAGTATATAAAACTTTTCTAAATATATAAATCTAACTTTTGCATATATGAACATATATACACAGAGAACATACAAACATATATACATTTTTATAAAAAAAGCAAAATACAAATCATCATATATATGAACAAAAAATCTGAAAAAAGGCGTATATCATATATACACAATACATATACTCACATATACATATATATATATATATATATATATATATAATCTGAAAAAAAACATCATATTCTATAAAAAATAATCATATATATGAACAAAAACAATTATGATAACAAGCATATATATCATCATATATATGAAAAAAAAAGCATATAATATATGAAAAAAAACAAGGACAGGGGAGAGGCGCCGGCCGGACCAAGGTGAGGAGGGGCAGGGGCGCAGGTTCGGCGGCGAGGACGGCAACGGGGCAGGGGCATGCGCTCAGGGCAGGGGCGACGGCTGGCGAGGAAGGGGGCGGGTGATACGTCCAAAACGTATCTATAATTTCTGCTTGCTCCATGCCTCTTTTGGGTGATATTGCTATGATATTTATACACTTCCATACACTTTTGATCATATTTGGACTAACCTATTAACTCAGTGCACCCCAGTGCCAGTTTCTGTTTTCTACTGTTTTTGTATTTCAGGTTTTCCCGTCACGTAAACTGCCAGAAAAATCCCGGAAAAATTATATAAAAAATCAGCGTTCCGGAAGCTTCCACACGGCCGAAGTAGGGCCGGAGGGGGGCCACCAGGGCTCCAGGCGCCCTGGTGGCACGGCCCCCCTCCTGGCCGCGCCGGGGGGGCGCCTGGGCCCCCCAGGCCTCCGCCGATGCCCCCCTTTGGCATATATTTAACACGTGTCCCGAAACCCTCGAGAACGGAACCCTTTTTCGTGATCTCATCTCTGTTCCGCCGCCGCCGCGCTTCCAAGATCGGGAGCACCAGGAGAACTCTTCCCGGCACCCTGTCGGAGGGGAGGATCACCACCGGGAGCCTCTCCACCACCATGGACGCCTCCCGGATGAGTTGTGAGTAGTCTCCCTTGGACCATGGGTCCATGACCAGTAGCTATGTGATGTTCTCCTCCCCTTCTTGTGCTTCACTAATTAGACCTCGTGAGCTGCCCTACATGATCGAGGCACATATGTAATCCTTATGCTGTTGCTATGTTGAGTTTGCTGGGATCCGATGGATTGTGAGATTATGTTCAGATTGTGTTTGAGTAATATATTTGATTTACCTCTTTTATATTTATGTTCATAAGTAATTCTTGCATGTTCTCCGTTGCTATTTATTGCTTTGGCCAAGTAGTAGGTAGTGACTCCAAGAGGGAACGTTATGCTCGATTGTGGGTTCATGCCCCTCGATGACTAGCTTGAGTGACAGAAACATGAGTCTAGGGGATGTGTTGTTGCCACAAGGGGGAAAACAACGGTGCTTGTACTCGCGGGTGCAAGGATTGTTTACTTTACGCAAAGTTCTTTTAATGCAGTTGTCTGTTGCTTTGAGTTTACACTATGGGTGGGACTCGCAACTTAATACCAGCGAGATGTTCTGGATAGATATCTCAAGGTGGATGATTAGTAGTAGATGCAGATGGATTTCGGTCTACTTGCCTTGGCGTACCGCCCATGCTTTGAACCTCTACCTTTCTTGCAACATAGTTAGCATTGGTTTGCGCACATAATTCTGTCAATTGCCCAGCTGTAATTTGTTTACCTCACATAGTTGTTTTATCGTCTTTTGGGAGAGAGACATCACTAGTGAACATCATGGGACCCCGGTCCATATTACCATCACTGATCACATCCTCTATTTACTTTCTGCTTTTACTTACTATTTGCAGCAATACCTATCACTATTATCACTTGCGTTTGATCCTTTGTAAACGACAAGGCCGGAGGGATTGACAACCTCTCTGTACTCGTTGGGAGCAAAGTATTTGTATCTGTGTGCAGGTCCACATTGATTGCTAATATCTGGCGCCGTTAGCAGTTAACACCTTCTTGTTGAACCTTGGAGTCTCAGGGGAAATCGATCCTTGGTATCTTTGCCAAGGGAAAACTTTCGCTACACTGCATCTCAAACCTTCCACTTGGGGTAACCAACGAGGGGCGAGAAGCCATCAAGCAAAGTTTTCTGGCGCCGTTGCCGGGGACTCCACTCTTCAAGATAGGGGAGTTGCACGCTATCTTTTACCTTTGCTTTTTAGTCTTGTTAGTTTACCTTTCATTTTTGCTTTAGTATCTTTTATCGAAAATCACAAAAATAGTTATCTTGCTTGCTTGCTGCTATGGGTTCCACCGAGAACACCAAGTTGTGTGACTTCACTAGTCATAACAATGATGACTTTATCTGCACACCTATCACTACACCTGCCACTTCAGCACCTTCTTATGAAATTAAACCTGCTTTACTGAACTTAGTTATGAAAGAACAATTCTTCGGTGCTGGAGATGATGCTGTTTTACACTTAAACAATTTTTTTGAACTCTGTGATATGCAAAAGTACCAAGAAATAGATGGTAATATTGTTAAGCTTAAGCTTTTTCCTTTCTCCTTGAGAGGAGGAGCTAAAATTTGGTTTCAATCTTTGCCTAGAAACAGCATAGATTCATGGGACAAATGCAAAGATGCTTTTATTGGAAAATACTATGCACCTGCTAAAATTATCCAACTAAGAAGTAACATAATGAATTTTAAACAATTGGATAATGAACACGTTGCCCAAGCTTGGGAACGTATGAAATCTCTTATCAAGAACTGCCCTACTCATGGTTTGACTACTTGGATGGTTATCCAAACTTTTTATGCAGGCTTGAACTTTACCTCGCGGAACTTGTTAGATTCAGCCGCGGGAGGAACCTTTATGTCAACTACACTTGGTGCTGCCACGAAGCTTCTCGATGAGATGATGACCAACTATTCCCAATGGCACACCGAACGCGCTCCAACAGGTAGGAAGGTAAACTCTGTCGAGGAGATTTCCTCCCTAAATGAAAAAGTTGACTTGATCATGTCTCTACTTTCAAAGCAATCTTCTATTGATCCTCGTGATGTTCCTTTAAATTCTTTGATTGCTCAAGAACAAGTAGATGTGAACATTATTTCTAGAAACAATTTTAATAACAATGCTTATAGGAGTAATTTTGGTAGCAATCCTAGACCGTTCCCCTCTAATTCTTATGGGAACAACAATGCTTATCCTAGCACCAAGAACTCCACTACTGAACTAGAGATTATGCTTAAAGATTTCATCACTACCCAAAAAGCCTTCAATAAGAGTGTAGAAGAAAAACTAAACAAACTAGATAATCTCTCTTCGAAGGTAGACAATTTAGCCCATGAGGTAGAGTTGCTTAAAATTAGAACTTCTCCTCTTGAGGAGAGGAAGGTCACTCCTATGAATGCTATTCAAGTGCAAATTAATGAAAACATTAGGATGTTGGCTAAACTTAAAGAGAGATGGGCTAGAGAAAGGGAGGAAGAAGATAGAATTAAGAGCCTTCCTACCCACCACACTGTTGCTACTATCCAAGTTATCCAAACTCTTAGCACCCAATGCACTCCTGGTCCCAATGGACCTATTAATGGTGATGCTATGACTATAGAAACTACCAAACAAGTGAACCTAAAGGACACCACTGCCACTTTACTTGATAGTAGTGACCTTGATTTTGATAATTGCACTCTTACCAAAGTTATTGATTTCCTTCACAAGATGTCTAGAGATCCCTGCACTAGCACGCTTAACCTTGCCTTCACAGAGCATATCACTAATGCTCTCATCAAAGCTAGGGAGGAGAAACTTAGAGTAGAAGCCTCCATACCTAGAAAGCTAGAAGATGGTTGGGATCCTATGATTAAAATTAAGTTGAATAACTTCTCTTGCTATGCTTTATGTGATGTTGGAGCTAGTACCTCCGTTATGCCCAAAAGAATATATGATATGCTTAACTTGAAACCTTTTGATTCTTGTTCTTTTGGTGTTCGTCTTGTTGATTCTTCCATAAAGAAACCTTTGGGGAGGATCGACGATGTTCTTATCATTGTCAATGACAATTACGTTCCCGTTGATTTTACTATTATGGATATTGAATGTGAACCTTCTTGTCCAATTATTTTAGGACATCCCTTTTTACGCACCGTTGGTGCTATCATTGACATGAAAGGGGGGAATATAAAATTCCAATTTCCTCTCAAGAAAGGGATGGAACACTTCCCTCGAAAGAAGATTAAGTTACCTTTTGAGTCTGTTATACGGGCTAGCTATTCTTTTACTCTTGATAAAACTTGATCTCTTTGCATTATGCCTAGCTTAAAGGCATAAAAGAAAGCGCTTTTGGGAGGCAGCCCACATGAATAAAATTTTATTTTGCTTTTGTTGTGTCTTGATGTTGTTACTACAGTAGCATCATCATTGTATCTTTGATTTTCAACTTTGTGCCAAGTGTAGCCTCTGATTGCAAGAAAGTTCAAAAGTTGTGACGTGCTGTCCAGGAAACAGATTCTGTCCTTCGATAGAAAAATTCGTATAAAATCACCAGATCATCTTTTTGGTCTGAATTTTTTCTACAGCGTGCTCTATACAATTGTCTTTCGGGCGTCTGTTCTGAGTTTTTTGATTAGAGTTGCAGAAGTGCCCCGAAAAAATCATTTACTACCTGCTGTTCTGTTTTTCACAGATTCTGTCCTGTTTTGCCTTTCCTTCATTTTGCAAACCTTGAGCTTGCTTTTTCTTTGCAAAAACCTTTTGGCAATCTTGAGAAACAGTAGACCTTCAAGAATATCCTTATTTCGAGCAAGGAACAATTATTTTATTAAGGGTACTAACCTCGCTAATCAGATTATGATGAGTTATGTATGAAGGGAGTTTTCAAGTGTGCGAGGGAAGATGATAAAAAGATTCAGGAGTGTCAAACGCTCAAGCTTGGGGATGCCCCCATGCACCCCCAAGAAATATTCAAGAAGACTCAAGCGTCTAAGCTTGGGGATGCCCCCGTGCATCCCCTTCTCCATCAACATTATCAGTTCGTCTTTCGTTCCACTATATTTTCATCACTTCATGTGTTATGTGCTATGCTTGGAGCGTCTTGCTTTTAGTTTCCTTTTTAGTTTTCTTTAGCTTTTCATAACGAGTCGGAACTCAGCTTTCTTTGTGTGGGAGAGAAACACGCTCCACTTCAACCCAGAACACAACATAGAATTTTCATGTCTATCTTTGCTGTGTATGTTCTTGGTCTTTCAATAGCTACTGTCATGCTTAGCTTTTAGTTTTCATGCTTATCTTTTTAAAGAGCTTTTGTTAGTTGGTTGCTTGAACTCTCTTTAGTTATCATGCTTATCTTATTAAGAGAGTTTGCTTCTGTTGCATTGGTTGATATGTCTATGATAAAAATGCTACGTGCAT
Organism: Aegilops umbellulata; assembly: GCA_032464435.1. NCBI lineage: Eukaryota > Viridiplantae > Streptophyta > Magnoliopsida > Poales > Poaceae > Aegilops > Aegilops umbellulata. Next base: position 22,708,576 of record CP136054.1, read on the forward strand.
AATGGTGCTTAGTAGTTCATGTTTTCTTATGGTTAGTCTTGAATAGCTGGGGGGTTCCCAATGTGTTATTGGAGTACCAACATGATTTGTTTGCCTATGATGTGGTATGGTTTAGTAATATCTTCCTTCGAGAATTTATTTTGATTGACTTGGCGTATGCTCACGCATATTTAAGACTGTAAAGAAAGTCTGTCAAGCCTTGATGATCTTTTGTTTCTGAGTAGTGATATAACTACCATGCCTGATTCAATGTTGCTTTGTCGCTCTGCATGATTATGACCGTCATTGCTCTCTTAGTTGGTCGCTCCCAGTCTTTTGCTAACCTTCGCCTGTACTAAGCGGACTGACTGCTTGTGCATCCAAAATCTTTTAAACTAGTTATGCCATATGAGTCCACCATACCTTCCTATACATGGTATTTACCTGTCATCCCTAACGAAGACTTTCATGTACCATCTCGAAATTATTCAAAAAAGCATTTCTCTTTTGTGCCTCTGTTTTAGCTCATAAGGAAGTAGTAGTTAATTCATGATCTTTTTAAGTTGGACAAGCTTCACCCCGGGATTGCATGTCTAATGTGCAAACCCATAATACGAGAAGGAACTGGCATAGAGTGCGCCCGGCTCATTAAAAAATAATATAAACAAACAAACCCTCCTTCACGCTTTGTTCATGAGAAATCAGAAAACTTTGGCAGTGATAAACAAAGGAGATTAAGAGGATGTGATCGTCCTCATTCGGGAGCCGTTCCTCGAAACTTGTCCATCTCAAGAAGTGATTGAGTTGTCTGCTAGCATTCGTTGACGAAACATGCATATCCAAAAATAATAATTATTACCTCTGTTTTTAAAACCAAGAGCTCTGGTACATGCTTTGTCTTTGTTTCCGACTACGGGTTTTCAACCTTGCCAATAAAATCCACGGTTCGAGAGTCTCCACCTTCTTTTAAAGCACCAACTACTGAGAGCATGATTGTCATTCTGAGTGTAATGTGCATTGTCCCAAAGTAGCATTGTCTTTGCATGATTATGATATCGTTTATTCTGAAATCATTGTATCTTGTCATCACTTAAACCTTGGAGGTGCCCCTGCATTTATGTTTTGCTTCACTAAAGGGGGCAAGCGAGATATCACTTTATCATATTTGCACACCATGCTCATTACAAATCTATTTGATGTTTCAGTATCATGTTGTAAAACTTTCAGTTCTTTGTGATTTTCTCGTGAGGCAACCTAATTACTACAGATTCATTGTCTCAGTAAGCTTTTGTCATGCATCTATGAAAAGTCCTTATATGGTTAATAGCATGTCACCACAGAAATTATTCTTGTTATCATTTACCTACTCGAGGACGAGCAGGAATTAAGCTTGGGGATGTTGATACGTCCAAAACGTATCTATAATTTCTGCTTGCTCCATGCCTCTTTTGTGTGATATTGCTATGATATTTATACACTTCCATACACTTTTGATCATATTTGGACTAACCTATTAACTCAGTGCACCCCAGTGCCAGTTTCTGTTTTCTGCTGTTTTTGTATTTCAGGTTTTCCCGTCATGTAAACTGCCAGAAAAATCCTGGAAAAATTATATAAAAAATCAGCGTTCCGGAAGCTTCCACACGGACGAAGTAGGGCCGGAGGGGGGCCACCAGGGCTCCAGGCGCCCTGGTGGCGCGGCCCCCTCCTGGCCGCGCCGGGGGGCGCCTGGGCCCCCCAGGCCTCCGCTGATGCCCCCCTTTGGCATATATTTAACACGCGTCCCAAAACCCTCGAGGACGGAACCCTTTTTCGCGATCTCATCTCTGTTCCGCCGCCGCCGCGCTTCCAAGATCGGGAGCACCAGGAGAACTCTTCCCGGCACCCTGTCGGAGGGGAGGATCACCACCGGGAGCCTCTCCACCACCATGGACGCCTCCCGGATGAGTTGTGAGTAGTCTCCCTTGGACCATGGGTCCATGACCAGTAGCTATGTGATGTTCTCCTCCCCTTCTTGTGCTTCACTAATTAGACCTCGTGAGCTGCCCTACATGATCGAGGCACATATGTAATCCTTATGCTGTTGCTATGTTGAGTTTGCTGGGATCCGATGGATTGTGAGATTATGTTCAGATTGTGTTTGAGTAATATATTTGATTTACCTCTTTTATATTTATGTTCATAAGTAATTCTTGCATGTTCTCCGTTGCTATTTATTGCTTTGGCCAAGTAGTAGGTAGTGACTCCAAGAGGGAACGTTATGCTCGATTGTGGGTTCATGCCCCTCGATGACTAGCTTGAGTGACAGAAACATGAGTCTAGGGGATGTGTTGTTGCCACAAGGGGGAAAACAACGGTGCTTGTACTCGCGGGTGCAAGGATTGTTTACTTTACGCAAAGTTCTTTTAATGCAGTTGTCTGTTGCTTTGAGTTTACACTATGGGTGGGACTCGCAACTTAATACCAGCGAGATGTTCTGGATAGATATCTCAAGGTGGATGATTAGTAGTAGATGCAGATGGATTTCAGTCTACTTGCCTTGGCGTACCGCCCATGCTTTGAACCTCTACCTTTCTTGCAACATAGTTAGCATTGGTTTGCGCACATAATTCTGTCAATTGCCCAGCTGTAATTTGTTTACCTCACATAGCTGTTTTATCGTCTTTTGGGAGAGAGACATCACTAGTGAACATCATGGAACCCCGGTCCATATTACCATCACTGATCACATCCGCTATTTACTTTCTGCTTTTACTTACTATTTGCAGCAATACCTATCACTATTATCACTTGCGTTTGATCCTTTGTAAACAACAAGGCCGGAGGGATTGACAACCTCTCTGTACTCGTTGGGAGCAAAGTTATTTGTATCTGTGTGCAGGTCCATGTTGATTGCTAATATCTGGCGCCGTTAGCAGTTAACACCTTCTTGTTGAACCTTGGAGTCTCAGGGGAAATCGATCCTTGGTATCTTTGCCAAGGGAAAACTTCCGCTACACTGCATCTCAAACCATCCACTTGGGGTAACCAACGAGGGGCGAGAAGCCATCAGCGGGGAAGGGCGACGGCGACGACAGGGGCGGGCCGGGGCGACGCGCGTCGGGGCAGGGCCGGGGCGGCGCGCGCGTCGGGGCAGGGCGGCGAGCGGCGACGGCGTCGGGCGAGGGCACGGGCGACGGCGTCGGGGTAGGGCTCGGCGGTGACGGCGTCGGGCAAGGGCGTGGGCGATGGCGTCGGGGCAGGGCTCGGCGGCGACGGCGACGAGGAGCAGCGTGGGGCGTCGGTGCGAAGAACAAGTGAATTTTGGAGAAACTGCTAAGTGTTTGCTTATATAGAAAAGGCTTTGGTCCCGGTTCATGGCACCAACCGGGACCAATGTCACCCTTTAGTCCCGGTTGGTGCCACCAACCGGGACCAAAGGTCTCTTTTCAGCAGCCCAAAGGGCGGGAAGCGGCGGCCTTTGGCCCGGGTTGGTGGCACCAACCGGGACTAAAGGGGGGCAATGGTCCCGGTTGGTGGCGCGAGCCGGTACTAATGCACCCCTTTAGTCCCGGTTGGTGGCACCAACCGGGACCAAAGGCCTTGTGCTGCCCCGCGTCAAAAGTTTAGTACCACCTCGCTAGCTGAGAGAGCTCGAGAGTGGTTTATAAGCGCTGTTGCGCCCACCCTCTCGAGCTCCTCTCAACTGTAGGTTTTCGGGCCTAACCGTACGCTGTGTGCCTGTGGGCCTACTGGGCCTCCTACGGGCCTGAATCCTGGCCCATGGTAGGGTTTCTAGTCGTATTCATGCCGTGGGGGCCCAGTAGGTGGCACTTTTTGTTTTTTTGTTTTCTTTGTTGCTTTATTTATTTTATTTTGTTTCTACTTACAACAAAATACTTGTTGTTGCTATTTTTATTTTTTTCCAGTTTTTTTTGTTTTGTTTTTTGCATTATTTATTTCTTTTGTTTTTTGCTTTATTTTTTAATTCTTTTTGCTTTTAGGTGAGAAAAAATATAAACTTTCTGTTAGTGCCATTAGTTTTCAAATTTGAATAGTTAAAATTTGAATTCTTTGAAATTTGTGTGAATCACAAGTTTGTGATTAACTTTACTATAAAAATAGTTTTTTTTTCAGTTTTTTTGTTTTGCTTTTTGCATTATTTATTTTCTTTTGTTTTTTGCTTTAATTTTTAATTCTTTTTGCTTTTAGGTCAGCAAAATTATAAACTTTCTGTTAGTGCCATTAGTTTTAAAAAAATATAAACTTTCTGTTAGTGCCATTAGTTTTCAAATTTGAATAGTTAAAATTTGAATTTTTTGAAATTTGTGTGAATCACAAGTTTGTGATTAACTTTACTAAAAAAATTAGCATAGATGCGCCTACAGTGAGAATTCAACCTAAATTCATAATAAATTTCTATAAATTTCAGAGAAATTCACTATGAATTTAGGTCAAATTCCCTGTATTAGGGCATCTATTTTCACTTTGAGAGGAGCTCAACAAGGCAGAGAGGGACGGGCTTATAAACCGGTGTGAGCGCCTTTCGGTTGGCGAGGTGGGACTAAACTCTGACCGTAACGAGGACCAACCCTTTAGTCCTGGTTTGTGGCACGAACCGTTCATGGTAATGGTGGTCATGGCCCACGTGGCTGCCCTCTTGAGTGTTCTTGGTGAGAACATAGTTGACAAGGAGCGAACCGGGATTAATGATATTACGAGGGCCGAACCATAAGACATTAAAGCATTTCAAATGAACTCTCAAAAAGTTGAAAGTTGGCATGGTATCATAATTTCACCCACATAGCATGTGCATGTACAAAACGGACAATGGTATCATACTCGTCTGTTACAAAGTTGGCATGGTATCATCATAATAGTTGCAGGAGAAAGTCTTCACTTCGCTTGTGTCATTTGCTTATTGCGTCGTAACCATTGATAATCTTCATCGTTTATCAGGATGCTTGGGTCGTCCTTGACTTTGAAGGGAGGAATTTCATGAAACTTTTCATAATCTTCAAACATGTCTGTCTTGCCCTCCACTCCTAGGATGTCCCTTTTTCCTGAAAGAACTATGTGGCGCTTCGGCTCATCGTATGATGTATTCGCTTCCTTATAGTTTCTTTTTCTCGGTCTGGTAGACATGTCCTTCACATAGATAACCTATGCCACATCATTGGCTAGGACGAACGGTTTGTCAGTGTACCCAAGATTTTTCAGATCCACTGTTGTCATTCCGTACCGTGGGTCTACCTGTACCCCACCTCCTGACAGATTGACCCATTTGCACTTAAACAAAGGGACCTTAAAATCATGTCCGTAGTCAAGTTCCCATATGTCCACTATGTAACCATAATATGTGTCCTTTCCCCTCTCGGTTGCTGCATCAAAGCGGACACCGCTGTTTTGGTTGGTGCTCTTTTGATCTTGGTAAAATGTATTCCCATTTATCTCGTATCCTTTGTAAATCAATACAGTCAAAGATGGTCCCCTGGACAACAAGTACAGCTCATCACGAACAGTGTTGTCACCTCTGAGACGTGTTTCCAACCAACTGCTGAAAGTCCTGATGTGTTCACATGTAATCCAGTCGTCGCACTACTCCGGGTGTTTGGAGCGCAGACTGTTCTTGTGTTCATCGACATACGGGGTCACCAAGGTAGAGTTCTGTAGAACTGTGTAGTGTGCTTGAGACCAAGAATATCCGTCCCTGCATATTATTGAGTCCCCTCCAAGCGTGCCTTTTCCAGTCAGTCTCCCCTCATACCACGATTTAGGGAGACCTATCTTCTTAAGGCCAGGAATGAAGTCAACACAAAACCCAATGACATCCTCCGTTTGATGGCCCATGGAGATGCTTCCTTCTGGCCTAGCGCGGTTACGGACATATTTCTTTAAGACTCCCATGAACCTCTCAAAGGGGAACATATTGTGTAGAAATACGGGCCCCGGAATGACAATCTCGTCGACTAGATGAACTAGGACGTGTGTCATGATATTGAAGAAGGATGGTGGGAACACCAGCTCGAAACTGACAAGACATTGCACCACATCACTCCTTAGCCTTGGTATGATTTCTAGATCGATCACCTTCTGAGAGATTGCATTGAGGAATGCACATAGCTTCACAATGGCTAATCGGACGTTTTCCGGTAGAAGCCCCCTCAATGCAACCGGAAGCAGTTGTGTCATAATCACGTGGCAGTCATGAGACTTTAGGTTCTGAAACTTTTTCTCTGGCATATTTATTATTCCCTTTATATTTGATGATAAGCCAGTCGGGACCTTCATACTGAGCAGGCATTCAAAGAAGATTTATTTCTCTTCTTTCGCAAGAGCGTAGCTGGCAGGACCTTCATACTGCTTCGGAGGCATGCCGTCTTTTTCGTGCAAACGTTGCAGGTCCTCCCATGCCTCAGGTGTATCTTTTGTCTTCCCATACACGCCCAAGAAGCCTAGCAGGTTCACGCAAAGGTTCTTCGTCACGTGCATCACGTTGATTGAAAAGCGGACCTCTAGGTCTTTCCAGTAGGGTAGGTCCCAAAATATAGATTTCTTCTTCCACATGGGTGTGTGTCCCTCAGCGTCATTCGAAACAGCTAGTCCGCCAGGACCCTTTCCAAAGATTACGTGTAAATCATTGACCATAGCAAGTACGTGATCACCGGTACGCATGGCAGGCTTCTTCCGGTGATTTGCCTCGCCTTTGAAATGCTTGCCTTTCTTTCGACATTGATGGTTGGTCGGAAGAAATTGACGATGGCCCAGGTACACATTCTTCCTGCATTTGTCCAGGTATATACTTTCAGTGTCATCTAAACAGTGCGTGCATGCGTGGTATCCCTTGTTTGTCTGTCCTGAAAGGTTACTGAGAGCAGGCCAATCATTGATGGTCACGAACAGCAACGCCTTTAGGTCAAATTCCTCCTGTTTGTGCTCATCCCACATACGTACACCATTTCCATTCAATAGCTGTAAAAGTTCTTCAACTAATGGCCTTAGGTACACATCAATGTTGTTGCCGGGTTGCTTAGGGCCTTGGATGAGAACTGGCATCATAATGAACTTCCGCTTCATGCACATCCAAGGAGGAAGGTTATACATACATAGAGTCACGGGCCAGGTGCTGTGATTGCTGCTCTGCTCCCCGAAAGGATTAATGTCATCCGCGCTTAAAGAAAACCATACGTTCCTTGGGTCACTTGCAAACTCATCCCAGTACTTTCTCTTGATTTTTCTCCACTACAACCCATCAGCGGGTGCTCTCAACTTCCCGTCTTTCTTACGGTCCTCACTGTGCCATCGCATCAACTTGGCATGCTCACCGTTTCTGAACAGATGTTTCAACCGTGGTATTATAGGAGCATACCACATCACCTTCGCAGGAACCCTCTTCCTGGGGGGCTCGCCGTCAACATCACCAGGGTCATCTCGTCTGATCTTATACCGTAATGCACCGCATACCGGGCATGCGTTCAAATCCTTGTACGCACCGCGGTAGAGGATGCAGTCATTAGGGCATGCATGTATCTTCTGCACCTCCAATCCTAGAGAGCGTACGACCTTCTTTGTTGCGTATGTATAGTCGGCCAATTTGTTATCCTTTGGAAGCTTCTTCTTCAATATTTTCAGTAGCTTCTCAAATCCTTTGTCAGGCATAGACCTGGCCATGGGCAGCCCGGCCCGGCCTGACCCGGCCCGGCCCGATGCTGCCCCCGGGCCGGGCTCGGGCCTAGATTTTGAGCCCGGTGGCTGGGCCAGGCCAGGCCCAGGCCCGTCGTTTTTGCAGTTTTCTGAAGGTCGGGTCGGGTCAGCCCGAGGCCTGGTGGGCTTTTGCATGTTCGGGCCGGGCTCGGGCCCAGAAAACAGGCCCGATGGCCGGGCCGGGCCGGGCTCGGGCCTGGGTTTTTTTCGTCGGGCTTGGCTAGGCTCGGCCCGAAGCCTGGCCCGGCCCAAGGTTTGGCCAGGTCTGGTCAGGCACAACATTCTCTGCCTCCCACTGCAGCAATTCCAGTACGGTACCGAGCTTTGTGTTGCCATCTTCGCAATTGGGGTACAACCCTTTTTTTGTGATCCTCTAACATGCGATCGAACTTCAGCTTCTCCTTTTGACTTTCGCATTGTGTCCTTGCATCGACAATGACCCGACGGAGATCATCATCATCGGGCACATCGTCTGGTTCCTCTTGATCTTCAGCAGCTTCCCCGTTGTAGCATCATTGGGCACATCATCTGGTTCCTCTTGATCTTCAGCAGCTTCCCCCGTTGCAGCATCACCGTATTCATGGGGCACATAGTTGTCATCGTCCTCTTCTTCTTCGTCGTCTTCCATCATAACCCCTATTTCTCCGTGCCTCATCCAAACATTATAGTGTGGCATGAAACCATTGTAAAGCAGGTGGGTGTGAAGGATTTTCCGGTCAGAGTAAGACTTCGTATTCCCACATTTAGGGCATGGACAACACATAAAACCATTCTGCTTGTTTTCCTCAGCCACTTCGAGAAAATCATGCACGCCCTTAATGTACTCGGAGGTGTGTCTATAACCGTAGATCCATTGCTGGTTCATCTGCGTGTATTATATATAATTAAGTGTGTCAAAAACCATTACAGAACATCATGAATAGACAATTAAGTGACCAAATTAATAGAAGTTCATCATCACATTAAAACCAAAGTACATACATAGTTCTCATCTAACAACATATAGCTCTCTAGAGCATCTAATTAATTAAACCATACATTGAAACTATGTAAAACATTTCAATGCGAAAACAAATGCGATCATAATCGCAACCAAGGTAACAATTGATCCAACGGCATAATAATACCAAGCCTCGGTATGAATGGCATATTTTCTAATCATTCTAATCTTCAAGCGCATTGCATCCATCTTGATCTTGTGATCATCGACGACATCCGCAACATGCAACTCCAATATCATCTTCTCCTCCTCAATTTTTTTTATTTTTTCCTTCAAGAAATTGTTTTCTTCTTCAACGAAATTCAACCTCTCAACAATAGGGTCGGTTGGAATTTCCGGTTCACATACCTCCTAGATAAATAAAATCTATGTCACGTTGGTCGGCATAACTTTCATAAACAATAAATGAACCAATAGTTATAAAGATAATATATACCACATCCGAATCATAGACAGGACGAGGGCCGGCGGCGACGGATACCAAAACCATCGCATTATATAATAACAAGCAATAAAATAGTAAGAAAATTAGACAAGTATCTATCTAAAGGAAGAATTTTTTTTCTTTCAGAAAGAAGATAAGAACAAGAGGCTCACCACGGTGGTGTCGGCGACGAGATTGGCGTGGGCGATCGACGACAGTGAAGACGGGGATGGGGCGTGACGGGTCGCTAATATAAACCTAGACAAATCTGGGGGGAAAATAGAGTTCGGAGGTCGTGCTTCGAGAGGAGAAAGCTTAATTAGTGTGGCTCGGGCATTTCATCGAACACCTCATGTGCATAGGAGGTGAGCTAGAGCACCACACAGCCCTCCCCTCGCCGGCCAGATAAAAACAAAGCACTGGAGTGCTCTGCTCGCGGGCGAGGGGTATATATAGGCGCCTCAATGGTCCCGGTTCATGGCATGAACCGGGACTAAAGGGCAGCCTGTTGTCCTGGTTCAAGCCACCAACCGGGACCAATGGTGGTGGGCCAGGAGCCAGGCCCATTGGTCCTGGTTCGTCCCACCAACCGGGACCAAAAGGTCCAGATGAACCGGGACCAATGGCCCACGTGGCCCGGCCGGCCCCCTGGTCTCATGAACTGGGACCAATGCCCCCATGGGTCCCGGTTCTGAATTGAACCGGGACTAATGGGCAGACCCGGCCTGAACCAAAGCCCTCTTTTCTACTAGTGGAAGATGGGTCGGCGATTCGATGATGATGGCGGCGTCTAAAACGTGTGCATGTGGTGTACGCTTTAGATCTGCTACACCGGTTGTGCGTTTCGATACGTTATGTGGATGGATTGGCGACGGCACTGGTTTTAGATATGGGGAGTGAAAGCACTCCACATTTATCGAGTTTTATAGATGTGAGTGGTGGCTTCAGGTGGCTTGATTTATGTTCTTGTAAGACATATGTTGACTAATAAATAAAGATGACCGTATGCATCGATTGATGCGGAGGCCAGGGGTCTTAACCTCCTTTAAAAAAAAGGTTCTATGCCATGAGTCTTGCTGCCAACAAAGAAAAAACGCAATGCTGTATATTAGTACTGGCGGATAAGCATAAGTTGCTTATACAAAAAGGAGGTCCATCGCTATAAAATTCTACAACGTTTATTTACAGTAAAGTAGCAAACCATGACAGAGACGTGAACCTTTCCAAAACACATGTGACTACGCTACCCTTACTTTCCACCGTTTCCTATAATTTTGAGATTCATAGATAATCAAGAAATTATTTTCAGGCCTCAGATGTGAGTCACAAGGAACAAAAAGGCCAACTCGACTTGAAGAAAAGGTCGGTGCAATCAGATAAACCTAATTACAGGATTAGATAGATATACAAGATACTGACATCATGCTATCTCACTATATGCAGCCATGTATAGACAAAGTGTCGTTTCCTCCGAAGGACTGATGCTATCTCACTATATGCAGCCATGTTGACAAAGAGCTGTTTCCTGTGAAGGACTCTGAAGAAGCCAAAGAGCTGTCTAGTCCGAAGGATTCTGAAAAAGGCAAAGATAATCTTGGAAAGGAATAGAACATGTTCAAGATATTCCGCTTCAAAATAAATGAAGACGTTATCTCATAAATATAGTCCGGTTAGGCTTCTTGCCTTCTTCTTTTGTGTTCCCCAGTTGTTATGTAAAACATCTACACATGCAGTGATTTCATAGTTTCGTATTTGTATTCCTATCGTGTACGCATGTGCATGACTAGCCCAATCGATTCGTAAATTCAACTTCAAAAAGAAATTATTGTGTTCATGTTCGCACTCATAGGCTTCTTGACAGGTGTGGCGTACCGCTGCGCCTTCTGCCTGCTAGTAGTTATGTTATGCACTGGTGATTGTAAGAGATATTTTTCTCACATATTTTTCTAATTTAATTTTATTCACCCTATAATTTTTGGACCGCGCATGTACATTAGGGATAACATTAAGACATAATCAATTGCACAATGTGTTTTTCTATAAGACCACCATTGTATCTGTCTCAAAATTGTCTTCCCCTTTTAGAAATCTTCTAAGATTCTAAGCTCCTTAGGAATGTTGGTTCCTCGTGCATCTAGGCTTTGGAGATCACTGAAGGGCCTGCCTGTAAGGGAGTGAATCGATGATGTGTGCTATGTTTGGGTCCACTCCTAGGTGAACATGGCACCCATGTGTTGATTTATGTGTTCGAGCATCTACAACCGGAGTAGGCTAATTAGGCCCAACATATGTCCGTGGAAGCGTCCAAACAATGTCCAACCTTGTCATTTGTCCGTTCACACAGCTATGTCCCCAAAATTGATCAGTCACATGCATATATTATTGGTGGAGATGAAGATGCACAAATATAAAAGAAAGAGATAAAGTGGTCGGGATGGCTTACATCCGACGTGGCGGACTTCCCGGGCACGCCCGGACACTCTCATATCCTCCCCCACATATGGGCAGGATTCGAAGGTTTCGGGGCGGGGTCCCGTTTTGTAGAATTTGTCCTTCTCTCTTGTTTGGGTGCTATCCGCGGCGGGGGGGGGGGGGGGGGGACTCCTAGTGGTTGTGGACCAGGAATCGAACTCGTGCCCTCGTGCTTCTGTACAGGGAGGAGACCAACTAACTATTAGTGACTGTTTACAGCATGAAACGTTTAAGAACAAAATAGTAGTCGCGAAATTTCCTGGGCATTAACTGTACCTTTTAGATTATTCTATTATTCACGTATTCGAAAAAAAGTTCATGAATTCAAAGAAGTTCATTTTTTATTGAAAAGTTCAATATATTTTGAAATTTTTCCAAAACACTTTATGAATTTGTGAAAAACCCAAAAATTGAAAAAAGTTCGTGAATTTGAAAAAAAACATCAAGTTTGAAAAAATTTCATCGAATTGCAAAACACTTCACCGATTTTGATAAAAGATTCAACGAATTTGAAAAACTTTCGTCCAATTTGTAAAAAAGATCATCCAATTTGAAAAATAGTAATTGAATTTCAAAAATGTTTACCGATTTTGAAAAATAGTTCATCTAATTTTTAAAAAACATTGAGTTTTAAGAAAATGTCCACCGATTTTGAAAAGGTTCATCGATTTTGAAAAGAAAGCTCATCAAATTTGAAAAAGGATTCATTCATTTGAAACATAGTTCACAAATTTGAAAAAAGTTCTTCAATTTTGAAAAAAACATCATCAACTTTGGAAAAATGTTCATAAAATTTGAAAAAAAAAGTAATCAAATTTGATAAAAATCATCAAATTCAAAAAAAATATTAAATTTAAAAAAAGTTCATCAATTTTGAAAAACAAAATGTTCATCAATTTTTATAGAAAGTTCATTCAACTAAGCAGTAGAAAAAAAGAAAAATAAATGAAAAACCGAGCAAAACCGTTCCGAACAAAAAAGAAAAAAGAAAGAAAAACATAAGAGGAAAAGAGTGTAGAAGAGCACATGAGGTGAGGCAGGTGCAGTAGGTAGCGCAGGGTGTGAGCGAGCAGAAGGTCTTTTTTTTAGAAAAGGCCATCATGGCTGCTTTGTTTCGGAAAGCGCCAAATAGAATCTGCCCTATCCGGGTGAACTCACACACGAGACGCCGCCTGCACCGGATAAGTGCGCATAAAACAAAAAAATACAGACATAATTAAGCTGGCCCAACTTGGATGAGACACATAATGAAGTAACCGACCATCACAACCCATGTAAAACGTCACGCTATAGGGAGTTTCCGGGAGCTCCTATATGGCGCGTGACGCGCTGGCGAACATGCCAGCGCGCACCCGTCGGCTCCCATGTGCCCCTAGTGGGCCAGCCCACGAGCGGGGCTAAACGCCCCACTTTTTTTTATTCGTTGATTTTTACTATTTTTGCTTTTCGTTTTTCTTCAAAACAACATTTTTTGAATTTTAATAAAAATCTATTTATTTTGACGAACAAATATATATGAGAATTTTTCTAATAGTGATGAACTTTTTTTATATTTGATGAACAAAATTTGAATACGGTGAACATGTTAAACTTGATGAACAAAATTTCTATTTCAGAATATTTTTTGAAAAACGGATGAACAAATTTGAATTCATTGAACAAATTTTGAAATCGACGAACAGATTTTGAGTTTGGTGACCAATTTTTGAAATTGATGATGAACAATTTTTGCATTTGGTGAACATTCTTGGAAATTGATGAAATTTTTCGGATTTGATGAACATTTTTTGAATTCAGTGAACAAATTATGAACTTTGAAGAACATTTTTTCAATCCGGTGACCAAAAAACGAATTTTATGAACATTTTTACACATTGATGAACATTTTTTGAATTTGATACAAAAAATTCAAAAATTCTGTAAGAAAAGAAAAAAAGAAAACAAACAAATTTTTAATTTGATGAACAAATTTTGAAATCGATGAACAAATTTTAAATTTGGGGAACAAATTTTGAAATTTATGAACAATTTTTTCATTTTGTGAACATTATTTCAATATGATAAACAATATTTTAAATTTTGATGAACATTCTTTCAATCCAACAAAAAAGGAATTTATGAACAATTTTTAATCGTTGAGCATTTTTACACATTGCGAACATTTTTTTAATTTAATACAGAAAATGTTCACCAAATTGGAAAGAAAATAATAAAGAGAAAGAACGCAAAAAATGTAAACATAAAAAAAAGGTAAATGGGATATGGGCCGGCCCATAGGAGCGCTCAGCGCGCCAGTGGGGGGTGCGCGCCTGGTCGCTCGGGGCCGCCATATAGAACCCGCGGAATATCGTGCTCAGACGCATTCTACGTCGCAAAGTTGACGTTTCGCACAGAGAGCTAACAATCGAGCAGTAACCTGGGCCGGCCCATCAATTTGTTCCAGCGTTTCTGGTTTTGAGAACCTTCTAGAATTTCCCAGCCGATTTTTTCCGGTTTTGCGAACCTTCTGGAAAGTTCCCTGAAACGGTTTTCTAGTTTCTTTTGGGGGTTTTTCGTTTTTCTGTTTATTTTCCTTCTTCCTTTATTCTTTTCTGTTTCTTTTTTATTTTTTCGTTTCTTTTTAATTTTTCAAGTTTAATTTATTTTTTAAAAAGTTCAAGTTTCAAAATTAGTTTGAAAACTTAGGAAACTTTAGCTTTTCAAAAACTCGCAATTTTCATATATTCAAAACATATTCGCATCTTTAGAAAATCCTTTGGGAATTGCAGAAATTTTTTTAATTTTTGAAAAATCGTTCGGATTGTTTTTGTTCTTTTTGTGCAAAACTTTTAAATAATCACCTAGATTTGAAAAAATGTTTCTATTTTAATAAATATTTCACAAATTTCAAAAATGTTCTTCTTTTCAAAATTTTGTTAACGTAATACAAAATTGTTCGCATTTCATATTTGTTCGGGATTTTCAAAACTATTCTCCATTTCAAAATGTGTTCTAAAAATTCAAAACATGTTCACCATTTTTGAAAAAATCCCGTTTTAAAATTTATTCAAAAATTCAGAAAATGTTCATGTTTACAAAAAAAAGTACAGAAATTTCAAAATGTGTTTGCCATTTCAGAAAATTGTTCGGGTTTATCAAAAATATTTCGTAATTTCAGAAAGAAACTCAAATTTTCGAATATTGTTTGGGATTCTTTCAAATAATGTTAAGTCTGCTACCGCTATTAGTTTTGAACTCTAGCGATGTATTTTAGAGACGAGTCCTCTTCCATCATAGTGGCTAGCAGCGACCGCGGGTTCGACTCCCAGCAAACAGCAAAGAGTGAACTACCTTTTTTGCGATTTTTTACCATCGCATTTGCGGTGGGCCGGCCAGTTCGGCGCACCGTGTGCAATAGGTGACGTATTTGCCGCAGAATGCGGCACATAGGACCTCCCAAAAATCATGAGCTTCTATATGTCACCAGTAGTGAGCGCGATCACCTATAGGGCTTGGCCCACCAAAATGCAAAATACTCCACTATCTTCCGATGTTTCCTGGTTGCCGCTTTATGGGCAAATAATCGACCGAGGCATAGGTAATGAATCGGTGAATAAAAATGGACTGGTCCCATTAGCTACTATTTTGGTTAAGTTTTAATACTTTTTTATATTTATTTAAAATGTTCGAACATTTTAATTTTTTTGCAATTTAAAATTTTTCATAAAATACAATTATTCCCATTTCCCGAAAATATTATTCGTTTTGAAAGAATGTTCATGTTCTATATAAAAATATATTAAAATTTTCTCAAAAAATGTTTGCAAATGTGAAAAAATCTTTCCATTTTTGAAAATATTAAGAATTTTGTATAAATGTATTTTTAAATCATCTTTTTAAAAATGGTCGCAAATTCAGATGCTTCACTTTCAACTAATCGCATTAAGCGCCATAGTATGCCCTTTCAGAAATGAGGCATCGCGCGAGCAACAAAAGTGGGCCAAGCTTAGGTAACAGTTTCGAATTTAGAAACCAAGGTTCTTGTCTAGGTTTTTAGTGTTTGGGAACCTTCCAGAAGGATATTACTTTGGGTTTTCTTATTTATTCCATTGATTTTTAGGGGCTTTTTCTTTGAAATTTTTAAAAATATGCTACAAAAATTCCAAAAATATTCACTTTCAAAAAAATATTCACTTTTTCAAATTCGAGTCTTTTAAAAAATGTTCGGGTTCTAAGAAATGTTCAAATTATTTGAAAATCATTTGGAATGTTAAAATTTGTTTGGTTTTTGTGAATTTCAAATTTTTTATAATAAGTCACGTTTAGAAAAGACTAAATTTATTATTTCTAGCGAAAACAAAAAATAGCAGCAGAAAATGAGAATATACAAAAAATGCTGACATGAGTGCTCCCTACAATATATTGGTCGGCCTAGTCGGCGGCACACTACGTGAATGGGCGACGTTATGTCACAGAATGCAACAAGTAGGAGCTGCCTTTACTTCGTGCACAGGGGTAATCGCAATATCATGCCCGGGATGGGCAGACCCGACAACTAGCTCATGACAGAAACATGGTATATAAGAGGGATCACCCAAATGAGTTTTGACTTGGGCCGGCCCATTAGGCGTAATAAAGCGTTCAACTTGGATCGGGTGATTTCACGAAACTTTTCACCCAGTTCTGGGAAGCTTCTGGGCCGGGGTTTTCCAATATTATCCACACTTTTCACGCGGGATTTCTCTTTTTTTATCTTTTCCATGTTGTTTCTTTTTTTGTTCATTTTGTGAGTTTTTTTCTTCTTCTTTATAAATTCATGAATAAATATTAAATTTGCAAATAATTTTTCAAATTCATGAAAATTTCTTATATTCTTGTGTGTTTTAAAAACGGAAACGTTAACACAACGCGGTTGATGTAGTCGTACGTCTTCATGATCCGACCGATCCAAGTACCGAACGTACGACACCTCCGAGTTCAGCACACGTTCAGCTCGATGACGTCCCGCGAACTCCGATCCACAGAGCTTCACGGGAGAGTTCCGTCACCACGACGGCGTGATGACAGTGATGATGTTGCTACCGACGCATGGCTTCACCTAAGCACCGCTACGATATGATCGAGGTGGATTATGATGGAGGGGGGCACCGCACACGGCTGGGAGAGATTAACAGATCAACTTGTGTATTCTAGGGTGCACCTCTGCCCCCGTATATAAAGGAACAAGGGGGAAGGCCGGGCGGCCCCTGTAGGGCGCGCCAGGAGGAGGAGTCTCCTCCTAGTAGGAGTAGGACTCCATTTCCTACTCCTACTAGAAGGAGGAAAGGAAGGAGGAGAGGGAGAAGGAAGGAGAGGAAGGAAAAGGAGGAAAGGGGAGCCGGCCCCATAGTCCAATTCGGTTTGGACTAGGGGGGCCGCGCGCCCTGCCTCCTCTCTTCCACCACTTGGCCCATGAGGCTCATTACTTCTTCCTCGTATTCCCCTAACTCCCCGGTACCTCGAAAAATATCTGAATCACTCGGAACCTTTCCGATGTCTGAATATAGTTGTTCGACATATCGATCTTTACATCTCGACCATTTCGAGACTCCTCGTCATGTCCCCGATCTCATCCGGGACTCTGAACTACCTTCGGTACATCAAATCACATAAGCTCATAATACCGATCGTTACAGAACTTTAAGCGTGCGGACCCTACGGATTCGAGAACTATGTAAACATGACCGAGACACGTCTCCGGTCAATAATCAATAGCGGAACCTGGATGCTCATATTGGTTCCTACATATTCTACGAAGATCTTTATCGGTCAAACCGCATAACAACATACGTTGTTCCCTTTGTCATCGGTATGTTACTTGCCCGAGATTCGATCGTCGTATCTCAATACCTAGTTCAATCTCATTACCGGCAAGTCTCTTTACTTGTTCTGTAATGCATCATCCCGCAACTAACTCATTAGTCACATTGCTTGCAAGGCTTATAGTGATGTGCATTACCGAGAGGGCCCAGAGATACCTCTCGGACAATCGGAGTGACAAATCCTAATCTCGATCTATGCCTACTCAACAAGTACCATCGGAGACACCTGTAGAGCACCTTTATAATCACCAGTTACGTTGTGACGTTTGGTAGCACACAAAGTGTTCCTCCGGTATTCGGGAGTTGCATAATCTCATAGTCATAGGAACATGTATAAGTTATGAAGAAAGCAATAGCAATATATTAAATGATCAAATGCTAAGCTAACGGAATGGGTCAAGTCAATCACATCATTCTCTAATGATGTGATCCCGTTAATCAAATGACAACTCATGTCTATGGTTAGGAAACATAACCATCTTTGATTCAACGAGCTAGTCAAGTAGAGGCATACTAGTGACACTATGTTTGTCTATGTATTCACACATGTATTATGTTTCTGATTAATACAATTCTAGCATGAATAATAAACATTTATCATGAAATAAGGAAATAAATAATAACTTTATTATTGTCTCTAGGGCATATTTTCTTCAGTCTTCCACTTGCACTAGAGTCAATAATCTAGTTCACATCTTTATGTGATTAGTTCACATCTCTATGTGACTAATACCCAAAGGGTTTTACTAGAGTCAATAATCTAGTTCACATCGCTATGTGATTAAACACCAATAGTTCACATCACCATGTGATTAACACCCATATTTCACATCGTCATGTGACCAACACCCAAAAGGTTTACTAGAGTCATTAATCTACTTCACATTGAGTATATTTTTCTTGTGACCAACACCCAAAGAGTACTAAGGTGTGATCATGTTTTGCTTGTGAGAGAAGTTTAGTCAACGGGTCTGCCACATTCAGATCTGTATATATATATATATATATATATATATATATATATATATATATATATATATATATATCTTGCAAATTTTTATGTCTACAATGCTCTGCACGGAGCTACTTTAGCTAATTGCTCCCACTTTTGATATGTATCCTGATTGAGACTTAGAGTCATCTAGTTCAGTGTCAAAACTTGCATCGACGTAACCCTTTACGACGAACCTTTTGCCACCTCCATAATCGAGAAACATATCCTTATTCCAGTAAGGATAATTTTGACCGTTGTCCAGTGATCTACTCCTAGATCACTATTGTACTCCCTTGCTAAACTCAATGTAGGGTATACAATAGATCTGGTACACAGCATGTCATACTTTATAGAACCTATGGCTGAGGCATAGGGAATGACTTTCATTCTCTTTCTATCTTCTGCTGTGGTCGGGCTTTGAGTCTTACTCAATTTTACACCTTGTAACATAGGCAAGAACTCTTTCTTTGACTGTTCCATTTTGAACTACTTCAAAATCTTGTCAAGATATGTACTCATTGAAAAAACTTATCAAGCGTCTTGATCTATCTCTATACATCTTGATGCTCAATATGTAAGCAGCTTCACCAAGGTCTTCCTTTGAAAAAACTCCTTTCAAATACTCATTTATGCTTTCCAGAAAATTTTACATTATTTCCGATCAACAATATGTCATTCACATATATACTTATCAGAAATGTTGTAGTGCTCCCACTCACTTTTTTTGTAAATACAGTCTTCACCGCAAGTCTGTATAAAACTATATGCTTTGATCAACTCATCAAAGCGTATATTCCAACTCCGAGATGTTTGCACCAGTCCATAGATAGATGCATCTTTAGGATCGACAAAACCTTCTGGTTGCATCATATATAACTCTTCTTTAAGAAATCCATTAAGGAATATAGTTTTGGCATCCATTTGCCAGATTTCATAAAATGTGGCAATTTGCTAACATGATTCGAACAGACTTAAGCATCGCTACGAGTGAGAAAATCTCATCGTAGTCAACACCTTGAACTTTGTCAAAAACTTTTTTCAACAAGTCTAACTTTGTAGATAGTAACACTACTATCAGCGTCCGTCTTCCTCTTGAAAATCCATTTATTTTCTATGGCTTGCCGATCATTGGACAAGTCAACCAAAGTCCATACTTTGTTCTCATACATGGCTCACATCTCAGATTTCATGGCCTCAAGCCATTTCGTGGAATCTGGGCTCATCATCGCTTCCTCATAGTTCGTAGTTTCGTCATGGTCAAGTAACATGAACTCCAGAATAGGATTACCGTACCACTCTGGTGCGGAACGTACTCTGGTTGACCTATGAGGTTTGGTAGTAACTTGATCCGAAGCTTCATGATCATCATCATTAACTTCCTCACTAATTGGTGTAAGCATCATTGGAACTGATTTCAGTGATGAACTACTTTCCAATTCGGAAGAAGGTAGAATTACCTTATCAAGTTCTACTTTCCTCCTGCTAACTTCTTTCGAGAAAAACTCTTTCTCTAGAAAGGATCCATTCTTAGCAACGAATGTCTTGCCTTCGGATCTGTGATAGAAGGTGTACCCAACTGTCTCCTTTGGGTATCCTATGAAGACACATTTCTCCGATTTGGGGTTGAGCTTATCAGGATGAAACTTTTCACATAAGCATCGCAACCCCAAACTTTAAGAAATGACAGCTTAGGTTTCTTGCTAAACCACAGTTCATACGGTGTCGTCTCAACGGATTTAGATGGTGCCCCTTTTTAACGTGAATGCAGCTGTCTCTAATGCATAACCCCAAAACGATAGTGGTAAATCAGTAAGAGACATCATAGATTGCACTATATCCAATAAAGTACGGTTATGACGTTCGGACACACCATTACGCTGTGGTGTTCGAGGTGGCATGAGTTTGTGAAACTATTCCACATTGTTTTAATTGAAGAGCAAACTCGTAACTCAAATATTCGCCTCTGCGATCAGATCATAGAAACTTTATTTTCTTGTTATGATGATTTTCACTTCACTCTGAAATTATATGAACTTTTCAAATGTTTCAACTTACGTTTCATCAAGTAGATATACCCGTATCTGCTCAAATCATTTGTGAAGGTCAGAAAATAACGATACCCGCCACGAGCCTCAACACTCATCGGATCGCATACATCAGTATGTATTATATCCAATAAGTCAGTTTGCACGCTCCATTGTTCCAGAAAACGGAGTCTTAGTCATCTTGCCCATGAGGCATGGTTCGCAAGCATCAAATGATTCATAATCAAGTGATTCCAAAAGCCCATCGGCATGGAGTTTCTTCATGCGCTTTACACCAGTATGACCTGAACGGCAGTGCCACAAATAAGTTGCACTATCATTATTAACTTTGCATCTTTTGGCATCAATATTATGAATATGTGTATCACTATGATCGAGATTCAATAAACCATTCACCTTGGGTGTATGACCACATAAGGTTTTATTTATGTAAACAGAATAACAATTATTCTTTGACTTTAAATGAATAACCGTATTGTAATAAACATGATAAAATCATATGCATGCTCAACGCAAACACCAAATAACATTTATTTAGGTTCAACACTAATCCCGAAAGTATAGGGAGTGCGCGATGATGATCATATCAATCTTGATACCACTTCCAACACACATCTTCACTTCACCCTTAACTAGTCAGTTCATTCTGCAGCTCCCGTTTCGAGTTACTAATCTTAGCAACTGAACCAGTATCAAAAACCCAGGGGCTACTATGAACACTAGTAAAGTACACATCAATAACATGTATATCAAATATACCTTTGTTCATTTTGCCATCCTTCTTATCCGCCAAGTATCTAGGGGCAGTTCCACTTCCAGTGACCATTTTCTTTGCAGTAGAAGCACTCAGTTTCAGGCTTGAATCTAGCTTTGGGTTTCTTCACGGGAGCGACAAACTTGTTTGTCATTTTTCTTAAGTTCCCTTTCGATTCTTTTGCCCTTTTTCTTGAAACTAGCGGTCTTGTAAACCATCAACACTTGATGCTCTTTCTTGATTTCTACCTTCGTCAATTTCAACATCGCGAAGAGCTCGGGAATTACTTTCGTCATCCCTTGCATATTATAGTTCATCACGAAGTTCTAGTAACTTGGTCATAGTGACTAGAGAACTTTGTCAATTAATATCTTATGTGGAAGATTAACTCCCACTTGATTCAAGCAATTGTAGTACCCAGACAATCTGAGCACATGCTCACTGGTTGAGCCATTCTCCTCCATTTTGTAGGCAAACTACTATCAGAGGTCTCATACCTCTCGACACGGGCATGAGTATGAAATACCAATTTCATCTCTTGGAACATCTTATATGCTCCATGGCGTTCAAAACATTTTGAAGTCCCAGTTCTAAGCCGTAAAGTATGGTGACCCAAACTATCAAGTAGTCATCATATCGAGCTTTGCCAAACGTTCATAACGTCTACATATGCTCCTGCAATAGGTCCGTCACCTAGCGGTGCATCAAGGACATAATTCTTCTGTGCAGCAATGAGGATAATCCACAGATCACGGACCAAGTCCGCATCATTGCTACTAACATCTTTTAACATAGTTTTTCTCTAGGAACATATCAAAATAAACGGGGAGCAACATCGCGAGCTATTGATCTACAACATAGTTATGCAAATACTATCAGGACTAAGTTCATGATAAATTAAAGTTCAATTTAATCATATTACTTAAGAACTCCCACCTAGATAGACATCCCTCTAATCATCTAAATGATCACGTGATCCAAATCAACTAAACCATGTCCGATCATCACGTGAGATGGAGTAGTTTTCAATGGTGAACATCACTATGTTGATCATATCTACTATATGATTCACGCTCGACCTTTCGGTCTCCAGTGTTCCGAGGCCATATCTGCATATGCTAGGCTCGTCAAGTTTAACCCGAATATTTTGCGTGTGCAAAACTGGCTTGCCCCCTGCCCCCGTATATAAAGGAGCAAGGGGGAGGCCGGCCGGCCCCTGTAGGGCGCGCCAGGAGGAGGAGTCCTCCTCCTAGTAGGAGTAGGACTCCCCTTTCCTACTCCTATTAGAAGGAGGAAAGGAAGGAGGAGAGGGAAAAGGAAGGAGAGGGGGGAAAGGAGGAAAGGGGGGCCGCCCCCCTAGTCCAATTCGGTTTGGGCTAGGGGGCGCGCGCCCTGCCTCCTCTCTTCCACCACTTGGCACATGAGGCCCATTACTTCTTCCTCGTATTCCCGTAACTCCCCGGTACCCCGAAAAATACCTGAATCACTCGGAACCTTTCCGATGACCGAATATAGTCGTCCAATATATCGATCTTTACATCTCGACCATTTCGAGACTCCTTGTCATGTCCCCGATCTCATCCGGGACTCCGAACTACCTTCGGTACATCAAATCACATAAACTCATAATATTGATCGTCACAGAACTTTAAGCATGCGGACCATACGGGTTCGAGAACTATGTAGACATGACCGAGACACATCTCCGGACAATAACCAATAGCGGAACCTGGATGCTCATATTGGTCCCTACATATTCTACGAAGATCTTTATCGGTCACCGCATAACAACATACGTTGTTCCCTTTGTCATCGATATGTTACTTGCCCGAGATTCGATCGTCAGTATCTCAATACCTAGCTCAATCTCGTTACCGTCAAGTCTCTTTACTCGTTCCGTAATGCATCATCCCGCAACTAGCTCATTAGTCACATTGCTTGCAAGGCTTATAGTGATGTGCACTACCGAGAGGGCCCAGAGATACCTCTTCGACAATCGGAGTGACAAATTCTAATCTCGATCTATGCCAACTCAACAAGTACCATCGGAGACACCTGTAGAGCATCTTTATAATCACCCAGTTACGTTGTGATGTTTGGTAGCACACAAAGTGTTCCTCCGATATTCGGGAGTTGCATAATCTCATAGTCATAGGAACATGTATAAGTCATGAAGAAAGCAATAGCAACATATTAAACGATCAAGTGCTAAGCTAACGGAATGGGTCAAGTCAATCACATCATTCTCTAATGATGTGATCCCGTTAATCAAATGACAACTCATGTCTATGGCTAGGAAACTCAACTATGCTAGTCAAGTAGAGGCATACTAGTGACACTATGTTTGTCTATGTATTCACACATGTATTGTGTTTCCGGTTAATACAATTTTACCATGAATAATAAACATTTATCATGAAATAAGGAACTAAATAATAACTTTATTATTGCCTCTAGGGTATATTTCCTTCACCAGCGTCCCAACCCATCGAAAATAGAAAAGAAAAGGACAGCTACACGATTTTCATCCTCCAATCTGTTCTAGAACCCAGGCTCTTGGGTGAATCTAACGGCATCTCCGAGTCAACCACCAAACCGAGCACCGCATCTATCCCTGGACCAGGGGCCCAGTCCATAGACACTGATGCGGGAGCTGTCCATCAAAAGCTATTTACATATGTCCGGTTACATTTCAAAATAAAATTTAACAAATTTGATGTATATTTAAACTAACCAGACGATACTCATTCATACTTGGATGTTTTTTTACATAAAACTAGATTCTTTTCATCTAAACTGGAGAAAACTCGTTACATTTTGACATACTTGGACTTAACCGTACTCTAAACCTATTCTAAATGACCGCTGACGCCTGTTCCCCATCTCAGGCAGGCCATGAACCCCGAGAACTGAAGATCTGGCTCTGCAGCCTGCAAGCGGCTAATCGACCGACGATTTGAGCCCACCAATTAAGCTTGGCTTTAGTGGGAGTGAAAGAGCGGCGGCCTTCCTGGGACCCGAGCTACGGCGGCCTACCATGCTCTACACTTTCTTGCTGTCGACAGAGCCCGCGAAAGTGCCGGCTTTGTGGTCGCGATGGCGGGGCACGGGCGTGGCGGAGCTGGCGATGTCATCCTCGGTCTCGCTCTTGTCGCAGAATTCATCCGCCACCTCATCGATCTCCTCGAAGGTGGCTTCTAACTCCGCTTGATGGAGGCGGTACAGCCAGCGGACATGGTGGATGTCGCGGGCAGAGCGATAGGGGTTGAGCAACGTCTCCTTCTCGACCGCCTCCTCCATTGGGGGCATTCGCAACGCTACCTCCGCCTGCCTGCCGTCCTGCCAGCCAATTTGTAATGGCAGTGATCTCCTTTCTCTGCTCAGAGGAGAGGTTGTCCCAAATGGCTTTGGAGCTGAAGGAGGCCATGGAGGGTGTGGTGCAGAGAGGAGAAAGGGAGCGAGGGAGGATGCATGCGGCTATGGCCGGGGCTGGAGTTCAAATAACGGGAGGATGGCAGGGCAACCAGCGAGGTGGTTAATGGTGGGCGGCAGACAGGCGGATGGGGTGGCACCGGAGCATGTTCCATGGCATCCGCACATGTTTAAGGTAGGTAGGTCGACGGACGGGCTATCGTTTGAACTTGGAGATTACGCATGCACCGAGAAGCGGCACAGGTGGTGCTCTCGGCCCTCGAACCACTTCAATGCCGGAGCAACGTCAGAGGTCGTGTCCGCTTCGAGCTGGTATGAATGTGGCACTAGAGTAGCGCTGACCGCTTCAGGCGGAAAAGGGTGCGGGGAGTGAGAAGGTTTGGGTGGGTCAGGGCAGTTAGAAGCGGGTGTGGCAGTGGTCCGAACGCCCGCATAGCCCGTGGTTTGCTTCCGGTTTACGGGAAAAAGGACGTCCGGACAACTGAGCAGACCAATGTTTTTTCTAATGTGGTTACACATATTTTTTTTGGGTGTACTTTTATTCGTGCTTCTTCATAGTTGAAATTATAACTCCTTTGTGTATACTTTGTAAGATATGTTTTTCATAGGTTAATTATAACTCCCTTTGAATCAGAGCTTACTTAGAGACAAGTTCAAACAAAAGTTAAGTAGGTGAACCACGTCTCCGCGGTTCTATCGTGCCAAATCTTAACTTCTTTTTGTGAAAAGACGGGCACCTCCATAAGTTTCGTTTCTAAATCCATATGGAGCATGCATGTCTAATAATCTATTTTATCCAACTTCTTTAAGATCAATGTTTAAATTATTCATAGCCCAACATGGTTGGCCCAATTGAGTCTCACCGGGAGGGATTTCCCTTAGCGAACGATTTCGTTCGGGAACCTCCTCGGGCGAATGTTCCCCATATATTAGGATCCTTTCTTTCTTTAATGGAGTACTATACACAAGATATTTGTTGACCTAATAGAGTAATAGAAAAGGTTAATAAAAAATCAATAAAGAAGGCGAAATAGAAAAGGTTAATAAAAAATCAACATTTGGATTTTTTTTCTTTCTAGTATTTGTTTTGATTTTTTTCGTTGGCACGGGTGCAGATGAGCTCGGGTGCATAAATGGATTTTCGGAGTAGGGCGTTTTGGTGCCCAGGCTCATCTGCACCCGGTTAGAAAAATATTCGTAAAAAATTCAAAACAAATTCAAAAAAATTCAGATAAAATTTGTGTGGTAGACAATTTAATGAGTGAGGCCCGCTCCAAATTTTAAGTCATTTGGACATATGAGCAGTTCTCAGCAAAAAAGACAAATCGGGCCAAAATAGTACATGAATAGTAAACATTTTACAGACCCCCAATTTGTCTTTTTTGCTGAGAGCTGCTCATATGTTCGAATGACTTGAAATTTAGAGCGGGCCTCACGCATCAAATTGTCTACCACACATATTTTATTTGGAATTTTTTAAATTTTTTTAGTATTTGTTTTGATTTTTTCGTTGGCACGGGTGCAGATGAGCTCGGGTGCAGAAATGGATTTTCGCATCTTTTGTTGATATTTATGACAAAAGTAGGCGAATAGAATTGGAAAGGATCCAACACCGACACTTACAAACACTAGTTTTGTTTCCATTGAGCCATGCATGAACCTTGCAAGATACTGCACCAAAAAACGGAGCAGAGGCATCCACCTACGCAAACTTGCACCCACCCCGTTTGTAGAACAACACATGTAACGAAAGCTACTTGCAATGATTTGCACCCACCAAACACCAAACCAAACCATACCAAACCCCACACAAATACGTCTAATAAAAATCATCTCACACCACACCCAATGAAGTGCATGATTGCCTCCATTGCTCTTCAATTATCACCTTTTTTGCGAGAATCTTCAATTATCACTATGTCATTTTTGGAGATTACACTTCACCTTTTGACGAACTTTTTCCCTGCATTTTGCTATTGACAATCCTTTTCTTGATAATCCTTTTTCCCTGCATTTTGTCAACGTTTTCGGACAAAAGCTTTTCCTTATTTCAGCTAATATAAATTAAAAAAGGATTGTGCATCTGTTTGTATTTTATATCACAAAACAGAGTAGATTTGAAAAGGAAAAGAATAAATGAATGTGTCCATAATAGCTAATTGATACCATATGTAACCACTGCAATTTTTTGGTCACTCCTACTTAATAAGGTTAGCGACTTGGCATTTAATCTCAGTGGTGGATTATGCTGCCAGAGTATATCACCGAAAGATTATAGGGGAGACTTCCAAGAGAAGGCAATCAGAATAAGAGAAGACTCCGTTTTCTGATAGATTTACTTCGTGGTAAAGGAATCACATAGAACTTTTCATAAAGAAATCACCAAAAAAAATTGGCAGAAAGAATGAATAAGCGGTTTCTCAACTAGTTACAAATACACGCCTTTTATGTCAACATGAATGATGCTACTATTTTCTTATTTATTATCAACAGTAATGGAATCAACCTGATGGTCGCTTGAAAAAGTTAGTGGTTAGATGCTTCAGAGGTCAACATCGCAATAGGTATCGGCTGATCACAAAGCTGATGGGTAAAACCCATAGTAGAGTAAGAGTTTGGAAAAAAATACCTATGAGTTCATAAATGAGAAAAAATCATACCCATTGGGTAAGCCAGGTACAGATGCGGGAAGGTAATACCCATACCACGTACCCGCATATCCGTATACTAATTCATTCTAACTGGTAGGTATCATGTGCCATTCACTAAGAAGGAATAATCCGTAGCCGCTTACCCTAGTCTAATCCAGCTGCGAACCTCAACCCAAAATTCCCTCCCCTTACCCATGCGCGTTGTCACACCACAAAAACCCCACCTCCCCCATCTCGCTCTCACTGCAACCCGAGGGGTGGGAGGCGCCATATGCTACCCCTGTCGGCCGCCATGGTTGCATGCCTGCCTGCAGGCTACAATGACGCAATGGGTTGTCTTCCTCATCACCTCATCTCCTTATTCCACATGTTCTCCTCCGCGCAACCATGACATCTCCTCTTGCAGCTCTCTACTCATCGTCCCATCTCCTCCACGCGCCTACCGCCAGATGGTTGGAGCACCTTCTTCCAGCCGTGCCACGCCCTATGCCTCTAGTCGACAAGCACATGGAGAATGACTAGGAGGACGTTGAGGAGGCTTCCTCTAGTACAGATGACTTCCTCCGCGTAGCTCTGGTAGATGGGGAGGAATTTCAAGAAGATGACACATTTGGGAGTGGTTCTACGACGTCGACGCCTTAGCCTATCCCCATGCCCTACGTCTCCAGCCACCTTCAAAGGGGCAGATTCCTAGGGTCCCCGCGAGTGAATTGGTCGAGGTGGGCAAGATATGTATTTATAATCGTGGGTATTACCCGCACCCAATTGGTAATGGGTATAGGAATAATATGAAACCAAGGGCGTGGGTAAAGGTACGGATTTGAGCAAAAAATTGAAACAGGTGCAAGTTTGGACTAGCATTACCCACATCCGAACCCGGTGGGTGCCATGTTGATTCAGAAGATGGTGTTTGGGCACCAAATCTTTCGTCAAATATACGCAAACACTTTTATGACTCCAACACTAGTGTTTGTGTGTGTGTATTTGAGCATCTGTAATTGTACTATGTTTAATAAATGTTCATGGATAGGTCCGAACATTCAAAAATCTCCGTCTAAAAATTGGAGGACTCTGGGAGAGCCCGGACAGTCCTTTCGGTACACTGTCAGCTAGACCATATCTCTCATAGTCGATATCCTTTTCTCCTCTAGGCTTGCCTGGCCATCTGGCTGGCAGTCATAGCCCATGGTCCAAATTTGAGGAACACAATTGGATAGTTGGGCTATCTGCAGATTATGTCTATAGACATTTGATGATATCCGTTTGGTGATCCGCGTTGGCGATGCCTTTATTAGCTTTGCAACTCTTGTAATCAACACTCGTTTTGTTTTAATGAAAACATCGGTAAATGTTCTTTTTAACTTAGTAAAATCATAGATGCCCGCATACACGCACATATGCTCACTCTCTTCGGACACTGAACCGACACAACATCTTGAGATTGACAAAGTCACCTCAGGCACCTCGCGGTCGACGAGATTGTCTTCTCCCACTGAACGGATATTGGCAGAAAGCCTGAAATAAATGCAGTAAATGCGAGCACCATTGCCTAAGACTTAAATCCCGGTGAACTGATTTAATCACAAGAAAATTAACCATCTAAGCTACACTCACTCCAGTTCGGATCACCAGTATTGTTTTCATACAGATATGGTCAAATTTTACCCCGCAAAAAAAAGGTATGGTCAAACTTTACGAAGTTTGACTCCAGACAGTTCTTATATACAGACTAAAAAGTACCGAATAGAGTATTGATGTGTGCGCTCTTATATTGTAACGGGTGTCTAAAAAGAGCTGCATATTTTTCCTTTAATAGGCATACGAATTTGTGTTTATCAAAGATTTAGTAAAATATGGTTGGATGTTTAAGAGGATAGTCCCGGATTTAACTTATTTTGATGTCTAATACAGACAAAATGTTCTTTTAATGGGATACGACGTTTTTGTAGGCGTTTGTGATGACCCTCTGACTCAGTATTTTGGAGGTGCTCATAGAGATAATGTGTGTACCTTGATAAGATGAGTGTATTTACGTGTTTGTGAGAAAAAAAGGAATTTTATAATTTTTTTCTCTAATGTAAGCATTGGAATTTGTTTGCTCGTCACATGATGGGTTGATCCCAACGACCAGCTTGAGTGAAATCACGGGATATTTCCCTCTCTTTTCTTTTCAAACAAAAAGAAAAATTAAAATCGGAGAGGAGAGAGAAAGGCCCGATAAAAAGGCGTAAAGAGTCTCCGCCTCTCTTTCCCCATTCCCACTCCGCAGTGTCCCCGGCGCGGCGCCCACCCACCCACTTCGCCGGCGGCGGGAGGAGCTTTGGCCGGAGCCTCCCCCGCCGCCGCCGCCTCCGTCACCTTCACCGCCGCAGGAGGAGGAGGGAGGGGGGAAAAGCCGGGGACGCGGCCATGGGGCACGGGGTGAGCTGCGCGCGCACTGGCGACGAGCACGACTTCTTCCGCGCGGCGCAGCTCGGGGACCTCGACGCCCTGGGCGCGCTCCTCGCCGCCGACGCCTCCCTCGCCCGCCGCGCCACGCTCTACGACCGCCTCTCCCCGCTCCACATCGCCGCCGCCAACGGCCGCCTCGAGGTCCGTCAAGCGTCCGACGGCAGCTCCTCCCCCACCACCTCAGCCATGGATCATTGGATCCCCTTCACTTTCCACTGGTCTCTGAGCTTTCTTCCTCCTCGCAGGCGCTCGCCATGTTCCTGGATCGCGGGGCGCAGCCGGACGCGGTGGATCGGCACAAGCAGGTGCGAGATCCCATTCGAAATCTCCGCTCTTTTATTTTTCCTTCTCCAACAAGCTCCTTCAAAATCTCACCTTGTCTTCTCCTCCAGACCCCCCTGATGCTCGCCGCCATGCACGGCAAGATCGGCTGCGTGCTCAGGCTCCTCCAGGCCGGCGCAAACGTGAGCAAAAAAGCAGAGATCTGCAGCCTCCTCATTATCCCGCCCGCAGAATCCACTCACTGAATGAGCTTAATTATGTGCGCGTTTACCAGATCTTGATGTTCGACTCGGTGCACGCGCGGACCTGCCTCCACCACGCGGCCTACTACGGCCACGTCGACTGCCTGGACGCCATCCTCTCCACGGCGCGGACCACGCCGGTGGCAGACTCATGGTGAGACCCCGCTCCAGTTCTTGGCTGCGTAGATCTTTCGCCGGATTGGCAAGACTGCTCACCTGCTGCTGTCGAAGCTTCGCAGGGGGTTCGCCCGGTTCGTCAACGTCAGGGACGACCACGGCGCCACGCCGCTGCACCTCGCGGCCAGGCAGGGCCGGCCGGGCTGCGTGCAGGTGCTGCTGGAGAACGGCGCCATCGTGTCGGCATTGACCGGATCATACGGGTAATGTTGCCGATCTGTGCCAGCCATGTCATTTTGGGGGTTCAGCTGAATTTGGTTATGCAAAATGCTGATTTTGATGTGATCTTGTTGCAGCTTCCCTGGTAGCACGTCGCTGCATTTGGCGGCTCGCGGCGGGGACTTGGATTGCATCCGGAAGCTGCTTGCGTGGGGAGCTGATCGGCTCCAAAGGGACTCTGCTGGGTGAGAACTAGATCCCTGCCATGGGTCTGCCTTACACATTGTTGGTCTGTGTATATAGCAGCAGAGTTTTAGGTGCTCTTTTGGTACTCAGCAAGTAGAACTCAACTAGCCAATTAACAAGTGAACTCACTCTGCATTTGCTGAATCCACATTTGGAAAGTTCACTGGCCCCTGCTTGCTACTACAACAAAGTTTTATGTGCTCGATTGATGAATTAAATCTTATTATGTCAAAAAAATGTTGTTGTCCCACCAGGAGAATTCCCTATGTGGTGGCACATAAGCGCAACCACGGGGCGTGCGCAGCACTGCTGAACCCTTCTTCGGCGGAGCCTATGGTCTGGCCTTCCCCGCTCAAGTTCATCAGCGAGCTCGACCCGGAAGCCAAGGCTCTGCTGGAGGCGGCGCTCATGGAAGCCAACAGGGAGAGGGAGAAGAAGATCTTGAAGGACGCAAAGTGCTCGCCGCAGTCCCCTTTGCAATACGATGATGATCACATCGACGACGACATGTTCTCGGAGGTATCATCCGGTTCTTTGATTTCCCATAACACTTTACTTAGATGATCTGTTTTCACTTCATTTTGGGCTAGTGAGTGAGACTGATGATGCATCTTCATTTGTGCTGCGCAGGTGAGCGACACGGAGCTGTGCTGCATCTGCTTCGACCAGGCGTGCACCATCGAGGTGCAGGACTGCGGGCACCAGATGTGCGCGCCGTGCACGCTGGCGCTGTGCTGCCACAACAAGCCCAACCCGGCGACCCTGACCCTGCCCTCGCCGGCGTGCCCGTTCTGCCGCGGCGGCATCTCGCGGCTGGTGGTGGCCCAGACCCGGACGGCAGACGGCGGCGACCCCGACAGGCCGGCCTCCCCGCAGCTCGCGCCCCGGCGGTCCCGGCGCTCTCACAACCTCAGTGAGGGCAGCAGCAGCTTCAAGGGGCTGTCGTCGGCCATCTCCAAGATCGCCCGCGGCTCGAGCCGGATGGCCGAGAGCGGCGACGGCGCTGCGATGGACAAGCCCGAGCACGATCCGTGACCGAGGCAGAACACAAAGACGGACATCATATTTTGGACCTCCAGCCTCTGGAACCGCCAGATGAGAAGAGAAGACAAGAGGAAACATTCCATGGAAGCTTTAGGTAGGAACCAAATAAGCGTCCTCCATTTCCGCCTGTTCTTTTGCTTGTCTGCCCTGTATTTTTTGGATTCGCCGGCCATTCTCCGAAATGCATATAGTCCAGAGGATCTGTTCATCATCATGGAGTCTGGTGTTGGTGAATGATGCAGAGATCTGATCTGACTGTGGGAGCTGCCATTGCTCCTGCTTCACAGTCCAATGATATCTGACTCTGGCCTGCCTTGGCCATGTCATGGCATGTGAGCCTGTCCCCCCACTGTACTCCTGTGCGTTGGATCACGGCCATTTTTGGCCCTTAATGCCTGTTGTTTAATGGCAGCGCGGCGGCAGGGTGGTCCGGTCCGGTCCTTGGATCGCCATGACTGACTTTGGCGGCTGCTGCTGCTGCGGTGCTGCCTGCCTAGATGAGTTGATGACATTGTAGATGGTGCTACTGCTGCCACTTGATCCGTCACTCTCCTGCTACTGCTTTGCTGTAATGTTTCCTTTGTCCGTGTTACAACTGCATCTTGAAATGTACGTGCGGCTGCAGATCGTCATCTAAACTATCACTGAAAATAATATACCCCGTTCGTTTCAAAATAACTGTCTCAAGTTTAGTAGTACAAAGTTAAGACGCTTATTTTGAAATGGAGGGAGTATATGCAATTTTACTAGTCCCGAAGTGGTAAAAATCCATGGACAGCACCTCCTACAAGAGAGTGCACAAGGAGACAAGCAGCCATGGCTGTAGCTTTCGTTTGACCAGACCAAGAGGACGGCACGGGCTGGAGCCGTGTCCACCTACGTCAGGCGATCTGACTTCCTAGTGCTTCGTGTGACGGAGCACGAAAAGGCAAAAATATCTTTGGAACTTGCTTATTATCCTGTAGTAATTTTATAGTGGTGAGCCTGCACCGTCACTAACCACTTGGAGAAAATTATCCCTGGAACTTGCTTATCCTACTTTCATATTGGTGTATTAGTACTACCGGCAGGAGGCAGAGGAACCCTAGGCTTTTCCTAGGGAAGGAGGCGGGAGTATGATTTTCACAATGAACCATTGCAAAATGTATACCGAAACACTCGCCAACTTCACAATATGTCGTGCTGCCATACCGGCGTGTGTTTCCACTCCACGTTGGACTGGAAAATGGAAGAAGAGATAGATGGTGATGGTGTCACTGGTACTCTACTCCCCCGGATAGACGGTGCCTCTCGCTCCCTACAAGCATCGTGCTGCCATACCGGCGTGTGGTTTCACTCCATGTTGGACTGGAGAATGGAAGAAATGTATGGCGCCGGCGGTATGGGTAGCTGGCCGTGATGGAGAACGTCGCGTCCGAGCTTGGAGCGCGTGGTCCATCCATCTCTATACAGTCCACACCGACCACTTTCATCAGAGTTCGCAGCAGCAGCTTCTTTTTTCCATCAGGCTGCGTGGGTACCCAGCCCATTCATGCAAGTGTACTACTGTAGTTGGAGATGACCAGCTCTTCGCTGCAGCATACATCTATGGCGCAGCATGCTTCTCCGTAAATTGCAACTTGCTAGCCTTATGTGAGAACTCCTGATATGGTTAATTAGCTCGGTCCATTTTTACCTTTCATGTCGGGTTACTGTGTGTGATGTTCATGTTGTTAAGGTTTCGCGAATTTTCGAGAAGCTCTTCAAAAACTTTTAAAGTGACTGCTTATTCCCCAAGGAATCCATGCCAAACCGATTAGAGCATGGTTAATAGTATAGCCAGCTGCTGGCTATATAGGGATGTTATGTCAATAAGAGTTAACGTTATTAATTACTCATACAATAGGGCTAGCCATAAGGTTGACAATAAGTTCACAACTTTTTTTTAACTTTCTCTCTATTTCTTTCATCTCATTAAATGTTTTCTATTTAGGAGCATGCGTAGAGGCCATCTCTTGCATTAGAGCATGTACAATAATGGGCTTATAGTCCGCTTACATGATACTTTTGCTTATATGGAGAGAGACATGAAAAAATTGTAAGAGTGAGTTCTCATACAAAAGACTAGCTATATCCATACTCATATGCAAATGTAATAAATATGAAGAAAGAGTTAAAGAGAAAATGAAAAAAAATTACTTTTATAGCTAACATTGTTGTATGAGTGACTATATATGATATGCCAACATCATATAGCAAACAGTTGACTACATTATTAACCATGCTCTTAGAGTCCACCCTTTTATTTATTTTTCTTATCTCTCTTCTTTATATAGACAAAAGTGCCATGTAAGTGGGCTTATATAGCCCACTATTGTACTTGCTATTAGAGCATGTACAACCGGGCACCAAACCCGCCTCAAACGTCCGGGCGGACGGCCCGGTCACGAAAATTCGATCCAGACGGATGTCAATCCGAACAGATAGAAGTTTATGCAGCAAGACTGCTAGAGATCCAAGAGATCCTTATTACTCCATGGAGTACTTTGCTAGAAGATGCAATTTTACAAGTCCTGAACGGGCAAAACAAATCTATGAACAGGATCTGCTACATGAAAGAGAGCAAGGTGTTGGTATGGGTATGGAACCGTGAACTTTTAAAGCATAGGGGTCATGGGTCATGTTTCCTCTGCGTACACAAGCAGACAAGCGATCGCTGTAGCTTTCATTTGACCAGACCAGGAGGACACGGGTACATCTCACATCACACGGCACGGGCTGGAACCGTGTTCACGCCGGGCGATCTGACCTCCTAGTGCTGCGTGTGACGAAACACGAGGAAGCAAAAATATCCTTGGAACTTGCTTAGCCTGTACTGTCACGAACCACTTGGAGAAAAATATCTCTGGAACTTGCTTATCCTACTTTCGTAGTGGTGTATTAGCACTAACCACTTGATAAAATAATCTGGGTGGTGTCACGTCCCATGACCCGCAAACTCCAACGCGTTAGTGACGGTCGCTCACCATAAATTGCAACGCTCCCGATCGACTACAAACTCTGCGTCGTTTTGCATCTCAGCTCTGTTCGCGCCATGATACTTTTTGGTGTCAATTTACCATGCCGAGTGGCTGAGTGCAACCCCTCGCCTCTTTTTGAGGTATGATTTTCACAATGAGCCTTTGCGAAATGCATCCAAACACTCCCCAACCTCACAATAGGTCGGTGCTGGCCGTTTCGTGGATTCGGCAAACCATCGTCTCCGTTCGGGCGTTTACGTGTTTGATTCTTTTGATTCACGGTTCTTTTTTGTTGTTCCGATGCTTTGGTCCTTTGATGTCTTAGCACGGCGGCTTCTCAACTGTATACTAGAAGAAGGTTTGCTTGGCTTCGGTTATGAAGGGGCTTTGATCTAACTAGGTGGTCCATAGATCTAACTATAATATTTGTTACTTCCGTTATTCTTTATACTATCATGACAGATTATGAATATATATAAAAAAAACTAGAAAAATGACATACGATGTTTTGCAAAGTGACCCCCAACATTGCTCGTTCCACTGGCACTTTACTCCTCTGACGGATATGATCTAGATTCGGGCAAAGGCAGCCTCTTGGTCTCTAAGAGACAAGCCAGGTAATTAAGCCACACTATATGAATAACTTACCCGGCCTCTCTCCTTCGCGTTAGAGGATGCCATACCATCGTGTGGTTCCACTCCACGTTGAAAATCTGCGTGTAAGTGTAGCATTGCTCCAGGGAAAATGGGAGACGGGTATGGCGGAGCGTGGAGCGCATGCATGGTCCATGTCTGTATGGTGTGTGGACCAAGTACTCGAGGAAGAACCGCCACTGTTGGCTTCGGACATCACTGTGACACCAACCAGCAGAGCTTCTGTTCCGGCGTCCACAGTCCACACCGACCACCCATCACAGTTCACAACACCTTCTTTTCCTCTCAGCCAGGCTGCATGCATGCGTGCGTACCCAGCCCGTTCCTGTAAAACTAGTTGGAGATGCCCAGCTCTTCACTGTTCCTTGCGTGAGAACAGCGCAGCACAGGGCTCGCTGCCAGCATACATCCATCCATAGTTGCAACTTGCTAACCTTGTTTGAGAACTCTGATGGCTAGCTCACTCTATTTTTACCTTTTCATGTCCGGTTACTTCTCTGTAATGTTTCCCTTCATTAACAAGTGTAATCGAGAATATAATTTTCCATCAATTTAAAGCTCAATACCAATTATAAGTTATTACAGGTTTTACGGTGATTGGCAATTTTTGGAGCCGTTCATCCACTCTGATCCAATGACAGTAAAATATGAGTTACTAGACCGAAAGTACGTGAAAGTACCAAGTAACTGTGGGTCTGGTATGAAAAATTACGTGGGGCCAGGACTTGTAGTTGTCTTTTTATTTCTTTTGGTAGGATTGACCACACACGATGTCTCTCTCAGTGTCGGATGCCGTGTGTATTCGATGTGTAGATCTCAATGTTTGAGCTCCAGGATTTTACGATTCTTCCCATTGACTTCTTTCCTCTGCTCTCGGGATGCCGGTACGTAGAGAAGTGATGGAAAGCAGTTGCGAATCTATCAGGGGGCTTCGACAGGCTCGAGCCAACCCTCCAAAAATTGGATTTTTTTACTACTATCCGTATTAAAATTTTGACCTTATTTGGACTAAAGAATTGAAAGTTTTTGACGTCTTTTACGCACCATTAACTGTGATGACATCTTTTACACACTCGAGCCAACCCTCCCCCTCATTTTCTTCCAAGATTCGCCACCGATAAAAAGGGTTGTGCTCTTTCATTTGAGAAACTTCCAACCAAAATCAATCTCAAAGCACCAGTCTTCCTGATTCCCAGCTTTCTCTCTCGATGACCGATAATCCGAAAAAATAGGCTTCCACACAACCTCTCGCCGCCGCCGGCCCTGCGGCACAACAACGCGCCCTCCTCAACCCACAAGCGCGGGTTACCCATCTATCTGCTCCGGCACGCGTGCAGTTAGTCATGGCGACGACAAACTGCACGATGTCTTGTCGACGGCGGCCGCGAGGCACGCCGGCGCATCATCCTCACAGCCGGCACAAACGGCTATCCGTCCAACATCCTCATGACGCTGCGTAGTCGCCCATGACAACGAACTCCGGCCATCCGTCACACCTAGAGATTGATCCTCTTTAGTGTCGAGGGCATGGCTGTGAAGATCGACGTGGGATGTATACGTGCAACAATGATTTTAGTGATAGTGTTTGGTACTATGAATTAGATTGAGTGGTGTAAGAAATTGTAATTTGTCTACGTGCAATTTGTCAAGATCATATTTCGCTCCATTGAGATGGATGAAGCTTTATTCAAGTTCTAAGTTTTCTTTAGGCTGTAGGTTGTTTATTTTTTAAAGTTTTGTTAGGATTTGTGCCATGCTTAGAAAGACGAAGTGGCGGCTTTCTGGAAGTAGAATAAGGCCCTCTCCCCGCCTAGCTCCCGTCCTGACGGAGCTTCTAGCATCGTCGGAGGGCCATCGATCCTACGCAACCAGGTAAAGAAGTGCTCATTACGGGCGGTGGCATCGGTGCTGACCTGCCAGGGGCTAGGCGCCGTGTAGAGCTAGCTCTTGGCATGCCAGCCCTGTGGTCACCAAAGCAGTGGGGGTCTGGGCATGCACGGGTGTCTCCAACCTTGTCCAGTAGCTCAGGCATGCAATGTAGGTAGTGTGTGTAGTGTAGTCACCAAATGATTCCAGGTGCATTAGATCAAACGTGTAGTGTCCAGGTTTCTCCTGGCAGTGAAGTGTTTGTGTTGTGCCAAGGAAAAATGGTTAGGGGCCTGGGTCTGGATTTTGGTTAGTGGTGTTTAGATGCTAAGGTGAGTGAGTGTGCCAAGTTTCAGTCAGTTTGCGCCAAGTTAGAAGGTACTTGCTGTTTAAACCCGAGTTTAGTCCAGAAACTGTATTGAGGATGGTGTGCCTATTTAGAAATGTTCCTGTATGGGTTAGTAGCATTTCTAGTGTTCATTTGTGTTGTAAATTATCAGAATTAACTAGAATTTTTTTGGAGTGGCAGAAATGTTAGTTGCTTCATAACCCAAGTGCTTAAGATTACATATTCTTTTATAAAGGAGAATATATACTTAGAAAAAGTTTGGGAAATGGGCTTGGGTGAAAATGTTAGAGTAATGGAGGTTGGTGACAACAAGTGTAAACATAATTAATTAAGTTTCCAATTTGCTAAGTCCAAAAGGAGTCATTTCAAAGAAGATCCAACGCAAACTCCAAATGAAACCAACTTGATTTGAAAAAAGAGAGGAAAAAAAGGCCATAATCCAGGGCGTTACAGTAACTCAGGGGCATACTAGCATAGAATCTCACATTAGGTTAAGATCAATGAGATCAACCAGATGAAAAGTGGGCATGAAGCAATTTACCTGTAGCGGCCCAAGCTCCTCGGCGCGGCAGCCCGAGTTCTTGGGCATGGCGGCCCGAACGCATAGAGCGGTACCGACTGCTCCAGCGACTCGTGGCTGTGGCTCGCCTGGAGCACGACCGGGGCATGGAGAACAGCCGGAGGGAGCCCATCACCGGTCCTGCAACATGGCCGGGCACGGGGAGGGGCCGGAGGGAGTCCGACAAGGTCGATGTGCGGGTGTGTGAGTTGCACGATGATCTCTGCACGAACCCGATTTCTTTCTTTAAAAAATACAAGGACCCAATTGCTTTTTTATTTTTTTGGCAGGGACCCGGTTGCTTTTATGCCACACCAGTTAGCGGTCAAACAATCAGAGCTCTTACGCGTGGGCCAGACCTATCATAATTGCGATCAATTATAAAACACCCTGTCATTTAGGTTTTTTTAAACAGTCGACGCCGATTCTGGTAGTTATCAGCGACAAACATAAATCTAGTAGTTTTATGAAACCCTAACGCGAAAAATGGTAGTTTTATACTATTTACTCCATTGGTTTTTGAAGATGAACACACTGTAACACACGGTGTGTTTGAGTCAAGCTGAATAACAAACTTATCAGTTACTTTGGGCCGCTGGTTGGCTTGCCGTCAAAGAAATAAGATCTTTGAGCAGATGCCTCATTGCGGTCACAACATGGAAAATTCCCTTTGAATCAGAGCTCCGTCGCATTCCTCGGGGCAGTGTGGTCCTGCGAGCAGCCATACCGTGCCCGCAGACGCCGTGGAGCAGCTTGACGGGCTCGGCTCCTGTGCCCATCGTCGGCAATCCTCGCTGGCTGCGCAGAGGGCAACAGAATAGCGGAGACGGGGCGGCAGCAGAGGAGGCGGCCGGATGTACCATACAGCGCGGCGTGGACCAGCAGTGTGGCCGGCGGCCATGGCTGTGCGACGGTGCCCGTAGAGAGGAGGATAAGAAGGGAGGCAGAGAGGAGGGGGAGAAAAGAGGATGAGACACTAACAAGTGGACCCCACTTGTCACTTAACGGCCAACAAATTGTCAAACAAACGGTTTGTTTAGGTGCAGGCCTGACCTATCATAATTGCAATCAATTGTGGTCATTTAGGGTTTTTGAAACAGGCGAAGCCGATTCTGGTAGTTATCAGCGACAAACAAAAATCTGATAGTTTTTTGAAACCCTAACGCCAATAGTGGTTGTTTTATGCTATTCACTCAAAGTCAATGCAGTACTAATATATTCCTAATGCATGCTTTACCGTTACATATATAATACTCCCTCCGTTCCTAAATAATTGTCTTTCTAGAGATTTCAACAAGTGACTACATACGGAGCAAAATGAATGAATCTACACTCTAAAACATGTCTACATACATCCGCATGTTGTAGTCTATTTGAGTGGCTAGAAAGACAAATATTTAGGAACTGAGGGAGTACACGTAAGAGCAAGACACATATATAATTGCAAGACACATACACGTGGCTTATCTATCTTTCGTGAACGGACTCCATCACGGAGAGCCTGTCAGAGCCGCCGTCCTCGCTCTGCACCGGCGTGATCCTCCGGGACTGCCGCTTGGTCGGCACGATCACCTCCACCGCCCCAGGATCGTCCGCGACATAGAACTTGTCTACCTCATTGCTCTTGAACACCGGGTGAAGGTACGCGTCGGCCAGGTACGCCTTGAGGTCGAAGTTCCGCTCCCTCGCGCGCTCTAGCGTATCCTTCCTCATCACCTCCTGCACAAACCACAACATCTTCAGACTTGAGCAGCAAGGACATAGAACAGAATCCATATGATAACGAAGAACCTAGCTTCCTTCCTAATGCTTGTGCAAGCATTAATTACCTGTAGCGGGTTTCTCACAAACGCGGGTTCGTACCGGTGCTTGCAGTACTTGTGGAACCAAATGGTTAATACGGGAAGAACAAGAAGAGCCGGCGTCGCCTCCTCCAAACCTTTTGTGCTTAACAGTCCAAGGAGAAGCAGCTGCGACACGATCAATGCTGTGATGATGCGTAGATGCACATTGGGCCAGAACTGCGCACCGCTCTCGTATCGTTGATTGTAGACGTTTATGATCTGAACAAGGAATGAATACCAAGGAAACCAAACATTGTAAAACGGATGCAATGGCTTTCATAGGAAATTGTCGACATCAACTTAGTTGTGCTACTAACTAACATGGTTGCATCGGTAGTTTTCAACCGTCAATTTTTTTAGAGAGAACAAACGAAAAATCTCTCGAGTATTAGTGAAGAGCTCTTTACCTGGTGGCGGTAGACAACGTAAGCCAGCGCAAAGAATACCAATATGAACGGAAGCAAGAGTGGTGTCACCACAGCATACACAAGACCAAGCAGGAAATATAGCTGTATTCGAGGCTCGGACCAGTACAAGCAGATACTACCAGGATCCATTGCCTCTTCTCTGTCCTTCTCTGTCTTGACCAGGAAAAAGTTTTTCAAGTGGAACATTATAAATGCCTTCAGTCTCAGAACTTCAAGAGCTACACCAGTCCAACCATCAACCATTACATATGTTATGAAAAATGTTGCCTTCATTGGTATGGCCACACCGATGATCCTTGGAATGCTACAAAAGAGGCCATTTAGACTCACTGGAGATAGCGATCACCATTCGATTTAAGAATACGAAGATACATGGTAAATAGACAGTAGGACTGAAGATCAGTGCGACATAACGGGCACCGACAGAAGAACACATCAACTGTAACCAGCATGTTAAATAAAAAGGTTCAGCGGCAGGTAGCACATGTTGTAATATACAGCGATGATGCCAAGTCCATGAGTTAGATTTTACCACTGGGCTTTTAGTACTACAACTGACTAATTTCTTTGCAAATTTCAAGCGACTCTACGTGTTGGTCTAATTTAGAGAAACTAGCAGTGTCATTTTAATTAAATCTCTAATGTCATTCAGTAAACAAGAGTTAGGTTTTACAGCTGAGCATTTACTATCACAACTGATTTAATTTCTTTGCAAATTCCAAGGTTAGTCTAATTTAGAGAAACCAGCAATGTTATTTTAATTAAATCTCTAATATCTATGCAAGCATAATGGATGTTTGTTTCGAAACCATGAGTTGTCCCCAAATGGGTGAGCACCATTCCCTTGTTTTCCCCAAATGGGGCAGGGTTAACAAACTGTAACGAGCAAAACCTTAATTTGTTTTCCCCAAATGGGTGAGCACCATTCCATTGTGGTAACCAATGCCATTAAAGCCAATGTGACAGACATTTCCCTTTCAAGAATGATATATCATGATGCATAGCCCTCCTCATAAAAAAATTGAGGCACAGCCCGCAGAGTTATCACCAACACTGCTAAGTCCGTTAAGGACTCCTCCCATAATTAAGGTGAGGTAAGAAGATCATCACCAGAAAATGCAACGTCGAGCTTAGGAAAAATAAGATGAAATGCAATAGGCCAACCACATATGAGCTACATGTTGCCGCAAAATTATATGCATAATAAGTAAATGTGTCTACACGGGACATACTCATTAGCTGACTGATGAAGGTAGGTATTAAGCTGCTCCAAAGCAGATCCTGTAACGATGCTCCCCAGGAATACATTGAAGAACAAGAATATGAAATACTTGGATGCAGTTCTTCGCTCTAGTGATGAATGTGATACCAATCCTTCAAACTGCGACATGAACATCAGTATAGTCGGAAGCAATATGAGGAAGATCTTCAAAGCAAGTCCAGGAAGAAACCCTTGGATGAATGATTTAATGGAAGGTCTGAAAAATAGCTGACAAGCAGAAATCAGGAGAGGACATCGATATGACATCTTAAAAAAAATAAACTTCCACACTAATTCTGCAGCGATGACGGAAAGATTATTGGAACTGCGGACTAAGATCGTTGTGAAAGTAGACTTACGTTTCAATGAAAGGTTCTAGAAATGGTAGTGCCTTCTCTATGCCTTCAACATTTGCAAGAGTCTGTACGAATGCTATTGGAATAACATAAAAGAAGTTGAGGAAGAAGAAGGCCACGCCAATTATCAACCTCCTAACTGTGAGGGAAACAAATGGAATGGATAGATTATTCCAGTACACATCACGAGGTTCTGGAGCCCATTCAGTCAGCCAGACAGTTGGGTTGCTGGTTTGTTGTGTCTGAGCGGCCACAGCTGCACCCCACCGTGAACGAAATTCTAGAAATGGTAGTGCCTTCTCTATGCCTTCAACATTTGCAAGAGTCTGTACGAATGCTATTGGAATAACATAAAAGAAGTTGAGGAAGAAGAAGGCCACGCCAATTATCAACCTCCTAACTGTGAGGGAAACAAATGGAATGGATAGATTATTCCAGTACACATCACGAGGTTCTGGAGCCCATTCAGTCAGCCAGACAGTTGGGTTGCTGGTTTGTTGTGTCTGAGCGGCCACAGCTGCACCCCACCGTGAACGAAATGAAACAAAGGCTGCTGGCATAATTGACTTGGGATCCTTCATGACCTTTTTATGCTCTTCAGCTTCCTGTGCATTGTCACGTATTAGAGACGATAATATTCCTAACACTTAAAAAGGAAGATTAAAAATCTAGTCAGAACGACCCCCTGGCCCTGCATGGATGAATACTACAAAGGTTTTACGGATGCATATTTTGTAACTTACTTCCTTTCCTATCTTCTCAATCTCTGATTTGTAGTAGTCAATAGCATCCACATCAGAACCAAAACATCCAAGAAAGCCAGTCTGTAACATAAGTCCACATAAAAGCAAAGGAATTCAACAAAACAGATCTGAATACAGCGTTCCAGTTTAAATGGTGATAAAACGATAAGCTCAATAGAAAAAGCAATGGATGGCTAACTATGTCTGCAGACCAACCTTAGTTGTTGGCCTTTCTGCTTTTCGCTCAAACTTGAGTTGGTAGTAATCAAGCCAATTCTGCATTTGCTTCTTCTTTTCAACCAGACCAGCAAGTTTATTTGTATTGTAAACTACCTATAGAACAACAAGACATAAAAAGATTATTCCCCTAGGTAAATCATCTAAAGAGGGATTCAGTAAGAAAGTAAGAATTGCAAATATAAGGCTCAAATAAAATGAATGTTAGGGAAAATGAATAAATTGGGGTAGGCAGGCTAAACAATAAATTGCGAACTCAAATATCTGATTCTTCGAATGGGAGATGTTCCAAAAATTTAGTGATCACCTGATGTTTAAGATAATGACCAGGATGGTTGACAAGGAAGAAATGCTCCACGAGCTCACTAACTGATTCGTCGGGGTCTGATGGTATATTCCGCACAAGAACCTAACATAAAATACATTGACGGCTCAGAATCAAAAGAATAATCGAAGGGTCATTAATCTAACAAGATCATTCAACTGAGATCTTTGCTGTACGCAGCATTATTTATTTATTTTTCAGAAAAAGGGATCTAAACAGTGATCATGTAGAAGTTGCAGCCACAAAGGTGCTTTCTACCAAGAATGCAGAAAGATCCTGTGCAGAATTTGCATCAATAAGAAGTTTTAACATTTATCAATCGACACAATAAGAAAAAAATTCAAGTGTGTTGTCATTATATCCCCACAATTGTGCCAGTCTGACAGCGCCTTTTGACTTATCAAACCTTAGACACAGGACACTAAACATCCCGATCTACTAAATAGGAAGAGAATAGCCAATGAGTATGATCATACAGTGAACTGATCCGGTCGGCGTTTCTCCGAAGCAAGAAAGCGCAATCTCATCTTTGCAACTATTTGATACTCCTTCATAAGTACATAGCAGGTCCAAAAAGTAAATACATAAGCCATAACCAAGTGAGCTATAAACCTGCACAAAAAAGGGTAAGTGTGAGCATAATCATGAACATACAAGAAAGTAGGAACCTCAAACAAATATGGGTGGAACAAAATGCTTTTGATCAGAGCAACAAAAAAACTTCCTTCTATTTTTGATACCTTTTTCAATAGGACCCTTATGATTGAATTTGATGGGCAGCTACTAAATGCTAAAGCTATATAGTGGTGTGCTTACACCTTAGTAAAATGACTAGTCTATAACCCAAAAAAACACTAAGATCCTGCACCTATAAGATGTTCATGCACCTAGTAGCGCAAGCAGTATGCAGATTCGTAAAATCTGGAACTTCAGGAAAGTTATCATCCAAATGTACAGATAGATTTAGCTACAACATGTCAACAAAGCTAAAAATGCCTTCATATGGAGATTTTACTTGTGGCAAGCCAGCACCGCTATCGAATATCTACAAACTTATATGAATCAAATTAAATCAGCAATG
This sequence comes from Aegilops umbellulata, assembly GCA_032464435.1. Lineage (NCBI taxonomy): Eukaryota > Viridiplantae > Streptophyta > Magnoliopsida > Poales > Poaceae > Aegilops > Aegilops umbellulata. The sequence goes on from CP136054.1 coordinate 22,753,153, forward strand.
CATTTCGATAATCAACAAAAAACACATTTGATAAACAAAGAAACTACTCAGATATATATGTCCTGTTGCTCACCTCTTAGATCCATAAGGTATGTTGGATATAGAAAGCTTGTCAATGTCACTGTGGACTACCTTCAAACTTTCTAGTGTATCATTGGTCCAGTTCAGAGGGACCAGAACGGCAAAAGCAAGAACCGTAATTGGAACAAATATCTTGAGCCTGCAAATGGTTGGTTAAAAGTTCATCAACATACATGTATTGGAAGATTGGACTCCTTGACAAGAAGGATGCTATGCGAAAATTGATAAATAGAAAATATATACACAAGCCCATCTGATGTTCCACATTCAGTGCTCAACTATTGTAACTGAAAATGATAATAAGGAAAACATGTTTGTATAATATAAATGTACCTCAAAGGGCAAAGGATTCAAAGTTGCTGCAACGATACGTACCCTGTGCGGTATATCCGTAGGTAGACGACGGAATCAAGGCCCGCATGCTGGATCAACTCATCGTCGGGCATCTTGAGAGCAGCCGGCATCCAACTGAGGAACTTCAGGTAGGACCTGATGTCGAGGTTGACATACTTGGCGGCAGCCACGGTGGCGCCGGCGGAGGCGGGGCTGGCCCGCGTGCCTTTGAGGTACCATTTCGGGAAGTAGACTCTGTCGTTGACGGGCTGCAGCCGCAGGAACGCGAACAGCAGCAGGAAGGCGACGGCGGTGACTATGTTGAAAGCCGCCCCGACGGCGATGTCGTAGATGGTAGCCATGGCTGCCCCTCGACCTCAAGTAAGAATCACTGAAACCACATATGCGACGCAAGGACGTCATGGAGGAAAACATCCGTGAAATGCGGTAAACTCGAGCGCTCGGCGGCGAGCACAAGCAGCGAGCAGAAGGGGGAAGAACGCAAGGAAGCAAGGAAGAAGCTTTGTTTTCAGGTTACCTGGAACTGGGCAGGGAGAGGCGAGCATTCCAGATGGAGCTTGGCAACGGTGCTGTCTCTTCTCCGGTTCTCCCCCGAAGCTTGGCAACGGTACTGTCTCTGGTCAGCTTTGCTTCTCTAGTTCTGTGTGCGTCTGCTGCTTAATATACTCTTTCGCCTACACTAGAATATTATTATTATTATATTCCGCCCCTCTGTCAAAAATTCGAATGCACAACGGTCACCTTCCTCGGCACTAGCACGTGGAGGGAGGGACGGGGAGCAGGGGGGCCACCATGTCGTTGTCACGACGTAGTTATCTAGCCATAGTTTCTTTTTTTATTTGCTGTCCATATTTTCAAAAGAAAATGAAGAGAACATCACTATATGATTATGAGGACACTAGTCGTGAACCCGTGCGGACGCACCGGCTAGGTATATATGAATAAGTTATCTGTACATTGGACTGATCAGTAAACAAAATTTGGTGTAAAAAATATATGCTTTGAGATAGGCTGCTACCAGATATGTATATTGTTTCTATTTTCATTTCATGAACATAGATAATTAGAAATGATAGAATTCCTTCGTGCACACATGGATTTGAACAGTAACCATCTCAAAATAGTCACATTGTCGTTGTTAGTCCTTTATGAAACAAATAAGAAAAACATCACTTATTTGTGATATGGATGTAGTGTTGTTATGGTGCTGCTAGAAGGAGGGCGCGAGAGGGCCGGCCGGGGGCCTTTCTGCCCACGGCCGGGCAAGAGGGAAGGGATTTCCTTCTTATTTCTTGCTTGCTTAGATTGATACATCTCCTCTCTTTATATAGAGAGGTTTACTTGACTCCCAAGCAAGGCTTACTTGACCCCTAAGCAAGCGACCCTTATCTCTAATTAACCCTAAGACTAACGGGCCCAGGCCCATCACGTACTCTAACACTACACCTCACCTGGACATGCAGCTTGTCCTCGAGCTTCAGCCTAACCAACTTATAACTATGACTCGACGCAACACAAACCTAACACAAGCCTTTTACATCTCGGCTTGGTTTATTACTCTCAAACTGAAATGGACTGGGACGCTTTATTTTGGACCCCTGAACATAAAGTGGACACCATCCGCACGTCGGACATGCACGTGTACAGCCACCTGGATCCCATGGAAACCATCTGGACAAAAGGAGTGTATGTGTAGGGCCACCTGGAAGTGGTCGCAAGAGCGACCAGCAGAGGCGCCCTCGCGGCGGCCGGCGGCGGAATGCAGTGGTGCTACGTCGTGCGCTCTTGTCGGTGACACCATGCCTTCTCCCCGCCGGACGGCTGTTGGTCTGCACCGAACAGAGAAGAGTGGAGGGCTGTCGATGGAGAATGGTGAGGAGGGGTGCGCCCCCCAACCGCCGAAGTCGCAGACTTTGAGGTCGCTGTCCGTGGGGAAAACAGCATGCCCAAGATCCCCGACGCAGCGGACGAGATCGAGGTCCTTTGCGTAGCGAAGCGCAACTGCGACGAGCGGCAGCGGCAGACCACGCATCTCCTGCACATGCCGACGCGCTAGGAGCCTGCACGCAGCAGCCTGCAGCCTCACCGCCGCCGACACGTGGCGGGTAGTGATCCAAGCCGAAAGCGGTGACGGCGCAAGAGGGCCGGCCGGGGGCCTTTTTGCCCACGGCCGGGCAAGAGGGAAGGGATTTCCTTCTTAATTCTTGCTTGATTAGATTGATACATCTCCTCTCTTTATATAGAGAGGTTTGCTTGACTCCCAAGCAAGGCTTACTTGACCCCTAAGCAAGCGACCCTTATCTCTAATTAACCCTAAGACTAACGGGCCCAGGCCCATTACGTACTCTAACACTACACCCCACCTGGACATGCAGCTTGTCCTCGAGCTGCAGCCTAACCAACTTATAACCATGACTCGATGCAACACAAACCTAACACCTAAAAACAAAGCCTTTTACATCTCGGCTTGGTTTATTACTCTCAACCTGAAATGGATTGGGACGCTTTATTTTGGACCCCTGAACATAAAGTGGACACCATCCGCACGTCGGACATGCACGTGTACAGCCACCTGGATCCCATGGAAACCATCTGAACAAAAGGAGTGTATGTGTATGGCCACCTGGAAGTGGTCGCAAGAGCAACCAGCAGAGGCGCCCTCGCGGCGGCCGGCGGCGGAATGCAGTGGTGCTACGTCGTGCGCTCTTGTCGGTGACACCATGCCTTCTCCCTGCCGGACGGCTGTTGGTCTGCACCGCACAGAGAAGAGTGGAGGGTTGTCGATGGAGAATGGCGAGGAGGGGTGCGCCCCCCCAACCGCCGATGTCGCAGACTTTGAGGTCGCTGTCCGCGGGGAAAACAGCATGCCCAAGATCCCCGACGCAGCGGACGAGATCGAGGTCCTTTGCGCAGTGAAGCGCATCTGGGAGGAGCGGCAGCTGCAGACCACGCATCTCCCGCACACGCCGACGCGCTAGGAGGCCGCGCGCAGCAGCCTGCAGCCTCACCGCCGCCGACACATGGCGGGTAGTGATCCAAGCCGGAAGCGGTGACGGCGGGAACTTGATCTGCTGGATGGGGATGCTCTGGGGAAGCGGTGATGGCGACGGCGGGAACTTGATCTGGTGGATCGGGACTCCCGCCGGCGTGGTCGATGCAGGGCCGGAGCTGACCGGCGGTGGTTGCTGCAGCTGCAGCGGAGCGTCGGGCGCGGCGTAGGCCGCCAGGAGCGGCGGCTGCCACTGCAGCCAGGGCGGGGCGGTGGATGGCAGCTGCAACGGCCTGGCGAGCACGGCGGAGGCTGCCTGGTGCAGCGGCTGCTACGGCAGCCACGGGGGCACGATGGCGGGGATGTGCGGCGCAGCCGGGTGCGACCCGGCGAGCGCGGCGAAGGCCGCCTGGTGCGGCCGCTGCCACGGCAGCCACGGCGGCGCGGTGGCGGCGATGGGCGGCGCAGCCGGGTGCGGCCCGTAGGACCCGACCAAGAACAGGTGGATCTCCTGGAACGTCTGGGTTAGGTCCCGCAGCACCCCGGACACCTCCTCCGGGGTGAGGACGGCGAGGGCGGGCGCGACGAAGGAAGACATGATCGAACCGAAGCTAGCTGATACCAAATTGTTATGGTGCTGCTAGAAGGAGGGCGCGAGAGGGCCGGCCGGGGGCCTTTCTGCCCACGGCCGGGCAAGAGGGAAGGGATTTCCTTCTTAATTCTTGCTTGATTAGATTGATACATCTCCTCTCTTTATATAGAGAGGTTTACTTGACTCCCAAGCAAGGCTTACTTGACCCCTAAGCAAGCGACCCTTATCTCTAATTAACCCTAAGACTAACGGGCCCAGGCCCATCACGTACTCTGACACTACACCTCACCTGGACATGCAGCTTGTCCTCGAGCTGCAGCCTAACCAACTTATAACCATGACTCGACGCAACACAAACCTAACACAAGCCTTTTACATCTCGGCTTGGTTTATTACTCTCAAACTGAAATGGACTGGGACGCTTTATTTTGGACCCCTGAACATAAAGTGGACACCATCCGCACGTCGGACGTGCACGTGTACAGCCACCTGGATCCCATGGAAACCATCTGGACAAAAGGAGTGTATGTGTAGGGCCACCTGGAAGTGGTCGCAAGAGCGACCAGCAGAGGCGCCCTCGCGGCGGCCGGCGGCGGAATGAAGTGGTGCTACGTCGTGCGCTCTTGTCGGTGACACCATGCCTTCTCCCCGCCGGACGGCTGTTGGTCTGCACCGCACAGAGAAGAGTGGAGGGCTGTCGATGGAGAATGGTGAGGAGGGGTGCGCCCCCCAACCGCCGAAGTCGCAGACTTTGAGGTCGCTGTCCGTGGGGAAAACAGCATGCCCAAGATCCCCGACGCAGCGGACGAGATCGAGGTCCTTTGCGTAGCGAAGCGCAACTGGGACGAGCGGCAGCGGCAGACCACGCATCTCCTGCACATGCCGACGAGCTAGGAGCCTGCACGCAGCAGCCTGCAGCCTCACCGCCGCCGACACGTGGCGGGTAGTGATCCAAGCCGAAAGCGGTGACGGCGCAAGAGGGCCGGCCGGGGGCCTTTTTGCCCACGGCCGGGCAAGAGGGAAGGGATTTCCTTCTTAATTCTTGCTTGATTAGATTGATACATCTCCTCTCTTTATATAGAGAGGTTTGCTTGACTCCCAAGCAAGGCTTACTTGACCCCTAAGCAAGCGACCCTTATCTCTAATTAACCCTAAGACTAACGGGCCCAGGCCCATTACGTACTCTAACACTACACCCCACCTGGACATGCAGCTTGTCCTCGAGCTGCAGCCTAACCAACTTATAACCATGACTCGATGCAACACAAACCTAACACCTAAAAACAAAGCCTTTTACATCTCGGCTTGGATTATCACTCTCAACCTGAAATGGATTGGGACGCTTTATTTTGGACCCCTGAACATAAAGTGGACACCATCCGCACGTCGGACGTGCACGTGTACAGCCACCTGGATCCCATGGAAACCATCTGGACGAAAGGAGTGTATGTGTATGGCCACCTGGAAGTGGTCGCAAGAGCGACCAGCAGAGGCGCCCTCGCGGCGGCCGGCGGCGGAATGCAGTGGTGCTACGTCGTGCGCACTTGTCGGTGACATCATGCCTTCTCCCCGCCGGGCGGCTGTTGGTCTGCACCGCACAGAGAAGAGTGGAGGGTTGTCGATGGAGAATGGCGAGGAGGGGTGCGCCCCCCCAACCGCCGATGTCGCAGACTTTGAGGTCGCTATCTGCGGGGAAAACAGCATGCCCAAGATCCCCGACGCAGCGGACGAGATCGAGGTCCTTTGCGCAGTGAAGCGCATCTGGGAGGAGCGGCAGCTGCAGACCACGCATCTCCCGCACACGCCGACGCGCTAGGAGGCCGCGCGCAGCAGCCTGCAGCCTCACCGCCGCCGACACATGGCGGGTAGTGATCCAAGCCGGAAGCGGTGACGGCGGGAAATTGATCTGCTGGATGGGGACGCTCTGGGAAAGCGGTGATGGCGACGGCGGGAACTTGATTTGGTGGATCGGGCCTCCCGCCGGCGTGGTCGATGCAGGGCCGGAGCTGACCGGCGGTGGTTGCTGCAGCTGCAGCGGAGCGTCGGGCGCGGCGTAGGCCGCCAGGAGCGGCGGCTGCCACTGCAGCCAGGGCGGGGCGGTGGATGGCAGCTGCAGCGGCCTGGCGAGCGCGGCGGAGGCTGCCTGGTGCAGCGGCTGCCACGGCAGCCACGGGGGCACGATGGCGGCGATGTGCGGCGCAGCCGGGTGCGACCCGGCGAGCGCGGCGAAGGCCGCCTGGTGCGGCCGCTGCCACGGCAGCCACGGCGGCGCGGTGGCGGCGATGGGCGGCGCAGCCGGGTGCGGCCCGTAGGACCCGGCCAAGAACAGGTGGATCTCCTGGACCGCCTGGGTTAGGTCCCGCAGCACCCCGGACACCTCCTCCCGGGTGAGGACGGCGAGGGCGGGCGCGACGAAGGAAGACATGATCGAACTGAAGCTAGCTGATACCAAATTGTTATGGTGCTGCTAGAAGGAGGGCGCGAGAGGGCCGGCCGGGGGCCTTTCTGCCCACGGCCGGGCAAGAGGGAAGGGATTTCCTTCTTAATTCTTGCTTGCTTAGATTGATACATCTCCTCTCTTTATATAGAGAGGTTTACTTGACTCCCAAGCAAGGCTTACTTGACCCCTAAGCAAGCGACCCTTATCTCTAATTAACCCTAAGACTAACGGGCCCAGGCCCATCACGTACTCTAACAAGTGTTATATTTAGGTAAAATACCATGTGGACCAAAATGTTTCCTTAATCATATTTTGTTTACTCGTAAATAATTCCATTCTAGACAAAGTAGTAAGGGCACACATATTTCTTATCATGCTTGACACCAGATTTCTTTCCAGTTAACTGAGAGTAAATGAACAATGCTTGTTAGTCAAGTGAGTGAACCATTGCCAATAATTGATGGTGCACCGAATAATTTTGAATTAAACCACATCACAACTTAAGAAATTTCAAATAGGAGCACAACACATATATAAATTATAGAGCGTTTACGTCATTGAGAATCATGGACAGAAATCTGTAATAAAGCAAATTGCAGTATATGCTCTTGCAACGCATTTTAAAATACAAAAATATGTATACGTATAATTTTTTTATTGTAGAGGGGAATTTTAGAGGGCTCTGTCATTTCCATCCTTCATTTTTTTAGCGACTCGTATTGGTATGTCATACAGATTATACAAAATAAAATCAACTGAATGTTTGGTGATCGTTCGCCTTGTATTGGTAGTGGATATGCAAAATCTTCTACTTATGTTTATGTACGTACAGAGACAAAGAATACTTGCTAAGGTACTATTTCAATAATTAATTAAAAACACATACTTCATCCTAGCATCCTGCATTGAGCATCATAGCTTGTGTGCGACGTCTCACATGGATGTAAACCACTTTTTGTAGCAGGTCAAGGGGAGAAAGGATATGTAAAGTAATACATCAGTAGTAATGTATAGCTTGAACAGCTACGACTAAACCTATGCTATCCGAATCATCCATGAATTAACTTACAACTTTTGCATATGTCTCGTCTATGTATGTAACTATGGTCAGACACATCAGCCTAGAATCTGGACCCCAGTAGTGATACAGTGGTGGAATTTTCTGTCAAACTCAAATTCATCAATGAATGTGACGACGGCAACTCCGGTGATCCGCCAAAGGTTCCTCACTGATCAACGTGTGTGGTGTTCCAATCTATGTACACTGGGGAGCTAGACAAAATTTGGAAAAATAAGAAGAAACTAATATGTATTAATTAAGTATGAAAATAATCATGATCAAGTTGATTTTTTGCCCTCGCTTTGGCGTGATAAAATTATTGACCAAAATGGGGTTTGATCAAATTGTACATGATAACTTTTCTGAATACCTTGTTCTTCGCGTACTGGTCCAAAAGCACCAGATTGATGTATTAATTCATCACAATCAGTCTTCGCGGAAGTGGATCATGGTTTGGAACTGTGGATGGATTCCTTAGACATCATCCTCTTTGTATAGGCGTGTGAAAATTGAAGGCCTGATTAGCCTAATAAAGATGGTTGTAACTATGACCGAACCCTAATAAGAAGATTTGAAGGGTATTTTTCTAGTTTTAAGAGTACACAAATCGTAGGTTAAGATAGATCAATAGTATGACGAATTTGTACTTGTTGCATGTGCTAAAATTAAACGCCCTGTGTTGCATACCTGTCCGTATTAGAGCAGAAGTCCTTGTCCGAGTTAGATATGTGCAATTAGGCTATAGCTTGTAATCACACGATGAGATCAGATTAACATAAAGAAACAATAGGCACTATACATCCATGTTGCAACCAATCGATTCTGCTTGCGTTCCTTGCGTGCATGTTTCCACCCGCCTATAAATCCATCGGGCTAGCTAGCCTCCATGAAGATCCATCAAGCTTCCTGCTTCGAGCTACTTCTCCGTTGGTGCGCATCTACCGAAACTAACAACATGTACGCCTACATGCTTGCTATGCCGAGCATCAACATATATCAATCGCCGCATGCTACAGTAATATTAATGTACCGACCAATATATTACGTACCTAGTCATCTATGTATTACTATCATTACCAGTTGATTACATACCTTTGGCTGGCCAACGCCGTGGCCGGCTTAAGGAACAAAGTGCTGGTACTATTGTTTCATGGCGCTTGCACTTTACCTTCGATGTCCGCTCCGCCTATGTATTCGGCAACCAGCTGTCTCATCAATGGCATGGGCAAGCCTGAGCTAGTCCATCTTTAACTGGATCTGCTGCTACCATAATTCTGAGTCAGGTGTCTAGTAGATGAGTACGTGATATGTGATTAGGGAGATTTTTTTCTGAAATACATGAGACATTGGGAGAGATACATAATGAAAGAGAGCGAGGGATACGTGAGAGATCTAGCGGGCAACAACCGGCCGATTTTCCTTAGGAAAAAGATTACCATAATAATTTTTAAATTCGAGATGTTATATGAGATTTTTTGAGATATGTGATAGATTGGGAGAGAGACATGAGGAGATAGAGAGAGAGGAAGCCAGAATAAGAAAAACTTAAGCAAACAGGGTCAAAGCAGGACACACTTGGGTAGAATTGGTGGAGCAGAACAGAGTACTTGTGATGTTTGCTTAAAGTACTGGAGCCTGTACTCCAGGATCTCCCCAAATGCGAATAATGATCCATTGAATGCTTAGAAAATGACTGACATGTTGGTCCGGACTGCGCTTTCCTTTAACTGAGATGATCCGTCGAGTTGCGGCGTACTTTCCAGTCAAAGTGATCTGCAAAAACTGTCTTCGTTTGCTCCCTGCTGGGATGTTGCCTCAATCGGTCTCCAAATATAAAGGTTGCCTGTGACAAAAAAATTAACCAACCTGCAATAACAAACGTCAAAATACGCAATGCCAGAATCTTTCTATTACCAAAGACAAAATACATTCTCTGTACATGCATGCACTGTACGTAAATCAATCAGCTCGACGCCATGTACTTGCATGTTTTACAATTTACCGTTGAAGCTGCTCAAAAAGTAGTCGAGTTAGCTTCCATGAGTGCGCGACCTCTGGAAAGAACTCCACTTGTTGCAAGAGTAAGAATTTGGAACCCTTCTTCTTCATCAACCAAAGGCATCCTATAGAGCTGGTAGACATCTTAGACTTGGATGCGAAGATTGGATCGGAGGCCTCCAACAAAGGGAAACACATCAGATCTTGGTGTGATTCAACTGTTTATAGAACCTACAGTAGGAGGATCTGATCAATGCATCCATGTATGCAAGAACCTATAAGTAGACATCTATGTACTCCTAGTATGTCAGATAGTTTAGATCAAAGCAGCGAATGATTTGACTTTGAAGAGGACAACATGCTTACCTGATCAGTGAGATTTGTGTCGGGGCAGATTAGAGGGGCAGGCAAGAAAAAACTGCAGCACATACTGTAGGATCTCCACGTAGCGTGGGGGTAGAACTGGGCGTGGATGCATACGATTCTTGCTGAGATCTGCTAGGTCAGACCTAGTTCGAGGTTTCCTATTCATCTCGCATCACCATACCATGTATTGGTGGGAGTTAAGGTCCAGATGTTTTGAAGATGATCTTTTTTCTTTTGGAGGTGAACCCGATCTAGATGAGGAACTCAAATTTGATGTTGTAAGATGTTGATCAATTGGATCCATGTCTCCAAACTCGATTTCTTCAGGTTGGAGAGAGATAGATGGTTTCGTTTTACACCAGAAAGAGAGAGAATGGAGAGAGGAAGGTTCGTTGGAGAGAAAGATACGGGGAGAGAAAGAGAACATAAAGAGAGGAGGATACGGGGAAGAGCCGAGAGAAAGATACGGGGGGGAGAGAGAGAGAACAGAAAGAGAGAGAGGAGGATACGGGGAAGAGCCGAAACCGGGAGATAAAAGATTGTGTGTTACACGGAGAGGGAGAGAATTAAAGAATACGCAGGGCAGGTGGAATTTATTTTCTTTAGGGCAACCGATAGCATTACTATCTGCATGACGTGAGATAGGAGTGCATATATTGTTAGGATTTTATTTTAGTTACAAAGAGAAAGGTTTGTGGGCCTTGTAATGGTTATCTTTTGCTTCCCAGAATTATACAACAGAGATAATTTTTTTAAGGAGGATTGCATGAGTCGATCTACACCGTAAAAATTTGGTCCCACCAGATTAACGGCTCGTAAAATCTAATTAACGTGGGAATTTTTTGGGAGTCAGGAATTAGTATAGGTATAGATAGATAGATATAGATAGATAGATAGATAGATAGATATAGATAGATAGATAGATAGATAGATAGATAGATAGATATATTAGTCGGAGCTTTGATATTTATGCTTGAAAATCATACATGCGCATCAATCGGCAATTGCAAATCTTAGACAAGTGGAACCAATGTAAACCATACATGCATCGCAGGACGTCATGGAAGAAAACATCCATGAAATGCGATAAACTTGAACACGGCACTGCCCGTCGTGCAGAGTCCGAACATCCGAGCCGGGTCGGCTTGGGAGTGATCACAAGCAGCGAACATGGAAGAATGGAAGGAAGATTACCGGGAACTTAAAAAAAGGGTTTTCTCCCGCTTTATAAATAAAGCAACATGACAATACAACCAAGAGAACGGTACAAGCACACACCACCCAACACCGCACACAACACAACCCAAGGCTAGATACAAGGGCGCCGGGCACCCACACACCACTCCAACGACTACAAGGTATACAAAGGATGAACAAAGGAGCACCGCCTCGAGCCGACTAGGAGAGGTGAGAGGCCAACGGCGGAGCGAGGACTCCAAAACGATGCCTTCAAGAAGGGTACGACCATAGCCGCCACCGTCCGATCACGCAGATCAGGTTTTCACCCGGAGTAACCCGAAGGGAGTGGGAGCACCACGACGGAGCCTGCAAGGAGGAAACGACGTCCACGGACGCCGCCACCGTCGGCCAATACAAGGACTAGGCAGGTGATGTGCCCCGGTGCACCGGTCCCTCCAATGCAACCCAGCTCCGCCAACCCTCCGCAACCATGCCGCCCGAGCGACCATGCCTGCCCGCCCGCACCCGAGCCGCGCAATCCACCCAAGATCAGCACGTCTCCCATCGCCAGGGCTGCCACCCTGCATCCAGACAGCCACGGGAACCTCAAAGGAGCAGGCCTTGACTAGCACAAACCCCAACCACCGTCGGAAGCAACAACGACCTGTTGGAAATCTGCCCTAGAGGCAATAATAAAATGATTATTATTATATTTCCTTGTTCATGATAATTGTGTATTGTTCATGCTATAATAGTGTTAATCGGAAATCGTAATACATGTGTGAATACATAGACCACAACATGTCTCTAGTAAGCCTCTAGTTGACTAGCTCGTTGATCAATAGATGATTACGGTTTCCTAACCATGGACATTAGATGTCATTGATAACAGGATCACATCATTAGAAGAATGATGTGATGGACAAGACCCAATCCTAAGCATAGCACAAAGATCGTATATTTCGTCTGCTAAAGCTTTTCTAATGTCAAGTATCCTTTCCTTAGACCATGAGATTGTGCAACTCCCGGATACCGTATGAGTACTTTGGGTGTGCCAAACGTCACAACGTAACTGGGTGGCTATAAAGGTGCACTACGGGTAACCCCGAAAGTATCTGTTGGGTTGGCACGAATCGGGATTTGTCAGTCCGTATGACGGAGAGATATCTCTGGGCCCACTCGGTAAGACATCATCGTAATGAGCTCAATGTGACTAAGGGGTTGGTCACGGGATGATGTGTTATGGAACGAGTAAAGTGACTTGCCAGTAACGAGATTGAACAAGGTATTGGAATACCGACGATCGAATCTCGGGCAAGTAACGTACTGTTTGACAAAGGGAATTGTATACGGGATTGATTGAATCCTCGACATCGTGGTTCATCCGATGAGATCATCGTGGAACATGTGGGAGCCAACATGGGTATCCAGATCCCGCTGTTGGTTATTGGCCGGAGAGATGTCTCGGTCATGTCTGCATGATTCCCGAACCCGTAGGGTCTACACACTTAAGGTTCGATGACGCTAGGGTTAGAGGGAAAGTTTGTACGTGGTTACCGAATGTTGTTCGGAGTCCCGGATGAGATCCCGGACGTCACGAGGAGTTCCGGATTGGTCCAGAGGTGAAGATTTATATATGGGAAGTCATCATACGGTCACCAAAAGGGTTCAGAGGTTTGTCGGTATTGTACCGGGATCACCGAAGGGGTTCCGGGGGTCCACCGGGAGGGTCCACCTGCCCCGAAGGACCTAATGGGCCGTAGTTGGGTGAGAACCAACCCCTTAGTGGGCTGGTGCGCACCCCCAAGGGCCCAAGGCGCCTAGGGTTGGAAACTCTAGGGGGCCGCTGCCCCCCGGGGGCGGGCGCCCCCCCTAGTTGGAAACCCTAAGGGAGCCGCTGCCCCCCCTCTAGATGGATCTAAGGGGCCGACCCCCTCCGCCCTTACCCCTATAAATAGTGGGGGGTGGGAGGGCAACCGCACCCCTTCTCAAGGCGCTTCCCTCCCCTCCCCAACACCTCCTCCTCCTCCTCCTGCGAAGCTTGGCGAAGCCCTGCCGGAGTACCACGCTGCTCCAACAGCACCACGCTGTCGTGCTGCTGCTAGACGGAGTCTTCCCCAACCTCTCCCTCTCTCCTTGCTGGATCAAGGCGTGGGAGACGTCACCGGGCTGCACGTGTGTTGAACGCGGAGGCGCCGTTGTTCGGCGCTTGGATCAGAATCAACCGTGATCTGAATCGCTACGAGTACGACTCCCTCATCCGCGTTCTTGTAACGCTTCCGTGTCGCGATCTTCAAAGGTATGAAGATGTACTCCCTTCTCGTTGCTAGTAAACTCCATAGATTGTTCTTGGTGATGCGTAGAAATTTTTTAATTTGTGCAACGATCCCCAACAGTGGCATCATGAGCTAGGTCTATACGTAGTTTCTATGCACGAGTAGAACACAAGATTGTTGTGGGCGTCGATTTTGTCAATTTACTTGCCGTTACTAGTCTTATATTGATTCGGCGGCATCGTGGGATGAAGCGGCCCGGACCGACCTTACACGTACGCTTACGTGAGACAGGTTCCACCGACTGACATGCAGTAGTTGCATAAGGTGGCTAGCGGGTGACAGTCTCTCCCACTTTAGTCAGATCGGATTCGATGAAAAGGGTCCTTATGAAGGGTAAATAGAAATTGGCATATCACGTTGTAGTTTTGGCATAGGTAAGAAACGTTCTTGCTAGAAACCTATAGCAGCCACGTAAAAACTTGCAACAACAATTAGAGAACGTCTAACTTGTTCTTGCAGCATATGCCGTGTGATGTGATATGGCCAAAAGGATGTGATGAATGATATATGTGATGTATGAGATTGATCATGTTCTTGTAATAGGAATCACGACTTGCATGTCGACGAGTATGACAACCGGCAGGAGCCATAGGAGTTGTCTTAATTTATTGTGTGACCTGCGTGTCAATAAAAGCGCCATGTAATTACTTTATTTTATTGCTAACCGTTAGCCATAGTAGTAGAAGTAATGGTTGGCGAGACAACTTCATGAAGACACGATGATCGAGATCATGGTGTCATGTTAGTGACGATGACGATAATGGCGCCTCGAAGATGGAGATCAAAAGGAGCAAAATGATATTGGCCATATCATGTCACTATTTGATTGCATGTGATGTTTATCATGTTTTACATCTTATTTGCTTAGAACGACGGTAGCTTAAATAAGATGATCCCTCGCAATAATTTCAAGAAAGTGTTCCTCCTAACTGTGCACCGTTCACTAGTAGAAAAGGGTCATCTGTCCCTGTTGGTAAGGGCCTTTTGTTTCGGTTGTTGAACCAGGACTAAAGGGTCGTTACTAATGCCCTAGCCCTTTAGTCCCGGTTCTTACACGAACCAGGACAGATGTGCCTCCACGTGGCCGGTGCGGCGAGCCCAGGCAGGAGGGCCTTTGGTCCTGGTTGGTGGCACCAACCGGGACCAATAGGCATCCACGTGTCAGCATTTTAGGGGCTGGGGTATTTGTTTTTTTTGAAAGGGGGGGGGGGGATTGGGGGTTTTGGGGGGTTAATTTAGGTGTTTCATATATTGTGTTAGCTAGCTAATTAATAGAGAGAAGTGTCCTCTCTTATCGCCGTGCTTGGTCGACGCTACGTACTATATACGTATAGAGAGGACTAGACACGCTAGCTAGTAAGCAAATGAAGGAAACAGAAGATCGTCATGAACATATGCATACAGAGAGAAGTGATATCGACCACCTCTCCTTCTCCGAGATATTGGTTGAACAACAATTTCTCATATATCTATCCAACACTACCTCCTACATATATACAATAATTATCTCTTACAGTTGAATCTCCTAATTATATATGAACACAGGTCCACATAGTATTCTCCGTCTTCAGCGATCACGTGGTCAAGGAAGAATGCCGCCAATTCCTCTTGAATTGCTCGCATATGATCTGGTGGTAGGAGTTCATCCCGCATCCGAAAGATCTAATTTGAAGAAGGGGGTCAATACATACATACATATATATATATATATATATATATATATATATATATATATATATATATATATATATATATAAATGAAACTCAACACAAATGATGGTAATAAAATAAAATTGTGAATATTATTGCTTACGCACTTCATATTGTTCGTCAGAGTAGCCCCGCTCACAGGTCGTGTGGCGGATGGACTCGCAAACGTAGTATCCACAGAAATCATTCCCTTATTCCTGCCACAACCAGTTTACAAGAAATAGAGGTCAATCAAACTGATAAGCAAGCATGCTAAATGGTATTGATGAAACTAGCGCTTGAATCACTAGGAGATGCGTGGAACATGCTACTATAGTACGTACATTCGGGTGTCTAAATTGCAGCTTCTTCGGCAGTCCCGGAGCTTTTTTGGTGAATTTTCTCCAAACCCTGTTAGACAAAGAAAACAATTACTTGATATCAGGAAATGAACAAAGTTGCTGATATGGTGCGATAATGATCGATTTAACTTACTTCTCGAGCATTTCAGTCATGTCCGCATACTCCGTAGGATCTTTTCGTCTCGAGTCTAAGACAATTACTAGTCCCTGCTCAAGCTTAATCTCTAGGAGAATATAGTGGAACCTGCACACGCATGCATAACTCATCAATTACATTACTATAACATGGACTAATAAGGGAAACCGAATATGCACAAGACAGTAACACTCACTTGAAGTTGTAAGGAAAGAGTATTATATCTTTGTTTTCATTTATTACCAACGATCGTATCAAGTTGGCCTCGGTATGTGTGACATGAAATTCAACCTCATATGCATCTATGCGATTTGTGTTAATGAACCCAATATCACTGACTTGTCTTTTCTTCAATTCGGCGATCTTCAATCTGCATAATATAGTGAGGATAATTATAAATACATGCAATGAAAGAGCTGACCTATATAGAGACTTAATGACAGAAGTAGTACTACTTACAGACAATAGCAAGTGACCGTTAATTATCGAGGGCCTTTTGATTGAAAAACTGGAAGAAATCCTCAAATGGAACATTCAACAGTTCAATTCCAACGAGGTCATGCTCCTCTTTAACTCTCAGCATCAAACTATTCCTCCCCCAGACTCTCTGCAGGTTTTCATGTACCAATCATGGAATCTTCGCATCATCGTTGTTAGAGATCTTTCATCTTTGACGCGAGGCTTCCCGTACTCGTATCTGTGTTCCTCCACCTCCAAGAAGTCATAATGTACATCGTCGGGCAGGTAATCTCCAAGATTGCTATAACCGGGCACCATCCTCGGATCATTAGCGACGATGTCGCTAGACACCTTGAGCAGGGGGCACGATTGGTTCGCTTGTTCGCCGAGCTGGGCAATTTTTTCCCAGCTCGTCATTCTTTTAACCTTTGATCACTGACAGTACTTCCCGACCGCTCCGCTTCAACAAATGTCTTTGTAATCATGCGCTCATAGTTGCCTCTCGGCGGAGACTTTTGTGGTTTTGTCAGGGCAGCCAGAGTGCGCTTCGCTTTCACCGGATCTCTACCTTCTCCTTTGGAGGTGGATGTTTCTTTTCTTTCACCCCTTGAAAGAAGTTCGTCACTTCGGCTCGCACGATCTTCGCGTTCTCCTCCGGGATCCTCTCGTATGGTAACTTCTCTGGAGTCTTCAGAGAAGGACCGAATCTGTATTGCCTCTCGCCTCTGGCTGTACTGCTAGACGCCGGCAGAGCAGACGGAGCGGCTGCGGTTGTCTTCTTTACTTGCTTACGAGGCGGCGGAGAAGGACTACGACGCGCCGGAGCAGCCGGAGCGGTGGCGGGTCTCTTCCGCCCTTGCTGACAAGGCAGCGAATGAGGAGGCTGGCTGCTCGGGCGCGCCGGCGCAGGCGGAGAAGGAGGCGGAGTGCCGCCACGCGCCGGAGAAGGAGGCTCAGTGCCCTGATCACTCGCCGGAGGAGGAGGCGGAGGAGGAGACGGAGTGCCCTTACTCACCGGAGGAGGAGGAGGAGGCGGAGGCGTCCAGTTCGGAAGGTTGATGAGCTCCTTCGGCCATAGGCATGGAGTCTTCAGAGCAGAACCCAGCCGAGTCTCCCCTTCATTGGTAGGGTGGTCAAGCTAGAGGTTCTCAAATCCCTCCGTTTTTTCGTCCACCTTCACCCTAGCATATCCTTCTGGAATCGGACGACAGTGAAAAGTTGCGCCGGGTTCAGGAGGTCGAACAGAGCCGACAGCCGCCTTGACTTTGAAGTTCTGCCATTGCGTCATAAGGTGGCAATGTTGAGACTCCGTGATAGCATCCACGGGATAGCTAGCAGGAGCCGTCAAGACATGCTCCGGCTGAAGCAGCTCGGTGGAATCTAGCTGCTTCTCCGCTGAGATGGCGGGGTAGCTTCGGGGGTAGTTTCGGCAGGTCGCTTGCTGCGAGCTACGTCTCGTTCCTCTAGCACTTGAACCCTTTCGTGCAGCTTCTGAATTTGGGTCTGCTCCACTTTTTTCCTCCTCTCCTGGCATTTGTAACCGTCTGCGTCCGGAAAACCAGCCTTCCACGGAACGGAGCCTGGCATGCCTCGTGTCCGTCCAGGATGCTCAGGATTCCCGAGGGACATTGTGAGCTCGTCGTTCTCTCTGTCCGGAACGAACGTCCCTTGCTGCGTTGCATCAATATAGTGCTGAATCCTCTTGACTGGTATTCTCATTTGCTCGTCCGTCCAAACGCACTTCCTTGATACAGGGTCCAAGGTTCCGCCAGCCCCGAAGAACCAAGTCCGGCAATGGTCTGGCCAGTTCATTGTCTCTGGTTCGATCCCTTTATCAAGCAGATCATTCTCAGCCTTGGCCCACTTAGGCCGGTCTTTGAGGTAGCCACCTGACCCCGTGCGATGGTGAACCTTCTTCTTCGCAGCATTTTTCTTGTTTGTCGCTGACATCTTCTTACTCTTTTCCGATGTCTTGTGGGCCACAAATGCGGGCCATTGATCTCTGATCTTCTCATATTTGCCGATGAATTCTGGTGTCTCTTCTTTGTCGACAAACGTTTTCAGCTCATTCTTCCACCTCCTGAATAGGTCTGCCATCTTCTTAAGAGCATGAGACTTGATTAATTGCTCTTTAACTGGCTTCTCTGGATCCTCCTCTGGCGGTAGGGTGAAATTTGCCTTCAGCACAGACCAGAGATCATCTTTCTGCATATCATTGACATAAGACACCTCAGGATCTTCGTTCTTAGGCTTATACCATTGCTGGATGCTGATCGGGATCTTGTCCCTAACAAGAACCCCGCACTGAGCAACAAATGCTTCCTTTATCCGGATGGGTTCAATCAGTTGGCCGTCGCGCGCGATTTTAGTGATCTCAAACCTTTCATCCGAGCGCAACTTTTTCTTCAGGCCTCGTCTCTTTACCGAAGTTGTGCTCAATCCGGAGGGCTAGAAAAAAGAAGAAAGACGAGAGTAAATTAATATGTATACATACCAAAACAATGAATGCATCAATTAGCTAGTCATCACAGGCTTAACTAATATATTTACCTGGCCGGACTATGTTCGGTCACCGGAGTCGTCACCACGGGCTCCTTCTTGCACCAACATTGGGTCACCGGAGCCATCATAATCATGTCTTTCCTCCTCCATTCTTCGATCACCGTAGCCTACTTCTTCACCCTATTCTTCCAGACCATCATTGTCGTTAAGATACGACAAGACATCACCTCCGGTTAAGATTATGTCCCCCAACACCTCTTCTGCTTCCTCGTCTCGTCCATGCTCCATTCTTTCTGCAAATATTACAACATGGCAATTATTACACAAACATGACAATAAGTGGATATATTAGTGGCAAACGTAGACCTAGCTTATTCCGGGTTTGGGGTGGCCTCGACAACACTTCAAGGGTAGGGGCGCGGCGGGAGGGGGTAGGAGACCGACATCGTTTTTTCTAGGGTTTGGGTGTCCTCGAGAGTTTTGGTCGAGCGAGAGGGCCGGGGGAGGGGGGGTGCTCCGGTGGTATATGTTATGACGGTCGAGAGGGGGTATATATATCGACCGCCCCTCATGTCGAAGTTATCCGGGAGGGGGTTATATCGACAACGACGACATACATACATGGGAAAATAATGTTATCGGGGAGGGGGTAGGTCGAACCCCCCCTCGTGTTGAAGTTATCGGGACACGGGTTATATCGACAACGACATATCCGATAAAAAATAAGAAGACGAAGAAGAAATAAAAAGAGGAGAAGAAGAAAGGAATAGAGGAGAAGATTGAAGAAAAAAAAGAAGAAAAAAAAAGAGGAGAAGAAGAAAGGAATAGAGGAGAAGAAGAGAAAATAGAATATGTTCTATTTTCTCTTCTTCTCCTCTATTCCTTTCTTCTTCTCCTCTTCTTTTTCTTCTTTTTTCTTCTTCTTATTTATTTCTCCTCTTCTTCCTCTCCTCTTCTTCTCCTTTCTTGCTCTTCTTATTTTCCTTTTTCCTCTCATTCTTTTTCTTCTTCTTCCTTCTTAATATCACTTAGCAACTTTTGCAACGATAGGGGGTGGGGGGTGCTCCCATGGTCTAAAATCGGTCTATGCACAATAGAAAATTCTGACAAAATACATGAAGTAGTTGCTTGTTTTAAAAAAAAAATGTTCAAATAGAAAATTTAGAAAAAAGTAAAGGTTTTGCCTAATGCATTGTTCATATGAATATACAAACATTTGCATATTCTACAATAATTATTATCACCAAAAAATTCTATGAACATAAAAAATCCTAACTTTTCTAAAAATCCATCTTTTGCATATATACATGAACATATATATACACAGAGAACATATATACATACATATATACATTTTTATAAAAATGCAAAAAACAAAAAATCTAAAAAAGGACATATAAACAGATATACACACATACATATACTCATACATATACATATAATCAGGAAAAACATCATATATATACGTGCAAAAAAAAAGGAAGGAAGGGGGTGGTGCCGGCCCTGACCAAAGGATGAGAGGTGCGGCGTGGTCGGGGTAGGGGCAGAGGCACGACGCGCGTCGGGGTAGAGGCGACGACGGCGTGGTCGGGGCAGGGCGAGGCAGAGGCGACGACAGCGTGGTCGGGGAAACTGGGGCGACGACGACGTGGTCGGGGCAGGGGCGCGCGGCGTGGTCGGGGCGGCCGGCGGTGGCGTGCTCGGGGCAGGGGCGACTGCGCGTCGACGAGGCAGCAGAGGGCGTCGACGGCGTCGACGGGCGAGCTCGGGCAGCCTGGCGGCGTCGTCGGGGCGGGGCAACTGATGCAGATAAATCTGAAAACGCTAAGTGTTTTTTATATACTGAAAGCATTGGTCCCGGTTCGTGGCACCAACCGGGACCAATGCCACCCTTTAGTCCCGGTTGGTGGCACCAACCGGGACCAAAGGTCTCTTTTCAGCAGCCCAAAGGGCGGGAAGCAGAGGCCTTTGGTCCCGGTTGGTGGCACCAACCGGGACTAAAGGGGGGCATTGGTCCCGGTTGGTGCCACGAACCGGTACCAATGCACCCCTTTAGTCCCGGTTGGTGGCACCAACCGGGACCAAAGGCCTTGTGTTGCCCCCCGTCAAAAGTTTAGTACCACCTCGCTAGCTGAGAGAGCTCGAGAGTGGTTTATAAGCGCTGCTGCGCCCACCCTCTCGAGCTCCTCTCAATTGTAGGCTTTTGGGCCTAACCGTACGCTGTGTGCCTGTGGGCCTACTGGGCCTCCTGCAGGCCTGAAACCTGGCCCATGGTAGGGTTTCTAGTCGTATTCAGGCCGTGGGGGCCCAGTAGGTGGCACTTTTTTCTGTTTTCTTTGTTGCTTTATTTATTTTATTTTGTTTCTACTTACAGCAAAATACTTATTGTTGATATTTTTATTTATTTTATTAAAGTTTATTTTTAATTATTTTCTTTTAGGTCACAAAAATTATAAACTTTTTGTTAGTGCCATTAGTTTTCAAATTTGAATAGTTAAAATTACTGTGTTTAAAATTCAAAATTTTCTTTTAGGTCACAAAAATTAAAGTTTTCAAGTTTGTGATTAATTTTACTATAAAAATAGATTTCGGAGTGATTCTTTTTCCTGCTATTTAATATTACTATGTTTTATGATTCTATTGAAAAACATATTTTGTTATTTTGTTACAAAGGGATTTCATTTTTTTGAACTTATTTGAACTTCATAGTTTTTATGTGTTCAAAATGCACCATTCAAAGCCACATCATCAATTTTCAACCCTTTCTGACTTCATTTGTTATTTTTCATGCATTTACTGATTGTTTTGAGCTATAAGACCCTGAAATTGAAAATCATTTCAAATGAACTCTGAAAAAGTTGAAAGTTGGCATGGTATCATAATTTCACCCACATAACATGTTCAAGA
This sequence comes from Aegilops umbellulata, assembly GCA_032464435.1. Classification (NCBI taxonomy): domain Eukaryota; kingdom Viridiplantae; phylum Streptophyta; class Magnoliopsida; order Poales; family Poaceae; genus Aegilops; species Aegilops umbellulata. Next base: position 22,774,603 of record CP136054.1, read on the forward strand.
AAGTAGAGAGGCTTACGGCAAAAACTGGATGCACTTCGTGTACAAAATGACAATCTCTTTCGAAGTATCAGGGTTTCATACGGAAATCGTCTGTTACAAAGGGATTTCATTTTTTTTGAACTTATTTGAACTCCATAGTTTTTCTGTGTTCAAAATGCACCATTCAAAGCCACATCATCAATTTTCTGCCCTTTCTGACTTCATTTGTTATTTTTCATGCATTTATTGATTATTTTAAGCTATAAGACCCTAAAATTGAAAAGCATTTCAAATGAACTATGAAAAGGTTGAAAGTCGGCATGGTATCATCATTTCATCCACATAGCATGTGCAAGAAAGTTGAGAGGGTTACGGCAAAAAATGGATGCACTTCGTGTACAAAACGGACAATGGTATCATACTCGTCTGTTACAAAGTTGGCATGGTATCATCATAATAGTTGCGGGAGAAAGTCTTCACTTTTTCTTCGCTTGTGTCATTTGCTTATTGCGCCGTAACCATGGATAATCTTCATCATTTAATAGGATGCTTGGGTCAGCCTTGACTTTGAAGGGAGGAATTTCATGAAACTTTTCATAATCTTCACACATGTCTGTCTTGTCCTCAACTCCCACGATGTCCCTTTTTCCTGAAAGAACGATGTGGCGCTTTGGCTCATCGTATGATGTATTCGCTTCCTTATCTTTTCTTTTTCTCGGTTTGGTAGACATGTCCTTCACATAGATAACCTGTGCCACATCATTGGCTAGGACGAACGGTTCGTCAGTGTACCCAAGATTTTTCAGATCCACTGTTGTCATTCCATACTGTGGGTCTACCTATACCCCGCCTCCTAACAGATGGACCCATTTGCACTTCAACAAAGGGACCTTAAAATCATGTCTGTAGTCAAGTTCCCATATGTCCACTATGTAACCATAATATCTGTCCTTTCCCCTCTCAGTTGCTGCATCAAAGCAGACACTGCTGTTTTGGTTGGTGCTCTTTTAATCTTGGGCGATTGTGTAAAATGTATTCCCATTTATCTCGTATCCTTTGTAAGTCAATACAGTCAAAGATGGTCCCCTGGACAACGAGTACAGCTCATCACAAACAGTGTTGTCACCTCTGAGACGTGTTTCCAACCAACTGCTGAAAGTCCTGATGTGTTCACATGTAATCCAGTCGTCGCACTGCTCCAGGTGTTTGGAGCGCAGACTGTTCTTGTGTTCATCGACATACGGGTTCACCAAGGTAGAGTTCTGTAGAACTGTGTAGTGTGCTTGAGACCAAGAATATCCATGTCTGCATATTGTTGAGTCCCCTCCAAGCGTGCCTTTTCCAGTCAGTCTCCCCTCATACCGCGATTTAGGGAGACCTATCTTCTTAAGGCCAGGAATGAAGTCAACACAAACCCAATGACATCCTCTGTTTGATGGCCCATGGAGATGCTTCCTTCTGGCCTAGCACGGTTATGGACATATTTCTTTAGGACTCCCATGAACCTCTCAAAGGGGAACTATTGTGTAGAAATACGGGCCCCAAAATGACAATCTCGTCGACTAGATGAACTAGGACATGCGTCATGCTATTGAAGAAGGATGGTGGGAACACCAGCTCGAAACTGACAAGACATTGCGCCACATCACTCCTTAGCCTTGGTATGATTTCTGGATCGATCACCTTCTGAGAGATTGCATTGAGCAATGCACATAGCTTCACAATGGCTAATCAGACGTTTTCCGGTAGAAGCCCCCTCAATGCAACCGGAAGCAGTTGCGTCATAATCACATGGCAGTCATGAGACTTTAGGTTCTGGAACTTTTTCGCTGGCATATTTATTATTCCCTTTATATTCAACGAGAAGGCAGTCGGGACCTTCATACTGAGCAGGCATTCAAATAATATTTCTTTCTCTTCTTTCGTAAGAGCGTAGCTGGCAGGACCTTCATACTGCTTCGGAGGCATGCCGTCTTTTTTGTGCAAACGTTGCAGGTCCTCCGGTGCCTCAGGTGTATCTTTTGTCTTCCCATACACGCCCAAGAAGCCTAGCAGGTTCACGCAAAGGTTCTTCGTCATGTGCATCACGTCGATTGAAGAGCGGACCTCTAGGTCTTTCTAGTAGGGTAGGTCCCAAAATATAGATTTCTTCTTCCACATGGGTGTGTGTCCCTCAGCGTCATTCGGAACAGCTAGTCCACCGGGACACTTTCCAAAGATTACGTGTAAATCATTGACCATAGCAAGTACGTGATCACCGGTACCCATGGCGGGCTTCTTCCGGGGATCTACCTCGCCTTTGAAATGCTTGCCTTTCTTTCGACATTGATGGTTGGTCGGAAGGAATCGACGATGGCCCAGGTACACATTCTTCCTGCATTTGTCCAGGTATATAGTTTCAGTGTCATCTAAACAGTGCGTGCATGCGTGGTATCCCTTGTTTGTCTGTCCTAAAAGGTTACTGAGAGTGGGCCAATCGTTGATGGTTACAAACAGCAATACGTGCAGCTTAAATTCCTCCTATTTGTGCTCATCCCTTGTACGTACACCGTTTCCATTCCACAGCTATAAAAGTTCTTCAACTAATGGCCTTAGGTACACATCAATGTCGTCGCTGGGTTGCTTAGGGCCTTGGATGAGAACTGGCATCATAATGAACTTCCGCTTCATGCACATCCAAGGAGGAAGGTTATACAGACCTAGAGTCACGGGCCAGGTGCTGTGATTGCTGCTCTGCTCCCCGAAAGAATTAATGCCATCCGCACTTAAACCAAAACATACGTTCCTTGGGCCACCTGCAAACTCAGCCTAGTACTTTCTCTCGATTTTTCTCCACTGCGACCCGTCAGCGGGTGCTCTCAACTTCCCGTCTTTCTTACGGTCCTCACTGTGCCATCACATCAACTTGGCATGCTCTTCGTTTCTGAACAGGCGTTTCAACCGTGGTATTATAGGAGCATACCACATCACCTTCGCAGGAACCCTCTTCCTGGGGGGCTCGCCGTCAACATCACCAGGGTCATCTCGTCTGATCTTATACCGTAATGCACCGCATACCGGTTATGCGTTCAGATCCTTGTACGCACCGCGGTAGAGGATGCAGTCATTAGGGCATGCATGTATCTTCTGCACCTCCAATCCTAGAGGGCATACGACCTTCTTTGCTGCGTATGTACTGTCGGGCAATTCGTTATCCTTTCGAAACTTCTTCTTCAATATTTTCAGTAGCTTCTCAAATCCTTTGTCAGGCACAACATTCTCCGCCTTCCACTGCAGCAATTCCAGTACGGTACTGAGCTTTGTGTTGCCATCTTTGCAATTGGGGTACAACCCTTTTTTGTGATCCTCTAACATGCGATCGAACTTCAGCTTCTCCTTTTGACTTTCGCATTGCGTCCTTGCATCGACAATGACCCGGCGGAGATCATCATCATCGGGCACATCGTCTGGTTCCTCTTGATCTTCAGCAGCTTCCCCCGTTGCAGCATCACCATATTCAGGGGGCACATAGTTGTCATCGTCCTCTTCTTCTTCGCCGTCTTCCATCATAACCCTATTTCTCCGTGCCTCGTCCAAACATTATAATGTGGCATGAAACCCTTGTAAAGCAGGTGGGCGTGAAGGATTTCCGGTCAGAGTAAGACTTCGTATTCCCACATTTAGGGCATGGACAACACATAAAACCATTCTGCTTGTTTGCCTCAGCCACTTCAAGAAAATCATGCACGCCCTTAATGTACTCGGAGGTGTGTCTGTCACCGTACATCCATTGCCGGTTCATCTGCGTGCATTATATATAATTAAGTGTGTCAAAAACCATTACAGAACATCATGAATAGATAATTAAGTGACCAAATTAATAGAAGTTCATCATCACATTAAAACCAAAGTACATACATAGTTCTCATCTAACAACATATAGCTCTCCAGAGCATCTAATTAATTAAACCATACATTGAAACTATGTAAAACATTTCAATGCCAAAACAAATGCGATCATAATCGCAACCAAGGTAACAATTAATCCAACGGCATAATGATACCAAGCCTCGGTATGAATGGCATATTTTCTAATCTTTCTAATCTTTAAGCGCATTGCATCCATCTTGATCTTGTGATCATCGACGACATCCGCAACATGCAAATCCAATATGATCTTCTCCTCCTCAATTTTTTTTATTTTTTCCTTCAAGAAATTGTTTTCTTCTTCAATTAAATTCAACCTCTCGACAATAGGGTGGGTTGGAATTTCCGGTTCACATACCTCCTAGATAAATAAAATCTATGTCACGTTGGTCAGCATAATTTTCATAAACAATAAATGAACCAATAGTTATAAAGATATTATATACCACATCCGAATCATAGACAGGACGAGGGCCGACGGGGGCGGATACCAAAACCATCGCACTATATAATAACAAGCAATAAAATAGTAAGAAAATTAGACAAGTATCTATTTAAAGTAAGAATTTTTTTCTTTCAGAAAGAAGATAAGAAAAAGAGGCTCACCACGGTGGTGCCGGCGACGAGATCGGCGTGGGCGATCGACGGCGGTGAAGATGGGAATGGGACGTGACGGGCCGCTAAACCTAGACAAATCTCGAGGAAAATGGAGCTTTGAGGTCGAGCTTTGAGAGGAGAAAGCTTAACTAGTGTGGCTCGGGCATTTCATCGAACACCTCATGTGCATAGGAGGTGAGCTAGAGCACCACAAAGCCCTCCCCTCGCCGGCCAGAGAAAAACAGATCACTGGAGTGCTCTGCTCTCGGGCGAGAGGTATATATAGGCACCTCATTGGTCCCGGTTCGTGGCATGAACCGGGACTAAAGGGCAGCCTGTGGTCCCGGTTCAAGCCACCAACCGGGACCAATGGTGGTGGGCCAGGAGGGAGGCCCATTGGTCCCGGTTCGTCCCACCAACAGGGACCAAAGTGGCCAGATGAACCAGGACCAATGCCCCCACGAGGCCCGGCAGGCCCCTAGCCTCACGAACCGGGACCATTGCCCCCATGGGTCCCGGTTCTGGACTGAACCGGGACTAATGAGCTGACCCGGCCTGAACCAAAGCCCTCTTTTCTACTAGTGGTTGCTAAGGTCCGTTGTTCCGAAGCACCATGTGATGATCGGGTGTGATAGGTTCTAACGTTGGCATACAATGGGTGTAAGCCAGATTTACACACGCAATACACTTAGGTTGACTTGACGAGCCTAACATGTACAGACATGGCCTCGGAACATGGAAGACCGAAAGGTCGAACATGAGTCATATAGAAGATACGATCAACATGAAGATGTTCACCGATGATGATTAGTCCGTCTCACGTGATGATTGGACACGACCTAGTTGACTCGGATGATGTATCACTTAGATGACTAGAGGGATGTCTGTCTGAGTGGGAGTTCATTAAATTGATTAGATGAACTTAATTATCATGAACATAGTCTAAAAATCTTTCCAATATGTCTTGTAGAACAAATTGCACACGCTAATGTTGCCCTCAACTTCAGCGCGTTCCTAGAGAAAACCAAGCTGAAAGACGATGGTAGCAACTACATGGACTGGGTCCGTAACCCGAGGATTATCCTCATAGCTGCCAAGAAAGCATATGTCCTTGAAGCACCGCTAGGTGATGCACCTGTTTTCCCAGCAACTCAAGACATTATGAACGCCTGGCAGTCGCGTAGTGATGGTTACTCCCTGGTTCAATGCGGCAGGCTTTACAACTTAGAATCAGGGCTCCAAAAGCGTTTTGAGCAGCACGGAGCATATGAGATGTTCCAAGAGCTGAAAATGGTTTTCCAAGCTCATGCCCGGGTCGAGTGATATGAAGTCTCCGACAAGTTCTATAGTTGTAAGATGGAGGAGAATAGTTCTGTCAGCAAGCACATACTCAAAATGTCTGGGTTACACAATCGCTTATCTCAGCTGGGAGTTAATCTCCCGGATGACGCGGTCGTTGACAGAATCCTTCAGTCGCTCCCACCTTGCTACAAGAGCTTTGTGATGAACTTCAATATGCAGGGGAGGTATATTCAATGCTGAAATCAGCGGAGGTGGAGATCAAAAAGGAACATCAAGTGTTGATGGTGAATAAAACCTCTAAGTTCAAGAAAGGCAAGGGTAAAAAGAACTTCAAGAAGGACGGCAAGGGAGTTGCCGCGCCCGGTAAGCCAGTTGCCGGAAGAAGCCAAAGCATGGACCCTAGCCTAAGACTGAGTGCTTTTATTGCAAGGGAAACGGCCACTGGAAGCGAAACTGCCCCAAGTACTTAGCGGATAAGAAGGTCGGCAATACCAAAGGTATATGTGATATACATGTTATTGATGTGTACCTTACCAGCGCTCGTAGTAGCTCCTGGGTATTTGATACCGGTGCGGTTGCTCATATTTGTAACTCAAAACAGGAGCTGTGGAATAAGCGGAGACTGGCGAAGGACGAGGTGACGATGCGCGTCAGGAATGGTTCCAAGGTCGATGTGATCGCCGTCGGCACGTTACCTCTACATTTACCTACGGATTAGTTTTAAACCTCAATAATTGTTATTTAGTGCCAGCTTTGAGCATGAACATTGTATCTGGATCTCGCTTAATGCGAGATGGCTACTCATTTAAATCTGAGAATAATGGTTGTTCTATTTATATGAGAGACATGTTTTATGGTCATGCCCCGCTGGTCAATGGTTTATTCTTATTTAGTCTCCAACGTGATGTTACACATATTCATAGTGTGAATGCCAAAAGATGTAAGGTTGATAATGATAGTCCCACATACTTGTGGCACTGCCGCCTTGGTCACATTGGTGTCAAACGCATGAAGAAACTCCATGCAGATGGACTTTTGGAGTCTCTTGATTATGAATCATTTGACACGTGCGAACCATGCCTCATGGGCAAAATGACCAAGACTTTGTTCTCCGGAACAATGGAGCGAGCAACCAACTTATTGGAAATCATACATACTGATGTGTGCGGTCCAATGAGCGTTGAGGCTCGCGGTGGTTATCGTTATGTTCTCATCCTCACTGATGACTTAAGCAGATATGGGTATGTCTATTTAATGAAACACAAGTCTGAGACCTTTAAAAAGTTCAAGGAATTTCATAGTGAGGTTGAGAATCAACGTGACAGGAATATAGAATTCTTACGATCAGATCGTGGAGGGGAATATTTGAGTCACGAATTTGGCAAGCACTTGAGGAAATGTGGAATAGTTTCACAAATCACGCCACCTGGAACACCTCAGCGTAACGGTGTGTCCGAACGTCGTAATCGCACTCTATTAGATATGGTGCGACCTATGATGTCTCTTACGATCTACCACTATCATTTTGGGGTTATGCTTTAGAGACTACCGCATTCACTTTAAATAGGGCTCCATCGAAATCCGTTGAGACGACACCGTATGATTTATGGTTTGGGAAGAAACCTAAGCTGTCGTTTCTGAAAGTTTGGGGATGCGATGCTTACGAAGTCGAAAAAATGCGTCTTCATAGGATACCCTAAGGAAACTATTGGGTATACCTTCTACCTCAGATCCGAAGGCAAGATATTTGTTGTCAAGAATGGATCCTTTCTGGAGAAAGAGTTTCTCTCGAAAGAAGTAAGTGGGAGGAAAGTAGAACTTGATGAAGTACTGCCTCTTGAATCGGAAAATAGTGCAGCTCAAGAAAATGTTTCTGTGGTGCCTGCACCGACTATTGAGGAAGTTAATGATGATGATCAAGGAACTTCGGATCAAGTTACTACTGAACTTCGTAGGTCCACAAGGACACGTTCCACACCAGAGTGGTATGGCAACTCTGTCCTAGAAATAATGTTGTTGGACAACGGTGAACCTTCGAACTATGAGGAAGCGATGGCGGGCCTAGATTCCAACAAATGGCTTGAAGCCATGAAATCCGAGATAGGATCCATGTATGAAAACAAAGTATGGACTTTGACGGACTTGCCCGATGATAGGCGAGCCATAGAAAATAAATGGATCTTTAAGAAGAAGACATGCGCGGATGGAAATGTGACCATCTATAAAGCTCGGCTTGTCGCTAAGGGTTATCGATAAGTTCAAGGGGTTGACTACGATGAGACCTTCTCACCCGTAGCGAAGCTGAAGTCCGTCCGAATCATGTTAGCAATTGCTGCATTCTATGATTATGAGATATGGCAAATGGACGTCAAAACGACATTCCTTAATGGTTTCCTTAAGGAAGAATTGTATATGATGCAGCCGGAATGTTTTGTCGATCCTAAGAATGCTGACAAGGTATGCAAGCTCCAACACTCAATCTATGGGCTGGTGCAAGTATCTCGGAGTTGGAACATTCGCTTTGATGAGATGATCAAAGCGTTTGGGTTTACACAGATTTATGGAGAAGCCTGTGTTTACAAGAAAGTGAGTGGGAGCTCTGTCTCATTTATGATATTGTATGTGGATGACATACTATTGATGGGAAATGATATAGAACTCTTGGAAAGCATAAAGGCCTACTTGAATAAGTGTTTTTCAATGAAGGACCTTGGAGAAGCTGCTTATATATTAGGCATCAAGATCTATAGAGATAGATCGAGATGCCTCATTGGTCTTTCACAAAGCACGTACCTTGACAAGATATTGAAGAAGTTCAATATGGATCAGTCCAAGAAGGGTTTCTTGCCTGTATTGCAAGGTGTAAGATTGAGCACGGCTCAATGCCCGACCACGGCAGAAGATAGAGAAAGATGAGTGTCATCCCCTATGCCTCGGCCATAGGGTCTATTATGTATGCCTTGCTGTGTACCAGACCTAATGTAAACCTTGCCGTAAGTTTGGTAGGAAGGTACCAAAGTAATCCCGACATGGAACACTGGACAGCGGTCAAGAATATCCTGAAGTACCTGAAAAGGACTAAGGATATGTTTCTCGTTTATGGAGGTGACGAAGAGCTCGTCGTAAAGGGTTACGTCAATGCTAGCTTCGACACAGATCTGGATGACTCCAAGTCACAAACCGGATACGTGTATATTTTGAATGGTGGGGCAGTCAGCTGGTGCAGTTGCAAGCAAAGCGTCGTGGCGGGATCTACATTTGAAGCGGAGTACATGGCAGCCTTGGAGGCAGCACATGAAGCAATCTGGATGACGGAGTTCATTACCGACTATCATGTATGCAATGTTGTGTACCAGACCTGATGTGTGCCTTGCTATAAGTTTAGCAGGGAGGTACCAAAGTAATCCAGGAGTGGATCACTGGACAACAGTCAAGAACATCCTGAAATACCTGAAAAGGACTAAGGATATGTTTCTCGTTTAGGAGGTGACAAAGAGCTTGTCGCAAATGGTTACGTCGATGCAAGCTTTGACACTGATCCGGATGACTCTAAGTCGCAAACCGGATACGTATTTATATTGAATGGTGGAGCTTTCAGTTGGTGCAGTTCCAAGCAAAGCATCGTGGCGGGATCTACGTGTGAAGCGGAGTACATAGTTGCTTCGGAAGTAGAAAATGAAGGAGTCTGGATGAAGGAGTTCATATCCGATCTAGGTGTAATACCTAGTGCATCGGGTCCGACGAAAATCTTTTCTGACAATACTAGAACAATTGCCTTAGCGAAGGAATCCAGATTTCACAAGAGAAACAAACACATCAAGAGACGCTTCAACTCCATCCGCGATCAAGTCAAGGAGGGAGACATAGAGATTTGCAAAATACATACAGATTAGAATGTTGCAGACACGTTAGCTAAGCCTCATCCATGAGCAAAACATGATCATCACCAAGACTCCATGGGTGTTAGAATCATTACTATGTAATCTAGATTATTGACTCTAGTGCAAGTGGGAGACTGAAGGAAATATGCACTAGAGGCAATAATGAAGTTGTTATTTATATTTCCTTATATCATGATAAATGTTTATTATTCATGCTAGAATTGTATTAACCAGAAACTTAGTACATGTAATACATATACAAAACATAGTGTCCCTAGTATGCCTCTGCTTGACTAGTGTTGGGGAACGTAGCAATTCAAAAAAAAACTCCTACGATAACACAAGATCTATCTAGGAGAAGCATAGCAACGAGAGGGGAGAGTGTGTCCACGTACCCTCGTAGACCGAAAGAGGAAGCGTTTAGTAACGCGGTTGATGTAGTCGAACGTCTTCACGATCCAACCAATCCAAGTACCGAACGTACGGCACCTCCGTGTTCAGCACATGTTCAGCATGATGTCGCCCTTCTAGCTCTTGATCTAGTTGAGGACGAGGGAGAGTTCCATCAGCACAACAGCGTGGCGATGGTGATGATGAAGTTATCGGCGTAGGGCTTCGCCTAACCACTACGACGATATGACTGAGGTGTTAAACTATGGAGGGGGGCACCGCACACGGCTAAGGGATTTTCTGTTGTGCTTTGGGGTGCCCCCTGCCCACGTATATAAAGGAGGGGGGAGGCTGGCCAAGGGGGAGGCGCGCCAGGGGGGTCCTACTAGGACTCCAGACCTAGTAGGATTCCCCCCTTTCCTTCCAATGGAGAGGGGGAAAGGGGAAAGGAGGGAGAGGGAGAAGGAAAGAGGGGGGCCTCGCCCCCTCCCCTTGTACAATCCGGATTGGGGCAAGGGGGCGCGCCCCACCTCGTGTGGCCTGCCTCCTCTCCTCCACTATGGCCCATTAGGCCCAATAACTTTCCCAGGGGGTTCTGATAGCCTCCCGGTACTCCGATAAATCCCCGAAACTTATCGGAACCATTCCGATGTCCGTGTATAACCTTCCAATATATCAATTTTTAGCTCTCGACCATTTCGAGACTCCTCGTCATGTCTGTGATCTCATTCGGGACTCCAAACAAACTTCGGTCATCAAATCACATAACTCATAATACAAATCGTCATCGAACGTTAAGCGTGCGGACCCTACGAGTCTGATAACTATGTAGACATGACCGATACACATCTTCCGGTCAATAACCAATAGCGGAACCTAGATGCTCATATAGGCTCCTACATATTCTACCGATACGTCTCCAACGTATCTATAATTTTTGATTGTTCCATGCTATTATATTATCTGTTTTGGATGTTTAATGGGCTTTATTATCCACTTTTATATTATTTTTGGGACTAACCTATTAGCCGAAGGCCCAATGCAAATTGTTGTTTTTTTGCCTATTTCAGTGTTTCGCAGAAAATGAATATCAAACGGAATCCAAATGGAATGAAACCTTCAGGAGAGTTATTTTCGGAACAAACCCAATCCAGGAGACTTGGAGTGGACGTCAAGGAAGCAATGAGGCGGCCAAGGCAGGGAGGCGCGCCCCACACCCTCATGGGCCCCTCGTGGCTCCACCGACCTACTTTTTTCGCCTATATATACTCATATACCCCCAAAACATCCGAGAGCACCACGAAACCCTATCTCCACTGCCGCAATCTTTTGTACCCATGAGATCCCATCTTGGGGCCTTTTTCGGCGCTCCGCCGGAGGGGGAATCGATCACGGAGGGCTTCTACATCAACATACCATAGCCTCTCCGATTATGTGTGAGTAGTTTGTCACAGACCATCTGGTCCATAGTTATTAGCTAGATGGCTTCTTCTCTCTCTTTGGATCTCAATACAAAATTCTCCTCGATCCTCTTGGAGATCTATTCGATGTAATTCTTTTGCGGTGTGTTTGTCGAGATCCGATGAATTGTGGGTTTATGATCAAGATTATCTATGAGCAATATTTGATTCTTCTCTGAATTCTTTTATGCATGATTTAAATATCTTTGCAAGTCTCTTCGAATTATCAGTTTGGTTTGGCCTACTAGATTGATCTTTCTTGCAATGGGAGAAGTGCTTAGCCTTGGGTTCAATCTTGCGGTGTCCTTTCCCAGTGACAGCAAGGGCAGCAAGGCATGTGTTGTATTGTTTCCATCGAGGATAAAAAGATGGGGTTTATATCATATTGCTTGAGTTTATCCCTCTACATCATGTCATCTTGCCTAATTCATTACTCTGTTCTTATGAACTTAATATTCTAGATGCATGCTGGATAGCGGTCGATGTGTGGAGTAATAGTAGTAGATGCAGAATCGTTTCGGTCTACATGTCACGGATGTGATGCCTATATACATGATCATGCCTAGATATTCTCATAACTATGCGCTTTTCTATCAATTGCTCGACAGTAATTCGTTCACCCACCGTAAGTTATGCTATCTTGAGAGAAGCCACTAGTGAAACCTATGGCCCCCGGGTCTATCTTCCATCATATTATTTTCCTATCAACTTGCTATCTCTACCGCCTTTTATTTTGCAATCTTTACTTTCCAATCTATACAACAAAAATACCAAAAATATTTATCTTATTATCTTTATTAGATCTCACTTTTGCAAGTGGCTGTGAAGGGATTGACAACCCCTTTATCGTGTTGGTTGCAAGGTTCTTGATTGTTTGTGCAGGTACGAGGGACTTGCGTGTAGTCTCCTACTGGATTGATACATTGGTTCTCAAAAGCTGAGGGAAATACTTAAACTACTTTGCTGAAGCACCCTTTCCTCTACGAGGGAAAACGAACGCATGCTCAAGAGGTAGCATCTACAAAGATCTTTATCGGTCAAACCGCATAACAACATACGTCTTTCACTTTGTCATTGGTATGTTGCTTACCCGATATTCGATCGTCAGTATCTTCATTCCTAGTTCAATCTCATTTCCGGCAAGTCTCTTTACTCGTTCCATAATGTACATCCCGTAACTAACTCATTAGACACATTGCTTGCAAGGCTTATAGTGATGTGCATTACCGAGAGGGCCCAAAGATACCTCTCCGATACACGGACTGACAAATCCTAATCTCGATCTATGCCAACTCAACAAACACCAATGGAGACACCTGCAAAGCATCTTTATAATCACCTAGTTACGTTGTGATGTTTGATAGCACACAAAGTGTTCCTCCGGTATTCCGGAGTTGCATAATCTCATAGTCAGAGGAACATGTATAAGTCATGAAGAAAGCAATAGAAATAAAACTAAACAATCATAATGCTAAGCTAACGGATGGGTCTTGTCCATCACATCATTCTCTAATGATGTGATCCCGTTGATCAAATGATAACACATGTGTATGGTCAGGAAACTTGCCCATCTTTGATTAACGAGCTACTCTAGTAGAGGCACACTAGGGACATTATGTTTGTCTATGTATTCACACATGTACTAAGTTTCTGGTTAATACAATTCTAGCATGAATAATAAACATTTATCATGATATAAGGAAATATAAATAACTACTTTATTATTCCCTCTAGGGCATATTTCCTTCAACTAGATCGTTAATCAAAGATGGTTAAAGTTTCCTGACCATAGACATGTGTTGTCATTATATGAATGGGATCACATCATTAGAGAATGATGTGATGGACAAGACCCATCCATTAGCTTAGCATAATGATCATTAAGTCTCATTGCTATTGCTTTCTTCATGACTTATACATATTCCTCTAACTATGAGATTATGCAACTCGCGAATACCGGAGGAACACCTTGTGTGCTATCAAACATCACAACGTAACTGGGTGATTATAAAGATGCTCTACAGGTGTCTCCTAAGGTGTTTTTTGGGTTGGCATAGATCAAGATTAGGATTTGTCACTCCGAGTATTGGGGAGGTATCTCTGGGCTCTCTCAGGAATTCACATCACTATAAGACTTGCAAGCAATGTGACTAATGAGTTAGTTGTGGGATGACGCATTGCGGAACGAGTAAAGAGACTTGCCGGTAACGAGATTGAACTAGGTATGAGGATATCGACAATCGAATCTCAGGCAAGTAACATACCGATGACAAAGGGAATAACGTATGTTGTTATTGCACTTTGACCGATAAAGATCTTCATAGAATATGTAGGAACCAATATGAGCATCCAGGTTCCGCTGTTGGTTATTGGTTGGAGATGTGTCTCGGTCATGTCTACATAGTTCTCAAACCCGTAGGGTCCGCACGCTTAACGTTCGATGACGATTTGTATTATGAGTTATGTGTTTTGGTGACCGAAGATTGTTCAGAGTCCTGGATGAGATCACGGACATGACGAGGATCTCGAAATGGTCGAGAGGTAAGGATTGATATATTGGATGATAGTATTCGGACACCGGAATGGTTTCAAGATGTTTCCGATATTTACCGGAGTACCGAGGGGTTACCGAAACCCCCCGGGGAAGTAATGGGCCTTCATGGGCCATAGGGGTGAAAGAGAGGGGAGCCCGCAGGGTGGCGCCCCCCCACGGGAGTCTGAATTGGGCAAGGGGAGGGGTGCGGCCCCCTTTTCTCTTTCCCTCTCTCTCTCTCCCTCTCCTTCCCTTTTCCCTCCGATGAGAATGGAAAAAAGTGGGGGGGGGGGGGCTAATCCAACTAGGAGTGGAGTCCTAGTAGGACTCCTCCCTTGGCGTGCCTCCTTGGTGGCCGGCCTCCTCCTCCCCTCCTTTATATACCGGGAAATGGGGCACCCCAAAGCACAACAGTCGTTCTCTTAGCCGTGTGCGGTGCCCCCCTCCACAGTTTACTCCTCCGGTCATAGCGTCGTAGTGCTCAGGCGAAGCCCTGCGTGGATCACATCACCATCACCGTCACCACGCCGCTGTGCTGATGAAACTCTCACTCAACCCTCTGCTGGATCAAGAGTTCGAGGGACGTCATCGAACTGAATGTGTGCTGAACTCGGAGGTGTACTAGATCGTTTGAATCGTGAAGACGTTCGACTACATCAACCACCTTAACCTAATGCTTCCGCTTTCGGTCTACGAGGGTACGTGGACACGCTGTCCCCCTCTCGTTGCTATGCATCTCCTAGATAGATCTTGCGTGATCGTAGGAAAATTTTGAAATTGCATGCTACGTTCCCCAACAGTGGCATCCAAGCCAGGTCTATGCGTAGATGATATGGACGAGTAGTACACAAAGACTTGTTGGCGATAATAGTCATACTTCTTACCACCAATTTCTTGTTTTGATTCGGCAGTATTGTTGGATGAAGCGGCCCGGACCAAGCATACATGACCACGTTCATGAGACCGGTTCCACCGACAGACATGCAACTTGTTTTGCATAAAGGTGGCTGGCGGACACGCAAGATTAAAACAGCCGGACGGTCGTAATAGTCAAGAGGGGGACCGGCCGGTCCTCTGTTACACACTGTCCCCCTCTAGTCTATTTCTCCAACTTTAGTTGAATCGAATTTGATTACGGCCGGTCCTTGTTGAAGGTTAAAACAGGACACTTGGCGAAAAATTGTTGTGGTTTTGATGTGTAGGTAAGAACAGTTCTTGCTAGAAGTCTGTAGCAGCCACGTAAAACTTGCAACAACAAAGTAGAGGACGTCTAACTTTTTTTTGCAGGGCGTGTTGTGATATGATATGGTCAAGACATGATGTGATATAAGTTTTTGTATGAGATGATCATGTTTTTTAGAAGTTATCGGCAACTGGCAGGAGCCTTATGGTTGTCGCTTTATTGTATGAAATGCAATCGCCATGTAATTGCTTTACTTTATCACTATGCGGTAGCGATAGTTGTAGAAGCAATAGTTGGCGAGACGACAACGACGCTACAATGGAGATCAAGGTGTCAAGCCGGTGACGATGGAGATCATGACGGTGCTTTGGAGATGGAGATCAAAGGCACAAGATGATGATGGCCATATAATATCACATATTTTGATTGCATGCGATGTTTATCTTTTATGCATCTTATTTTGCTTAGTACGGCGGTAGCATTAAGTGTTCTCCCTGAGTATGCACCGTCGCGACAGTTCGTCGTGCCGAGACAACATGTGATGATCAGGTGTGATAAGCTCTACGTTCACATACAACGGGTGCAAGACAGTTTTGCACGTGCAGAATACTCGTGTTAAACTTGACGAGCCTAGCATATGCAGATATGGCCTCGGAACACTGAGACCAAAAGGTCGAACGTGAATCATATAGTAGATATGATCAACATAGAGATGTTCACCATTGAAAACTGCTCCATCTCACGTGATGATCGGACATGGTTTAGTTGATATGGATCATGTGATCATTTAGATGACTAGAGGGATGTCTATCTAAGTGGGAGTTCTTAAGTAATATGATTAGTTGAACTTTAATTTATCATGAACTTAGTCCTGATTGTTTTTTCATATCTATATTGTTGTAGATCAATGGCCCGTGCTACCGTTCCCTTGAATTTTAATGCATTTCTAGAGAAAGCTAAGTTGAAAGATGATGGTAGCAACTACACGGTCTGGGTCCGTAACTTGAGGATTATCCTCATTGGTGCACCAAAGAATTACATCCTGTAAGCACCGCTAGGTGCAAGGCCTGCTGCAGGAGCAACCCCGGACGTTATGAACGTCTTGCAAGCTAAATTTGATGACTACTTGACAGTTTAGTGTGCCATGCTTTTATGGCTTAGAATCTGGTCTTCAGAGACATTTTGAATGTCATGGAGCATATGAGATGTTCCAGGAGTTGAAGTTAATATTTCAAGCAAATGACCAAGTTGAGAGATATGAAGTCTCCAACAAGTTCTATAGCTGCAAGATGGAGGAGAATAGTTCTGTTAGTGAACACATACTCAGAATGTCTGGGTACCATAACCACTTGACTCAACTGGGAGTTAATCTTCCTAGTGATAGTGTCATTGACAGAGTTCTTCTATCACTGCCACCAAGCTATAAAGGCTTCGTGATGAACTATAATATGCAAGGGATGGAAAAGACAATTCCCGAGCTCTTCGCAATGCTAAAGGCTGCGGAGGTAGAAATCAAGAAGGAGCATCAAGTGTTGATGGTTAACAAGACCATAATTTTCAAGAAAAAGGGCAAAGGGAAGAAGGGGAACTTCAAGAAGAATAGCAAGCAAGTTGCTGCTCAAGGGAAGAAGCCCAAGTCTGGACCTAAGCCTGAAACTGAGTGCTTCTACTGCAAAGGGACTGGTCACTTGAAGCAGAACTGCCCCAAGTATTTGGCGGATAAGAAGGATGGCAAAGTGAAAGGTATATTTGATATACATGTTATTGATGTGTACCTTACTAATGCTCACAGTAGCGCCTAGGTATTTGATACTAGTTTTGTTGCTCATATTTGCAACTCGAAACAGGGGCTACAAATTAAATGAAGATTGGCTAAGGACGAAGTGATGATGTGCGTCGGAAATGGTTCCAAGGTCGATGTGATTGCCGTCGGCACGCTACCTCTACATCTACCTTCGGGATTAGTTTTAGACCTGAATAATTGTTATTTGGTGCCACCGTTGAGCATGAACATTATATCTGGATCTTGTTTGATGCGAGACGATTATTCATTTAAATAAGAGAATAATGGTTGTTCTATTTATATGAGTAATATATTTTATGGTCATGCACCCTTGATGAGTGGTCTATTTTTGTTGAATCTCGATCGTAGTGATACGCATATTCATAATATTGAAGCCGAAAGATGCAAAGTTAATAAGGATAGTGCAACTCATATGTGGTACTGCCGATTAGGTTATATTGATATAAAGCACATGAAGAAACTCCATGCTGATGGGCTTTTGGAATCACTTGATGCTTGCGAACCATGCCTCATGGGCGAGATGACTAAGACTCCGTTCTCTGGAACAATGGAGCGAGCCACTGGCTTGTTGGAAATAATAAATACTGATGTATGCGGTATGATGAGTGTTGAGGCTCATGGCGGGTATCGTTATTTTCTGACCTTGACAGATGATTTGAGCAGATATGGGTATATCTACTTAATGAAACATAAGTCTGAAACATTTGAAAAGTTCAAATAATTTCATAGTGAAGTGGAAAATCATCGTAACAAGAAAATAAAGTTTCTACGATTTGATCGTGGAGGCGAATATTTGAGTTACGAGTTTGGTCTTCATTTGAAACAATGTGGAATAGTTTCACAACTCAAGCCACCTTGAACCCCACAGCGTAATGGTGCGTCCGAACATCGTAACCATACTTTATTAAATATGGTACGATCCATGATGTCTCTTACCGATTTACCACTATCGTTTTGGGGATATGCTTTAGAGACGGCTGCATTCACGTTAAATAGGGCACTATCTAAATCCATTGAGACGACACCATATGAACTGTGGTTTGTCAAGAAACCTAAGTTGTCATTTCTTAAACTTTGGGGTTGCGATGCTTATGTGAAAAAGCGTCAACCTAATAAGCTCAAACCCAAATCGGAGAAATGTGTCTTCATAGGATACCGAAAATAAACTATTGGGTACACCTTCTATCACAGATCTGAAGGCAAGATATTCATTGTTAAGAATGGATCCTTTCTAGAGAAGGAGTTTCTCTCGAAAGAAGTTAGTGGGACGAAAGTATAACTTGATGTGGTAGTTGTACCTTCTCTCGAATTGGAAAATGGTTCATCACAGAAATCAGTTCAGTGATGCCTACACCAATTAGTGAGGAAGCTAATGATGATGATCATGAAACTTCAGATCAAGTTACTACCAAACTTCGTAGGTCAATCAGAGTAAGATCCGCACCAGAGTGGTACGGTAATCATGTTCTCGAGGTCATGTTACTTGACCATGACGAACCTACGAACTATGAGGAAGCGATGATGATCCCAGATTCTGCGAAATGGCTTGAGGCAAATCTGAGATGGCATCCATGTATGAAAACAAAGTGTGGACTTTGGTTGACTTGCCCGATGATCGACAAGCCATAGTGAATAAATGGATCTTCAAGAAGAAGACTGACGCTGACGGTAATGTTATTGTCTACAAAGCTTGACTTGTTGCAAAAGGTTTTCGACAAGTTCAAGGAGTTGACAACGATGAGACTTTCTGACCATAGCGATGCTTAAGCCGAATCATGTTAGCAATTGCCGCATTTTATGATTATGAAATTTGGCAAATGGATGTCAAAACCGCATTCCTTAATGGATTTCTTAAAGAAGGTTGTATATGATGCAACCAGAAGGTTTTGTCGATCCTAAACGTGCTAACAAAGTGTGCAAGCTCCAGCGACCCATTTATGGATTGGTGCAAGTCTCTCGGAGTTGAAATATACGGTTTGATAGTGGATCAAAACATATGGTTTTATACAGACTTTTAGAGAAGCCTGTATTTACAAGAAAGTGAGTGTGAGCTCTGTAGCATTTCTAATATTATATGTGGATGGCATATTGTTGATTGGAAATCTGTCTATCTATACCTACCTATACTAATTAGCGACTTCCTAAAAATACCCACGTTAATCAAAATTTATGAGCCGTTAATCTGATGGATCCGTATTATTATGGTGTAGATCTTCTACCCATATAAAAAAACAGACGCTCCAATGCCAACATTCATTTGTTCGCTGTAAAAAAAATAAAGATACGATCCTACAACTAACCCACCGTTTCTTTCTTCCCTAATGCGATCTCTATCACTTTTATAAGAACAAATCTTTCAATCTCTCACGTCTATATATCCAAAGAGAAAAAAAACTCACGTAACAATGACCTAGCTCTTTCAATCTCTCACGTATGTCTCTCTCAAACTCCCACATCCCTCTAAAACTCTCACAGAAAAAATCTGGCCAGATCTATGGAACAAATATGTCACGTATATCTCTCAAACTCTCACGTCCCTCTCAAACTCTTACAGAGAAAATCTCCCCAGATCCATCGATGTTGCACGTGGATTGTCCAGCGCCCCCTCTCGATGTGGTCCTCAACCTCAGGTTCCAGCGGCCAATGGCGCGTGATGAGATGGAAGGAAGAATGCGCTACATGGCTGTATATCTCTCAGGTAGTCAAGCCCTCATCTCCCCCGTCGACTTGAGCATGAACTTATGGCCCTGGCATGTGTCAGTTCTAGAAACAAATTTGTGTCTGGGTCTGATTGAGCTACAAGTTGCTAGATTTTCCTTTTCATCTCTCACTATACTTGGTTGATCATATCAATGGTGATCCAGGTTCACATGATTTTGTTTCCTTATACTAATATACGATAAGATTAGTTCCATCAACAGAGATTCCTGACGTGACATGCCTCTCATCCTGAACTGAATATGCTTTCCCTATCCCTGCAAAGAAAATAAACTCCAAGATTGATTCACGTGTCAACCTTCCACCAGAAGACTTCATCAAGCTTCAAGTTCAAGCATGCCACATGCTGCCAGCCTGTTCCATGCAAGCAGTAGCAGCAGAAAGGGAGGAGCTTCACCATCCACAGCTTCGATGAGGACGAATTAATCACCAGCTATGTGACTCCTCTCAACAGCTACGTTACTCCTCTCAACACAACAGAATATGTTTTTGAAATTGAAAGCAATAAAGAGATTGAACTCAATGATTCTATTGCTTGAGGTGCTCTCTTATACAGGTTTACAGGAGCAGCAGGCCATGCAACTATGTCCATCTCCTTGACGTGGAAACAACGCCAGGCTGACGAACCAGATCTTCATGCCGACGGGCGCCTTTGTGACGCAGATCGTGGCATGGCCTCATGGGTAAGATGGACTGGCAGCGGCCAACTTCTACGTACGGGCAGCCGGTGCGCGACATCCGTCTCTGGTATGTGGAGTACCATGTGTTGAGAAGTTTTGGTAATCGATTGGATTTCGTTTGTTTGTACGCCCGCTGCATACATATACATACAATCCAAACTATTAACAAGAGAAAGAATTATTATTTTCTAAATTCAAATTAGCAAGCATGAACTGATATACTACAGATTCTCTACAATTATCTCATAGACATTGTACCAAACAATAGTTAGAAATTTCTGACATAGCATATTGTGTGTTTTATTGTTCATTTAAACACAGGACATTAACCACGGGCAGGATGTTTTATATTGAAGAAATAACGTGAAAATTATAATTTGTGGGGTTCTCAGATTTTCCAGCAGGTGCATTTAATAGCTTTGAGGTATCGCAGGTTGCAATCTTAATGGTAACTAGCGGTGTCGCCCGCACATTTACGCGGCTAGATTTTCATATTATAAATTTTTTGTTTACAAAATTGGTCTTATTGTGACCTATCATTATTGTGAAATTATCTTGTAACATTATTGCAGTTGGTAGAAATATTTTCATTTAGAGTAAATCATGTTTACAAAATAAAAATGTTAGTAATGACGTGGCTTGCATGCAAGACCACGGACTTCTATTAGGTCTCCAGCTTTTCCTCTTGCACTTCGAGTACCCAGTGTCCTATTCTTACCAATAACCTTTTATCGAAATTGTTGACTAAGAACGAAATAGAATCATAGATAGTTTGCATCCGAACCAATAGATCTCCTTTATAGATGGTGTCATCATATAATGTATGTACATTATTGGATACGATGTGCAATTATTACTATATGGAGTAATATGTAAAATTACTTAATCATTTCCCTAGCGTCATCATGTGTCATTCTCTGCCGGGTTTATGTTATTTTTAGTTTACTTTCATAGATTTAACACAACTAAATGTCTGATTATATAATCTATATTATTTTTTCATAACACTTTTTGCTGAATCATTCTCTCTATCACTCTTGTTGGTCGGCTTTTATCCCGCTCATGTTGCTTTCCCTATTTTGCCTTTGCCTTCTATCGCAATATAGTATGAGTGAGAAATAGATCTGGATGGAGCATAGTCCTACCTCATAGCCAAATCATTAGGGACCATCACGATGTCTACAAACTCCCTTAAAAAATAGTAGTTTTAGAAACACCCACCTTTCATTCACTCCTCCCATAGTGTTGTTCTTTCAGAACAACATAAGTGTTCTTGCGTACTTATCTCTGGAGAAAAAACATATATGTGTTTCATTGGTAGGATACAACTCAGTACGCGTTTCACACATCGCTTGCATTTTTTTGGGTCCTTTTTTTAATTCGTCATGCATGCCTCGCATCTAATTTGGCAAATTGCACATATATGTTGATTTCTTCATATTTACCATTTCATTAGCCTTCCAGGTATAACCTCGAAATGAAGAATAGTACTCTTATATGTCCTACTCATTAAGCAATTCATTTTATTGTACTGTACTTCTGTTTTAGATTATTTTTACAAAAAAAATGTTTTCTCAAATCTAGCTATTTGTAAACTCGAAGAATGCTATGGATTTCTTGTTATCCAGATTCGAATTTTAAAGTACACCTGCCATCTTTATCTACATAATTGAAATTAACTGTGATGTTATGCATTTATAACGTTGAACTCGGCTCACGAAATTTAGCATGCTTCATTTGCACATTTACTGTAAAATTCATGTGCGGGAGAAAAATATTTTTCCATAGTACACATTAAAGATCAGAAACACAATAAGTAGCTGTTTTTTTTTTACAAATTGTGCAGATTCGTCTCTGCCCTCAATCTTAGACTGTTATAAAATTAAAGGAGAAGTCATGTCAAATATATATATATATATATATATATATATATATATATATATATATATATATATATATATATATATATATATATATATATATATATATATATATATATAGGAAAATGGGTTAGTACTCTCAGGAGTACATACTCCTATGCCACGATTACCGCCCAATGCTTATTGGATCCCCACCGTACGTAAACCCGTGTAAAGCACAGAGGTAACGTGGACTTTCAAAAAGTTGTTCCGTATCAGAAGGGATAAGCCATACACTGATTGAAATCTCGTTGGCCGTGTTAATATGCTTCTCTTTTATTTCCTTTAAACTGACCCACGAAAAAACTGGATCAAACATCGCTGGCTGCTATGACGATGGGACAGGGGCTACTTTCTTCCGATCTAGTATTCGTGGCCGTGACGACGGCAAGTATGGCGGCACACGTTTGGATCTGCGGGCCGCGGCGGCCTTCATGAGGGCGACGAGGATGACGACGGGCTGATCCACAGCGGCGACGGCGACGAGACACGGCTGCGTATTGTCGGATCTAGCATCAGTATGAACACAGTCCAATCTATCTAAGCATGTGACGGTGATCTGCATGGAGGGATGAGCCGCCTGGTAGCTCCTTCGCCGTCAAGCTCGCAACGATGTGGCTGGAACACGAGCGCGGCTAGTAGCACTACTGAATGGCGTTTCTTGCCTACGTCCAAGATGCAGCAACACGTGAGATTACTCCAGATGGTTTAAACAGGAGACAGGACATGCCAATCGAACAACATGGCTCGAAAGCACATGTACATGCAGAGATCATATGAGTAGGGGTCCAATTTTGGAACAATGATGATGTGTCGTTATGTACTCTTGGACGAGTATACCTTTTCGAGTTGAATATACCTACTTTTATTAACAAATGTGCTCATATGATTTATTTTGCAAGAAAGTGATGTATATGCATCTTAAATAACTTCAGCTAGTTACTTCGGATCTATATACTTCATTAGAAGAAAAAAGTATGCACCCGATAGAAAGGCATACTACCTGTAAAAACAGGATATACCCATTGAAAGCTTGTAAACACTATTTGAAAAAAAACTATATACATGGCCCTAAAAAGCATTATATCCCACTTGAAATAACAGTTTATATTCCATACAACTACAATATGTTAAATTATCTGTAGTTTGTTCTGTACAAGTTGGCTGTCATCTATGTGAACGATTATACTTCTTTTTCCGAGTGTAATTGTATGGCTTCAATTTTTTACTTCTATCTGAATAAATTATACTCTATTTTATTGAACATACTTCTTTCAATTTGTGTGTTTTTTCTAAGGGGTACACTCCTTTTTTAGTGTATATACTATCACAAAAATACAGCGGTAACTCGGTCACAAACAAACTGGCATATACCACCGGCCAGATACCGACTCCCAAAAAAATATAGTATATACTAACTCATAAAATAAAGTATATACTGGCCCACCAAAAAATATTTATATGCTCACTCACTGAAAATGTATATTTATTTAGTCAGAAAAAGAGTATACTCATTCAGAAAAGAAAAATGGTATATACTCTTTCAATTTTTAATTAGTCCTGGTATATACTCGTATATCTGCTCATTTCAAAGTAGTATAAATACACCACGGTTTTTATATTGTGAGCTAAGTCCCCGGCCACACAAAAATATATAATGTATCCTCCTTGGTTGCAAGTAGTATATGCTCATCACCAAAAACAAACATTAGTATATGTTCAAGGTTTCAGACATGTGACGTGTAATTTTTTTGTTATACTACTCCTGATGGAAGCATATATACTGCATGGAGGGAGGCAAACGTGAAGTAGTACTACAAATCATGGATAACATCTAAGCATTTCCTAACTTCAAGGAAGTGCTCCGAAAAAAAAAAACTTTTAGGAAGTAGGTACGCACATGCAGGAATTAGTTAGACTATTACTAATTTGCAGCGTTGGTTAGTTGCCATCCTATTGGATAAATCCACCCCGCCCGCTACAGCACATCCACTAAGGATGGGAGTATGTACTCGTGGGAGTATAAAAAAGGAGTCCTATATATATATATATATATATATAATGTTTGCAGTGGAATCGAAGAGATTTGGTGTGCCAATATTTTTCTAAACATCTATAGACAAACTAATACCTGGTTGTAATGTGTGAAACAGAAATTTTGGGATGTCTAATAAAAAGCTCAGTACAAATATGTGTTACCTGGCTTATGACTTGTAACACGAAGCAATAATAGAAGTAAGTACACCTTATAAAAGAATACCAATATGCACCACCTTGTGAAGTAAAACTAACTGCTGAAATAGATTGTATCTGTTATTCTACTATTTTCTTTGTGGTCAATCATTGTGGTTTGTGCCAGTAAATAATAGGAATTTCCATAGGAAAATGAAAAAAGTGTAGTTAGTGTTTAATGGATAAGCATAACATATTGACACTCGATCGAGTTGTAGCTTGAAACATGTGGAATAAAATAGGTAACATGTTAGCTTGGAACATTAACAAAAACTGAATCAAAGAAGAAAAAACGATTATTCATGAGTGGGTAATCTAAGTAAGGTCTACCTATGAGCGAATATACCTCCCTAAACATAGAAGATCGTCAGATCAACTGACCAAATTGTAATCTGAAGCATATGGTCATACACATAAGAAAAAAAATCAACAACAGCACTCCCTGCATTGCATCAAACATTACATATGCACATGTACAGGCAGGAAAATAGTCCTCATTGTTTGAGAGAAGGACATCACCTAAACAAACGTCTGCATGACACCATGGGTCGAATTTGTACCATCTAAAGTTAAATTTTATCAATTCTAAATGCTAATTAGTTTCATGGTCTCTGATTCTAGGCCACTGCACCATTTTTTCTGCTAGCAAAAAATGTTCTGTTAACTAACAACCATATTAAAGAAACGAACAAAAAACAAAGCTGTGAAGGGCTCACTGTATTTAGTAGACTGTAGAAAGGAAATTGGATAGAGCAATACGCAAGTGTAGACTGCGCACCATAGCCCTTCATAGCTTCTTCTACAGCCGTGTATCGCCGGTGTTTGCAAGAGGAGGATCCGAGTATATATAACCATCTTATCCATGGACAAACAAACTTATTTCTGTTTCCTTTTTCAGATCATATCATCGGACAAATCTGACAAGGAAAAGAGAGCGTGCTGCTGGATGCCTAGACCTTACCTGAGATCAGTGAAATTGATGTCAAAGCATGGCTGCATGATTTTGCTGTTTCGTCGCGCCTAGGGTTGGTGAAGGCGCAGCCTTCTTCTACTTGGATTTTTCCTCCACCTCCTTCTTAATGAATTCCCACATCACGTGCTTCTTGTACCTCTGCCCTTGATTTCTCGTATGGCATGACCGTAGATTCAAACGGAAGGGGTGGCCTCCCCAACGCCAAGTGGTCAAGGCGCTCGAGCAAGATGATGGAGTCCCGTGTAGGACGTGAGGCGGGGCGCGGCGCGTTGGTGACCGGCTAGGCACTGTCATCCTTGACGGCCGGGATGGATTTTTCGTAGACGGCGAAGTGGCCGGAGACGGAACCTCACGCGTCCATCTCCGTGTAGTATATGTAAAGCTATCAATCTATTCGGCTATCTACGTATGGTATAGAAACTGTTGACGAAGGTCCTTGTCTAGATACGTGATAGACTATATATGGGTTCCTTCCTTGTGCGTCCCATGAATTGGTTCTAGATTCACACGTGTCTAACAATAGTTTTTTTTCTACAGGAACGTGTCTAGTATAGATTAAGCATGTACGTGTCCTTCTCCTCCACATGATCGTGATTGCACTACGTGACAGATTAATCTTTTTTCTCGAGGGAACGTGACAGATTTCTCATTATATGCATGTACATAGTATTTGTATGTTACGTAATATCTTTAAATCTCAGCTGTTTATATCAAAATTTAATGGCCTTGATAATTTAATCTGTGTGGATGAACGTGATGGCTTGTTTGACTTCTATAATATATATATATATATATATATATATATATATATATATATATATATAATAGATAGATTGTACAGCTAATACATCAGTCTAACACGCACTAAGCCCCTATCCTTTTGGATGTTTCAAATATAACTACTACATCTATCCATGGGACCCACTCGCTATCTGTATGAGGTATTGTGTGAACAAAACAACCACTGTTATGCTCAAGACACTCCACATCCATATTTCCAACTGTAAGTACGTAAGGAAATGTATTAGCAGTTTTCAATTAGACCATGCTAAGGATATGGCGATGCATTATTCTTCACCAGTGAGGGGCCAATCAAGCTGCAACCCATAATAAGACTGCACCTATATGTGCTACTAATATATCTCTTTCCAATGTGTCATTAATTTCTGCCCCCATTATAATATAGGTCACCATATATGTGCGATGGGGTCGGTAAAGCTGTAAATGTCGCTACCCCATGGACAAGGATAAATATAGAACAAGGTGAGTATCGCTTCTTGATATGGTGCGTGTTAGTACTTCATATTGGATAGTAATTTTTTTGTGTGTTTTAGTAAGTCTGCTTTGACCGTGTATTAAATAAGGAATTATATGTACAAGAATTTCTCGGCTTGATTCTTTTAACAATGCATGCCTACAACTATCAATTATCAATAGCTGTAGTAAGCCAATGATCACCCAATGCACAAGATTTTTGTTTGCATTTGTATTATGGGCAGCTGTAGATTCATGATTGGAATGGCCGAGTGCTCATAAAATGTACCTTTTTAAGTTTTAACCAAGCGAGCACGGTTCGTCTGTTCAATAACAATGCAAAATATTGCTATGTAATCCATACGGCAATAAAAATAAACTTTTCACCTAAGACTATCATCTATGTAGTACATATATCTATCTTTTAAATTTATACGTATTACAACATGTGATTCATGTGCACAGATACTTATACCTTATATGTAAGGTTCTTCGCTATTCAAAAAATGCTTTTCCGATGCTCTGGTTTTCTTCAAATTCCAAACCTATCAAGTCGTGGCGTTTGTTGAATCTCAAATTATTGGTTGTGTATTGCTTGATTATTTCATTCACACCATTCCGTCGTAAGTGTCAAGCGGATCAGATATCTGAGAATACTATCCTTAATACTCTCACTAGAATGAACCATTTTACGGGAGAAATATTTATAGCAGTAAGGAAAATATATAATTAGCTTAGCAGGCCATAGTTCATGCAATTTAACATTTTCCTACCGGACTATAGTCGGTAGAAATGCTAACATTTTGAGACAATACATGTATAGATGTCCTAGCATATACATATACAGACTAGACCTAACAAGTAAGGCAACTCTTTATACTTTTTGAAATGAGATAAATGATAATTTCAAACTTCCTTATATATTATAAAGGAGAGTAAAATCGTATATAGAATTAAAGTGCACACTTACTCTTTTTGGTGACACCTTATAACTACTAGTAAAATGCCCGTGCGTTGCTACGGGCTACAGTCGTATAAATTAAGCAAACAAATGATTAAGGTCGTTTTCAAAGTTGAAGCTCATTTTCCCTCGTACGTCCGAGCGTGCTGCTTGAAAGTCAAATAGGCAGCCAGCGGGCTCCCAAAATTCAACCGTCTAGACAGTTTAGACTCATCCAAATCCGGACTATCCGTCATATTATCTTCAACACGTGGTCCCAACACAAAAACACCACCCCATGACCACCATTCCCATTTCCTGTTAGACCCTCCCCTTCCCGCTCGATTTCTCGCCGTAGTGGGACAATTCTAGCTAGAACCATCCCATTTAAAAGCAAATGATGCCCACCTCATCTTCGCTAGGACGCCCTCTCTCATTTACACCGTACTTCCTCACGAACCATCTAGGAGCAGTCCCCCACCAACTGCCCCGCTCTCCGGCCTGATCCGCTTCCTTTATGTTCTTGTCGATCTGCCACCGGCATTGCCCATGATGCCCCTCGAGTCAAGAAGGCATATCCGATGTGTCCCGAGCCATTGCCGCGTTGTATCATACAGTTCAATGTCATGCATTACCATGAAAAAAAATATGATGTCTGTTGTTGGGCATGCAACCGATAGGCCACTGTGGCTGTTATTAACTCTTGAAGCAACCAACCAATGCATTTACCCTTTTATGCTAACCAGGAAAGTGTACACTAGTAGAAAACCGGCCTATTGTCCCGGTTCGTAAGGGCCTTTAGTCCCGGTTCCTGAACCGGGACTAAAGGGTCGTTACTAATACCCTCACCCTTTAGTCCCGGTTCAAACCAGAACCGGGACAGATGGGCCTCCACGTGGCCTGTGCGCCGAGCCCAGGCAGGAGGGCCTTTGGTCCCGGTTGGTAGCACCAACCGGGACCAATAGGCATCCACGCGTCAGCATTTCTGTGACTGGGGTTTTTGGTTTTTTTTTGAAAGGGGGGAGGGGGTTTGGGGATTTTGGGGGGTTAATTTAGGTATTTTATATATTGCGTTAGCTAGATAGCTAATTAATAGAGAGAAGTGTCCTCTCTTATGTCCGTGCTTGGTCGACGTTACATACTAAACATACGTATAGAGAAGACTAGGCATATGCTAGCTAGTAAGCAAACGAAGGAAACAGAAGATCGTCATGAACATATATGCATACAGAGAGAAGTGATATCGACCGCATCTCCTTCTCCGAGAGATTGGTCGAACAACAAGTTCTCGTATATCTATCGTCCGACACTACCGGCTACATATATACAATAATTATCTTTTACAAATATAATCTCTTAAATTACGGACGCATGGTCCACATAGTATTCTCCGTCTTCAGCGATCACGTGGTCAAGAAAGAATGCCGCCAATTCCTCTTGAATTGCTCGCATGCGATCTGGTCCTAGGAGTTCATTCCGCTGCCGAAACATCTAATTTGAAGAAGGGGGTCAATACACACACACACACACACACACACACACACACACACACACACACACACATATATATATATATATATATATATATATATATGAATGAATGAATGAAACTCAACACAAATGATGGTAATAAACAAAAATTGTGAATATTATTTCTTACGCACTTCATATTGTTTCTCAGAGTACCCGCCCCGCTCACAGGTCGTGTGGCGGATGGACTCGCAGACGTAGTATCCACAGAAATCATTCCCTTGTTCCTGCCACAACCACTTTACAAGAAATAGAGGTCAATTAAACAGATAAGCAAGAATGCCAAATGGTATTGGTGAAACTAGCGCTTGAATCAATAGCTAGGAGAAGCGCGGAACATGGTACTATAGTACTTACTTTCGGGTATCTAAATTCCAGCTCCTTCGGGAGTCCCGGGGAATTTGTGCTGAATTTTCTCCAAACACTGCCAGACAAAAAAAACAATTACTTGATATCAGGAAATGAACAAATTTGCTGATATGGTGGATAATGATCGATTTAACTTACTTCTTGAGGATTTCAGTCATGTCCGCATACTCCTGGGGATCTTTTCGTCTTGAGTCCAAGACAGTTACTACTCCCTTCTCAAGCCTAATCTCCAGGAGAATATAGTGGAAACTGCGCACGCATGCATAACTCATCAATTACATTACTATAACCTGGACTAATATATAAGGGAAACCGAATATGCACAAGACAACACTCACTTGAAGTTGTAAGGAAAGAGTATTATATTTTTGTGTTCATTTATTTTGAATGATCGTAGCAAGCTGGCCTCGGTTTCTGCGGCATGATCTTTAACCTGAATTGCATCTATGAGATTTGTGTTAATGAACCCAATATCACTGATTTGTCTTTTCTTCAATTCGGCGATCTTCAATCTGCATAATATAGTGAGGATAATTATAAATACATGCAATGAAAGAGCTGAGCTATGTAGAGAGACTTAATGACAGAAGTAGTAGTACTTACAGACAGTAGCAGGTGACCGTTGCTTTATCGAGGGCCAATTGATTGAAAAACTGATAGAACTCCTCAAATGGAACATGCAATAGTTCAGTTCCAACGAGGTCATGCTCCGGTTTAACTCTCATATACAAAGTATTCCTCCCCCCAGACTCTCTGCTGGTTTTCATGTACCAATCATGCAATCTTCGCATCATCGTTGTTAGAGATCTTTCATCTTTGACGAGAGGCTTCCCGTACTCGTATCTCTGTATCTGCACGTCCAGGAAACCATAATCTACATCGTCGGGCAGATAATCGTCAAGATTGGTATAACCGGGCGCCATCCTCGCATCGACGCTAGGCACCTTGAGCGGGGGGCACGATTGCTTTGCTTGTTCGCCGAGCTGGGCAATTTGTTTCCCAGCTACTCGTCGTTCTTTCAGCCTTTGATCACTGACTGTACTTCCCGACCGCGACGCTTCGACCCATGTCTTTGCAATAATGCGCTCATAGTTGCCTTTCGGCGGAGACTTGGGTGGTTTTGCCAGGGCAGCCAGAGTGCGCTTCACTTTCACCGAATCTACCTTCTCCTTCGGAGGTGGATGTCTCTGTGCTTTCAACCCTTGAAACCAGTCATCCTTCTCGGTTCGCGCGATCCTCGCGTTCTCCTCCGGGCTCATCTTGTATGGTAACTTCTCTAGAGATTTCAGAGAAGGACCGAATTTGTATTTTCTCCCGCCTCCGGCTGTACTGCTAGACGCCGGCAGAGCAGACGGAGCGGCAGTCTTCTTTAATGCTTGTTTTTTGCGAGGCGGAGGAGAAGGACTACGACGCGCCGGAGCAGCTGCCAGAGCGGCGGCGGGTCTCTTCCGCCCTTGCTGGCGAGGCGGAGAAGGAGTAGGCTGGCTGCTCGGGCGCGCCGACGCCGGCGGAGAAGGAGGCGGAGTGCCGCCACGCGCCGGAGAAGGAGCCGGCCGAGGGCCCTGATCGTCACTCGCCGGAGGAGGAGGCGGTGGAGGAGGTGGAGTCCCCTGACTCGCCGGAGGAGGAGGAGGAGGCGGAGGCGTCCAGTTTGGAAGGTTGATGAGCTCCTTCCGCCATAGGCATGGAGTCTTCAGAGCAGAACCCAGCCGAGTCTCCCCTTCTCCGGTAGGGTGGTGAAGCGGGAGGTCCTCAAATCCCTCCGTTATTTCATCCACCATCACCTTAGCATATCCTTCTGGAATCGGCCGGCAGTGAAAAGTTGCGTCGGGTTCATTAGGATAAACAGAGCCAACAGACGCCTTGACCTTCATATTCATCCACTGCGTCATAAGGTGGCAATTTTGAGCCTCCGTGATAGCATCCACGGGATAGCTGGCAGGAGCCGTCAAGACAAGCTCTGGCTGAAGCAGCTCGGTGGAAGCCACGCTGCTTCTCCGCTGAGATGGCGGGGTAGCTTCAGGGGAAGCTTCGGCAGTTCGTTTCTCCCGGTCTGCTTCTCATTCCTCTATCCCGAGTACCCTTTCTTTAAGCGCCTGCAGTTCGGACTGCTGCACTTTCTTCCTCCTCTCCTGGCCTTTGTAACCGCCTGCGTCCGGAAACCCAGCCTTCTACGGAATGGAGCCTGGCGTGCCTCGTGTCCGTCCAGGGTGCTCAGGATTCCCGAGGGCCTTTGTGACCTCGTCGTTCTCTCTGTCTGGAAGGAACGTCCCTTCCTGCGCTGCAGCAATATAGTACCGAAGCTTTTTCAAGGGTATGTCAGCTTGCTCATCCGTCCAAATGCACTTCCCTGTTACAGGATCCAAGGTTCCGCCAGCCCCGAAGAACCAAGTCCGGCAACGGTCTGGCCAGCTCATTGTCTCTGGTTCAATCCCTTTTTCAACCAGATCATTCTCAGCCTTGGCCCACTTAGGCCGGGCTACCAGGTAGCCACCTGACCGCGTGCGATGGTGAAGCTTCTTCTTCGCAGCATTTTTCTTGTTTGTCTCCGACATCTTCTTACTCTTTTCCGATGTATTGTGGGCCACAAATGCAGGCCAGTCATCTCTGATCTTCTCATATATGCCCTTGAATTCTGGTGTCTCTTTTTTCTCGACAGACCTATTCCGGTCTTTCTTCCACCTCCTGAATAGGTCTGCCATCCTCTTAAGAGCAAAAGACTTGATTAATTGCTCTTTAACTCGCTTCTCCGGATCATCCTCTGGCGGTAGGGTGAAATTTGACTTCAGCTCAGTCCAAAGATCATTTTTCTGCAGATCATTGACATAAGACACCTCAGGGTCTTCGTTCTTAGGCTTATTCCATTGCTGGATGCTGATCGGGATCTTGTCCCTAACCAGAACCCCGCACTGAGCAACAAATGCCTTCTTTGTTCGGATGGGTTCAATAGGTTGGCCGTCGGGCGCGATTTCTATGATCTCTATTTGACACGAAAAAAACATCTAAAACTCCGGGGAGAAGGGAGAAGGGAGTGTGTTTCTCTCAGACGCCGGGGAAAGAAAACTGCGTATGCGGGCGTGCCAGTGTACCGTAGTACACAAAGAAAAAGAGATACGGGAACATGTATTTCATTAATCTCATTGGAGAAATAAAATTGCAATATCCCATAAAAAAGGTGCGCTCCGTGGCCTACTAGCACGGCCAAGCTGGCTGTGGCGATTGTGTGATCTCCTGGTTCCCGGGGCCTCGGAAGACTCCCGGTTAATTACTCCCGCGGGTTGCTCCGCGAGATACCTCCGATTGAGCCGTGTGGTCGTCTTCGTCGTCTTCGCTTCGCGTTCTCTATGCATGATGATGGTGATGTGTGTGTGTGTGGGCGGTGGCAGAGCCCGTGTCCTCGTCGGTACACGCGCCGCGTGTAGCGTAGCCTTTGCGATGGCCACGCTCGCCCTCGCCGTCGTGCCTCGTCGGTCTTGGCGGCGTTGGAGGAGTTGTTGTTGGGGTAGCATGGATCACGCTCGGCTCGGACTTCTCGATGACCAGTAGCTTCTCGGGGTGTACAAGGGTCTACACCCTGCGGGAGTAATTGTCGATGGAGACCGGCGTCGGTGTATGACCGTCGCGTTGCTCGCGCCAGCATGACCTGAGTGGTCGACACCTCGTCCCGGCCAGACGCCGAGTCCACGGCAGTCGGCGTAGTCAAGGCGTCGTCTCACGAGATCGTAGAGCGGTATTGTTGTTGAAGTCGCGTCGCCCTGCAGCCGCGCCTTGTCCTCGGGTGGCGCCAACTTGCTCGGCTCCAACCTCCGAATGAGTGTGGCGCGGGTAGCAGTGACACGGGGGTAGGAGGCCATCTTCCTCATGGCATCATGGTGTGGGACCCCGGCCTTCGCTTCGCGTCCGGGCGCCGAGTGGACCTCGCCGTGCTCTACATCTTCATCTTCAAAGTGTGCAGTGAGGCAGAGTGGACAACAAGCAGAAGGTGGGGAGCTGCGTGTCTCCATCTTCGGCGACACCGAGCATGATGAAGTAGATCGGTATGCTGACAAGCATCGTCGGCGTTGTCTTCCGGTGGCAACCTTCTCGCCATCAGCCGGCTCGAAGATACGTGCATGGCTCATGCATTTGCACATGCTATGTCTGTTGATTGCGCCTGTATTCCTTGCTTCATTCCTCCGTACTATGGAGCACGTGTAATTGGCTTCAACGACAAAGAGAGGAGAGCTAGCGTAGCGATAGCTCGGATGTCGCGCCGGTCACTGCACGCGGTGATGAGCCATCCGGCCGCCTGTCTTCCCGTCTTGAACATGGCCTTGTACGCACACGGGTATGTACTAGAGGCTATTCTTCATGTGTAGACCACGCCGCGATGTTCGGTTAGGCTCTGGTGACAACATCACCAAGGCACCATTGAGTCCGGGCATGGTGAAGGAGAGGCACGACGCCGGTGCCGAAGCGGGGTGGTGAAGGAGCTCCTTGTGATTGGCGCCGACTTGACGAAATCATTGGCAGGCGGCGTCCCGGACGGCTCTGTGGCTTCGTACTCCACCGGCTCGATGAAGTGGGCGAAGTGTGTGTGACGGTGATCTTCGCGGCGTCGAGGTCTCGAATGGCATCTCTCCGACGCGACGAAGTATTCATCATCTCGTGCAATATTGAGCATAGTGTCGTCAGTGGCGGAGCTAGATGGATTCTGCTGGAGGGGCCAATGGCAAAATATGAGGGTTTGAAGGGGCCAAAAGCTAAAAAAGTTTTCATCCAAGTCCTTCTAATTTTTTTCCTACACAAATTGGTTCAAAGCTGGGGGGCCACAGCCACCCCAGCACAACACATAGCTCCACCGATGAGTGTCGTCGTCTTCTACGATATAATCACGGTGAAGTGGAGTCAAGCGGTGATGGTGACCTCCGTGCCATCGACCTCCATAGTGCAAGCTTAACGACATTGACCGTGGCGGCGTCTCGGCATGCCCCGTGTCATCGTCCTCCACGGTACCGTCGCAACGAAGCGGTCGCGAGTGATGATGGCGATCTCCATGGCATTCACCTCCATGGCACCGGTTTGGCGGCGTCAGCGGTGGGCGGCATCTCGGCGAACTCTCTGTCGACCACACCGTCCAGACAAGGTGGACGTGAGTGGTGATGGTGACTTGTGTGCCGTTGGCCTCCATAGAGCTGGCTTGGTGAAGAATCCAGTGGGGAGCACCATGACTGGATAACCGGCATCCTCGTCGAGCAGTGATGAGTGGGGGCGGCCACCTTGGCGCGGGCATGCATGGTGAAGATGAACTCTGGCGACGTGTCGTCCTCATCGAGCGGTGATGAGTGGGGGTGACCACCGTGGCGTCGACCTCCGTGACACCGACCTCGATGGTGTGAGCACCCATAGCACGGGCTTGGTGAAGATGAGCTCCAGCGACGCGTCGTCCTCATCGAGCGGTGATGAGTGGGGGCGACCACAGTGGCGTCGACCTCCGTGACACCGACCTCGATGGCGTCAGCGTCCATAGCACGGGCTTGGTGAAGATGAGCTCCGGCGACGCTTCGTCCTCATCGAGCGGTGATGAGTGGGGTGGCCACCGTGGCGTCGACCTCCGTGACACCGACCTCGGCGGCGTCAGCGTCCATAGCGCGGGCTTGGTGAAGATGAGCTCCGGCGACGCGTCGTCCTCCATGCTAAGGTTGGTGACCGGTGTGTGATGGCGGGCTCCGGGTCGCCGTCATGAACGGCAACCCTCCGGTGTGACAAAGTAGACGACGGGCTGCACGATGTCGAGTTCCGTGTCATGGTCGTCGTCGACGCCGTCTTGATGAAGTGGAGTGAGCGGTGATGGAGACCCCGGTGTTGTCGACCTCCATGTCATCGTTTTCCACGGCGCCGGTGGCTCTATCTCGGGCGGCGGCCTGATCCGATCACGGCAACCTCCTCTTCGGCAGTTCAGCATCGTTTGTGTAGTTCCCCCGTATATGCATTCTATATACGGGGAGCAAGAAAACAAGTGGTAAGTTAGATCAAAGTACTACCTTCCTGGAACGTGAGTCGAGCGTTCATGTTGTTGCCGCCGAGGTTCCTTTCTCGCAGATTGGCGTACGCCGGCTTCCTCCTCTCCGTGTACGCCGGCGTCGATGCCTGCGTCCTTTGTCCGGCCGGCAATCCGGCGCCGCGTGAGAGAGCTTCTTGCGTCTCGCCGGGCTTCAGATCTTCTCTCTTGCTAGCCTCCGGGGTGCTTCTGCGTTTCAGCGTGATGGATGAAGGAAGTGCTGCGTGATGGATGGATGTGTGCCCCCCTATCTCTGGCCCAGCGTGAGTGTATTTATAGGCAGGAGGAGGTAGGCGCTGCGTGACGCGCAGCAGCCGTTCGGCCGTTGCCGATTTTCTTGGAAAGGATATAGACGGCAACGTGTTGATCTTGCTTCGTATGTTTATCCATCGGCTGATCTTCTTGACGCCCACTCCTGCAAAACAAGATACAAAATTTCCTACCCAAGTGGCCGGCAGGTGGGCCGATTGGATTGCCAAGCGTGTGACTCACTGACCGTCTAGAAGGCTCACCATTTCATTCTTTTTGTTGATTATAGGACTATTCAAGTATGTACTCGTGCTTGCCGGCCAGCATACGGGCATTTGTACGTAGCTGGCGACCGCCGCGTACAGGCAAAGAGGTGCATGTTGCTGCTATACCTGGTCTTCAATGCATGCTTGTCGTACGTAGGCACTCCTTTTGTTTTTGCCATGCACCACCTATAAAGATAGGCATGCATGCATGCATGCTCCAGTCCCTTGTACGCACGTACATTCTTCTTTGTATCCTGCACTTAAGAAAAATCTTCTACAATAAAAAAAAGTTAACCACGCCATCCATGATTTTCTTAATACTACCAAAACTAAATAACCTCCCTTCTTTGATACAAAATCACGTCGAACAATCTCAAACCTTTCATCCGAGCTCAACTTTCTCTTCGGGCCTCGTCTCTTTACCTCAGTTGTGCTCGATCCGGAGGGCTAGAAAAAAGAACAAAGACTTAATTAATATGTGTACATACCAAAACAATGAATGCATCAATTAGCTAGTCAGCACAGGCTTAACTAATATATATACCTGGCCGGACTCGGCTCGGTCGCCGGACTCGCGGTCACCAGACATGTCGTCACGTTCTTCTTCTTGCACCGGCATTAGGTCACCAGAGCCAGCTTCTTCACCCTCTCCTTCCAGAGTACCATCGGTGTCGTTGAGATACAACGAGACGGCATCACTTCCTTCTGCGATTATGTCCCTCAACAACGCTTCTCTTGCTTTGTCTCGGGCGATAGTGTCCATAGTTTCTACAAATATTTACAACATGGCAATTATTATTCAAACATGACAAATGGATATATTAGTGGCAAACGTAGAACCCTCGGCGATCCTCGAACCCTAGAAACCCTCGACGACCCTGGAACCCTCGACCCCTAGACGACCCTGCTGGAACCCTCGACCCTAGAACCCTTGAACCCTCGACCCTGAAACCCTCGACCCTTGACCCCTTAACGACCCTCGACCCTCTACCCTAGTTCCCGACCCTCGACCCCTCGGCGATCCTCGACACCCTCGTTCCCGATAAAAATTAAGAAGAAGAAGAAGAAGAAGAAGAAGAAGAAGAAGAAGAAGAAGAAGAAGAAGAAGAAGAGGAGGAGGAGGAGGAGGAGAAGAAAGAAATAGCTAGCGGAGAAGATCGAAGAAAAAAATAAGAAAAAAAAAGAGGAGAAGAAGAAAGGAATAGTGGAGAAGAAGAGCAAATAGAATATTCTACTTTCTCTTCCTCTCCACTATTCCTTTCTTCTTCTCCTCTTCTTTTTCTTCTTTTTTCTTCTTCTTATTTATTTCTCCTCTTATTTTCCTCTCCTCTTCTTCTTTCTTTCCTCTTCTTATTTTCTTCTTTCTTTCCTCTTCTTTTCCTCTCCTCTTCTTCTTTCTTTCCTCTTCTTATTTTCTTCTTTCTTATCCTTCTTTTTCTAAAATTGTAACTTTTGCATATATAAAACTTTTCTAAAATTGTAACTTTCTATATATAAAACATTTTTAACATATATATTTTTAACATCACATACACATATACATTATAGCCACATACACATATACATCACATATGAAAAACAAAATAAACTAATAAAAATAAAAAAAACATATTGCAACATATGAACAGAAACATATAGCCATATACATACACATACATTATATATATATATATATATATATATATGAAAAAAATTAAACTAATAAAAATTAAACATATATATATGGCGGCAGCGGTGGCGCCGGCAGGACCGGGCTGGGCGGCTGGGTGGCGCGCGGCGCCAGCGCAGGGCAGGGGGCGGCGCACGGCAGCCGCACAGGGCAGGGGCGGCGGCGCGGCGGCCGCGCAGGAGAGGGGCGCAGGGGCGCGGGACGGGAGGGGGTTGTGCTCACAGGGGGCGGCGGTGACGGCGAAGGCGATCAG
This sequence comes from Aegilops umbellulata, assembly GCA_032464435.1. NCBI lineage: Eukaryota > Viridiplantae > Streptophyta > Magnoliopsida > Poales > Poaceae > Aegilops > Aegilops umbellulata. Next base: position 22,812,730 of record CP136054.1, read on the forward strand.
CCTGACGGCGTCGGTGGCGGCAGCGACGGCGAAGGCGAGCAGCCTGACGGCGTGGGGCGGCGACGGCGACGAGGAGGAGCAGGGGCGTCGGGCGGCGACGGCAACGAGGAGGAGCAGGGGGCGTCGGGGGAGAAGTGCGTGATTTGGTCAAAAACTGCTAAGTGTTTGCTTATATAGAAAAGGCTTTAGTCCCGGTTGGTGGCTTAAACCGGGACTAATGCCACCCTTTAGTCCCGGTTTGTGCCACCAACCGGGACCAAAGGCCTTTTTCAGCAGCCCAAAGGGCGGGAAGCGGCGGCCTTTGGTCCCGGGTGGTGGCACCAACCGGGACTAAAGGGGGCGCATTGGTCCCGGTTGGTGGGACGAACCGGGACCAATGCACCCCTTTGGTCCCGGTTCGTCCCACCAACCGGGACCAATGGCCTTGTGCTGGAACTGGCGCGGTGCGGTGGGATGTTTAGTCCCACCTCGCTAGCCGAGAGGCTTCAGCAGTGGTTTATAAGCGCTGCTGCGCCGACCACTTCGAGCTTCTCTCAGATGCAGGCTTACGGGCCAAAAGTCACTTTATCTGCATGTGGGCCTACTGGGCCTCCTGCGGGCCTGAATCCTGGCCCATGGTAGGGTTTCTAGTCGTATTCAGACCGTGTGGGCCCAGTAGGTGGCACTTTTTTGTTTTTTTGTTTTCTTTGTTGCTTTATTTATTTTATTTTGTTTCTACTTACAACAAAATACTTATTGTTGCTATTTTTTTTCCAGTTTTTTTGTTTTGTTTTCTGCATTATTTATTTTCTTTTGTTTTTTGCTTATTTTTTAATTCATTTTGCTTTTAGTTTTAGAAAAATTATAAGCTTTCTGTTAGTGCCATTAGTTTTCAAATTTGAAAACACTTTTTTTCTTTGTTGCTTTATTTATTTTATTTCGTTTCTACTTACAACAAAATACTTATTGTTGCTATTTTTATTTTTTTTCTAGTTTTTTAGTTTTGTTTTCTGCATTATTTATTTTCTTTTGTTTTTTTACTTTATTTTTTAATTCTTTTTGCTTTTAGTTTTAGAAAAATTATAAGCTTTCTGTTAGTGCCATTAGTTTTCAAATTTGAAAACACTTTTTTTCTTTGTTGCTTTATTTATTTTATTTTTTTCTACTTACAACAAAATACTTATTGTTGCTATTTTTATTTTTTTCCAGTTTTTTTGTTTTGTTTTCTGCATTATTTATTTTCTTTTGTTTTTTTGCTATATTTTTTAATTCTTTTTGCTTTTAGGTCAGCAATATTATAACTGTCTGTTAGTGCCATTAGTTTTCAAATTTGAATAGTTAAAATTTGAATTCTTTGAAATTTGTGTGAATCACAAGTTTGTGATTAACTTTAATAAAAAAATTAACATAGACGCACCTACTCGTCTGTTTTCAAATGAACTCTAAAATACTTGGCATAACATACTCGTCTGTTACAAATTTGGCATGGTATCATCATAATAGTTGCGGGAGAAAGTCTTCACTTTTTCTTCGCTTGTGTCATTTGCTTATTGCGCCGTAACCATGGATAATCTTCATCGTTTATCATGATGCTTGGATCAGCCTTGACATTGAAGGGAGGAATTTCATGAAACCTTTCATAATCTTCAGACATGTCTGTCTTGCCCTCCACTCCCAGGATGTCTCTTTTTCCTGAAAGAACTATGTGGCGCTTTGGCTCATCGTATGATGTATTCGTTTCCTTATCTTTTCTTTTTCTCGATCTGGTAGACATGTCCTTCACATAGATAACCTGTGCCACATCATTGGCTAGGACGAACGGTTCATCAGTGTACCCAAGATTTTTCAGATCGACTGTTGTCATTCCGTACTGTGGGTCTACATGTACCCCGCCTCCTGACAGATTGACGCATTTGCACTTACACAAAGGGACCTTAAAATCTTGTCCGTAGTCAAGTTCTCATATGTCCACTATGTAACCATAATATGTGTCCTTTCCCTTATCGGTTGTTGCATCAAAGCGTACACCGCTGTTTTGGTTGATGCTCTTCTGATCTTGGTCAATCGTGTAAAATGTATTCCCATTTATCTCGTATCCTTTCCAAATCAATACAGTCAAAGATGGTCCCCTGGACAACAAGTACAACTCATCACAAACAGTGTTGTCACCTCTGATACGTGCTTCCAACCAACTGCTGAAAGTCCTGATGTGTTCACATGTAATCCAGTCGTCGCACTGCTCCGGGTGTTTGGAGCGCAGACTGTTCTTGTGTTCATCGACATACGGGGTCACCAAGGTAGAGTTTTGTAGAACTGTGTAGTGTGCTTGAGACCAAGAATGCCTGTCCCTGCATATTATTGAGTCCGCTCCTAGCGTGCCTTTTCCAGTCAGTCTCCCCTCATACCGCGATTTAGGGAGACCTATCTTCTTAAGGCCAGGAATGAAGTCAACACAAAACCCGATGACATCCTCTGTTTGATGGCCCATGGAGATGCTTCCTTCTGGCCTTGCGCGATTATGGACATATTTCTTTAGGACTCCTATGAACCTCTCAAAGGGGAACGTATTGTGTAAAAATACGGGCCCCAGAATGACAATCTCGTCGACTAGATGAACTAGGACATGCGTCATGATATTGAAGAAGGATGGTGGGAACACCAGCTCGAAACTGACAAGACATTGCGCCACATCACTCCTTAGCCTTGGTATGATTTCTGGGTCGATCACCTTCTGAGAGATTGCATTGAGGAATGCACATAGCTTTACAATGGCTAATCGGACGTTTTTCGGTAGAAGCCCCCTCAATGCAACCGGAAGCAGTTGCGTCATAATCACGTGGCAATCATGAGACTTTAGGTTCTGGAACTTTTTCTCTGGGATATTTATTATTCCCTTTATATTCGACGAGAAGCCAGTCGGGACCTTCATACTGAGCAGGCATTCAAAAAAGTTTTCTTTCTCTTCTTTCGTAAGAGCGTAGCTGGCAGGACCTTCATACTGCTTCGGAGGCATGCTGCCGTCTTTTTCGTGCAAACGTTGCAGGTCCTCCCGTGCCTCGGGTGTATCTTTTGTCTTTCCATACACGCCCAAGAAGCCTAGCAGGTTCACGCAAAGGTTCTTCGTCACGTGCATCACGTCGATTGAAGAGCGGACCTCTAGGTCTTTCCAGTAGGGTAGGTCCCAAAATATAGATTTCTTCTTCCACATGGGTGCGTGTCCCTCAGCGTCATTCGGAACAGCTAGTGCGCCGGGACCCTTTCCAAAGATTACGTGTAAATCATTGACCATAGCAAGTACGTGATCACCGGTACGCATGACGGGCTTCCTCCGGTGATCTGCCTCGCCTTTAAAATGCTTGCCTTTCTTTCGACATTGATGGTTGGTCGGAAGAAATCGACGATGGCCCAGGTACACATTCTTCCTGCATTTGTCCAGGTATATACTTTCAGTGTCATCTAAACAGTGTGTGCATGCGTGGTATCCTTTGTTTGTCTATCCTGAAAGGTTACTGAGAGCGGGCCAATCGTTGATGGTCACGAACAGCAACGCCTTTAGGTTAAATTCCTCTTTATTGTGCTCATCCCACGTACGTACACCATTTCCATTCCACAGCTGTAAAAATTCTTCAACTAATGGCCTTAGGTACACATCAATGTCGTTGCCGGGTTGCTTAGGGCCTTGGATGAGAACTGGCATCATAATGAACTTCCGCTTCATGCACATCCAAGGAGGAAGGTTATACATACATAGAGTGACCGGTCAGGTGCTGTGATTGCTGCTCTGCTCCCCGAAAGGATTAATGCCATCCACGCTTAAAGCAAACCATACGTTCCTTGGGTCCTTTGCAAACTCATTCCAGTACTTTCTCACGATTTTTCTCCACTGCGACCCGTCAGCGGGTGCTCTCAACTTCCCGTCTTTCTTACGGTCCTCACTGTGCCATCGCATCGACTTGGCATGCTCTCCGTTTCTGAACAAACGTTTCAACCGTGGTATTATAGGAGCATACCACATCACCTTCGCAGGAACCCTCTTCCTGCGGGGTTCGCCGTGAACATCACCAGGGTCATCTCGTCTGATCTTATACCGCAATGCACCGCATACCGGGCATGCGTTCAGATCCTTGTATGCACCGCGGTATAGGATGCAGTCATTAGGGCATGCATGTATCTTCTCCACCTCCAATCCTAGAGGGCATACGACCTTCTTTGCTGCGTATGTACTATTGGGCAATTCGTTATCCTTTGAAAGCTTCTTCTTCAATATTTTCAGTAGTTTCTCAAATCCTTTGTCAGGCACAGCATTCTCTGCCTTCCACTGCAGCAATTCCAGTACGGTACCGAGCTTTGTGTTGCCATCTTCGCAATTGGGGTACAACCCTTTTTTGTGATCCTCTAACATGCGATCGAACTTCAGCTTCTCCTTTTGACTTTCGCATTGCGTCCTTGCATCGACAATTACCCGGCGGAGATCATCATCATCGGGCACATCGTCTGGTTCCTCTTCATCTTCAGCAGCTTCACCCGTTGCAGCATCATTGGGCACATCGTCTGGTTCCTCTTGATGTTCACCAGCTCCCCCCGTTGCAGCATCACGGTATTCAAGGGGAACGTAGTTGTCATCGTACTCTTCTTCTTCGTCGTCTTCCATCATAACCCCTATTTCTCCGTGCCTCGTCCAAACATTATAGTGTGGCATGAAACCCTTGTAAAGCAGGTGGGTGTGAAGGATTTTCCGGTTAGAGTAAGACATCGTATTCCCACATTTAGTGCATCGACAACACATAAAACCATTCTACTTATTTGCCTCAGCCGCATCGAGAAACTCATGCATGCCCTTAATGTACTCGGAGGTGTGTCTGTCACCGTACATCCATTGCCGGTTCATCTGCATACATTATATATAATTAAGTGTCCAAATTAATAGAAGTTCATCATCACATTAAAACCAAAGTACATACATAGTTCTCATCTAACAACATATAGCTCTCCAGAGCATCTAATTAATTAAACTATACATTAATTAAAACAAAGGCGATCATAATCGCAACCAAGGTAACAATTGATCCAACGGCATAATGATACCAAGCCTCGGTATGAATGGTATATTTTCTAATCTTTCTAATCTTCAAGCGCATTGCATCCATCTTGATCTTGTGATCATCGACGACATCCGCAACATGCAACTCCAATATCATCTTCTCCTCCTCAATTTTTTTTATTTTTTCCTTCAAGAAATTGTTTTCTTCTTCAACTAAATTTAACCTCTCGACAACAGGGTCGGTTGGAATTTCCGGTTCACATACATCCTAGATAAATAAAATCTATGTCACGTTGGTCCGCAGAATTGTCATAAACAATAAATGAACCAATAGTTATAAAGATTAATATATATACCACATCCGAATCATAGACAGGACGAGGGCCGACGGGGGCGGATACCAAAACCATCGCACTATATAAGATGCAATAATAAAAGTAAGAAAATGATACAAGTATCTATCTAAACATACAAGTAAGAATATTTTTCCTTTCAGAAAGAAGATAAAAGCAAGAGGCTCACCACGGTGGTGTCGGTGATGAGATCGGCGCGGGTGATCGACGGCGGTGAAGACAGGGGTGGGGCGTGACGGACCGCTTAATCTAGACAAATCTCGAGGAAAATGGAGCTTTGAGGTCGAGTTTCGAGAGGAGAAAGCTTAACTAGTGTGGCTCGGGCATTTCATCGAACACCTCATGTGCAAAGGAGGTGAGCTAGAGCACCACAAGCCCCTCCTCTCGCCGGCCCAAAAAACAGAGCACTCAGTGCTCTGCTCCGGCGCGAGGGGTATATATAGGCGGCACCACTGGTCCCGGTTTGTGGCATGAACCGAGACTAAATGGGAGCCTTTGGTCCCGGTTCATGCCACGAACCGGGACCAATGGTGGTGGGCCAGGAGCCAGGCACATTGGTCTCGGTTCGTCCCACCAACCGGCCGGCCCCCTGGGCTCACGAACCGGGTCCAATGCCCCATTGGTCCCGGTTCTAGATTGAACCGGAACTAATGGGCTGACCCGACCTGGACCGTTGCCCCCTTTTCTACTAGTGGTACGACTTGATAAAAAATATATATGAACCACTCGCTCATGCAATTTGCTGGAAAGCCATCTCTAATTAGATGTAACTTGCCACATTTTATAAAGTAAGAAAGTTAGAGATGTAATTTGCCACATTTCCTAAAGTAAGAAAATTATTTTGCTCAGACGATCATAACTTAACAGACCAACCCCAACTACATCCCGCTCACTCTCAACCCTCATTCTTACCACAAAATTCACCAACTCGTTTACTAAGCAAGCCAGTGATAAACGGGCGCCAAACGCCTTCCCATCTTAGTGCTAGTACCTTCTATACTGGACACGTGATTCGTCGCGGGAGTACAAATCCTACAAATCGACCAACATAGGAGAATAAATAAGTACTGTTGTCTGAGATTATTAAGTACCATTTTCTTTCTCATGTGCTCGGAGCATTACTTGTCTTTACATGCGAGGACACTGGTTGAATGGGAAATACACGTTTTGTTGATCGTCGCCCTTGTATAAATATATATTGGTAGAAATAAAGACATAGAATCAATAATCCCACACACTTTGACAGAATACACGTTGGACATGCAACTCGAGAAGATTGAGCGGCTTGTCAATATCAGCATATAGTACTAATATTGTATGGATAGTCCGTGCAAAAAGAAAGAGCAATCACATAAGTATTTTATGTTGCATCTGCAAACTAAAGCCAGAAAAACACAAAAAAATCAGGTACTCTCCAAAAGCTAAAATTTTAATTTTTCTTTCTTTCCATATGGGCCCCACTTTGTCATCAAATGCCAACAAAAATATCCCATTTTAGTTTCATAATTCTTCTTATATGTCTAGTAATCTGAAAAGAATATCTACAAAATCACGTCAGATTGTTAGTACAAATCATATCATATTTTATTGGATATGCACATACTCCCTCTGTCCCATAGGATCTTATACTATGGGACAGAGGGAGTAGAAAATATTTCTCAATTTGATTCATCTCGATGCTCCATAATTGGCATCCATCTACAAGCACAAGCCAATTGTGGCAACAAGGTCAGAGAGGGGTGTACATTGGCTCATATGCCTCTTTTTTCAAGCTTCTCCGAGTTTGCCCCCTAAGGGAGACATTTGCATCCCTCCACACGTGTACATTATGTCTTCACGTCTTTAATTTAATGAGGCTAAACAGGGTCTTGCTGGTTCACCAAAAGAATCAGTTTCAATACAGGAACACTTCACATAGATATCAGGATAATGAAAAAGATAGTGAAAAGAGCCAGAGTAAAGATTTCTAAATACAAAAACACTTCAATTAACTGACTATTGCATTTTGGCACTCCTAATCATTTTAACACAAACTATGTATGTCATTGGCAGCACAAAATAATTGAGGGTCTATATATATAATCAACTGCATTCCAGAGAACTGTAACAATGTAAGTTACCTCCAGAGAGAAATGTATGTCCCCTCAACTGCCCTGCTCTTTCCTCCATCTTCACCTAAGTTAGCCTACGGAAATTGTTAACAACACTGCATATCAAAAAATTTGTGAGCCAAGGGCATAAGTTGTGAATACTCCTTCATAGAAAATAACAGAGAAACAGGCTACACGATATGTCAAGATACCCTAGGATGTTGAAAGCTCGTTATTTCAGAGTCGATGTATGAGAATGGAACATACGGCTAAAACCTAAAATCTTTCTTAGTTGTAGAAACCTATGAGAATGAGGAAGTCGTGCGAATGCAAAGAATGTTGGAAAAAACAGAACCACGAGACAAGCAAATTATTAACTACCTTAGTAAAGATATAACATAATAGAGTACAGGAGCTCTGTACCATCAGGTGGCGACATAATCTTGCAAGTAATGTTGGAGAAGACAATGAGATTTAAGTTGCAATGAGATGAAAAAAAACCAGCAAAATAAAACCGTGGATGCTATTTACCACATCTAAGTGATGTTGGAGAAGACAATGAGATTTAAGTTGCAAGAAGTGTGTCCGTTATGCTATCCATTTCATTAAAAATAATTAATTAATTTAATTATTGTGGACCAAATCTATTAAAATCTAAACATACCATCCAGAAAACTGCTGTAGGGGTGTCACTGGATGCAAATCTTGCTAGGCTAACATCACATATCTTGAGTTTGCAGTTTTCTTGGAAGTCACATATCTAGTCCTACCCTAATCCAAAACCACATATCTTGAGCCCTGCCAACTAATCCCTCAGAATTCAGAAATGATTCCTTGGATTTCACATATATATATTCTTTGGTAGATACTGCAACCTGAGGTCACAAAATCTCAGTTATATCAAAATATTGTCTTGAATTAGCCGAGGCAACTAAGGGACTGTTCGGAATCCCTCTACTCCGCGCTGCCGCTCCAGGAGCTGGCGGAGTTTTAGTTTAAAACTGTGGAGTGACTGAATCGGTACTCCCCAGATTCCTAAAATCCAGGGAGCTGGTGGACTTCCGAACAGCCCCTAACACATGGCACCCTACCACAGAATAAAAGAATGGGTCATTTCTTTGGCTAGTGGTAAGCACGGATAGTATAGTAGCTGTTGAGGAGAGGAAGGGCACACTAAAGGGTGGACTAATGGTGCTTGTGGTCGGCCCAGAAGTCATATAGCTTGTGAGGAAAGTATGTAAGTTAGTTCAAATATGCATAGAAAAAATATCTTAATCCAAATATGCAGTTACAGACAATGTACAAATTGCCATGAGCATAAAAAGGAAGAGAAGGACTGGCCAAGACACCAGAAGGAAACTCAAACTTGTACATGTAGAGGTTCTTCTGAAATGAAGCAGCAACTTAGATGTGGAAAGGAAGAGTTTACAGACTTACTAAGATCCACAGGCAACATCAACAAGAGGTGATAAAACCAACCAAAAAATAGTTCTGCCCGAAAGTGCAAGTCAAATGTTTCTCTGATGGGCTTGTGATAAGGTTGAAATGTAAATGAATTCTGCAAAAAAGAAACATGAAACTTGGCGTAAAAGTGCATATTGGAACATAAAGAGACAATGTTATAGCATCTTGAACCATTGAAAAAAGGACCGTTGCAACCCGCAGAACGCGATAAAAAAATCCATCATGTTGTAAACCGTATGCAAATAAGGAATTAGCTTTACCCAAAAGGAAAGAAGAAGTATATGCTGTATTTATCTTGTTCTATAGTACACATTTTCAAAGTTCCTTTCCTCCACTTCCTTTCTGATGCGTAGAACGAACTCCGCACACCACACCTGTCTCATGAGTTGAGACTTCTAGGTTCACTGCTCTACAAGACTAATGTGCGAGTCCAAGTGCATTTGCCAGCAGCGACAGAACTTGCTCGCTGCATGCGTCGAGCAGGGGCGAAGGCCGTGGGATCTCCTCGCCGGCACCATGTTCGACGGCGAGCACGACCCAATTTTAAGTGGGACAAGCCGGCCCCAGCTGCATCTGGCGGCCGTCCACGCGAGCATAGGGACTCTATCATGTAGTTTACCAACAGCTTGCATCACCCTCTCTATTTGTGTGGCAAGTTCCCTAGTTAATTGCCCGTGTGCAGCAACGGGGCATACATATTTCTAGTGGTTAACAGCAATTGTGTCAAACATATATCTTTTAGTATCCGTGTCCACATAAGGAGTAGTTGTTTGCACTGGAAGGAAATATGTGAACATTGAACAACATAACATACCTTTACAAGTATCGTATATGTTGTCTAATTATCTAGTTGATATATATGGAGCTTTAAGTTGCAGTCTTAATTTCAGATCTAATTCTACTGCAAGTATAGTGGGACATGGAATAATATCTATCACAACCAAGTGCAGAATCAAATGTCCAGTCAGAGTCCCCAACCTTTAAAAAAACAGTTTCCAAGGTGAGTTACTACATCGTCAATAGGTGAGTTATGAGCTCCTGCAAGCACATCAAAATTGTAGAGCAGGATGAGCAGCAGGCTTGAAGTAAAAGAACAAAAAAACTCATGAGAAACATGTCCAGTTTCTATCAAAGACTGAAAAACTTGTTCAATTTCTCCTCTGTACAAGCATGATTAGTTCTCAAGTGCACATGGGAAATCTGACTTGGGTGCAAGCATGCAGCCAAGAAAAAGCCAAAAGAACAAGTTATGAGCGTACATCAATCTACACTTTGGCTGTAGTAAATGGCACATGCACTTGACATGAAAGAGGGTCACTTCTCTCTATCTAAAGCAACTCAAAGAATATCAAACAAGAATGATATGGGTCTTCACATCCTTGCAGCTATGTGCACTTAAATGTCACCCTGAAAAATGAATTCACACTGATGGAGCCATCCAGTGATTAATGTGTGGAAACTCTGATCGGACAGAAGAGTCTCCTGTACTTGAAATTCAGCTGCCATTTACCAAGAGTTCAATGTATCTATGTGCTCATTAACAAAGTCCAGTTCATCATACCAAATTCGAAAATGCAGCCCACCAACCACATGCGGCGCCAAGAAGGACCTCAGGGTCGGTACCTCGAGTAAGCAACTGCAAAGGAATTAAGATGTGTCATGCACAAATCAAGTAAGGGAATCATGCAGAATCAGCCGTGAGTCAGGTTAGTACAACCAGGAACAGGACCTTGTATGTACTTCTTGAGAGGAACCCTAAAGGCACAGCTGAGACCTGAGGTCGTCGATCTTGAGAGCCATGGTCCGCCTGTCGGTGAAGCCCCTCTCCATGTCATCGCAAATGCCTGCACCCTAAAGAATCAACTTCAGCTTCACTCTTTCAGAGCAAGTGCTATATATACATTATCAAAGCTAGGGTATTGTTTTAACAGGTTCCAGAAATCTATTTTGAATCAAGTGCATATGCATCATAGATAGTTGATGCATTACATGGTTAAATGATGGTGAAACACAGGTGCGTCCAACGTATACCGTCAAGTGCATACGCATCATAGAACATAGACTCGAATGTTTTAACAAATTCCACAAATCTATTCTGAAATCACACACCCAGCCACAAAATCCAGAGCTCATGCAGTCGACACACGAATGAATCTCCGCAAATGAGACAAGTTCGTGGGAACAGTGAAGACGACGGGCAACGGCGGATCTCACCTTAAAGTTGCTCTAGGGTTACGCGAGGACGCACTGACGCGGGGAATGGCGCGGCTGCTGCGTCCATGCCCCCGACCCGCTCGAGCGAGTGGCGGCGGCGGATCCCGGCATGGGGACGTTCCAGGGAAATACGCGCAGACGTGCGCAATGGGGCGCCTGCGTCTATTTCCAGGTGGAGAAGGCGACGAGAGTGCGAGGGAGAGGCAGAGGGATGGCGGGTTTGGTCACGAGGCAGGCGGGGCGAGGGGCGGCGGCGGAGGAAGGCGGGAGGCGGCGGAGATGGGGAACCCTAGAAGAGACATGGCCGAGCGCACAGGAGATTGGAGAGAGATCGAGAGAGAGGGGTTGGTCGATAGGTTTCTGAGTGGAAGGCGAAAAACCGGTTGAAGAAAAACACGGCTGGAGCGGTGGTGGTGGAAGGTGAGACGAAAAAAAAACAGCGAAAAAAAGCCGTGCAGACTATTCACCAACTACTCCATTAGGAGTAGAGATTGTGTTCTCACCCAACTAACTCATTAGTGGAAATGAATTCTCCTATGAATCCCCAAGTTCCGAATCCTTTAGAACTTCTAAAATTGACGACCAATATAACTTTACACAAAAAATAGTTATATGGTATATAGATTATCATGTAAAAGTATTAAGTAACTAGGCCGTGCAAATGCACGGGTTGACGACTAGTAATACATAATTTTTGGATAGCATAAAAGGATACTTGAATAAGAATTTTTACTGAAAGACCTCGGTGAGGCTGCTTATATATTAGGCATCAAGATCTATAGAGATAGCTCAAGACGCTTAATTGGACTTTCACAATGCACATACCTTGATAAATTTTTGAAGAAGTTCAAAATAGACCAGTCAAAGAAATGGTTCTTGCATGTGATACAAGGTGTGAAGTTGAGTCAGAATCAATGCCCGACCACTGCAGAAGATACAGTACTGTACGATGGTCCAAACGCGACACTACGATCAGAGACCCTTCGACTAAACTGTGTGCGATGCCATAATCGAAACGGTGGTGTAAAAAACCTGTGTGAAAAACATTTGCGATGACAAATGCATCAAACACAGTTCAGAATTTAGTTGCGTGTGCTACGCAGGGCATACGGTTCAGCTCAATTAACTGTTTGGGATGAGGAGGCACAAAAGAAACGGGCAGCCAGATTAAGGTGTGTGCGATATACAACATACGGTTCACTCGGATGAACTGTGTGTAATTAGGCAACACAATGGAAACGGTTCAACTGAACAAGATGTGTGTGATACGCGGCAAACAGGTCTGTAATCTGAAATGTGTGCAAAGACCAATAATAGCACAGACGATTGCTGCTAATAAGATGTGTGAATTGCTCTGTCTACGGTAGAATAACATGTGTGTCTATATATATATATATATATATATAACTGAAATAAACATCCAATTACATAAGTGACTATACAGATCATTCGCACACACCTCAATAAACAATTGCATGCATTCTAAAGTAGGAGAAACGATCGTCTAGTCATCTACTTCTTGTGACCCTCCCGCCACTGCTATGTGGCTTGATCCCTCGTCTGGGTCATGAAGAAGACAGTTCCTCATGTCAATGATTCGCCTGTACATCTCGTAGCTTGTGTACGCGTCCGTGGCCGCGTACTTGATATGTTGTTCATCCAGTCTCTTATGCCACACACTGTGCTAGGCGTTCTTGTCCTTATTGCTCTCTTCCTTCATCTAAGCGTAGTAAGGGTCGATGATGGCCGAGGCGAGGTCAACCAGGGAGTTCAGTTTGTTTTTGTCACTGCCCAGACCTTGTAGTGGTGCTGGATGTTGACAAGATTCGGGCATTTCAAGTCCGAAACCTTGAGCGCTTTTAGATCGTTGGTGGAGTCCACCGTAGCGAAACTGTAGTTATAGTTGTTGATAAACCTGGAGAAACGCTCGCAAGGCCTTGTGGCAAGGTGGAAGTGGTAGACAAGGACGTCATGTCGCACGCACAACTGGGCGACGACAACCTTCTGATTGTCCCCGGCACGACTGATGGTGTACTCGAGGTCAAAGCCGACCACTCGGTACTTGTCCTCGGCAAGGAACTGCTCCATAGTTTGGATGGAGCTCTCCACCGAGACCGGATCGTTCGTGTACACCACCGAGAGGGCCTTCCCCCTCACGTGGGTGTCCACTATGTGATGCTTGGTGAACTGCCCGCCGTTGACATCGTCGGCCGCTGGGAGCGCCATTGGAGCCACGGGGAGCGCCATTGGAACTGCTGGATGTCCTCCCTGTATGTGTCCTCGTGGGTGTGCTTATTGTGTCGTGTGAGACGAGAGATGAAGGTAAATGGCCGCAGGAATAAAAGGGGCCGGGCGGCGTGGATTCTCGGCGCGTCCGCATGGTAGTTTTTGCATCGGGTAACTGCATCGTTGCGCCGCGCCCAGCACAACCGCTTGCACACGAACGTGCGTGATCGTGCGCCGACCCCAAACACTGGAGCGCGCGTGGAGGGACGAGGACAGAGCACCCGGAGCGACGCGAGAGCAGAGCGCGCGTGGCGGGACCCCGAGCAGAGCGCGCCGCGGCCGCCTGAACCGCAAGCAACCACATGCATAGAGCAGTTGAACACGCAAGATATGGTCGCCTACAAGCAAGCCGACAGTTACATCGCTGCGTAGAGAGCGGCCGTGTGGCTATAGTCTCCTTTATATTCTGTGCCATACTTTGCGCTCAAATTTAACCAACAAAATGTCAACGCATGTGTTCAAAATTATATAATTGGAAACTATGTTCAAATACAAATCCAACTATATAATCTTTGGCGACATGCATTCGTATTTTATTAGTTAAATCATACTTATAAACCAGGATGGTGGTACAGTAGGTAAAATCACAAACACTTTTTATTAGCCGTATGTGTACGTGGTCTTTCGTCCTCCTCTCGCACGTCTTGTCACCTTGCGCCACAGAAGGCTTACAGCGCAAGCTTGTGCAGCGCGCGGGGGCCTTTTTGCCAAATGATGGCGCCAATGAATCGTCGGTTAGCCCGTTCCCGCGCAACCTCGTAGGTTCCCATGCAAGCTTCCCGCCCGACTTGGTGAAATCCCACAAAATACCAATGCTTACCGGCCTGCTATAAAAACCCTCACGGTCGGCGAGTCCTGCGTTGCATTTTCCCCTCCATCCCTGTAGCTTATCTCGTTTGCTTCTCCCACAATCTCCAATGGCACCGGTCCTTCATCATCGCTCAGCCACTCCGCCGTCATCAGAGTACAGCTCCAGCTGGGAGGCTACACCGCGGCGGCGGCGGAGTTCACGGTGTAGTGTAGTGCGTGTGGCGTCCCTGTTGGGTGTGCGCGGAACACACACCACACGCTCCACCGCCGGTGCCCGTCGGCAGCTATTGCCGACCGCCGTTGCCGCCACACCACCCTCGAAAGCCAGCGCCATCACCCGCTCCACCGCCGCGGCCCGACGGCGGGAGGTGGTCGTCGTGGCTGCCACCCCACAACCGGCCACTGTGGCCATCACCCGCTCCGCCACCGCGGCCTGAAGGCTTGAGGTGGTGGTCGTGGCTGCCACCCCGTCGTCGGCCGCAGTGGCCGCCAGCCCACCGTCGACCGCCAGGGTCATCACCCGCTCCACCACCGCCACCCGAAGGCGGGAGACGGAGGTGGATGCCCGCACGTGCGTTAGCGACCTTGCGCGCTACACCGAGTTCCTGCGGGAGGAGGAGGAGCGCCTCGTCGAGCACCCAAAGAGCCTTACCGCCGCCGTGGCCGCGGCACATGCCGCCTCAGAGGCGAGGAATCAGAAGATCTACGAGGAGAACCACCGCCTCGACGGGGGTTGTCTGGAGCGGCAGAGGGCGTTCGAGGTGAGCGTTGTTGAAGCTGTAATAACTGCAGGCACCGCATTGCGGTTGCCCAGCTCGTCGGCAGGCTCCTCATCTTCCGCCTCTTACCGAGCGCACTCGGTAGAGGAGAGGCACCCGGAAGTAGTACAAAGCCCCTCCGCAGTAGTTGTAGTAGTAGTATTTAGGGGCTATTTTGTTTAGTACATCTGACTAGTATATGGTGGAACTGTACAACGTACTTAAAATTAGCTAGTATGTATAGTTGAACTAGCTATTTCAGTACGTGGTTGGCAACAATTGGGGAAAAGTTTGGTCGGTTCAGCTGTCGAATTGAACTGTCTGTATAAATTAAGAATGACTACTTAATCTATGAATGAAATCTATGCTTAATTACTGAATTTTAGTTGCAAAAATTAGATACTGCTAGTGATTTTTAGTTTCATATTTTGACAAATAGCAGTGTTACAAGGATTGACAAATCCTACCAAATTTTTTGTACGTGGTTGCACACGGGTCATCCAAAACAACCGTTTGGTTGAAGGGATGCACAAATCCTACGCTGCTCTCACTTTGCATACGAGTGTTCTCTCTAAAACGTTTGCGATCAAGAGCTGCAGAAATCCTGCTCGACACATTTTCTCTTGGGTTCTTGGGGAAGCTGTCGGTTTGCATACGGGTTCTAACTAAAATGTTTGCGATGAGTGCTTTATATTTAAAAAGTGAATTAAACTGCTTGGGCTCCATTAATGGAGAGGATGCGAGCAAGGCGGGCGGCCATGGAAGTCAAAGGGCTCGCTTCCCAATGGGCCTATGCAACGTATAGCTCGCACGCTTCCCAGTCAGCCTGCGCACTTGAGGACAGCTTGCATGCCTCTCGGTCAGCCTGCGCACCGGACGGCGCTTGCACGCCTCCCATTCAGTCAAGGTCAAGCAGTTGTCCGCATGGCACCTCCTACATCCATTAAAACCAAGACACGTGACGTCACGTGAATGGTTAACAGAATTTTGGATTTACTAGAATTTAAAAACCAGGCATCTCAATGTTTTACCGGCAATCAACGGTGCCCTGGTGTTTGAAATTCATCCCCATTCCTTGCATGTGACCAAAGCATGCACCCAATGACACATATTTGATTTTTCAACTAATTTATATGCACTGGAGCATGTACATGTAGTTTAAATTTGAAATATGCACATAAATGCATTGAAAACTCAGTTAATGCATAAAAATATCCAAACGAACCCCAAAAAATCAAAAGAAATCGCACAACACTCCTGTTGTTCTATGTTGACATGAGAAAAAATTTGAAAGCAATAAGAGCCAATGGATATCGTTTTGTCCCCAAAGGTGGGATGTTCCCTACCGAAACCATCATGGTTGTTGTGAGAAGCTCCGATTTGTGAGAAGACTATACCCAAACCTACCCCAAATGGGAAATAATTTGTCCCACGCCATGTTGATGCTGCTCCATGATAGCATGCCAAGTTTCATGAATATCAGACGAGTTTTGGATTTACTAGAATTTAAAAACCACGCATCTCAATGTCTTGCTGGCAATCAACGGTGCCTTGGTGTTTGAAATTCATTCCCATTTCTTGCATGGGACCTAAGCATGCACCCTAGGACACAGATTTGATTTTTCAATCAATTTATATGCACTTGAGCATGTGCATGTAGTTCGAATTTGAATTATGCACATAAATGAAATGAAACTCAGTTAATGCATAAAATGTCCAAAAAACCCCGAAAAATCACAAAAATTCACACAACACTCATGTTGTTCTATATTTACATGAAAACAAAATATGAAAGCAATTAGAGGCAGTGGATATTATTTCGTCCCCAAAGGTGGGACGTTCCCTACTGAAAATCATCGTGCTTGTTGTGAGAAGCTCCGGTTTGTGAGAAGCATATACCCAAACCTGCCCCAAATGGGATAAAAAATTTACCACAGCATGTTGATGCCGCTCCATGATAGCATCCCAAGTTTCATGAATTTTAGACGAGTTTTGGATTTACTAGAATTTAAAAACCAGGCATCTCAATGTTTTGCCGGCAATCAACGGTGCCCTGGTGTTTGAAATTCATTCCCATTTCTTGCATGGGAGGTAAGCATGCACCCAAGGATAGAGATTTGATTTTTCAACCAATTTATATGCACTGGAGCATGTGCATGTAGTTCAAATTTGAATTATGCACATAAATGCATTGAAAACTAATTTAATGCGTCAAAATGTCCAAACGAACCCCGAAAATCACAAAAATTCACACAACACTCCTGTTGTCCTATGTTGACACAAGAAATTTTTTGAAAGCAATAAGAGGCAACGGATATCGTTCCATCCCCAAAGGTGGGTCCTTCCCTACTGAAACCATCATGCTTGTTCTGAGAAGCTCCGGTTTGTGAGAAGCATATACCCAAACCTGCCTCAAATGGGACAAAATTTGCACCACGGCATGTTGATGTCGCTCCATGATAGCATGTCAAGTTTCATGAATTGCAGACGAGTTTTGGATTTAATAGAATTTAAAACCAGGCATCTCAATGTTTTGCCGGCAATCAACGGTGCCCTGGTGTTTGAAATTCATTCCCATTTCTTGCATGGGACCTAAGCATGCACCCAAGGACATAGATTTGATTTTTCAACCAATTTATATGCAATGGAGCATGTGCGTGTAGTTCAAATTTGAATTATGCACATAAATGCATTGAAAACTCAGTTAAAGTATTAAAATGTCCGAACGAACCCCGAAAAATCACAAACATTCACACAACACTCCTGTTGTTCTATGTTGACACAAGAATTTTTTTGAAAGCAATAAGAGGCAATGGATATCGTTTCGTCCCCAAAGGTGGGACGTTCCGTACTGAAAACCATCATGCTTGTTGTGAGAAGCTCCGGTTTGTGAGAAGCATATGCCCAAACCTGCCCCAAATGGGATAAAATTTGTACGATGGCATGTTGATGCCGCTCCATGATAGCATGCCAAGTTTCATGAATTTCAGACGAGTTTTGGATTTACTAGACTTTAAAACCAGGCATCTCAATGTTTTGCCGGCAATCAACGGTGCACTGGTGTTTGAAATTCATTCTCATTTGTTGCATGGGACCTAAGCATGCACCCAAGGACACATATTTGATTTTTCAACCAATTTATATGCACTGGAGCATGTGCATGTAGTTCAAATTTGAATTATGCACATAAATGCATTGAAAACTCAGTTAATGCATAAAAATGTTCAAACGAACCCCGAAAAATCACAAAAATTCACACAACACTCTTGTTGTTATATGTTGACACGAGGAAAAATTTGAAAACAATAAGAGGCAATGGATATCGTTTCGTCCCCAAAGGTGGGACATTCCCTACCGAATATTATCTATCTTCTATAGTTTCTCATCGTTGATGGTGGCGGTTGTCCGTACGATGCAGCCTATTTGATTGTCGTAGCACGCGCGCGCTTCCTCGGGCGCTTTTGGCTCAAAAATGCCATCGTACACCTCCGTGACCACCAGTCTAGTAGTCATGAGCTAGTTTGGGCGTCGTTGCCTCTTTGCTTTCGGTTCTATACCGGCTCCGCTAGTCTCGGCGCCGGTCTCAGTCTCAGGGCCGGTCTCGATGTCGGTCTCAGTCTCTGATGTGACAGGTGGGCCTAGCAACAACATCCGTTTATCGTCGGCAAGGCTCAAAAATTCGTCTGCCGCCAGGTAGATGTTGTCGCAATCACCAGAACCTTGTCCTTCATCGTTGCTAGCCATGTGTGCTAAGATTAAATCTAGTCAATTAATTCTAGACCTAATAAAATAAATAATGACATAAAAATGGCCTATGTTTTGCAGGAACGTTGACCCCTTCCTAGTGCGGCATATCCTGGGCACTCGATATGTCCTAGTTTGTAGCACAAGTCATGCCGATATTCACAGAAAAGTTTGCATGAAATTTGCTCAAAAGTGGACAAATCGAGCACATGAAATTTGCCGCAACGGTAATGAAACAACATTCCAGCAAACCATAGGCCACTCGGCTTCATTCCCTGGAAACAACAAAAGGCCAGTTGGGCACAATCGAACCACTCGAATGAAAAGATATAACATGACCACTTCAATGAAAAGATATAATCAACAATAAAAGTCTAGGAAGGGATCATCTTTAAAATAAATCTTTCCTAAATTATTTTCCTAGAAATATAGTGGTCTTTTAAGAAATCAAAAACCTTTGCAAAATGACCTCACTAAACACTTCTCTGCATAGGACATAACCCAAATTATGTTCTAGCTATTCCTCTCTCTCTCACACACACGCACACATTATTTTCTCTAACCATTCTCTGCCTAGGACAGAACCCAATTAAATTGCAAAGGAACTCCATTTCTCTAACCCTTCTGACCTAATGCTCTAAAATAAACTTTTCCTCTAACCTAGCGAACCTAGTTAACCTAGCTTGTTAAACTAACGAACCTAATTAACCTAGCTTTTTAACCTAGTTAGTTAACCTAGCTTGTTAACCTAACGAACCTAATTAACCTAGCTATTTAACCTAGTTAGTTAACCTAGCTAGTTTACCTACATAATTAACCTAGTTAAACTAGTTAACCTAGCTAGTTCTATGTCAAAGCCCTAAATAAATTTTTGCACTAACCTAGATAATTAACCTAATTAAACTAGTTAACCTAACTAGTTCTCTGTCAAAGCCCTAACTAATTTTTTGCACTAACCTAGATAATTAACCTAATTAAACTAGTTAACCTAGCTTGCTAGTTCTTTGTCCAATGTTTGTTCTATGCATGAGAGAGAGAGAGAGAGAGGACGGGTGGGGTGTTACAAAGGATGGCTCCGTGGTGGCGAGGGAGGCAGGGGCGTCTCCGGTGACGGCGAGGGAGGCGGTTGTCGCGAGGGAGGCAGGCACGTCGAGGGTGGCTCCGGTGGCGCCGAGGGAGGCTCCGGTGGCATTGATGAGGCAACACGGCTCCGGTGGCGTTGGGAGCGGCTTCGATGGCGTCGACGGCGCGCGGCTCTGTTGGCTCCGGGGGCGACGACGTCGGCAGGAGACGGCGGCGAGGTGGGGCGGCGACGAATTGGGGAGACGGCAGCGAAGTGGGGAGACGGAGGACTGGGGAGACGGCGACGAAGTGGGGCGAGGGATTTAGGGGAGAAGTGGTGGCCGGGGGGGGGGGGGGTAACCGCGTTCGGGTTATGTCAAACTTAGCCGTAGCGCGTTTCTGAAAACGCACTGTAGCTAAGTTAGCTATAGCGGTTTTTACTAATCGCGCTACTGCTATAGCTTTGTATTTTCCTTCTCTTTTCTTATTTCCTTTTATCTTTCTATAGAGGGGGTCTAAATAGGCGCTACTACTACATTATCTATAGCGCCTCTTATGAACACACGCTATTGCTATGCCTTTCTCCATTTTTTGCCTTTTTCATTTATTTTTGTTTACATTATATTTTTTCCTTTCTCCTTCTTCTATTTCTTTTATTTTCATTTACTTTTCCTTTTTTTCATTTTTTTCTTTTCATTAGCAGTAGCGCCTTTCACCGTAAATGCGCTACTAAAATAATCTGAGCGGTAGCGCTGTTTCTACAAGACCGCTACTACTATATGTAGCGTATCGGCTTAGTAGTGAGAATTTTAGTTGTGGCGCGTTTAAAGGGAGACGCACTACTTCTGCGTTTGTATCTGTAGCGCATTTATGCTGCACGCGCTACTGCTACTTAGCCCTAGCGCCCTTTCATAATAAGCGCTACTACTAAAGTTCTGTGTATAAGGTTTTCCCTAGTAGTGTTCCCTTTTCCCCTCCGATGAGAAAGGAGAAAAGGGGGGCGGATCCTACTAGAAGTGGAGTCCTAGTAGGAATCCCCGCCCCCCTTGGCGTGCCCCCTTGGTGGCCGGCCTCCTTGAGGGAGTCCTGGATTAGGGGGTGTCCGGACAGCCGGACTATAACCTTTGGCCGAACTGTTGGACTACGAAGATACAAGATTGAAGACTTCGTCCCGTGTCCGGATGGGACTCTCCTTGGCGTGGAAGGCAAGCTTGGCGATACGGATATGAAGATCTCCTTCCTTGTAACCGACTCTGTGTAACCCTAGCCCTCTCCGGTGTCTATATAAACCGGAGGGTTTAGTCCGTAGGACACAATAATAACAACAATCATACCATAGGCTAGCTTCTAGGGTTTAGCCTCTCTGATCTCGTGGTAGATCAACTCTTGTACTACCCCTATCATCAATATCAATCAAGCAGGAGTAGGGTTTTACCTCCATCGAGAGGGCCCGAACCTGGGTAAAAACATCGTGTCCCTTGCCTTCTGTTACCATCCGCCTAGACGCACAGTTCGGCACCCCCTACCCAAGATCCGCCGGTTTTGACACCGACATAGGTGCTTTCATTTACATTTCCTTTGTGTCGTCATCGTTAGGCTCGATGGCTCCTTCGATCATCGATAGCGATGCAGTCCAGGGTGAGACTTTTCTCCCCGGACAGATCTCCGTATTCGGCGGCTTTGCACTGCGGGCCAATTCGCTTGGCCATCTGGAGGAGATTGAAAGTTACAACCCTGGCCATCAGGTCAGGTTTGGAAGCTTAAAATACACGGCCGACATCCGCGGAGACTTGATCTTCGACGGATTCAAGCCCCGGCCGAGTGCGTCATGCTGTCACGATGGGCATGATTTAGCTCTGCCGCCGAACAGTGTTCAGGAGAATGCACCGGCAACCGCTCCGACCTTCAATTCGGAGCCAAT
Organism: Aegilops umbellulata; assembly: GCA_032464435.1. Lineage (NCBI taxonomy): Eukaryota > Viridiplantae > Streptophyta > Magnoliopsida > Poales > Poaceae > Aegilops > Aegilops umbellulata. The sequence goes on from CP136054.1 coordinate 22,834,452, forward strand.
TGCACCATCCATGGGCGGGTGGTTAGACCCCGCCGCGGAGGCCGCAGCCTCAACGATGATCGAGCCGAACACTAGCCTTACCCTTCGCGAAGCCCGTGACTCTACATTGCCGGACTCTCCTCCGGACTCCAAACCACCCGCGCCCCTGCCAATCGAATCCGACTGGGCGCCGATCATGGAGTTCACCATCGCGGATATCTTTCAGCACTCGCCCTTCGGCGACATACTTAATTCACTGAGGTCTCCCTCCTTGTCAGGACAGTCCTGGCCGGATTATGACCGGCAGGATTGGGATGCGGATGACAAAGAAATTCGAAGCCCACCCACCACCCACTTCGTAGCAACTGTCGATGATTTGACCGACAAGCTCGACTTTGACTCCGAAGACATCGACGGTATGGACGACGATGTAGGAGACGAACAGAAACCACTGCCCACAGGGCACTGGACAGCCACCTCATCCCACGATGTATACATGGTGGACACACCCAAAGGAAACGACGACGAGGAACGGAAGGACGCAGCGAAGGATTGTTCCCTCGAAAAGCAGTCAAAGCGGCGGCGTAAGCGCCGCTCCAAACCCCGCCTCGACAGAAACGGCAATCATACAGACCCAGCGATAGAGCAGGGTGAGCCGGCGGACGGCGAACATGGCATTGAACAACCGTCCGACCATGGCAACACGGATAATCAAATCGAACAACCCGTCTCGAGTGAAGATAACAGTCCGCATGACCTCACGCCGGACAAGCTCCTGGAGCAGAAGAACCTTCATAAAAGGCTCGTCACTACTAGGCGTAGCCTGAAAAAGCAGAAGCGGAAGCTCAAGACTGCGGAGGATGCACTTAGAATCAGATGGAGCAAAGTACTCAACACCGCAGACAAATGTGGCGGCAGTAGCTACACAAAGAGCTACCCTAAGCGAAAGCTACTGCCTGAATTTGACGAGGAGGCCTCAGATCCCCCGCAATCAAAAAACAAAGCAGCCATCCGGTCGGATAGACGACCTCATGGACAACATAGAGCGGCAAACGACGCCGCACACAAGCCAGCACGCGGTCCACATAAGGACTCGCATCAAAAAGACGGCCCAACCAGATCTATCTATGGGCCAAGAAGGCACGCTCCAGTAAGCAATGCAACACAACAAAAATCCGAACACCACGGTACACCCAAATACAGGGGTGCCGCACACCCCCTATGTTTGACCGATGAGGTGCTGGACCATGAATTTCCAGAGGGATTCAAACCCGTAAACATAGAGGCGTATGACAGAATGACATACCCTGGGGTCTGGATTGAGGACTACATCCTCCATATCCACATGGCTCGAGGAGATGATCTCCACGCCATCAAGTACCTACCCCTCAAGCTCAAAGGGCCAGCCAGGCACTGTCTTAAAAGCCTCCCCGAAAACACCATTGGAAGTTGGGAAGAGCTCGAGGACGCCTTTCGGACAAATTTTCAAGGGACCTATGTCCGACCACCGGATGTAGACGATTTAAGTCATATAACTCAACAGCCCGGAAAGTCAGCCCGAAAGCTTTGGAACAGTTTTCTTACTAAAAAGAACCAAATAGTCGACTGTCCGGACGCCGAAGCCTTAGGAGCTTTCAAACACAGCATTCGAGACGAATGGCTCGCCATACACCTCGGCCAAGAAAAGCCAAGAACAATGGCTGCATTAACAAGCCTCATGACCCGCTTTTGCGCGGGCGAGGACAGCTGGTTGGCAAGACGTAGCACCAGCGACCCAAGTACATCCGAAGTCAGGGACGGGAATGGGAAGCGACGACGCAGCAAAAACCAGCGCCGGAAGAAGGAAAACAGCCCGAAGAGCACGGCGGTAAACGCCGGATTCAAAAGCTCTCAGCGGGGTCAGCAAAAGCTGCCTCTCAAAGACAATAGTGATGAACTGTCCAGCCTAAACAAAATTCTAGACAAGATATGTCAAATCCACAGCACCCCTGATAGGCCAGCAAATCATACTCATAGAGATTGTTGTGTCCTCAAGCAATCCGGCAAAATCAACGCCGAACACAAGGGGCTGGATACACAAAGTGAAGACGATGATGAACCCCGCAAACAAAGCACCAGGGAACAGAAGAAATTCCCACCAGAAGTCAAAACAGTAAACGTGTTACACGTGAAAAAGGGAAGAAACAAAGTGGCGCCCATAAAGATACATGCCCTATGGCTTATCACAACGGAGTTCCGCCATTGGTCGTCCAAACCGTTCACTTTCGACCATCGGGATTACTCTGCAAGTATCCGGCACGCAGGATGGGCTGCCTTGGTGTTAGACCCGATAATTGACGGATACCACTTTACACGAGTCCTGATGGACGGCGGCAGTAATTTAAACCTGATATATCACGACACAGTCCGCAAAACGGGGATGGACCCAACAAAAATTAGCCATAGCAATACTTCCTTTAAAGGAGTAACGCCAGGCCCGGAAGCCCATTGCACGGGCTCCCTCCTACTAGAAGTTATGTTCGGCTCCCCCGATAACTTCCGTAGCGAAAAGCTAACCTTCCACATCGCTTCGTTCAAAAGTGGTAATCAAGCACTACTGGGGCGCGAAGCTTTCGCTCGCTTTAACGCAATACCGCATTATGCGTCTCTCACGCTTAAGATGCCCGGCCCACGAGGCATCATTTCATTAAAGGGAAATATTGAGTGCTTCTCGCGCGCGGAAGACTGTGCGGCTGCCCTGGCAGCCACACACTAAAACGGCCTCACCAACCAGAGCATCTAACAGGTTGTTAAGACCACGGACACGGCTAGATGAGTCCGACATAACCATATAATTAATAAAGGTTTGATAGCCATATAATTTTACCCATCTTGAATTATACTTTGTTCATTTAGTATAACATACATTTTGCACGACTAATTTTTCAAATAGGTTCCTCTCTTTTACAGATGACCATCGTCCTACACCCGTTCAGGATACAGCACAACGGAGACACAGGCGCAGACGTGCAGCAGGGACCCGTTCCAAGGATTCTTTTCAGATTAAGAACCTGCCTAAACCTTTTTTACTGTCTCTTGTTGATACACGTCCTCCGGATTCTCTGCATAACCGAGAAGGAGACTGGCGTCTTGGCATGTGGCCACGTCAGAGTATTGCACGTACCTGGACACCAGGGGCTTATTACAAAGGGCGCTGTTCAGCCCGTTTAAAATCACAAAGACCGAATATCTTAGGGAAAAACAAAGTCTATATGATGCAACGGCACGTTCGCCGCCATGGACGATAGAAGGTTTCCAAGACGGTTGGACGATGCAGGGCTTGGTTAGCATGAAGTGGAATTGACTGGGTATGTATTACGCCAGCGTGCTTTGTTGTGGAGGCATGGCGTCCTTTGTTGTTGAGGCATTAGGCATGACATAAATCTGGGTGGCCGGACCGCAGGAAGAAGCGTCATGCTAGCTCGACAGCAAAGTATACGGCTGATCCCGGAGGACGTCGAGATCGTGGTCATGGCTGTACAGTCAATTGCATAAACTGTGCCGGCGCACGAGATCGTGGTGGCAAGCACAAAGACTAGGCTAGATACCCTGCATCACGGAGTTTTCCTGCTCTTGGTCATCAGGCGCTTTCCTGACCTCTGTGACCAGGAATGTGACTATACGCTACTTAGAGAGTCTATGTAGTACAGCTTGCCGTCGCCATTGGTGGTCGTAGTGCACTCAGCTACGATGGGTCTATATCCTCTGCACACGAACCGGGTGTGAAGGAGTTACGACGTACAAAATATATACAGAAAATTGACATACTTATTACCTATCCCATACTTACATACGGTATTTCTATGACTGTCTATACCTACAATGAAGATTAGTAATTAGTGTCAAGGATATTCAGGTAGCTATAAATTCTTGATTGTTTCACACACGTACATACACACAGTCCTATTATCCTAGGAAACATAATACGTGTACTCTACAACCGTCGTTTAACTTAGAATGCATAAAAGACAGGAATATGCGTACATGTATACATAGAGTCGGCGACACTAATCTAAGACAAGCAACGGTAGCTAACACATTAAAACCAGACAATAACACTATGAGGGTGCTTGGATACGTTTTAGTCCCATGACTAAAAGTAGTGGGACTAAAACTTGCTAGCCTCATCCATGCTTGGATCCAAATACTAAAGAGACTAAAATCAAGTTATTGAGCATTTATTATCCTCCAAACCATCCAATCCAGAACTCCCATGTGTTAAAGTAGAGGAATTAAATGAGGAGAGAGATGGCTAATACATATTTTAGTAGGTTTCATATGACTAAAATTTTTTAGCCTCAAGACTAGTCCTAGCCTCTCTTTAGTCAGGGGTGCTTGAAACTTTAGCCTCTAAAAAAGACTATTTTTAGTCAGACTAAAAATAGTCCCTTGAATTCAAGCATGTCAAGGACGCTAAATGGCCTGCCGGACACGTTAAAGACTATGCAGCAACTGCCAATTGGGGTAGCATTTATTTCACAAAAATCAGGGTAGCATTACATGTATTATGGTCATAAGTGATATAAACAAAATACCTGGGTTGAGCCTCATGCTTTTCCTTTTCTTGAGCGATGCTTCTCATTTGTTTCATCTGTACATTGAATTGGAAAAGCCTCACATGCATTAACTGAATGTGACGTCAACTTAATTTACAATATAATCAATTTTTTACCAAACTTGCCCATTTTTTTTATAAATAATTTGTCTTCCTTAAGATTTATCCACGGCAATCTAAAATGTTAGTTCGAGAATATCAGTTTTTTAACATTCACAATATCATTTTGTGTGGAGCAAAAACTTCACATCCAATATTAAAGAGTGCAGAAGCAACACATAATTAATTTCAATCTTAATAAATGAGGCAGTTGCACTCATAAAGCTGAAAACAACTTCCCATAAAAATATATGGAATGGTTACATACTTCGCATCGTGGTTGCACCCAGAAAATAGTTCGAAGTTTTTCATGGAATGGATAAAACAAAATTCGAAGTTACCAGTACAGTTTCCCTAATGAAGCGAGACAAAGGAGCACCAATGCATACACATAAGTACATGCATTCTTGGACCACATGTTTGAACTGAAAATGTACTTCTTCATAGATACATAAATTGAATGGTTCTATATTATTCATAAATCATAATCAATCAAAAGCCTTCATTACCTTTTAGCACCCCATACGAAGAACTAAATTATATAGATATATAATTTAAAAACAACGATGGAATACAATGTTTATTTTAAAATGTAAATGGTTGTAAAAATGACGAAAAATAGCTTCTAACATCTGAAATTGTGAAGTAAATTAATCTTGGGGCACAATTGCAAACACATAAGTACATGCATTCTTGGACCATTTGTTTGAATAAAAAATGTATTTTTCATAGGTACATGTTTAAATATAATGGTTCTATAAAATTTGTTATCGGTGAAAACATTATGAGTTTTAACACATCTTACGAATGAACTAAGTGAGGTCAATGCATAATTTGAAAACTAGTGATAGCGTAGGATATTTATTTTAGAATGCAAAAATATTTCATATGAAAATGTATAGTTTCTATTGGGAAAAATATAAATAAATAAATCTAGCCGCGCAAATGCGCGGGTGACCCTGCTAGTTCAAATTTGAAAACTACTAGCACTAACAGAAAGTTAATATTTTTCTTACCCAAAGAAAAAAGATTCAATCTAGGGCTCTGGTGGAGCTGTTCTTATGATGTGTAAATTGGACGAAGCGCCACCGCCTCGAGGCAGAACTTGGACCAACCGTCGTCGTCTCGACGAGGAACTTGGGCATAACCAATCTAGGGCTCCGTAATACATCATCTTGCGACTAACAACTTAGTCACTTCTTGCAAGGCTTCTTATGATGTGTATTACCGAGAGGGCCTAGAGATACCTCTCCGATACTCAGAGTGACAAATCCTAATCTCAATCTATGCCAACTCAACAAACACCTTCAGAGATACCTGTAGAGAATCTTTATGATCACCCAGTTATGTTGTAACGTTTGATAGAACACAAGGTATTCCTCCGGTATCCGGGAGTTGCATAATCTCATAGTCGAAGGAATATGTATTTGTCATCAAGAAAGCAATCTCAATAAACTGAACGATCAAAATACTAAGCTAACGGATGGGTCTTGTCCATCACATCATTCTCCTCATGAGGTGATCCCATTATCAAATGACAACACATGTCTATGCTTAGGAAACCTTAACCATCTTTGATCAACGAGCTAGTCTAGTATAGGCTTACTTGGGACACGGTATTGGTTTATGTATTCACACATGTATTTAAGTTTCCGATCAATACAATTCTAGCATGAATAATAAACGTTTATCATGAATACGGAAACATAAAATAACAACATTATTATTGCCTCTAGGGCATATTTTCTCCATGATACCTCCACCACTTTCATGTAGCACTGCCGTCTTGGTCACATCGAAAAGAAACACATGCAAAGACTTCATAGAGGTGGAGTTTTACTATCTTTTGATTTTGAACCATTTGACACATCTGAAGCTTGTCTGATGGGGAAAATCACCAGGACACCATTCACGGGTCATCCTGAACGGGCGCGTGAATTATTGGAAGTAATACATAGTGATGTATGTGGTCCAATGAACACTGCCGCGCATTGTGCATATTTCTACTTCGTGACTTTTACTGACGATTTAAGCTGGTATGGCTATATCTACATGATGAAGCATAAGTCCAAAACTTTTGAAAATTTCAAGGAGTTTCAAAACGAGGTAGAAAATAACCCCGATAGATAGATTAAGTTTCCACAATCAGATTGTGGAGGTGAATATCTAGTCATGAGCTTAGCCAACGTTTGTGTGATGATGGAATAGTTTCACAGCTTACGCCTCCCGGAACTCCACAAAGAAATGGAGTGTCTAAGCGACGTAACTGAATCTTGTTGGACATGGTAAGGTCGATGATATCTCTCATAGAACTGCCGATATCTTTTTGGGGTCATGCAATTACTACCATCGTTTATACACTAAATAGGGCACCATCTAATTCTGTTAAAATGACACCATATGAGATATGACATGGGAAGAAACACAGTTTGTCACATCTTAAAATTTGGGGTTGTGAGGCATATGTAAAACTGAAAGGAAATATGCCGTAGAGGCAATAATAAAGTTGTTATTTATATTTCCTTATATCATCATAAATGTGTATTATTGATGTTAGAATTGTATTAACCGGAAACTTAGTACATGTGTGAATACATAGACAAAACAAAGTGTCCCTAGTATGCCTCTACTTGACTAGCTCGTTAATGAAAGATGGTTAAGCTTCCTAACCATAGAGATGTGTTGTTATTTGATGAATGTGACCACATCATTAAAGAATGATGTGATGGACAAGACCCATCCATTAGCTTAGCATAATGATCGTTAAGTTTTATTGCTATTGCTTTCTTCATGATTTATACATATTCCTCTGACTATGAGATTATGCAACTCCCGAATACCGGAGGAACACCTTGTGTGCTATCAAACGTCACAATGTAACTGGGTGATTATAAAGATGCTCTACAGGTGTCACCGATGGTGTTTATTGAGTTGGCATAGATCAAGATTAGGATTTGTCACTCCGTGTATCGGAGAGGTATCTCTGGGCCCTCTCGGTAATGCACATCACTATAATCCTTGCAAGAAAAGTGACTAATGAATTAGTTGTGGGATGATGCATTACTGAACGAGTAAAGAGACTTGCCGGTAACGAGATTGAACTAGGTATGATGATACCGACGATCGAATCTCGGGCAAGTAACATACCAATGACAAAGGGAATGACATATGTTGCTATGCGGTTTGACCGATAAAGATATTCGTAGAATATGTAGGAACCAATATGAGCATCCAAGTTCCGCTATTGGTTATTGGCCGGAGATGTGTCTCGGTCATGTCTACATAGGTCTCGAACCTGTAGGGTCCGCACGCTTAACATTCGATGACGATATGTATTATGAGTTATATGTTTTGGTGACCGAAGTTTGTTCGGAGTCCCGGATGAGATCACGAACATGAAGAGAAGTCCCTAAATGATCGAGAGGTAAAGGTTCATATATTGGAAGGTTATATTCGGACATCGGAATGGTTCTGAGTGATTCGAATATTTTACCGGAGTACCGAGGGGTTACCGGAAGCCCCCGGGGAAGTGTTTGGCCTACATGGGCCTAAAGGGAGAGAGAGAGGGGGAAGCCCGCGGGGGGTGGCGCGCCCCCCTCCTGGTTTACTCCTTCGGTCATAACGTCGTAGTGCTTAGGTGAAGCCCTACGCGGATCTCATCACCATCACTGTCGCCACGCCATTGTGCTGACGGAACTCTCCCTCGACCCTCTTCTAGATCAAGAGTTCGAGGGACGTCATCGAGCTGAACGTGTGCTGAACACGGAGGTGCCGTACGTTCTGTACTTGGATCGGTTCGATCGTGAAGACGTTCGACAACATCAACCGCGTTAACATAACGCTTCCGCTTTCGGTCTACGAGGGTACGTGGACACACTCTTCCCCTCTCGTTGCTATGCATCTCCTAGATAGATCTTGCGTGATCCTAGTAAATTTTTTGACATTGCATGCTACTTACCCAACAAAAACATTTACAACCTACCAAAATCAATCCTAGACCAGACAATTATTTTGTAGGTTATCCCAAGGAAACTATTGGGTATTCTTTCTACCAACTGTCCGAGTGCATAGTGTTTGTCTCTAAAAACAGAGTCTTTCTCAAGGAAGAGTCTCTCGCTATAAAGAAGTAAGTGGGAGGACAGTGCAACTTGATGAGATTAGTGAATCTTCGGCAACCCTTGATAGGGCCGAGGAATTGGAAGTAATTCCGCAAATTATCCCCACAACAGAACCAGAAGTTGACACACCCCGTGCGAAAACTTCAGACAAGTTTGTGGCTGAACCACGCAGATCAGGTAGGGCTATCCAACCACCTAACTGATATCATAACGAAATCTTCATTCTTGAAGATGGCGAGGGCCAGCTCAAGGGAAAGGCACGAAGCCATGAAATTTGAAATAGAATCCGTGTACAAAACCAACTTTGGAACTTGGTTGAACTTCTAGAAGGCATAAAGCCCATTGGTTGTAAATGGAATTTCAAAAGAAAGACATATGCGGATGGTAACACTATTGTCCACAAAGCTAGACTTGTCGCGAAAGGGTTCACGCAAGTTGAAGGAGTTGACTACGACGATAATTTCTCTCCTGAAGCTATCCTTAAATTTGTACGGATACTGCCAGCAATTGATGCTTATTTTGCTTACGAAATATGGCAGATTGATGTCAAAGCGACTTTCCTAAATGGAAACATCCAAGAGGATATATATACATGATACAACCTCAAGGTTTCGATCCTAGGGATGCTAAAAAGGTATGTAAGCTTTAGAAGGCCTTTCATGGTCTGAAGCAGGCAGCGAGGAGCTGGAATAATCGTTTTGATGAAGTGGTCAAAGAGTTTGGCTTCATTAGCAATGACGAAGAATCTTGTGTTTATAAGAAAGTTTAGTGGGAGTGCAAAAGCATTTCTAATCTTAGCGCTCCGTCATATCCCCCGTGCCCCGTGCCGCTCCCGCGAGCGGCCCGGGCGGAGCCCTAGATCGCCGCCGCCGCTCCCTTCCTTCGCCTTCCTTCTCCCTCGCCGCCGTCAGGGGACGCCGCCGGGCAAAGCCCGCGCGTGTGTCGGCGGCGGCGGGGTTCCCTCCCTCCTCGCAAGGCTCCTGGGCGGCGTGGGACGGCCGGCCCTCGCGGCGGCGCTCGGCTCGGCGGCAGGTCAGGTCGCCGGCGGATCTGCGAGGCTCCCCTTTGGTGGCGTTGCGGCGATGGCGGCAGCGTGGTCTGCGCGGGGAGGCGAGGCGCGGGCTCCTCCTCCTCCCGATATGATGGCGCCGCGGTGGCGCCGGCGCTCGGGCGTGCGGCGGGGTCCGTGAGGGTGGTCGGTGCGCGACGTCTCCCTCCCTGATCTGATGGCTCCACGGTGGCGCCAGTGCTCGGGCGGCGGTTGGCGTCAGCAAGTGGTGGCGGGCGCTGTGATCTCGGCGGCTCTCCAGCGTGTGCAGGCGGCGGCGGTCCCTGTGCGCGGTCGGCAGCTCCGTCTCTGACCCGGACGACGTGGGGGATGGCGGCGGTCCGGTGTGGCCGGCGATCTGGATGTGGTGGTGTCGGTGGCTCGCTGATCTGCCGGTACTCGAGGGTCTGCCTGGTGGTGCTGGTGGTGACGGCGGCCCGTGCACGAGAGTTGGATTCTTTCGAACTGATCTGGGTGAAAACTTACCCTCGGCTTCTGCTAAGGCCGGCGGTGGCGGCGCTATCTGCGTCGTTCCCTTCTTGAAGGCATCGCCGTGGAGAAGTTCAAGGCCACTCTCTGCTACCTCCAGGGGAAACCCTAGATCGGATGATCGGATGACGGTGGCGCTCTGGTGTCGTTCCTCCCTTGGGGGCATCATTTTTGGAGGTGCACACGTGATCGAGGGACCAGAGGACGGATTCTTTGGTGGAGCGGTGCTTCATCCTACACACTGATGGCGACGGATCTTGACGGCGTGGCGCAGTGCAGATTCGGAGTTCGCTGTGGGAGGATGGACTCGCGCACGAGGACGACGCTGTCGGGCGTCGTGGTGGCGTCGATGGCAGAGAGACCTGGCACGGTACATGCAACAGTACAACTCTGAAGATAGATTTGTGGCAGGTGGCTGCGGCGGCCTCATACCCGGCAGGCGTCCTGGTTGAGGAGTGCGCCGGATTGGTAGGTGCCCCATACCCGGCAGGCGTCCTGGTTGGGACCTCGGGTCTTAGATGTTTAGGTTTGGCTGCGATGTCTGTTTGGTATTATGCCCAGACTATCTGCGCCCCTTCATCAATTGGATAGGTGTAGCGACAGTTGTTGCTTAGACGGTGGCTTTAGTCTTGCTGTTGTATGGCTTTGTAAGGTTTTGTCATAATAATTAATAAAGTGGCCGTATGCATCGCCCAGATGCAGAGGCCGGGGGTCATCCTCCTTTTCTAAAAAAAATGTGGATGCCATATTACTAATTGGCAATGACATGAATTTTTTAGTGAAATAAATGAGTGATTGAATAAGAGTTTTTCGATGAAAGACTTTGACAAAGCAGCAAATATATTGAGCATCAAGATCTATCGAGATAGATCAAGACGCATGAAAGCGCTTAGCCAAAGCACATACATTGATAAAGTATGAAAAAAGTTTAATACGAAGAACGCCGAGAAAGGCCTACTTCCAATGTCACTTGGCACAAAGCTCAGAAAGAATCAGTGTCCTCAAACACTTGATCACCAAGTTCATGTAAATGATGTTCCATATGCTTCGGCAGTTGGTTCCATCATGTATGCGATGATATGCATAAGACCAGATGTTTCTATACACTAAGTGTTAGCAACAAGTATCAAAGTGATCCACGATTGGAACACTGGGCTGCAGTACAAAAACATTTTGAAGTACCTTAAAAGGACCAATGACATGCTCCTTGTGTTCGGAGGTGATGAAGGGCTTATTGTAAGTGGTTACACTGTTGCAGGCTTCATGACTGACATCAAATCTCAATCTGGTTATGTTTTCATTTTGAACGATGACACGGTAGTCCAGAAAGTTCCAAGCAAAAATCCGTGGAGGATTCTACGACAAAATGGGTCGTGCATTAGAGTTGGCCTAATGTTAGTCACCTATCAAGGTGCTATAGATATTTGCATTTTCCTCTATAAGCTTAATCAAATTTAGACCAGTTATACTATTTGCAAAATTAATACACCTAATTTTTTTTGAAACGGGGGGAGTATTTGTTTTGGAGGAGCTACATCAAAAGAGACTTTGAACTATGTGCCATAAAAGTAATTGCATATCAAACCGTTACTTAGTAGTTAGCACACAGAACTAGTGGGAAAATGGGGCACACCGCTTAGTAGCGGCGGAGCGACAAAGTAACATACTAACAGTGACTAGTAGAGTGCCCGTGCGTTGCCACGGGCTCTTGAATTTTTTTACAAGAGTTACATGTTAAATTTCACATGCACAAACAATATAACACAAACACAATTACTGAATAATTGATACCAAAAAGAAAGACTAACGACATTTATCACCTGCCTCGTAGATGGTCTGGAGCAAGCATGCAATATATGTAAGCATTTATCACTTGTAGTCAACATTTAGATTACAAAAGTTTATGCAGTTGGTCTTACACCATCGTGTAAGAACATATCATCATTCAAAAGGCATTCCAAATTGTCCGTTGATAACAAGTTGTCCACGAACAAGGTTTTCTTGAGGGCAGACATGATTGATTCGATGACTGAAATATCTTTAGGGGTACAAACATAGTCTGTCGACGTCATAAAAAAGTGAGCCAACTTAGACAATAAAATGAGCCAAATTAGTTGAATACAGAAGGCAATTTCACAAAGAAAATATTGATAATAACATCAAAGAAATACCTTGTGCGATAACATTTAAATTGGCATCCTTTTTTGGTTTGTTATGAGATATCACCGCTTCGACATCATTATGTTGTAAAAAACTCGGTGAATTTATTGTTCCTTTCAGCAACTTCGCATCGGAACCCTCAATGGATTCTTTTTGTGCATATCCAAAGTCCATATCCATGTCTCCTATATTCTGAAGAAACAATAATATACAAAAATATACCTTTCATATTTGCATGTACAATATACATACCGAGGAAGGTTAGCTATATGCACTTCTTCTCGTGGTGTTTCAGTGCGGTCTGTCATCGTTACATCAGTGCATATGTCGGAACCCATCACTTTGTATCTACGATGAAATATATATGATCAAATATAAATGATATTTTCTACTGCATAATACTCCATCCTATTTTTTTAGTCTACGCATAACTCACATCACGCATACCAAGAAGACCTACTTGTATTTTTTTTGGACGAAATTGCCCCTGTGCTGGTTGAATTGCAGCGACCAGGAAAGCTGGGAAGCTATGATCACCGGAGCCAGTTATTGGCCCGTCCTCCTCGTTTCCTCCGCATGGCTGTTATTGGCCCATTCTCCTTTGCATGCGCCGCATGCGCGGTCAGTAATTAATGCACAAGAGGAGGTAGCGTTGCATGCGGGGCTGAAGATTAGGATAGACTTGGAAGAAACCGCTACAAATCCGGATCGCGCAGAGTATTGCAGAAAAAACAAGAAAAACTTATGCGCAGAGTAAAAGGTATCGCAGGGAGTATAATCATATATAATATCTGAAAAAAATAAAAGTGAAACTGACACAACTATTTTCTCTATAAAAAACATAGTTGACATTATTAGGAAAATATGTTGATTAAATAATTGTACTAACACAAAATTTGGGGAAAACAAACTGTAATGTTCATATATAAGTAAATAGTCATATGAAAATTATTTAAATTATTAATATAGGCCATGGGAAATTGTCCAACAAAAGAAAAAAACATGCAAACAAACCTTCTTCAACCAAGTAATATTGGCAGTAAGTATAAAAGCGATTCGACACGGCCGCAAAACTGCAACCTGATAAATTTTTCCAACGTTGGTTGCAAACGTTTGGACAAGTTTTAGTTTAGTAAAGCTTACCATGTAGTTAAGACTGTAAATGTGGTGCATACTGCTGTCATTCTCACCACACATTGATCGTTGGTTTGGTCCTGGGAGAACAAAGGAAGAACTCTGAAATTAGGCGGCCGCTTTCACCGATGACCGATCCACACACCGGACTCATAACCGTGTAAGATAAACAGCACAACAAAGTAGTGAAGGCATTAGCATTCAAATTCCGACCCAGCATCTGTGACCTCCCATCCATCTTAATCTCAGTACTTGATATAGACTTGCATTTATTTCAGATGTATTTTTGTGCCAAACAATTTAATATGGACGAAAAAATAAAGAGAAAAGAATGCTAGTTCTTCAAAAAGTAGAAAGAACTGATGGTTACTTCTAACCAGGGGAACTTAATTCTTAATATACAAGCAAGAATCAATACTGAAAGGACCATAATCAGAAGAAAAAAATAGGCCCGTAGTAACATCATTATTCACGTCGACCATAATCAGAAATAAATGTCTGTTTTTTGTATGTGCAAGGACAGACTATGATGCTGCACCTACTTCAGGCTCTACATGAGGCCCTATCATGGCCAGGGCTGTTGGGGCCTTCTTCTTGGCCTTCATGGCGCCTCCATTGATGACAAAAGGAGAAGTCAACATGGCATATCTCGGCGAGCCGCTTCTTCTCGTTGTTGATTTCCCTATGGCCGTGATCTAGATATGTGGGTACGAGATTTGGATCGAGGGAAGGGAGAAGGAAGGGGAATTGGGGACTTACATAGGGGAGTCCGCGTTGATGGGGATCTTCTCAAGGTCGATCGAGCCGCACGTTTTTATACAAGGCCAGCATTTTCTTGGGGGAACACGGCGCTGGTGGAGACCATGGCGGAGGGGAACCGAGCGGCATCGGTGGTGGCGATTCTGGAGACCGATTTCCCCTGCAGCTCACGAGATCGGGAGGGTGTGGGTGGGCGGCGACCAGATCGGGAGGGTGAGGGTGGGAGGCGAGAGAGAAGGAGAGGTGGGCACCCTGGACCTGGAGGCCTCGCTCGTTCCTGCCTGCGTGCGGGTCGTGGAGGGTTTTTTTTCGCTGGTTTTTCTTCGGAGGTTTATTTTCGTTCGATTCTGTCGCTTGCGAGAGAACTACGTGAACGTGGTTTTGGTTGGGGTTTTTTTTTGAACTGGGAGGTGGGAGCAGGTACCAAAAAAACCATAGTGGGTGGGGGGTGAGAGGAAGTACCAAAAAAGACCGGGTGAGGTGGAACAAAAATAAAACTCGGAACGCGACCTACCAACTGAGATATTAGGAGTTTAGATGCAAAAAAGAGCATTTGGTGCACCGAGTTTCCACGCCACACAGCAGCTGTTGGGGGGGCACCCATATGCTGGAGTAGAAGGCCATCCCCGTCCCCATCCCCATCAGCTCCATCAAGTAACAGCCAATTGGATCCGTCGAAGACTTCTTTTTTTCAGTTGGGAGGATTTGACATTTTGGCAAGACGACATCCTGCCGTACGTACGTACGGTGCGGTACGGCTAAAAAGTCGTTGGACGAAATCAAAACACTCCTACTTGTATTTTGGCTGTGTACGCGGATTTTTATTCAATTAACTTCGGCAATATCATTTGATTTTACCAGGGCCGGTCCTGGGGAGGGGCGAACGGGGCGGCCGCCCCGGGCCCCCAAAAGCCAGGGGCCCCCTCCCAGGTATACGTAACGTACGTTAGGTATACGTACAGGTCTTCGATGGAAAAAATCTCTCACCGCCTCGCTCAGCGCCTCAGCCTCGCGTGCTAGCCTAGGAAAAAAAATCCCAATACGCTGTTGGGCCTGGCCCATGTTTGCACGTACGTGGTCAGGAGAGATCGGAGAGGAAAGGAATCGTTGGGTTGATTTCCTGTAACTTTAACTTAGGAATTAGGATTGATCGTTCCCTGCCCTTTTCCTATTCCGCTGTTCCTCACGAACGAACGACGCGACTCACGCGAGTAGCCGAGTACGCGACGACTAGAGCAGCAGGATCTCTTCGAGTTCGACCTTGGCTGCGACTTCAGCAGGTATGTTTGGGCGCGCCCTCTTCCCTCGCATGATCTTCATCCTATTTCTGTTCTTTCTAATCCTGATTCCCAATTTCTCAATCGATCGGACAGATTAACAGGGATTCGTTTTTAGGGCGCTTGAATCATTGCGCCCACGTTGCCAGATTATATTACAGAGAGAAGGTACTATACCATGCCCTAGCAGATTCTTATTATATTAGATGATCTTCTATACTTAATGTAATATTTTAATTAGCTTTGCGTCAATTTTAAAGTGAATTGTTCCTTTCACTTTCAGCAGGGTCATGTCGAGTACGGGTAGAAAGTATCCATCCGGAAGTCAAAAAAGAAAGAAGAAGCAGGAGGCAGAGGAGGAGAAAGAAGCATTGAGCGGATCCCTTTTTAAATATTATAAGAGCGATACGAGCACGCCAAGAAATCCAGACGAGTTGGCGATAGTTCTTGCGGGTGACCGAACTAACGGCAATTCAGAAGATGATGGCGATACGCCTACAGAAGGCAATGCCGATGTCAACATGGATGATACCAATGTGAGTGATCATGAGCCCATATTTAATTCATCTACAACAGAATCTACTAGTGTTGATGAGGAACTAGTTAGTGTGGATATTTATGATCCAAGCAATTGGGGTAATCTTGATAACAAAGCGAGGGACATATTAGTGGAAAAGGGGCCTAAAAGGGAGGAAGAAAACACTAAATATCCTTTGGATGAAAATTTAAGACATTTTTCGTATAGCCATTACTCAAGAAAGATGAGCAATGGAGAGGTGCGTGATAGAAAATGGTTGGTGTTTTCAAAACACACAAAGAAAGTGTTCTGTTTTTGCTGTAAGCTTTTCAATTCTGATAAATGCAAGAGTGCAATGGGGAATGATGGGTTTTGTGATTGGAGGCATATTAATGAGAGACTGAAAGAGCACGAAGCTAGTGTCGACCATATTACCAACATGAACTCATGGAATGAATTGAGAGTTAGACTGAGCAAGCATGAAACAATTGACAAAGATTTACAGCAACAAATCACAAAGGAGAAAGAACGCATAAGGCAAGTTTTGTTAAGAATTGTTGCCATTGTGAAATTTCTTGGTAAGCGCAATTTGGCTTTTAGAGGATCGAGTGAGCAACTTTATGATGATTGTAATGGAAATTTTTTAGCTTGTGTGGAGATGGTTGCAGAGTTTGATTTGGTAATGCAAGATCATCTTAGGCGTATTCAAGATAAAGAGATCCATCACCATTATCTTAGCCATAAAATTCAAAACGAGTTGATTTCTCTTATGGCTAGTGACATTACAAATTCTATTCTCAAGATTGTCAAAGTGGCCAAATATTTCTCTGTTATCCTAGATTGTACCCCGGATGTGAGTCATCAAGAACAAATGAGTTTGTTGGTTCGATGTGTTCATATATCTGATGGAAAAATACAAATTGTGGAGTACTTCCTTGCTTTTTTGGTAGTGGAGGACACATCTGGTTTGGGAATTTTCAAGGTATTGGTTGATTCTATGAAGTCCTTCGGTCTTAATATTGATGATATTAGGGGCCAAGGTTATGACAATGGATCCAACATGAAAGGAAAATACAAGGGGGTGCAAAGTCGGTTGCTTGAGGTAAATCCAAGAGCTTTGTATATGCCATGTGCTTGCCACAGTCTTAATCTTACCCTTTGTGATATGGCTAAATCTTGTGGTAGAGCTGTTTCTTTTTTTGGAATTGTGCAACGAATATATGTATTATTCAGTGGTTCTACGAAAAGATGGAAAGTTTTTGTTAGCCATGTGACAGATTTGACTGTGAAATCGTTGAGCAATACTCGTTGGGAGAGTCGTATCAAAAGTGTTAAAGCAATTAGATTTCAAGCTCCTAACATAAGATCAGCTTTACTTGAGTTAAGTGAAGATAGTGGTACCGAACCCAAGGATAGGAGTGATGCAAAAAATTTGTTTGATGTGCTTGGCAGCTATGAGTTCATACTTGGCATGGTCATTTGGCATGACATTCTATTTGCTGTAGATTCAGTAAGCAGGAAGCTGCAATCACCATCCATGTGCATTGAGACTGCCTTAAAGCAAATAGATGGTATGAGGACTTATTTTGACACTTATAGAGAGGAAGGGTTTGATTCTAGTGTGATCATTGCCAAAGAAATCGCAGCTGAAATGGGTGTAGAGCCATCATTTCCAGTAAAGCGTCGTGTTTCTAGGAAGAAACAATTTGATGAAGATGACAATGATGAAGCGATATTGGAAGCTGAGAAGGATTTTAAAGTCAATTATTTTTTGATTATGGTTGATAAGGCGGCCACTTCACTGAAAATTAGATTTGACGAACTTGAGTCATTCAAAAATATATTTGGATTTTTAATGAGTTCAACGGCCTTGAAGTCATTGGACCGTTCTGAACTTAAAGACAGTTGTACAAAATTTGCAAGTGCTTTCTCTTCGGGTGGTTCATCTGATGTTGATTTAAATGATCTGATTTCTGAGTTAATTGTTATGCAGTCAACTTTGCCCGATAGAACAATGTCCGCTATGGAGATTTTTGAGTTTGCAAGGGAAGCTGATTGTTATCCAAATATTGCTATTGCATATCGGATTTTCTTTACTATGCCTGTTACTGTGGCATCAGCTGAAAGAAGTTTTTCGAAGTTGAAATTGTTGAAGAACTACTTGAGATCTACAATGTCGCAAGAGAGGTTAAATGGCTTGGCAACTTTATGCATCGAGAAAAATTTGGTTGATGAAATTGACATTGATACTATCGTTAGTGATTTTGCATCTCAGAATGTTAGAAGAAAATTTTGAAGGTAATATGTAATACATTATTTGATATGCACAATCATTTTGGACGCACTTAATTATTTTCTTTGATACAGATTATATGTATATATGATGGTAATTAACTAGGCATTTATATTAAGGGCCCCGAAGGGTCCCGGATTGTAGTTTCGCCCCGGGCCCCCAAAATCTCAGGACCGGCCCTGGATTTTACTTGCATGGCTGTGTATGCGGATTTTTATTTTATTAACATCCTGTATGTGTAGCAAAGCCTGCATATAATTGTGGTTGCACGGCCGGTCAGCTCTTATTTTTAGAAAAAGGAACGTAGTAATATGTCTGATATATACAAAAATAAAAGGATGGGAAAACAAACAAAAAATTCAAAAAAATCGCTGCGCCCCACAAACAACAAAAAGGAAATTCGATACTATAATGTAAGTTGGATGACACTTGGATGACATGCTCCACTACCCGAGGAACTGATCCAGGTTTGCACAAAAGTCAGAGGTTACATAGTATTATTATCGTATGAGTATCGGCGTCGGCTTCGGCGAGCCGCGATGGCGGCCTTCCACGGACCCCGTTGGATCATCGCCACAATGTTTATTCATCGCTTGCCCTCTCGTCGTCCCCAACTCCGGTCGATCGCCGCACTATACATAGCCGCCGCACCGATGAGGCTGTCCGTACTACTACCACACCGGCCGGCACGTCCCAAGTTGCCAACACCGCTCAGGTACTTGCATTGCGTTGCACTGGTAGCAGCTAGCTAGCTAGGGCGATGGAGGGAGCGGCGGCCATGGAGGTGCAGGCGGCGCCCAAGGCCAAGTTCAAGATCCCGGTGGACGATGACAGCAAGGCCACAGAGTTCTGGCTCTTCTCCTTCGCCAGGCCGCACATGAGCGCCTTCCACCTCTCGTGGTTCTCCTTCTTCTGCTGCTTCGTCTCCACCTTCGCGGCGCCGCCGCTCATGCCGCTCATCCGGGACAACCTCGGCCTCACGGCTAAGGACATCGGCAACGCCGGGGTCGCGTCCGTCTCGGGCGCCGTCTTCGCGCGCCTCGCCATGGGCACGGCCTGCGACCTGGTCGGGCCCCGCCTGGCGTCGGCGGCCATCATACTCCTCACCACCCCCGCCGTCTACTGCACGTCCATCATCAACTCGGCCTCCTCCTTCCTGCTCGCGCGCTTCTTCACGGGCTTCTCGCTCGCCTCCTTCGTGTCCACGCAGTTCTGGATGAGCTCCATGTTCTCGGCGCCCAAGGTGGGGCTGGCCAACGGCGTCGCCGGAGGCTGGGGCAACCTCGGCGGGGGCGCCGTGCAGCTCCTCATGCCCTTCGTCTTCCAGGCCGTCCGCAAGATGGGCAGCACCAAGTTCGTGGCGTGGCGCGTCGCCTTCTTCATCCCGGGCATCATGCAGACGGTGTCGGCCATCTTGGTGCTGGCGCTGGGGCAGGACATGCCGGACGGCAACTACCGCAAGCTGCACAAGTCCGGGGAGATGCACAAGGACAGCTTCAGCAACGTGCTGCGCCACGCGGTCACCAACTACCGCGCCTGGATCCTGGCGCTCACCTACGGCTACAGCTTCGGCGTGGAGCTGGCCGTGGACAACATCGTCGCCGAGTACTTCTACGACCGCTTCGACGTCAACCTCCACACCGCCGGCCTCATCGCCGCCACCTTCGGGCTGGCCAACATTGTGTCCCGGCCAGGCGGCGGGCTCATGTCCGACTGGCTGTCCCAGCGCTACGGCATGCGCGGAAGGCTGTGGGGGCTGTGGGTGATGCAGACCATCGGCGGCGTCCTCTGCGTCGTGCTGGGCGTCGTCGACTACTCCTTCGGCGCCTCCGTGGCCGTCATGATACTCTTCTCCCTCTTCTGTCAGGCCGCGTGCGGGCTCACCTTCGGCATTGTGCCCTTCGTGTCGCGCAGGTCGCTGGGGCTCATCTCCGGCATGACCGGCGGCGGCGGCAACGTCGGCGCCGTGCTCACGCAGGTCATCTTCTTCAGGGGCGGCAAGTACAAGACGGAGACGGGGATCATGTACATGGGTATCATGATCCTCGCATGCACGCTGCCCGTCGCCTTCATCTACTTCCCACAGTGGGGCGGTATGCTCGCCGGGCCGCGGGCGGGGGCGACCGCCGACGACTACTACAACGGGGAGTGGACCGCGGAGGAGCGGGACAAGGGGTACAACGCTGCCACCAAGCGTTTCGCGGAGAATAGCGTGCGCGAGGGCGGTCTGAGGGTGGCGTCAGGCAGCCGCTCAAGGCACACCGTTCCCGTCGACGGCTCGCCGGCGCCGGCCGACGTGTGAAGTACGTACTGAAGCTCCACCATGAATCAATGGCCATCGATCGATCCATCGAGTATACATAATGAGTGATCGAGTATATACATACGTACGTACCTACCTACTCTACGTTTGGATTTGGATTTGGATTTCCCTGGCCGTCTGGTCGTGTTGCTGTGTTTATGGTCGTGCATATATGATGTACTGCCGTTTTTGTCTCTTTTCTTTCGTGGGGCACTCGTGTCACTGCTACGGCAGAGAAACTTATCCTCCCTTTTTTCATAAAAAAATGGATATACCATATTTTATGTGATGAGATGAGAAATCAACAACAACAAAACCACAGGCAAATATAGAAAGCTGATATAAATGGTTTATCTGGCTGGGAAGCCCATAAACTGTAAAATGATGCGATCAGACACTGTAAATGTGTTGGACCCGTAAAAAATTTGAGGGGCGCGGTAAAATCCCACCTCCAACTCGTGAAAAAGTAGGTTTCCCCCTCGACCCGACGGTCCCCTGTATCCTAGAAAAGCGGTTGGCGGGAGGCACATTTCAGCCCGCGCCGGATCCCCACCCCCTTCCGCAGCCGCCTGCCATTGGTTCCGCCCGTCCGCCGCCGGCGATTCCGGCCATATCTGCGGACTGAATCACGCTGCGGGGGTGCCCCTCACCATGTCCTATCTAGCCACTTCATCGGCTCCCCGGATCCGCTGAGCCGAGCCACCCATAGTCGTTGTCGCTGCCCCGGGATCGACCGCCACAAAGCACTGCCCCGCGCCACCGGTGAGTACTTGTGCTTGTGCTTTGGGATGCGATATGTATAGTTGGTTCATGTGGCGTTCGTATTTGTGAATTTAGATGTAATTGAGCCCTGGTCAGAGGTTTTTGCTCGAGGATTCGTCCGATTCGGACGACTCAGATGTTGAGACGCTGCTTGCGAACCATCGGCAGCAGATGTTGGTGATGACCCTCGCCGTGAAGGAGCATGAAGATGAGTACCAAAAGAGACGGCGAGGGACGACCGTTAGCCTGTTGAGAAACATTGCATGGACGCAATGATCTATCCATGGAGATTGCATAGCAACAAGGGGGAGACTGTGTCTACGTACCCTTATAGACCGTAAGCGGAAGCGTTAGATGTTGGTGATGGCCCTCGCCGTGAAGGAGCATGAAGATGAGTACCAAAAGAGACGGTGAGGGACGACCATCAGCCTGTTGGGAAACATTGCATGGAAAACAAAAAAAATCTACGCACACGCAATGATCTATTCATGGAGATTGCATAGCAACAAGGGGGAGACTGTGTCTACGTACCCTCATAGAACGTAAGCGGAAGCGTTAGACAACGCGGTTGATGTAGTTGAACTTTTTCTAGCTCCGACCGATCAAGTACCGAACGTACGACACATTCGAGTTCTGCACACGTTCAACTCGGTGACGTCCCTCACCTTCTTGATCCAGCAAGACGTCGAGGTAGTAGATGAGTTCTGTTAGCATGATGGCGTGGTGACGGTAATGGTGAAGTGATCCTCGCAGGGCTTCGCCTAAGCACTACGAAAATATGACCGAGGGTGTAAACGGTGGACGGGGGCGCCGCACAAGGCTAAGACAATGTTGCGTGATTATGTGCCGCCCCCTCCTCATATATATATAGGGTAACCTATATTTTTCCGTTCTTATAACCTATATTTTTGTTTTTTTATACCAAATTTTACATATTGAATCAATACGCATGTAACTATTTATATTTTAAACGTAATTTATTTAGAAAGCGATCGTAAGATTGCCTCGGGTGAGGAATAACTTATTTTGTATATATATATATATATATATATATATATATATATATATATATATATATATATATATATATATATATATATATATAGTTACCCCACATATCTCATATACTACCATGTGATACTATATATACTATTTTATTATTTTTAATATGTTTATATAATATATCTAAGATATTTCAAAGCACATTTGTCCTACTACCGGGTATAGTTACTCCCACTTTTGTTTCATATGTTATAAGTAATATATATCATATTGGAGAGTATGTGCGCGTTGTATATAGTATATAAGAAAGTTTAGGTAGTATATATACTACTCTTTTGGTAGTATGTATCATATTTTATGCATACTCCGTTTCACGTACAAATATGTACGTATTTCACAAATACAATAAAACTATGAGCGCACTTGCATTTTTTCATAGAACTCGCTTTGGAGTATCTTAAATATAGTATATGAACATACTAAAAATAATAAAGTAGAATATATAGTACCACATGGTAGTATATGAGAAATGGGTGTAACTATATAACTATATAACTATATATATATATATATATATATATATATATATACACACACACACACACACATACTAGTAGAATGCCCGTGCGTTGCCACGGGCTCTTGAAATATTTTAATGAAGTTATACAAAGATAATGCATGTTAAATTTCATACATAGATGGTTACCGTAGTAGCAAGGTCGCTCCGTTTGATCTGAGCACCAAGTGAATCCAATACTTGAATCTCATGTTTTTTGGCATTGACGACTGCTAGATACCATTTGTACTCAGGAATGTTAATCGGAATGAATAACTGGTGTAAATATCGTACAAGAGTAGTGATGGAGTCTTGATGTATCGCGAGCTTTGCTATTATAGTTGGATCTTATGTTTCTTCTCCCCCTCTACTCTCTTGAAATGGATTGAGTTTTCCCCTTGAAGTAATCTTATCGGATTGAGTCTTTAATGATTTCAGAACACGTGATGTATGTCTTGCCGCGCGTATCTGTGGTGACAATGGGATATCACGTGATTCACTTGATGTATGTTTTCGTGATCAACTTGCGGGTTCCGCCCATGAACCTATGCATAGGGGTTGGCACACGTTTTCTTCGTGATTCTCCGGTAGAAACTTTGGGGCACTCTTTGAGGTTTTATGTGTTGGTTGAATAGCTGAATCTGAGATTGTATGATGCATATCGTATAATCATACCCACGGATACTTGAGGTGACATTGGAGTATCTAGGTGACTTTAGGGTTTTGGTTGATTTGTATCTTAAGGTGTTATTCTAGTACAAACTCTAGGGCTGTTTGTGACACTTATAGGAATAGCCCAATGGATTGATTGGAAAGAATAACTTTGAGGTGGTTTCGTACCCTACCATAATCTCTTCGTTTGTTCTCCGATATTAGTAACTTTGGAGTGACTCTTTGTTGCATGTTGAGGGATAGTTATATGATATAATTATATTATCATTGTTGAGAGAACTTGCACTAGTGAAAGTATGAACCCTAGGCCTTGTTTCCTAGCATTGCAATACCGTTTATGCTCACTTTTACCGCTCGCTACCTTGCTGTTTTTATATTTTCAGTTTACAAAAACCTATATTTACCATCCATATTGCACTTGCATCGCCATCTCTTCGCCGAACTATGCACCTATACAATTTACCATTGTATTGGGTGTGTTGGGGACACAAGAGACTCTTTGTTATTTGGTTGCAGGGTTGCTTGAGAGAGACCATCTTCATCCTACGCCTCCTACGGATTGATAAACCTTAGGTCATCCACTTGAGGGAAATTTGCTACTGTCCTACAAACCACTGCACTCGGAGGCCCAACAACGTCTAGAATAAGAAGGTTGTGTAGTAGACATCAATTATCGGGCGTTGAATGAAGTGACGTTTAAGAACAAATACCCTTTGCCGGTGATCAATGATTTGTTTGACCAGCTGTAAAGAGCTAAAGTGTTTTCGAAGGTCGATCTACGATCATGATATCACCAGCTGAAAATTCGAGAGAAGGATATACCAAAGACAACATTCACCACAAGGTATGGGTTATATGAGTATACGGTCATGTCATTTGGACTGACTAACGCCCCTGCCTATTTCATGAGCATGATGAACAAGGTGTTCATGGAATATTTGGACAAGTTTGTTGTGGTGTTCATTGATGATATAATGGTATACTAGAAGAATGAAGAGGAGCATAAGGAGCATTTGCGTTTAGTTCTCGAGAAACTCAGGGAACACCGGTTGTATGCCAAGTTCAGCAAATGTGAGTTTTGGTTGCTGGAAGTTGGATTCCTTGGACATGTTATATCAGGAGAAGGTATAGCAGTAGACCCCACAAAGGTTCAGTCAGTCACTGAATGGTTGGCACCCACTTCAGTTTGCGAGATCCGCAGTTTTCTTGGACTTGCAGGATACTATCGGAGATTCATTGAGAATTTTTCCAGGATTGCGAAGCCAATGACGGAGTTATTGAAGAAAGATACCAAATTTAAATGGACGGAAGAATGTGAGGGGAGTTTTCAGGAGTTAAAGAAACGTCTGACTACAGCCCCAGAGGAGGAAATCAGGACCCGGCAAGTACTTTCCCGCCGAGCTCCCCGGAGCCGCCGGCAAGGATGTTCCCGAGGACACTGAACCCGCCACGGGACGGCTAGCTCCGGCAGGACGCCAAGCTCTTGCCGTCGAGACGGCCGCCCCTATAGCGGAGGAAATGCCTTTAGTCCTCGCCGTCGAGCCTCAGGCTCCAGCGTGGGCACAACATACCATCCGATTCCTCCAGACAGGGGAGCTTCCTGAGGAGCAGGAAGAAGCGGAAAAAGAAGCCCGTCGCTCTGCCATGTACCAGTTCGTCGATGACGTCCTGTACAGGAAGAGACCGAACGGTGTGAAATTGAAGTGCATCCCTCGAGAGGAAGGACTGGAGCTGTTGGCGGAGATACATGGAGGCATATGTGGATCCCACATTGGGTCGAGAGCCCTTGCCGGCAAGGCGTTCCGGCAAGGTTTCTTCTGGCCCACCGCCCTCCAGGATGCAACGACACTTGTCACCAGGTGTGAGGCGTGTCACTTCCATTCAAGAAAGCTCCATCAACTAGCTCAAGCCCTTCAAACCATTCCTCTCTCCTGGCCCTTCTTGGTCTGGGGGCTCGACATACTGGGTCCTTTCCCCCGCGTTGTCGGGGGTTTGAGTACTTGTACGTAGCCATCGACAAGTTCACAAAGTGGCCAGAAGTGGAGGCAGTGAGGAAGGTCATAGCTCAGTCAGCCGTCAAGTTCTTCAAGGGGCTAGTGTGCCGTTACGGTGTACCCAACCGGATCATCACCGACAACGGTACACAGTTCACAAGCCGCACCTTTATGCAGTATACTCAGGACCTCGGCAGCAAAGTCTGTTTCGCTCGTCGCTCACCCGCGGAGCAACGAGCAAGCTGAGAGGGCAAATGCTGAAGTGTTGCTAGGCTTAAGGACCAAGACCTTTGACAGACTGCACAAGAGCGGAAGGCGCTAGATTGATGAGTTGCCGACGGTTCTTTGGTCAATCAGGAAGAAACCAAATCGAGCCACCAGCCAGACACCCTTTGCCCTGGTATACGGGGCAGAAGCAGTTATCCCCACTGAACTCATATACGGGTCACCTCGAGTGCTCGCTTATGATGAGCTTGAGCAAGAGCAACTGCGGCAAGACGACGCACTGCTCCTTGAGGAAGATCGTCTTCAGGCGGCTGTGAGAGCAACACGCTACCAACAAGCCTTGCGCCGCTACCATAGCCGCAAGGTTCATGCCCGGAGCCTTGAGGAAGGCGACCTTGTTCTTCGGCGTGTTCAATCGGCCAAGAATTCCAACAAGTTGACGCCGAAGTAGGAAGGCCCTTATCGGGTAATACGAGTCACCAGGCCCGGCGCAGTCCGCCTGGAGACCGAAGATGCCGTTCCGGTGAGCAACTCCTAGAACATCGAGCATCTTCGCGAGTTTTACCCATAAGGCATGGCTTGTCGGGCCTCCCGGCAAGCCACCTTTTGTACAAGCATTGCCGATGATGCATGTAACCCTTTGTACAAAGCCAGGCGCAGACCCTGAGCATAAATGAAGCGCTGGCGCCCTAAGTTATAGCATGCATGCTAGATCGAGTCTCGTCCTTGGTTAGGGTTGATAGTGCTTAGCAGCGGCTAACCCCTAGCTTAGAGGTCGAGTGTGCGTCTCTTTGCCGTTCTTTTGTCTCCTTTGGTTCGCAGGGCTCGGATATCCTTGCCGGATCACTTGAGGATGAAAAGAAAAAGAGAGAAGAAGGACGGACCAGCATCTAGACCCCGGCAAGCCAGTGTTGCCGGGGGCTGCAAGTACAAAGATTCACCCACGGCGAACCAGAGTTGCCGGTGGTTGCCGTTTCAGATAAGTTCTTCATCCCTTATCATGCATTCTCTTATGGACTGAGGTATGCGAAACCTCGTTTCTTCCTAAACCTACCGTGCTCCCCTAACTCTAGGCCCTAGGGCTCGTTCCTGGGGCCAGGTTTGGTCGTAGTCGCGGCAGCGAAGGGACGAAACGAGGAGCCTGAACCCGCCTCATGCCTGCCTCCGCCGAAAGCGTGAGAAAGGTCGAGCGACGTGGGGAGACGGCAGGGCCTGCTGTCGGGCAAGGAAATGTCTATCTTAAAGATATCAAGGATTTACCCCTTGACGTGGGTTCCACCCGCAAGACAAGTGACCCGGCAAGCATCCCTTTTTCATTAAAAACATTCCACTCAGGTACAGTTCATGGAGAATGAAAAACATGAATGATGGGATTACAAGCTTTAAATTCAGCTAAGGCCCGAAGGCTTACAAACTAAAAAGAGATAAGGTGCCCATAATTCCTTTCTTGTCCCTCTCTTCAGGAGGCAGGTCAAGGAGGCGAAAAGGGCAAAAGGGGCGCCTAGACAAGCTACAGGTGGCAGAAGACACCAAGAGAACATCTCGGTGGTCGTCCAAAGGCTGGATGGTGATGGCAGCGCCGGAGGCAGAGCTCGAAGACGAGGCGGCAGGACGTCAGCACGCGTCGAAGGCGTCGTGCCCACGTACTCCGAGTTGACAGCCTTGCTGCCCGCCCTCTTCCTCTTCCGCAACTTCCCAACGCCAGCCGCCCAAGGAGACGACCCCGAGAAGTTTAAGGAGCCGGTGACACGGATGATGGGGTCGCCGGTGCCGCACGGAGCGGGGCCCGACACCTAGTCGGACCCGTCATCCTGCCGCCCGCTACCCTCGTCATCGCTGCCACTGTCCTCCTCGTCACTCCCGCTCGAGGAGGAGTCTTCGCTATCGGAGGAGCTCTCCACGCAGCACCTTGCCCGAGTCCTGAAGCACCCGAAGACCTTGACGGAGAGGAGACCGCCCTCCATCAGCTTAAAATGGAGGGTGAGCCCCTTCGTCAGGCGGTGGATACGGGCGAACGTCTTCCACCCTCGACCAAGATGCATCACATTAGGGGCTGGGAAGTCGACGCGGACTCGCGTACCGCTGATTCCACATCCCCTCATGTGCAGCCTCAGTGTCTCAGGCGGGTCCAGCTCCATCTCACTCGCGAATGGAGTCGGGAGACGAAGACGGCGGCGAGGCGGCCGGCGCAGCCTGATGAAGAACTCACAAGGGTCGTCCCCAACGTGGCCCTCCATGGGGAGATGAAAGTGCGTTATATCGACTAGAGGGGGGTGAATAGGCGATTATTATGAAATTCTTCACTGAGGAATTTGCTCGTGAGGAAATTCCTTAGCGAAGAAATACTAGCAGCGGAATAAGTACTCAGAAGTAAACATAATAGATTACATGCAAGGTCATCATGATGAAATGAAGACAAACACAGAGTACAGAAAGCGTAGGCATAGGATAACTCTAGATGAAGACAAACAGACTGAAGAAATTGAACTGAGGAATTTGTGAAAGTCTTCAGTCAAAGTCTTCAAACACAGATATGAACAAACAGACAACACAGTAATGAGGAAATGAAGGTGTTGAGGAAATGGAACCAGTAAGCTTGGTGAAGACAATGATTTGGTAGACCAGTTCCAACTGCTGTCTCAGTTGTACGTCTGGTTGGAGCGGCTGAGTATTTAAACTCGAGGACACACAGTCCCGGACACCCAGTCCTGAGCACGCAGCTCGGGACACCAAGTCCTCACAGTATTCTCCTTGAACTAAGGACACACAGTCCTCGTCCAATCACTCGTGGTAAGTCTTCAGGTGACTTCCAAACCTTCACAGACTTGGTCACTCGGCGATCCACAATTCCTCTTGGATGCTCTAGACCTTGACGCCTAACCGTCTGGAAGAAGCACAGTCTTCAAAGGTAACAAGCGTCGGATCCACGCAGGATCAATTTCTTCAGTGATGCTCAATCACTTTGGGTTTGTAGGTGTTTGGGTTTGGGTTTGGATTTTCCTCACTTGATGATTTTCGCTCAAAGTCCTCAGAGGATGGGTTGCTCTCAAATGACAAGTGTCAAGTTCACGCGGAGCAGCCAACCAGCTAGTGGTTGAAGGGGGGCGGCTATTTATAGCCTAGGGAGCAGCCCGACATGATAAGACAAATGCACTTCAATGATATGACCGTTAGGTGGACAAGATATTTTAGGACAGCTGGCGCGTGGCGCAGCAACGGTCGGAAATTTGGAGTACAAATTCCTCAGGGTTATCATGTTCCTCACTGTGTAGGCAATTCAGACTGGCGAATTCCTAACTCCTCAGTCAGAGCAAAGTCCTCAGTGACCAGAAGAACTGCGTCTCTGTCACTGAAGAAATTGACTGAACTGTATGAGATTTCCAATGGCTTCACTCGAAGGGATTGGTAGGTGTAGGATTTGAGTTGAGCATCACACGGAAATTTTCTCCTTAGTATTTCCTCGACCCCCTTTTACAGTACGGTGTTTCCTATGACTCAAGAAAGAGAAAAATGAAACTACGAAAACAAAAGTCTTCACGCTTCACGTTCCTCGAACGAATACCAAGTCTTCAAGGTCATACCAATTTCTTCACTTTCAAAGTCTTCAGAAAGTCTTCAGAATATCAAAGTCTTCAGTCGAAGAACTTCATTTTTAGGGGTCGACTTTTACTGTAAATATCAAACTCCTCATAGTCTTATAGACCGGTGTACACTCATAAACACATCAGATGCTTAACCTATAAGTCTTCAATACACCAAAATCACTAAGGGGCACTAGATGCACTTACAATCTCCCCCTTTTTGGTGATTGACGACAATATAGGTTAAGTTTTCAACGGGGATAAATATGTGAAGTGTAAAAACTAATATTGAGGAATTTGATTGCAAGATATAGAAGAACTCCCCCTGAAGTTGTGCATAGTGAGGAATTTGCTTTTGAAGCAATGCACACTTGAAGAGTTAAATCATGGAGATCTCCCCCTATATCTTGTAATTCATACACGCATTTGATACATGATATGAAGAATTTGAAATGCATGATGAAATATGGTGCCTGATGCAATTTAGCATGCGTGAGATAACATTAATGAGGAATAAGCATGCAGAATAGCGCATCAAAAGCATCAGAGCTCAAACATGTATCGAAGTATCAGAGCATAGAGCGACAAAAGTATCAGAGCACCGAGCACCATAGGGTTTAAGATTACAACTCAATCCAATAAAAGTTTCGAAATAACGAGAGTTGTAACTTAAAAAATGCCCTTATTATAGACCCACTTGAAGACTAACTCAGATTTCTCCCCCTTTGTCATCATATGACCAAAAGGATAGAAACTGAGGACTAACGCCCCTGAAGATATTCAAGTCGATGGAGGAGCGCCAGTGTTGTTGGGGTCGGTTGTTGAAGTAGGGCCTGCTGCAGTGTCGTCTAAGTCTTCATTTTCATCAGTGTCGCATGATGAAGAATATGAACTGGCCACCAGAGAAGGAACCTTGACCTTCTTGAATTTCTTCAGCGGAGGTGCCGACCAGGCAAATTCTTCTTTGAGGCCCATGTTCTCTAAATCTTCAGCACTATATACTTGAGACAGAACAGCCCAGGTGCGGTTGAAGGTTTCATGAAGGTAGTAATGGTTTTTCTTCACTGCATTATATGTGGCAGTCATGTTGTGAAGAATTGAACCAAACTGACGCTTGACCCATTTGTGATTGCGATCAACCTTTTGATGAAGACTGAGGAGTAACTCACGATCAGTCATCACCCTGGGTGCTGTGGCTTGAGGATTTGTCTTGGCAGTATTAGCAGCAGAGTCATGTGTGGCAGAGTCATCATTGGTGGAATAAGAAGCAGCCTTGCGAAATTGACCATCCAATGGACGAATGCCTTCATCTATCACAGCAGTGGCCTTGCCCTTTTCATCAGCTGAGGAAAATGTCCTTTTGAGGACTTCAATAGGAGGCAAGTAGCTGCAGTGGTTGAGAGTTTCAGCCTTGTAGTTGAGTGAAGACCGTGTCCTGATGAATCTCATAATCCAAGGTGCATACGGCTTCAGCTCAAATGGTGACATAGCAATGTTGGCCAGAGTCCTCATGAAGAAATCATGGAAGTTTATGGGAACGCCATGTATGATATTGAAAAGCATATTCTTCATGATGCCAACAATTTCTTCATCGGAAGAATCATGTCCTTTGATGGGACATATTGTCTTCGTCAGAATGCGATAGACAGTCCTAGGCACATACAACAATTCGTTGACGAGGAATTTGGTACGAGGTGATTGCCCTGGCTTCAGAGGCTTCATGAGCACTTGCATATAGTGGTTTGACAGTTCAGGTTCATCATACACGCAACGCGCATCTTCAGTGGGTGGACTGAGAGAAAGGCAGCGAAGCAATTCAGTTGCTGGGGCCTTGTAATGTGTATTTTCAGTCATCCAGTCCAGAACCCATGAATTGACATCTGCAGGGTTGCCAGTGATGTGCAGTGTAGCATAGAACTGAAGAATAAGTTCTTCATTCCAATCGCATATATCAGTGCAGAAGTTAAGCAGCCCAGCGTCGTGAAGAACACTAAGGACTGGCGTAAAGCACGGCATTGATTCCATATCCACGTGAAGAATATGTGCATGGTCGAAGACTTTGTCTTTGTTGTAAAGCACTGAGGAATAGAAGTTTGCTTGGCTGGCAATCCAGAAACGCCTCTTCCTTATGCGAGCAGAGTCATAAGGATTGTATTCAGTGAAGAATACGTGCTCGCCATAGAAGTCTTCAGCCTTGAATTTCTGTTTGCGTGAGAATGGATCCTTTGGCCTTGGCAGAGGAGTGTCAGTGAGTTGCATCACGACCTCAGGAGTCACAAGCTCAGGTTCTTCAGGCTGAGGAATTGCAGTATGTTCCTCAGGTGCAGTCACCTTGTCTGTTGCAGCAGCAGTTTCTTCAGCACTAGTGGCTGGAATTTCTTCATTCATAGAAGCAGTGGGATGAGTTGCATCAGAGCCCAAGTTTATGGTTGGTGAAGAAGAGTGAGGAATTTGCTGCAGGGGAGTGAAGAGTGGGGAATTGGGATGCTGACTTTCCCAAAAGTCGTCATTCATTACTGGAGTTGTGCTTCCAATATCCACATCTTCATCATCAATTTCTTCAACACCAGCCTCTTCAGCATCAAACTGAGGCATCGGTGATGAGACTATTGGGGTTGAAGTGATTGTATCCACTTCAATTTCTTCATCAATCTGCTCTGAGGAAGCAGCAGACTGAGTTTCTTCATCTGATCCACTTGGGATCTCATAATCTTCACCAAAAGTAACAAGGTCCTTTGATGGCATGGAGGAGATAGGAACAGCATCAATTGGATTGGCAAATGAGCTGGTCATGGGCTTCATCTTCTTTGGGACTGAAGATTCTGAAGCACTTGATGCTTTCCTTTTCTTTACTGCAGCTCGCTCTGCAGCTTTGGTTTTCTTCACATCTAAAGCAGAGGGAAGAACTGGAGTTGGAGTTGGTGCAGGTGGAGCTGAGGAATCTGGTTCAGTTTCTTCAGGCACAACTGATGCAGTTGCCCTGGTCACTTCATTTTCTTCAGGCGCACCACTAGTGGATGCCCTGGCAATTTCATCAACGGCTGGAGCAGAGTCATCAGCCTTGGAACTAGCATTTTCTTCAGCAGCCTAAACTTCATCAGCGGTGCTGGCATGTTCTTCAGTTTGCTGAACAGATGCTTCAGCTTGAGGAATTTGTTGCGTTGAGGCAGTACCCTTGGTGAAGGTATCAGTCAGCCTCACAAATCTGACCTTGGCTCCTTGCCAATCAGCATAGTACGAGTCAAAGTTGTCGCTGAGGGCTTTGATCTCAGCCTGCATCTTGACAAGTTCCTCAGGCTTCATTTTGAGAACATTTTTCTTCAGCAGCTTCTCTTTGCGGTACTGGGATTTCTTGATCTCTCTGGCCCTATCATATTTCCACTTCTCCTCTTGGATGAAGTGAGTCAGCATGTGACTTTGGCCAGGTGTCAGCTTGAAATCAGGCATAGGAGTGTTGGGATCCTTGTGCCAGAGATCAATATAGTCTAGGATCGCCCTTGGATCCAAAAGCAGGGGCACAGGTGTGCCTTTGGCTTTAGCAGCCCTTTCTTGGCGGTCTCTGATGATTTCAGCGAGTTCTTCTTCTTCAGCTTCATCATCATCAGAGGGCATAGTGAAGACCACTTGCTTCTTTGGACTTGGGCGAGTGCCGCGTCCAGCGGTAGTCTTTTTCTTCAGTAACGAGGGTCCAGCTGAGGATTTTGGTGCAGCTGAGGAACTAGCTGAGACACCAGAGGCAATAGAGATGCCAGTTGTCCTTTGGCATGAGGCCAGATGCACAGGAGCTGAGGATTTTGAGGGAGCAGGAGCAGCATGAGGAATTTGCTTTGAAGATTTTGAAGATTCTGGCCGTGAGGGCGCAGCTGAGGAACTTGGCCGTGAGGGCATTGAAGGTGAAGCACTTGGCTTACGAGCAGGCTTCTTCATCATTGATTTCCTCGGCTTGGCAGAAGCCTCAGTGGCAGCAGCAGCAGCAGATTCTTCATTGAATTTCCTCACTGCTTCTTTTGCTTGCTTTTGCAGTTTACGCTAGCGCTTGGCCCATTCTTGAGGAAATTCCTCACCTCTTCTGATGCTAGAGGGATCAGCCACTTGGCCAGGTGCCAACGGAGGGCGTTGACATGGAGGGTTTACGGCGAATTTCTTCATGTACTTGGGAGTGACGTATCTGTATTCCCTCCACTCACGTGCCCATCTCCTTTCAATCCTTTGGATGCGCACCTTGCGCTGATTTTTGTCTTCTTTACCAAATTTGGATTCATCAGGTGTGCAATACCCAGCATAGATGTCCTCAGGGATTTCAAATGCAGTCATGACCTCTGGTCTCTTTCCTCCTTTCTGCGGCCTTTTTCCTTCAGCCATTTTCTTCAGATGAGGAATTTGAACAATGGAATTCTCTGAAGATGTATGCAACTTTTCTTCGAGGAACGCTGCAAATGAGTTAAGTTGATGAGAACCTAAGGATTCAGTAGCGGACATGTGTACCTGTGAACAGAGTATAGTTGCGAGGAATTTGAAGAGGTCATATGCGTTCTCAGAGGGTTTTTCATAAAGAACACGTTTTGAGGAATTTGACCAGATTCGTCTTGAGGAATTTCACTAAGCTCCATATATATCTTAGGTTCCAGAGTTGTATAGATTGAGAATCCACACAATTGAGGAATCTTGAAGAAATTTAGACTTAGGGAAATGAATCAAGAACAGAGAATGAGTGAGGTGTTTTGTGTGTGAGGATTTGAAGAATAAAACACCTTTGAAGATTTTGTAGAGAAACTTTTAATCAAAGAGGGCAGTAAAAATAGCTTTTAATTACCCTGAATGAAGAACACGACGAACTGTGAGTTGGAACAGAGAAGTTCGTCAATGTAGATCTTCCACGCCCTAACTTGGCGGAGGAAGACGTCTACGGCGGCGGCGAAGGTGAAGATTTCCGCAGTCGGCGCGAGTACGTCGACGACGAGGTCAAGGCAGTGAAGCTCTTCCTCACCGGCGACGATGGAGTAGCGGCGGCGCTAGGGTTTGGAAGCTTGAGCGGGGGAAGTGAGATCGAGCGGAGTAAAGAAGTGAAGATGGCGACGGAGGGGTATTTATAGCCGCAGTAAAAACTGCTTGTCCGAAGATTTAGGACTAACATGCCCCTGGCCGTTCTCCTTCACTTGACATGTGTCACCCACGTACTGTGTAGTGGAGATCGTGTAAGATCGTGGGTGAGTAAAATAATCCATCGTGGGAAGTGGAACGGATTGAGCGGCAAAACCGAGGGTTTGGATAAGATTAATTTTAACGTTCCGTTCGCAATTTCTTCAGCTGACAAGGACACAGTGAAGAATTTGAACGAGTTTCAAATAGAACGCACATGAAGAATTTGTGAATAGACTGGATTGAGTATAGCATAGAGGGGAAGGGTCCGATCACATTCACTTAGAAAAAAATTCAACTTGAAGAAATAGCTATAAGTGAATGCTGTAGAGGACATAAACTCATATATATATATATATATATATATATATATATATATATATATATATATATATATATATATATATATATATATATATATAGCCAATGAAGAAAAATGATGGCACAAGTGAACACTTTGTAAAGTTTGAAGAATTTGAAAAACTGAAGAATTTCAAAAGTTGAGGCAAACTCAAATTGAAAATTTTCAACTTTTGTGGTGGCGTGACCCACCGTGTAAGAATGATGATTTCAGACACCGCGTACAATTGTCGTATGGTTCTGAGAATCAAATTCTTCATTGATTTCTTCACACTTAGAGTGTTATTCTTCATTGATTGAAGAAAAACGTTTCTTCATGTGTTGCACATCTAAGTCATCAATTATGCATAGGTGTTAGGATGAGTGCATTTTCAAAGTACATTCAAAGATTCTAAGATATTTAGCTCACACCGCAACTTGCTAAATCTCTTCTCATCCAAGGGCTTAATGAAGATATCGGCTAGCTGTTCTTCAGTCTTCACATGCTCAATAGAGATGTCGCCCTTTAACACATGATCACGAAAAAAATGATGACGAATCTGAATGTGCTTTGTCTTCGAGTGCTGAACTGGGTTGTGAGCAATCTTGATGGCACTCTCATTGTCACAGAGGAGAGGCACATTCTTCACGTTAACTCCATAGTCCTTGAGTATTTGCTTCATCCATAGTAGTTGAGCACAGCAAGGACCAGCAGCAATGTACTCAACTTCAGCAGTAGACAGTGATACGCAGTTCTGTCTCTTCGAGGACCAACATACCAAGGATCGTCCGAGGAAATGACAAGTACCAGATGTTGACTTGCGATCCACACGGTCACCAGCATAGTCAGAATCAGAATATCTAATGAGGTTAAAGTCTGAGCCCTTGGGGTACCATAATCCTAGTGTTGGTGTGTGAGCTAGATATCGAAGAATATGCTTCACAGCCGAATGGTGTGATTCCTTCGGTGCAGCTTGAAATCATGCACACATGCAAACACTAAGCATTATATCTGGCCTAGATGCACATAAGTACAATAAGGAGCCAATCATGGAGCGGTATACCTTGTGATCGAAGTCAGTACCATTTTCATCAGTGCATAGATGACCATTTGTGGGCATAGGAATTTTGAGACCTTTGCCATCTTGCATGCCGAATTTCTTCAGGACATCCTTGAGGTATTTCTCCTGAGATATGAATATCCCATTGTGCTGTTGACGAATTTGTAGACCTAAGAAGAATTTCAATTCTCCCATCATAGACATTTAATATTCTTCACTCATCATATAGGCAAATTCATCACTATAACGTTGGTCAGTACAGCCAAAGATGATATCATCAACATATATTTGGCACACAAACAGTTCACCATCATATGATTTAGTAAAAAGAGTGGGATCGAGTGAACCGGGTGTGAAGCCTTTCTTCATGAAGAATTCCTTCAATGTGTCATACCACGCCCGTGGGGCCTGCTTGAGGCCATAGAGGGCCTTGTTAAGTCTGAAGACTTTGTCAGGATGTTTTGGATCTTCAAAACCTGGTGGTTGAGCAACATATACTTCTTCCTCAATCTTACCATTGAGGAATGCACTTTTCACATCCATTTGATATAAGACGATATCATGATGGTTAGCATAAGCAAGTAATATGCGAATAGCTTCAAGTCTAGCAACAGGTGCAAAAGTTTCATCGAAATCAATTCCTTCAACCTGTGTGTAGCCTTGAGCTACTAGTCGTGCCTTATTCCTCACCACAACACCATTTTCATCTTGCTTGTTGTGGTAGATCCACTTTGTACCAATGATGTTATGCTTGCGAGGATCGGGACGATTGACCAGTTCCCATACGTTGTTGAGCTTGAACTAATGTAATTCTTCTTGCATGGCCTGAATCCACTCAGGCTCCAGAAATGCTTCATCTACCTTAGTGGGCTCTGTGATAGAGACAAAAGCAAAGTGCCCACAAAAGTTAGATAGATGTGAAGCTTTTGAGCGTGTGAGAGGACCTGGTGCTCTAATGTCATCGATGATCTTCTCCACTTGCACTTCTTTTGCAACGCGAGGGTGAGTTGGTTGCCGTTGAGGAATTTGATCAGCATTTTCTTCAGCATCAATTTCCTCAGCATTTTCTTCAGGTGCATCAGTTCGACGTTCTTCACGTTCTGGAATGAATTCTTCAGCAGATTCTTCAGTAGGAATGATATCTTCAGTAGCCTTGTGCTTGATCGATTCCTCAGGTGCTGGTTCATCTAACACAGAAGGTAGGTGCTCTCTTTGCGAGCCATTAGTTTCATCGAACCGCACATCTACAGTTTCAACAATCTTGTGAAGAACATTGTTGAAGACTCTGTAGGTGTGCGAGTCCTTTCCGTAACCAAGCATGAAACCTTCATGTGCTTTCGGTGCAAATTTAGAGTTGTGATGAGGATCTCTAATCCAGCATTTAGCACCGAAGACTTTGAAATAACTCACATTGGGTTTCTTGTCAGTGAGGAGTTCATAGGCAGTCTTCTTGAAGAATTTGTGAAGATATACTCTGTTGATGATATGGAACGCAGTATCAATTGCATCAACCCAGAAACGACGAGGGGTTTTGTACTCATCGAGCATAGTGCGAGCCATCTCAGCAAGAGTCCTGTTCTTGCGCTCCACGACGCCATTCTGTTGAGGAGTATAAGGAGCAGATAATTCATGAGTAATACCAAGTTCATCAAGATAGTCATCGAGACCCGAATTCTTGAACTCAGTGCCATTGTCACTTCTGATGTGCTTGATCTTCACGCCAAAGTTAGTTGAAGCCCTCGAGGAAAATCGTTTGAAGACTTCCTGCACTTCAGTTTTGTAAGAGACAAGGTGCACCCATGTGTAACGAGAGTAATCATCAACAATAACAAAACCACATTGAGATGCTTCATTAGAGACAGAGGAATAATGGTTAGGACCAAAGAGATCCATGTGAAGCAATTCGAATGGACGAGTAGTGGTCATGATAGTCTTCGCTGGATGCTTGGCCTTTGTCATCTTTCCAGCTTCACAGGCACCGCATAAGTGATCTTTGAGGAATTTGACATTCTCAATGCCAATGACATGCTTCTTCTTCGCAAGCGTGTGCAGATTCCTCATGCCAGCATGACCAAGTCGTCGATGCCATAGCCATCCTTCTGAAGCTTTTGCAAGTAGGCACACGGCAGGTTGTGAATCTGCAGAGAAATCAACAATATACAAGTCTCCTTTCCTAAAGCCTTCGAAGACTTTGGATTTGTCAGATTCCATAATCACAACACAACGATACTTGCCGAAGACAACAACCATATCAAGATCACAAAGCATTGAGACAGACATAAGATTGTATCCTAAGGACTCAACAAGCATGACTTTGTCCATGTGTCGATCCTTTGTGATGGCAACCTTACCTAGACCCAATACCTGACTTTTGCTTTTATCAGCGAAGATGATATGCTTCATGTGTGATGCTGATAAGGGAGCATCCATCAACAGATTCTTGTCACCGGTCATGTGATTTGTACATCCACTATCAAGTACCCATTCAGTGGCTTTGGGTTGATCATCCTGCAGATGAATTAGTGCAACTTACGAACCTCATATGCTTCAGTAGTGAAGAATATGATATTACAATTCATCAGATCAATTTCATCAAGCAGTAGAACCGATAAAACAGAGGGAGGACGTGTGCAATGAAAGTTCATTTCATCATGGTTAGCCTGCGTCCTTTCAGGCATTTTTGTCAGGTCCCCAGCAAATTCTTCAGACGTTACAGCACGTCTGGAGACCTGACCCTGTAGAAGAGATTAGTTCTTTTTCTTCACCACCCACATCTGAAGGGGTGGCAAAGAGTTCATCACTCTGCGAGCTCCATATGAGAATGGTGGCAAAGCAGCCAAACTATTTCGTTTCACATAAGAGGGGTTAGGGTAAGCATATGAATAAGCAGAGAAATTCTTCGAGGACTTATGAACAAAATAATTTGAAGAATAATACTTATATTCATAGCCCTTGGCTCTTCCCTGCGAAACAGAGTTGTTAGCACGATGATGTTCATATGAGGACTTTGATCCATATGAGGAATTTGATCCTCTTGAGGAATTTGGTCTGTATGAGGACTTGGATCCATATGAAGAATTTGGTCCATATGAAGAATTAGATCTGGGGTTCCTTTTCTTCACAGGTGGTGTCATGAGGACATTCACCTGAAGACTTTCAAGGCAGCTTTTGGGAACCCAGATTTTCTTCATAGGGGAACCGTTCCTGCAGTTAGTGCCAACATATCTAGCAAATACTTCACCATTCTGATTTTTGAACAGTTTATAGTTGGAGTCAAATGACTCATCAGAAGAATGAGAAGATTCACATGTATAGCCAGATAAATCAGATGGATCAACTGGAGGTCCCTTTGCAGCAACCCATGAGGTTTTGGGGTACTGCTCAGGCTTCCAATAAGTACCATCCGCATTGAGTTTCCTCTCAAAGGCAATACCCTCTTTCCTAGGGTTCCTGTTGAGGATCTGCTTTTTAAGCACATCACAAAGAGCCTGATGCCCTTTGAGGCTTTTGTACATGCCTGTCATGTACAATTCCTTCAACCCTGCATCGTCAGTGATACTAGTAATGTCCTCAGATGAGGAATTAGTGATAGCAGAGACAGGTGAAGAATTTGTAACATTTGAAGCATTTGAACATTCAGGTGAAGAATTAGCAGATTCTCGTTCAATGCATTTTAAACATGGAGGAATAAATTCTTCCTGAGCAGCGCTGATTTGTTGAGCAAGTAATGAATCGCGCTCCTTCTGAAGATCTTCATAACTCACTCTTATCTTCTCAAAGTCAGACAAGAGAGAGTTATGCTGATCTTGAAGGGAGTCATACTTAGAATGCAGTCTCTGAAGACTTTCAGCCAAGGCTTGTGATTGATCCATTTCTTCACCCAACATATCATTGCTCTTACTAAGCATATCATTAGCATTTTTCAAAGCTCTTTGTTGTTTAGCAGCAAGGGAAGCAAGTTTGACATAACTGGGTCCAAATTCATCACCAGATTCTTCATCACTAGACTCAGATAGGTAGCATTCAGTTACCTCAGCACTTTTTGCCATAAGGCATGAAGTAGAGGATGATGATTCTGGTTCGAATGTCATCGATTTGAGCGATTCCTTGAAATCCTCAAACCAAGGATCATGACGGGTTCGATGGCCTTCATAGACATCAGAGAGACGGTCCCAGACAAGCTTTGCCTGATCGAGATGCATGATGTTTCTGAACTGGTTTTGAGACAGACTGGAGCAGATGACGGCCTTCGCTGTGAGGTTGAGTTGAGTGTACTTGCGAATGTCATCAGCTTCCGCCATCTTGCACAGATCGGTCAGACCAATCTCAGTGACAGTCCATAGCTCGCTGTCCATCACCATGAGACGCTTCTTCATCATAGCCTTCCATTTGGGATACTCGTGACCGTCAAAGATGGGGCACGATACTTTCTTCATATCTGCGGTCGACATAACTAAAACTCCAGGCGGTTAAACCAAAATCACACAGAACAAGGGAGTATCTCGCTCTGATACCAATTGAAAGTGCGTTATATCGACTAGAGGGGGGTGAATAGGCGATTTTTATGAAATTCTTCACTGAGGAATTTGCTCGTGAGGAAATTCCTTAGCGAAGAAATACTAGCAGCGGAATAAGTACTCAGAAGTAAACATAACAGATTACATGCAAGGTCATCATGATGAAATGAAGACAAACACAGAGTACAGAAAGCGTAGGCACAGGATAACTCTAGATGAAGACAAACAGACTGAAGAAATTGAACTGAGGAATTTGTGAAAGTCTTCAGTCAAAGTCTTCAAACACAGATATGAACAAACAGACAACAAAGTAATGAGGAAATGAAGGTGTTGAGGAAATGGAACCATTAAGCTTGGTGACGACAATGATTTGGTAGACCAGTTCCAACTGCTGTCTCAGTTGTACGTCTGGTTGGAGCGGCTGAGTATTTAAACTCGAGGACACACAGTCCCAGACACCCAGTCCTGAGCACGCAGCTCGGGACACCAAGTCCTCACCGTATTCTCCTTGAACTAAGGACACACAGTCCTCGTCCAATCACTCGTGGTAAGTCTTCAGGTGACTTCCAAACCTTCACAGACTTGGTCACTCGGCGATCCACAATTCCTCTTGGATGCTCTAGACCTTGACGCCTAACCGTCTGGAAGAAGCACAGTCTTCAAAGGTAACAAGCGTCGGATCCATGCAGGATCAATTTCTTCAGTGATGCTCAATCACTTTGGGTTTGTAGGTGTTTGGGTTTGGGTTTTGGATTTTCCTCACTTGATGATTTTCGCTCAAATTCCTCAGAGGATGGGTTGCTCTCAAATGACAAGCGTCAAGTTCACGCGGAGCAGCCAACCAGCTAGTGGTTGAAGGGGGGCGGCTATTTATAGCCTAGGGAGCAGCCCGACATGATAAGACATAAATGCCCTTCAATGATATGACCGTTAGGTGGACAAGATATTTTAGGACAGCTGGCGCGTGGCGCAGCAACGGTCGGAAATTTGGAGTACAAATTCCTCAGGGTTATCATGTTCCTCACTGTGTAGGCAATTCGCACTGGCGAATTCCTAACTCCTCAGTCAGAGCAAAGTCCTCAGTGACCAGAAGAACTGCGTCTCTGTCACTGAAGAAATTGACTGAACTGTATGAGATTTCCAATGGCTTCACTCGAAGGGATTTGTAGGTGTAGGATTTGAGTTGAGCATCACATGGAAATTTTCTCCTTAGTATTTCCTCGACCCCCTTTAACAGTACGGTGTTTTCTATGACTCAAGAAAGAGAAAAATGAAACTACGAAAACAAAAGTCTTCACGCTTCACGTTCCTCGAACGAATACCAAGTCTTCAAGGTCACACCAATTTCTTCACTTTCAAAGTCTTTAGAAAGTCTTCAGAATATCAAAGTCTTCAGTCGAAGAACTTCATTTTTAGGGGTCGACTTTTACTGTAAATATCAAACTCCTCATAGTCTTATAGACCTGTGTACACTCATAAACACATCAGATGCTTAACCTATAAGTCTTCAATACACCAAAGTCACTAAGGGGCACTAGATGCACTTACAGGAGAGGAACTGCTGGCGGAGGCAAAGCCGGCGCGCCGCCCCGTCCTCCTCTTCCCCGAGCGCCTCGGCCTCGCCCACGGCCTCGTCCTCTCCCCCTTCCCCTCGCGGCTGGCTCTGCCACCGCAGGTGCAGGAGAAGGAGGGACGCGTTGTCGAGCGGCGACCCTCGTCGCCACCGTCGAAGGACCAGGGTTCCCTTTCTCCATGGCGAATGAGAGGGAGGGGAGCATAAGCTGAAGAAAGTGAGATGGAGGAATGCAGGGCACCGACCCCCCTGCTCTTTATAAAGGAGCAGGGTGGGGGCTCGACCGCCCCGTTCCACCAATGAGGACGTGAATGGCGCAGGAGACCGGGGCCGATCCTCCGCCCCAGCCCGCGGCGGCCCGGCTTCCCGCCTCCACCAACTGCCACCCCAGGCGCATGAGCACCGCGTGGCGAACGTGCAGGACCGAAGCGACGGGTGAGGTGACTTCTCCCCGCCCCATGATTAAAGGGAGTGGGCGCCTTGAAAGACCACGCCTCGGCCCCGTCCAGTAAATGGGCCGCGCCTCCACGCCTCCCTCCGTTTATGGGGAAGACGCGAGCCGCCCCCTTTTTACTACAACGTGATGCATGCGTGCAGAGGCCAGCCTCACGCATGCCGCCCACGTCACGCCCGCCTCCCCACACCGCGCCACGCGCGGGAAGCGTGGGAGGCGCAGCGCACGAAGAAACTTACCGCGGTAAAAACCGGCCTGCCTGCCCGCGCACCATTATTGGGCCTGGCCCAACAACGCGTAGCGCTTATGTGTGGCCCAGGACCGGGGGCTCCTGTCAGTGTACAAAAAGAGGGATACACTTTTTGTACCCCTATGACTGTGCACGGGCAGTCTGAGCCACGGGCGCCGCCGCACCGAGCCCGACAAGGGAGGTAGAACCAAGGTAAGGCCGAAGCCAAAGAGGAGCAGAACGACGCCAAGACCAAGACCACAAAGAGCAAAGGTGACGAAGCGGGGCCCCCCGACAAGATCCTTGCCGGGAGGCGGTTTTTGCAAACCCGGCAAGACCCTTGCCGTGGCAGCTCGCCCCACACCTACGAAGCGGGTCACCCTTGAGTCCACTGCCCCCATGGGGCAAGGATTCGGGAGGCATCCCCGTGGTGGTATGCAGATCTTTCTAAAGACATTCAAGATCAGATGCACACCTTAGAAGATGATGGTCCTTGTCGGGATCCCAGCCAAGGAAAACCACAAGGCCCCCGGCAAGAGCCTTGCCGGGGATGGTAGCAGGCGCCACATCAAGACCCTTGTCGGGACCCCGACAAGACCCTTGTCGGGGCCGCGGCAAGACCCTTGCCAAGGACACCCGCGGGGCCACCATCGGACCCGCACCAGTCACGCCTCCACCACCGTTCGCATGCAGCTGCCGACCCAACCAGCTGGGCAGGCACCTGCGTGGCGGCATGCAGATCCTCGTGGAGACCCACCGATGCGCCACCTCAGCTGCCTGCCCGCCTACATGGCATCGCAGGCACCGCTGGCCAGGGCGCGTGTCGACGCAGGAGAGAGCGGCGACGGATGAGACATGGCTCTCCCCCGCCCCCGATAAAGCAAGGACACCTAAGCAAGGCGCATTAAATGCACCTTGTCATGTAATGCGAGGGATAACCTCGCATCACTGTACCCTTTCCACCTCCTGTGTGCCACTGTGGCAGCCCCTTTCCCTATAAAAGGAGGCCCCAGGCGACCAGGAAGAGGATTCGACTTTTTGCAGCTCCTCACGCCCCGTAGCTAGCTCAAAAACACAAACATATAATCCACCAAAGCAGGAGTAGGGTTTTACGCATCTTCGCGGCCCGAACCTGGGTAAAGGAATCGTGTACTGCCTGCTCGATCCGCTCTTTTCACGGCCCTCGCGCCCCGCAACCGCAGAAAGGGATTCTCGCGATCCCATAGGTGTCGTTTCCCACCGACAGACTGTGTCTCGGTCATCCATTTCTCAAACACCATGTAGTGCGAGAAATTCAACGGAGGCCATCGAGTCTTGTGGGGAAAAGTGTGCAAACCTCTGCAGAGTGTACAATCTAATCATGGTTAGCCGTGTCCCCGGTTATGGACATCTTGAGTATCTAGTACTTGGAT
Organism: Aegilops umbellulata; assembly: GCA_032464435.1. Classification (NCBI taxonomy): domain Eukaryota; kingdom Viridiplantae; phylum Streptophyta; class Magnoliopsida; order Poales; family Poaceae; genus Aegilops; species Aegilops umbellulata. The sequence goes on from CP136054.1 coordinate 22,878,737, forward strand.
TATCATATGTATCTCATCACTCTAATCTAATATGTTGGGTTGATAATTACTTTAATTGGGATTGAGTTGGAGGAACATTCTCAATGATGTTTCAACTACCATGATAGTTAAAATAAAAATTTATTCCGTTGTTGTAGGGAAAATTTGGCTTTTCGCAAAACTATAACCATAGATCTTTCCACCAGCCAAATATGCATGTAGTGATAGCATTATTCTGATCTTGCTCTACTGTGTTATATTGCCAGCATATTCCATGTGCTGGCCCGTTTCGGGCTGCAACGTATTATGTTGCATACTTTTCAAACGAGGAGTAAGGTTCGTTAGGTCGTTGCCATGCAGCTCAGCTATGCCATTGGAGTTGATAGACTCACTTTATCTTCCAAGCCTTCCGCTGTTATCGTATTAGACGGCCTTATGCCATATTTATTGTAATAAGTTCTCTTTTGAGACATTCGATGTAATAAGTGTGTGATTGCTACTCTGTTATAAATCTTTCGAGTACTGTGTGTGTTAGCATTACCGATCCAGGGATGACACCGAAGCACAGAGACTTGACCGTTTGAGGTCGGGTCGCTACAACACCATGTCCCTAGCAAGCCTCTACTAGACTAGCTCGTTAATCAAAGATGGTTATGTTTCCTAACCATAGACATGTTTTTTCATTTGATGAACGGGATCACATCATTAGGGGAATGATGTTATGGACAAGACCCATCCGTTAGCTTAGCATATTGATCGTTATGTTTTATTGCTATTGCTTTCTTCATGTCATATACATATTCCTTTGACTATGATATTATGCAACTCCAGGATACTAGAGGAATACCTTGTGTGCTATCAAACATCACAATGTAACTGGATGATTCTAAAGATGCTCTACAGGTATCTTTGAAGGTGTTTGTTGGGTTGGCATAGATCAAGATTAGGATTTGGCACTCCGAGTATCGGACAGGTATGTCTGGGCCCTCTCGGTAATGCACATCATAATAAGCCTTGCAAGCAATGTGACTAATGAGTTAGTTGCGGGTTGATGTATTACAGAATGAGTAAAGAGACTTGTCGATAACAAGATTGAAATAGGTATGTAGATACCGACGATTGAATCTCGGGCAAGTAACATACCGATGACAAAGGGAATAACGTATGTTGTCATTACAGTATGACCGATAAAGATCTTCATAGAATATGTAGGAACCAATATGAGCATCTAGGTTCCGCTGTTGGTTATTGACCGGAGAGGCGTCTCGGTCATGTCCACATAGTTCTCGAACCCGTAGGGTCCGCACGCTTAACGTTCGATGACGATTTTGTATTATGTGATTTTGTGACCGAATGTTGTTCGGAGTCCCGGATAAGATCATGGACATGACAAGGAGTCTCGAAATGGTCGAGAGGTAAAGATTCATATATAGGACGATGATATTTGGACACCCGAAGTGTTCTGGTGGTACCGGGTACATATCGGGTCACCGTAAGGAGTTCCGGGCACCCCCTGACAACTATATATGGGCCTAATGCGCCAAGAGGGGGACAGACCAGCCCCTAAGGGGCTGGAGCGCCCCCCATATAGGCCGAAATAGGAGGAGAAGTAAAGAGGGGAAGAGAGAAGGAAGGGGAGGGATTCGACCTCCCCCTTTCTTCCCTCTCCCTCCTCCTTCTTTCCCCTCCGGAACTTATGGAAGGGGGAAGCCGAATTGGGGAGGTGCCTGATACATCTCCAACGTATCTATAATTTACGAAGTATTCATGCTATTATATTATCTGTTTTGGATGTTTAATGGGCTTTATTATGCATTTTTATATTATTTTTGGGACTAACCTATTAACCGGAGGCCCAGCCCAAATTAATGTTTTCTTGCCTATTTCAGTGTTTCGAAGAAAAGGAATATCAAACGGAGTCCAAATGGAATGAAAAATTTGGGAGAGTTATTTTTTGAATGGAAGCAATCCAGAAGACTTGGAGTAGACGTCAGGGAAGCTTCGAGGTGGCCACGAGGCAAGGAGGCGCACCTGCCCCCCTGGGCGCGCCCCCACCCTCGTGGGTCCCTCGTGGCTCCCCTGATCAATTTATTTTGCCTATATATGTTTGTATACCCTGAAAACCTTCGGGAACAGAATAGATCGGGAGTTCCGCCGCCGCAAGCCTCTGTAGCCACCGAAAACCAAACTAGACCCGTTCCGGCACCCTGCTGAAGGGGAGAATCCCTCACCAGTGGCCATCTTCATCATCCCGACGCTCTCCATGACGAGGAGGGAATAGTTCACCCTCGGGGCTGAGGGTATGTACCAGTAGCTATGTGCTTGATCTCTCTCTCTCTCTCGTGTTCTTGAGGTGGTACGATCTTGATGTATCGCGAGCTTTGCTATTATAGTTGGATCTTATGATGTTTCTCCCCCTCTACTCTCTTGTAATGGAATGAGTTTACCCTTTGAAGTTATCTTATCGGATTGAGTCTTTAAGGATTTGAGAACACTTGATGTATGTCTTGCATGTGCTTATCTGTGGTGACAATGGGATATTCACGTGGTCATGTATTACATGTGCTTATCTGTGGTGACAATGGGATATTCACGTGGTCCACTTGATGTATGTTTTGGTGATCAACTTGCGGGTTCCATTTGTGAACTTATGCATAGGGGTTGGCACACATTTTCATCTTTACTCTCCGGTCGAAACTTTGGGGCACTCTTTGAAGTTCTTTTTGTTGGTTGACTAGATGAATATGAGATTGTGTGATTCATATCATATAATCATACCCACGGATACTTGAGGTGACATTGGAGTATCTAGGTGACATTAGGGTTTTGGTTGATATGTGTCTTAAGGTGTTATTCTAGTACGAACTCTTGAATAGATCGATCCGAAAGAATAACTTTGAGGTGGTTTCGTACCCTACAATAATCTCTTCGTTTGTTCTCCGCTATTAGTGACTTTGGAGTGACTCTTTGTTGCATGTTGAGGGAGAGTTATATGATCCAATTATGTTATTATTGTTGAGAGAACTTGCACTAGTGAAAGTATGAACCTTAGGCCTTGTTTCAACGCATTGCAATACCATTTGTCCTCACTTTTATTATTAGTTACCTTGTTGTTTTTATATTTTCAGATTACAAAAACCTATATCTACCATCCATATTGCACTTGTTTCACCATCTCTTCACCGAACTAGTGCACCTATACAATTTACCATTGTATTGGGTGTGTTAGGGACACAAGAGACTCTTTGTTATTTGGTTGCAGGGCTGTTTGAGAGAGACCATCTTCATCCTACTCCTCCCACGGATTGATAAACCTTAGGTCATCCACTATATGGAAATTTGCTACTGTCCTACAAACCTCTGCACTTGGAGGCGCAACAACGTCTACAAGAAGATGGTTGTGTTGTAGACATCAAGCAGTTTCTGGCGCCGTTGTTGGGGAGGTGAGTGCTTGAAGGTATATCTTTAGATCTTGCAATCGAATCTTTTAGTTTCTTGTTTTATCACTAGTTTATTCTATGAAAGAAAACTACAAAAAAATGGAATTGAGGGTGCCTCATATGCTTCATCTTTTTAATATCTTTCATGAGAATAAGGATTCCGAAAATTGTGCTAATTGCTAGAGGAAAAATGCATTAGAATGTTTGGCACTAAATCTTTGAATGATGAGCATGATTGCAATGTTGTTCGTGTGAACTTTTTGAATATCCATAGTACTAATGATGATTGCACTAGTCATGATGAAAATGTCTCTTATAAGAAAGTCAACTTTTGTGGAGTGCATAGAGTTTGCAAGTACACACCAAATACGGAAGATAAATTTTGCAAGAGGCATAAGTATTAAGAAACTAAATGGTTGCAAGAGAGGCTAGATGTTTGTGCTGAAAATTTAAAATTTCTTCGCCATACTTGTGAACTTTGCAATGAACATGGTCATTTAAATCTCCAATGCAAATTGTTTCATGATCATATCGTGTCCAAAAATTGTGATGATTCGATTTCCCTTGCACATCATAATGAAATTAGTTTGCTTTTGGGTTATGAAGAAATGAAACGTATAACTAAGCATATTCCAGAATATAACCTTGAGACATTCCTCGATATTGATCTAGAAGAAATTTTTATGTATTGTGCGGTGAATTGCATTGAAAATCCTTATATTGCCAATTACATAAAGAAAAGAAAACAAATAGAGGATGAAGAGAATACTAATGAAAGGGAAGAGGCTTCCCAATATCCTCCTATTATTTCTTATGATGAATCAGGTAACGAGGTGGAGCCTTCTATTCAACCAATCTCATTAATAAGGATCTCAAAAAAGAGGGTTAAACCCACACATGATGTGAAGAAGAAAAAGAAAAGACGGCGAAACAAAGGTGAAAAGGTATCCCTCCCAAATTATGTTGCTCATATTACTCATTGTGACCATGATAATTGCTATACTATTGGTGCTATCCATACTATTAATGATGAGAGTGATTATGCTTATGATATGAAAAGGCCCAAGCTTGGGGATGCTATGTTTGATGAGAATGACATGTTTGAGAATATATTTGCTGCAATTAATGTTTGTCCCAAGCTTGGGGATGCTATGTTTTATTAAGATGATATGTTTAGCCTCCCAAGTTTTGATGAGCAAATTTATTATGATGATAGCATGCCTCCTATTTATGATGGTTATATTGATGAAAGTGGATTTGGAGAGGTCATGACTTTATTTAGTAATGATTCCACTATCTTGGAAGAGGTTTCAATCGATTATGATGAGAACAAAGTTGCTACATATGATGATTATTGTGATGATACTTATGCTATAAAGAGTAGTGATGAGTATATCTATAAAACTTGTCATGATTATGATTACCCTTTTTCTGAACATTACCCTTTTAATGTGGAAACAATTTATAGTATTCGAGTTTCTTATGATACTCCCACTATTCTGAATGAGAAGAATTTTGCTTATGTGGAGAGTAATAAAATTTCTATGCTTGTAGATCATGAAAAGAATGCTTTAGGTGCTGGTTATATTGTTGAATTCATTCATGATCCTACTGAAAATTATTATGAGGAAGGAATATATGCTTGTAGGAATTGCAATAATATCAAGTTTCCTCTCTATGTGCTTAAAGTTTTGAAGTTATGCTTGTTTTCACTTCCTATGCTAGTTGATTATTGTTCCCATAAGTTGTTTGCTCATAAAATCCCTATGCATAGGAAGTGGGTTAGACTTAAATGTGCTAGTCATATTCTTCATGATGCTCTCTTTATGCTTCAATTCTTATTCTTTATGTGAGCATCATTGAAATCATCATGCCTAGCTAGGGGCATTAAACGTTAGCGCTTGTTGGGAGGCAACCCAATTTTATTTTTGTTCCTTGCTTTTTTTCCTGTTTATTAATAAATAAATCATATAGCCAATTCTTACATGTGTTTTTATGTTTTAATTATTGTTTGTGCCAAGTAGAACCTTTGGGAAGACTTGGGTGAAGTCTTTAGGACCATGCTGTAAAAAACAGAAACTTCAGCGCCCACGAGATGTGATGCCATTTTTTACTGGAGAGTGATTTTAGGTTGATCCTTTTTTCAGATGATTAATAGATAAATTACTCACGTCCACCAAGTTATTTCAGAATTTTTGGAGTTCCATAAGTATACGTTTGATACAGATTACTACAGATTGTTCTGTTTTTGACAGATTCTGTTTTTTATGTGTTGTTTGCTTATTTTGATGAATCTATGAGTAGTATCGGAGGGTATGAACCATAGAGAAGTTGGAATACAGTAGATATTACACCAATATGAATTTAGAATGATTTCACAATATTACCTAAGTCGTGATTTATTTTCTTATACTAACGGAGCTTACGAGCTTTCTGTTGAGTTTCGTGTTGTGAAGTTTTCAAGTTTTGGGTAAAGATTCGGCGGACTATGGAATAAGGAGTGGCAAGAGCCTAAACTTGGGGATTCCCAAGGCACCCCAAGGTAATATTCAAGGACAACCAAGAGCCTAAGCTTGGGGATGCCACGGAAGGCATCCCCTCTTTCGTCTTCTTTCATCGGTAACTTTACTTGGAGCTATATTTTTATTCACCACATGATATGTGTTATGCTTGGAGCGTCAGTTTATTTTGTTAGTATTTGCTTGCTGTTATTTAGAAAAAAAAATTGCATATTTTATTTCAAAAAAAGTGGCATTGATAGCCTTTACTATGCCTATTTTACAAGTCTTCATGTTGCTGTTTGATAACAGAAAGTTTACCGTTGTTGCAAAAATTCCCTAGAAAATTCAGAATGTGATAAAATGTTGAAACCTTTTCCATATTAAGCTCTGATTAATTTAATACAGTGGGAATTTTCGTTCATAATTTTTGGAGCTAGGGAATTATGGATCTTTCTGCATTCTTTATAGACTGTCCTGTTTAGGCAGATTGCTGTTATGTTTGCATTGTTTGCATATGTTTGCTTCTTTAATGATTCTATTTGAGGATAGGACTATTAAATATGCAGAGGCATTTAGTATGCAATGTTGAATAATAATTTTAGTGATTTGCTACAGTAGAGTATGATAAGGTCTTCCCATTGGTTTATACTAACTTATCTCACGAGTCCTTGCTGAGTTTTGTGTGGATGAAGCTTTTGAGATTTAGGGAGACCGTGATATGAGAGGAATTAAGAAGACGCAAAAGCTCAAGCTTGGGGAGGCCCAAGGCATCCCAAGATAATATTTAAAGAAGTCTCAAGCGTCTAAGCTTGGGGATGCCCCGGTTGGCATCCCACCTTTTTTCTTCAAAAACTATCGGTTAGTATCGGTTGATCATAAGTTTTTGTTTCTTCACGTGATGTTTGCTATTCTTAGAATGTAATTTTATTTTATTTTGCTTGCTGTTTGAATAAAATATCAAGATCTGAAATTCTTAAATGAGAGAGTCTTCACATAGTTACATAATTATTTAACTATTCATTGATCTTCACTTATGTCATTTTGGAGTAGCTTGTCATTTACTCGTGTGCTTCACTTATATCCTATGAGTAAATGGTTGAATGAATTGAATATAATAAATCTGAAATTATATATGTTTCATATGCTTATCCCATGAGGAGTAATGACTTCACATATAAGAAGTAGAGGTGGTAAATTTATTGAAGGTTAGTAAACATTGTATTGGTCACTTGAACAATTCATTAAAGAATATTGAGGGAAGAGAGATTTCACATATAAATATACTATCTTGGACATATTTTGTAATTGTGAGCACTCATTAAAATATGACATGTTAAAAGGTTGATGTTGGACAAGGAAGACAACGTAATGGGTTATGTTTTCTTATATCCGAAATAAAGTATATTGTCATGGATCATTCAACATGCTGAGCTTGCCTTTCTCCCTCATGCTAGCAAATTCTTTGCACCAAGTAGAGATACTACTTGTTCTTCCAAACATCCCTTAAACCAGTATTGCCATGAGAGTCCACCATACCTACCTATGGATTGAGTAAGATCCTTCAAGTAAGTTGTCATCGGTGCATGCAATAAAAATTGCTCTATAAATTTGTATGATCTATTAGTGTGGAGAAAATAAGCTTTACACGATCTTGTGATGTGGAAGCAATAAAAGCGACGGACTGCATAATAAAGGTCCCTATCACAAGTGGCAATATAAAGTGACGTTCTTTCGCATTAAGATTTTTGTGCATCCAACTATAAAGGCGCATGACAACCTCTGCTTCCCTCTGCAAAGGGCCTATCTTTTATTCTTGTATTATACCTTATGCAAGAGTCATAGTGATCTTCACCTTTCCTTTTTACATTTTATCCTTTGGCAAGCGCATTGTGTTGGAAAGATCCTGATATATATATCCAATGGGATGTAAGGCATCATGAACTATTATTGTTGACATTACCCTTGAGGTAAAAGGTTGGGAGGCGAATCTATAAGCCCATATCTTTCTCTGTGTCTGATCTAAACTTTGAACCCATAAATATCGCGTGAGTGTTAGCAATTGTGAAAGACTAAATGATAGTTGAGTATGTGAAGTTTGCTGAATCAAAGCTCTGACATAGACTCTTCCTGAAAATACGATGAATTGCGATTGTTTGATGACTGAGAACACGGTTTGTTAGTTTTCAAGAAAGTTTATGATCTATACTTTAACATGTGAATAGTTTGTTACTTGATCATGAAAAGTTTTATGAGATGAGCTACTGTTATGACATATGATGATGCTAGAAAAGGTGATTGAAATTATCTTTGATCAAACTTGTGCGCCAGCTAGCATTCACACTTCATAAATTATTTCTTTTATCATTTACCTAATCGAGGACGAGCAGGAATCAAGCTTGGGGATGTTGATACGTATCCAACGTATCTAGAATTTATGAAGTATTCATGCTATTATATTATCTGTTTTGGATGTTTAATGGGCTTTATTATGCACTTTTATATTATTTTTGGGACTAACCTATTAACCGGAGGCCCCGCCCAAATTGTTGTTTTCTTGCCTATTTCAGTGTTTCGAAGAAAAGGAATATCAAACGGAGTCCAAACGGAATGAAAACTTCGGGAGAGTTATTTTTCGAATAGAAGCAATCCAGGATACTTGGAGTAGACGTTAGGGAAGCTTCGAGGTGGCCACGAGGCAGGGAGGCGCGCCTGCCCCCCTGGGCGCGCCCCCACCCTCGTGGGCCCCTCGTGGCTCCCCCGACTGACTTATTTCGCCTATATATGTCCATATACCCTGAAAACCTTCGAAAACATAATAGATCGGGAGTTTCGCCGCCGCAAGCCTCTGTAGCCACCGAAAACCAATCTAGACCCGTTCCGGCACCCTGCCGAAGGGGGGAATCCCTCACCGGTGGCCATCTTCATCATCCCAGCGCTCTCCATGACGAGGAGGGAGTAGTTCACCCTCGGGCTAAGGGTATGTACCAGTAGCTATGTGTTTGATCTCTCTTCCTCGTGTTCTTGAGGTGGTATGATCTTGATGTATCGCGAGCTTTGCTATTATAGTTGGATCTTATGATGTTTCTCCCCCTCTACTCTCTTGTAATGGACTAAGTTTTCCCTTTGAAGTTATCTTATCGGATTGAGTCTTTAAGGATTTGAGAACACTTGATGTATGTCTTGCATGTCCTTATCTGTGGTGACAATGGGATATTCACGTGATCCACTTGATGTATGTTTTGGTGATCAACTTGCGGGTTCCTTTTGTAAACTTATGCATAGGGGTTGTACACGTTTTCGTCTTGACTCTCCGGTAGAAACTTTGGGGCACTCTTTGAAGTTCTTTGTGTTAGTTGAATAGATGAATCTGAGATTGTGTGATGCATATAGTATAATCATACACACGGATACTTGAGGTGACATTGGAGTATCTAGGTGACATTAGGGTTTAGATTGATATGTGTCTTAAGGTGTTATTCTAGTACGAACTCTTGAATAGATCGATCCGAAAGAATAACTTTGAGGTGGTTTCGTACCATACAATAATCTCTTCGTTTGTTCTCCGCTATTAGTGACTTTGGAGTGACTCTTTGTTGCATGTTGAGGGATAGTTATATGATCCAATTATGTTATTATTGCTGAGAGAACTTGCACTAGTGAAAGTATGAACCTTAGGCCTTGTTTCAACGCATTGCAATACCGTTTGTGCTCACTTTTATTATTAGTTACCTTGCTGTTTTTATATTTTCAGATTACAAAAACCTATATCTACCATCCATATTGCACTTATATCACCATCTCTTCGCCGAACTAGTGCACCTATACAATTTACCATTGTATTGGGTGTGTTGGGGACACAAGAGACTCGTTGTTATTTGGTTGCAGGGTTGTTTAAAGAGACCATCTTCATCCTACGATTCCCACGGATTGATAAACCTTAGGTCATCCACTTGAGCGAAATTTGCTACTGTCCTACAAGCCTATGCACTTGGAGGCCCAACAATGTCTACAAGAAGAAGGTTGTGTAGTAGACATCAGTGCCCAAGTAGGATTCCTCCTACTTGGGGTGCCCCCTTGGCTACCTATGCTCCCCTCCAACCTATATATATATGTGGGGGCACCGCTAAACACACACCAACAATTGTTAGCCATGTGCGGCGCCCCCCCCCCCCCCTCCAATGTTTACGCATCCAGTCATATTCACATAGTGCTTAGGCGAAGCCCTGTGTGGATCACTTCACCATCACCGTCACCATGACGTCATGCTGCGTGGATCAAGAGTTTGAGGGACGTCATCGAGTTGAACATGTGCAGAATTCGGAGGTGACGTGCATTCGGTGCTTGATCGGTCGGAACGAGAAGAAGTTCGACTAGATCAACCGTGTTGTCAAAAGCTTCCGCTTTCGGTCTATGAGGGTACGTGGACACACTCCCCGCTCTCGTTGCTATGCATATCCTAGATAGATCATGCGTGAGCGTAGGAAATTTTTGAAATTGCATGCTACGTCTCCCAACACCAAGGCCGGCACGACTTCTGGGACGACAAGGTGTACAACGAGGTTATCGCCGCCTTCTAGCTGGCGGCGACTGGCGTCACCCCCAACCTCACTGGCACGAACGGCCACCTTCGCGCACCAGCACCGGCGCATGGCCCGGCCCCGTGAGAGCTCTGTCGTGGAGTTGCCTCATCCCCCCGCCGTGGATCTGCCGCCGGAACAAGTGGTCCTCCGTGAGGACGGCGATCCGGACAACACTCCGGGTTGGCACGTCGCCCTACGGGCGTCGGAGGCGGCGGCGGTGGCTGCGAGGGAGGCCGCCGAGGTAGCGGCCGCAATCGACACCATCGCGACCATGGCGGCAGAGGAGGCCGCTATGACGCCGGCGGTGATGGAGCAGGAGGAGGACAACAGCCCCGTCGACTGGGATTACGTCGCCACATACAACAACAGTAACAATGGCGGTGACGGCGAAGGCGCCGTCGTGATCGACCTGCTCGCTAGCGATGAAGATTAGTGTTTTTATTTCTAAAACTAGCAAAGTGGCCCGCTCGATGCGCGGGCTAGAAGTTGAGAAGTTCAATGATGAGAAAATATTATTTGATTTGGCAAAGAAAAATTGGAACCAAATGTAATCATATTTACAAATATAAGAATTGTGAACCTAGTTTTGTCTTAGGTATATTTGGGCTTTTATTGATATAAGTATATATGTTATCTATTATCATTTACATGATAATTATGCATGTCGGACTAAAAAATCCTCTGTAAAAAGGTTTACTATTCATGTATTGTTCTGACCCATCGAGCATAGTAAAATGGCACCCCGGTTGAGAAATTATATAGTACACAAATACTATTGTACAAATGGGTGCACATTTTTACTACTCATGCACTCTGCTGATTCTGCCAGCTCATATAGAAAGACAACTAATTGGTCAACTCAAACCATTGTCCCGCCATAAAAAAAAACATCGAATGGTAGAGTAGTGGATAAGCTCTTCATGGGTGGTGGATAAGCTCTTGCAATATTTATCCCATGCTAATCATGTGCTTGAGATTTGCACTGGAGAGGTTAATGATAGAAAAAAGTTGAGAAGACTTAATACATGGAAGATTTTACATGTCTAAAACATCACCAACATTCTGGATTTGTTAATTGGTTGCGAAGGACAAGACGGCATAATAGGCTAACAACAACAATTACTCATTATGAAATACATATATAACCTCTTCGCATCTTTAAACAGGTTAATAGTACGCGTGATAGGATCATGAAGCTAGATTCATGGAGGGCATATATTTTGTTGGGCAAACAATTCATGTACGATAGTGTTGTATTGTACCACTAACCTTGTGGGACGTTGGCTCGCCGTCTATGATTCCTTGGGGCGTTTGCTCAACAGAACAAAAGACATGTCAATCTTGTTTCTATTGCTGACGGAAGTGTGAGGTTCAGTCTCTGATCCTGTCAATGTCACGACCCATATTCAAGCAGTACGTTTGAAAACCGTCACATTTATTATTTGCAGAAACACATGGCAAAAAGATTATAGGTCGCTTCAGTCATCTTTTCCTAAATTTCCTAAAACCAATATATGTATGTTCGAAGAAACATTAGTAATTGGATAGGTCAATTAACAATATGATATATTTCAACAGCTTATTTTAGGGTCATTTTTTATTGGATTGCAGTTAGCTTAAAAAAATGCAAAGTTACATTAAAGATAGTATCGTTTTCACTACATTGTGACATGATATAAGACGGCAAAAGGGCACTGCATTTATGTAGATGAGCTAATTAGCAAGATATGAACCTATTTGTTACATGATGCAACTAATAACTCACGTGGTATAACTCTTTTCTTGGTTCACATTTTCCATAGAACTTCTCACGTAGTTAACAAAAAGTATATATCAAATATAATAATCTGATACTATACTTGGTCAAGCTCAATAGTAAAATTAGCATCTTCCATCGAGGCCTTTGCAACTTATGGACAAATGAGATTACATATTTCACCATGCCCATCAAAAGTAAAAGAAAGCCCAATCAAGAAATAACTTGTAAGATTTGCTGATAGCCTATAGCGCGAGCTGTTCTGGCTGTTTTCTGGAACGGCCCAGACACCTCTTGTTGTCCACCAAGTTGACCACGTCTATCACTCTCCGCATGGTCATAGCTCCAACATAATCTTGCATGGAAATTGTATGTGGTACTACAGAAAAATAGGGGGAGCAGTCAATGGAAACATACTCTACCTGTCACAATACATAGCTATGAGTTGCCTAGATGAGGCAAGGGGCCGATTATTACTATCATGAGCAGCTGCAAATTTATCAGAACTAATCTCGTAATAAATTATGGCTTCAAAGAATCTCTGGATATAGTTTCCAAGTTATTTTTAAAGGAGGAAGAAGCACGGCCTCTGCATCTAATCTCTGGATATAATTTCCAAGATGAGCAACCCTTCTTTGTTTACTTTTGCTTGTTGTTGACAGAGTGAACGTAGTTTCTTGATAGGATCTCTGTGCACTTAAGGAAACAAAGTGAATTAACTTAATCTTTTGATCAAGCTTGCCGATCTGATCAAGCTGCTCGCACATGCGGCCATTTCCATTGAGCGGTATCCTTGAACGGATGATAGATCAAATCGTTGTGTTGTAGCCAATCCATAGAACATGGAACACCATAGCTGCATGCCACGCTTAGTCCTCAATCCAGCGGTTACCTTAGATCTGAACAAATCTGTGGTCAAAAGCAGATAAGGATTGGTATTGACATGCATGCTTTGTACCTGTGTTTTTTTGGGGCAGAAATCAATCAGCCTGTGTGTATGTACTGGTAGCGGTGGCATGTCCATGCGGCCGTTTCCATTGAGTGGTATCCTTGAACGGATTATAGATCAGATCATCGTGTGTGCGGCGAAATCTGTAGAAAATGGAACACCATTGATGCATGCCACGCTTAGTCCTCAATCCAGCAGTCTCGATGGATTTGAACCAATCTACGGTCAAAAGCAGATAAGGATCTGTATTCACATGCATGCTTTGTACGCGTGTTTCTTTGGGGGAGAAATCATTCAGCCTGTACGTAGGTACTAATGGCGGCGGCATGGGGGAGAAAGAGATCGAGGAGAGGGTTCTTTTTCTTGAGGCTAGGGCGTACTTTTTTCCCCCTATTTTTAGGGACGACCATGTTGCACAATGTTTTAAAACGTGAAACCTTACGTACAGGTTGAGGATAGCTACGTACAGGTTAAGCATAGATCTAGTTCTTTTTTCTTTTTGAGATGGATCGCTCTTAGATCTAATCCATTAATTACGCCTTTTACGTGATGGGTCCATCAAATCAACGGCTAGATGTTTCTAGTTATTGTGGTAATTCCTAGCTTATTTATCTTTTTCCTAATTAACCCGTCAAGCACTTTTTATATATAAATAGATGCCGTTATAAGTTTAAATTATGTTGGACTATGTAAAATATCTTTATGTTGAATTAAAATGCAATGAGAAAAATCTATGTTTGTTTAAAAAAAATTGAATTTTATGCTAAGTAACCCTAATTCCTAAAATCTTACTAACTACAACTAAACCCTAATTTAACTAATACCGGAGTGGGGGAGATGGAGGCCGGCGGTGTTGGTGGAGGTGGAGGAGTCCGCCGGCGGCGGGGGTTGGCTGGAGGAGGCAGGGGGTGGCGGCGTTGGAGAGGGTCGCAGGGCGTCCGACGGCGTGCAGGAGCGGCGAGGCGTCGGGGGGGGGGGGGGGGGGAGCGGCGTGGGGCCGGGGGGGGCGGAGAGGCGGGGCGTCGGTGGCGGCGGGCGGCGTGGGGTCGGGGGCGACGGCGGGGTGCGGTCGGGAGGAGAGAGAGAAGAGAGAGATGAGGGGTGGGAGAGAGACACATAGAGGAGAGAGAGAGGAAGGGCGGAACGTTAGGGCCGTTAGGTAGTTGCTTTTTTGCTGTCCGCTAGCTGACGGCAAAGATTCTTTGCCGTTAGCTAGCGGACAGCAAAGAGGAGGGGGGTGGGCCGTTACAAAGTTTCTTGCAAAGAACTTCTTTGCCACCCGCTAGCAGACGACAAAGAACAAACTGATGGCAAATTCTCTGATTACAGTAGTGTTTGTTTCCATTGTTTCCATTTTTATTTCTTTGAAAAAAATTAAATACTTCACTACTGGAATTCGGAACTTTGCCATCGGCTAACTGTCTTTGCCATCAGCTTGAAGAAAACTGATGGCAAAGAAGCAACTGACGACAAAGAAAGTGTTTGCCGTCAGCCCCATCTTTGTCGTCAGCTAGCTGACGGCATAGAACCTTTGTCGTCCGCTAGCGGACGGCAAATAGGCAGGGTGGGCCGCTAGCGAGGGGCAGCTAACGGCCACTTTCTTTGCCGTCGCTAGCTGATGGCAAAGAAAGTTTGCCGTCCGCTAGCAGACGGCAAAAAAGTGGCCGTTCTAACGCCCGTTAGCTAGGCTCTTTGTCGTCAGCTAGCGGACGGCAAAGAGTTGTGCCCTATATGTAACAAAACGCCCTCGCGCCCTGCCCCTCTCTCTCCCTCCCCTCATCCCAACCCCGCGTCGCTGCCCCGCCCCGGCCGCCCCCCTCGCCGCGCAGCCCCGGGCCGCGTCGCCGCCCCGCCCCGCCGCGCCGCTCCGGCCGCCCCGTCACGTCCGCGCCACCTCGCCGCCCCGGCCGCCCCGGCCCGTCCGCGGCGGCCCGGGCCTCCTCGCTGCCCTGGCCGCCCCGACATGCCGCGTCGGCCCCGCCTCGACCGCCCCACCCCTCCGCGCCGGCCAGCCCCGCCCCATCGCGCCGCCTCGCCGCCCCGACCGCTCCAAGGTGAGACATTTTCTTTTTTTTTTCTTTTTTAGATTTAGTTTAATTAGGTTTAGTATAATTTAGTC
The DNA here is from genome assembly GCA_032464435.1 of Aegilops umbellulata. Taxonomy (NCBI): domain Eukaryota; kingdom Viridiplantae; phylum Streptophyta; class Magnoliopsida; order Poales; family Poaceae; genus Aegilops; species Aegilops umbellulata. Next base: position 22,894,061 of record CP136054.1, read on the forward strand.
TAGGTTTTATTTATTTTAGTTAGTTTACTTTAGGTTTAGTTTAGTTTAGGTTAAGTTTCTAGTTTTGTTTAGGTTTAGTTTAGTTAGTTTATTTTAGGTTTAGTTTAGTTTACTTTAGCTTAAGTTTCTGGTTTATTTTGAACATGTGAAATTTGTTGTTTTTTTTTTTAGTTCAAGCATTTATTCCCGCTTCGACGTCGACGATGCCTATCCCGCATCTTCGTCGTTGACTCGGTGGAGGAGGCTTGCTTGATCAGAGGGGCCATGTCTGAGACTGGGCTCCACCGGGCTGATACTGGGAGGTTATACCTTTCGGGAGGCACAGCTTCGTGATGAGCCAGCCCGTCGTTTACCCGAACCTTGTTTGCTGGCGTTCGCGTGGGCCAGAGATGGTGCCGAGGCTTTCGGACACCGCGGAGGTGGTACGTCACCGTGTCAGCGAGGAGACGAGAACGTCCGTCTCTACATGGTTGCGTTGGAGGGCAGGTTCGACAATACCTGGCAGGTTCTTCAGGGATCTCACTGGAGCTATGGTCCTGTGATGGTTCCTTCTCTTTGGGTGTCCACCGCCCGCGCCGATACCCGTCGTGCGCTACGGTTCTAGCTGTATTAGCAATGCTATATGTATGATACTATTCGAGATGTATTAATGATAATATTCGACGATGTACCGACGGAAGAGATGATGTAGTTTTTCTTATTGAATGCATGTTAATTTAGTTTACCCGGGGACGAGCGGGTTAGGGGGTTCCTCGGTGTCGATGTTACCCTAAATAGCAAGTATCGTCAATGCGACATACATGTGGTCGTCGGTGTCGAATACTACATCCACGTCCCACAAGTGACACAGGGGTCCTGCGTCCAGCAGCAACAGTTCTGGGCTTCAATGGCGGTCGAATAATATTTCGAATTTGTCTGGCAGCCTCTGAGATGAGGATTGAAAGCTAAGTGTTGAAACTTGAAACACCCAAACTGACTCAAGTCGGTTTGGTTGTTTGAAATTTCAAAACTTGGCTTTAATCCTCACTGCAGAGGCTGCCAGACAAATTTGCCAAGGTGTTCGACTGTCATCGGCCACCAGAATTATTATTACGGGACACCGGGCGTCGGCGTCACTTGTGGGACATGGATCTAGTGTTCAACGCCGAGCGCCTCATGTATCTTGCACCGATGATACTTGCTATTTAGGGTTCTATCGAGGTCGAGGAACCCCTGTTGTAAATATTTAGTTAGGTTAACGGAAAAGAAATAATATTGCTATGAAACTCATCTTTCAATTTAAATGTGCAGTTTTTTCGTTGCTGCGAGGGTCTAGTGTTCGATGAGCTCCGCCCCTGCGTTCGTGGGTTAGCACAAATGACATCTCGTCCCCTCCCCCTTGATTTGCTCTATTTCGATCTTTGTGCCGATGAAACTTGCTAGCTATAGGTGTCTTCAATCATCAGTATACGTGACCACTATGTGTCTACCGTTCAAAAGGGTTACATCTATAAATATGCATGCATTTGCATATTTATAATCATGATTCTTTCGTATTGTCCAACGTTATCCATGGACAGGCCGAGTATGTGTAGATTGGGTTCGTTTTCCCATATGCTCTGCTCCGGATCCGATGCAGAATTTCGTCAGTGCCTCCCTGTTGTTCTCTGGCTAATGGTTTTGACTATAAGGTACGTTCATTTGACAAATACGACATCAACGGGTATCACTTTCGTACGTATGGCAAAGAGCTATCTATGGCCGACCGAAAGTCTACAAATTGTTGTGTCTCTGCTATCGGCAAAGGAGATACCGAGTATTATGGAAGAGTTGAAGCAATTTATGAACTTCAATTCTATCGTGCAGTAGGCTGGTTATTTGGATTCTTTGCCGTCGGCCAGCGGACGGCAAAGAACGTTGATTATTTACCGTCAGCCAGCTGACGGCAAAGCTACCAAATAGGGCGCCAGCCCCCAGGTGTTGTCACGTGGCAAGCTATGCCGTCCGCTGGCTGATGGCAAAGATTCAATGCTAGCTGTCGTCCGTTGGCGGACGACAAATTGGCAAAGGTCTTTGCCGTCCCCCAGCTGACGGCAATGCACGCCGTTAACCCCTTAACGGACCTAAGCTGACACGTGCGACGGCAAAGACCTTTCTATCTTTGCCGTCTGCCAACGGACGACAAAGAACCCTTTGACGTAGCATGTTCAGCCGGACGTGTTGCCGTCAGCTGGCTGGCGGCAAAGTCTTTGCCATCCGCCAAGCGTGCCTTTGCCGTCCGCCATGGCTAACGGCAAAGTTCCTGATTCCTGTAGTGCTTGTTGAATTTTACTGAATGTACATTGAACATATTTTTATATAGGTTGGACATATTTTAGATACATATTGAACAATTTATAAATAAACAATGAACATTTTGCAAATACATGTTGACAGTATTTTTAAATACATGTGATCTTGAATACATATTGAACATTTTTATATATATGCAGCAAAAAAAAATTAAATACATGATGCAACTTTTTTGAAGGACACGGTTAACTTTTCTAAAATACATGTCGAAGAAGTCTTTAGATTGTCGGTTAAATTTTTCTGAATAAGTTGATCATTTTTTACTTATAATGAAAATATGACCAACATTTTTCAATACACGATGATCATTCCTTAAACATATCATAATTTTTATCAAACGTGGCACATATTTTTTTAAATATGTTGAACATATTGAAGGTACTCGTTTAATTTTTTTATGAGTTGGAGAACGTTAGTTTAATACATGAAGAACATTTTACATATACGATGAACATGTTTTAAGAACAATAAATATTTCTTGAAAAGTATATATTTCAGCAAAATTTCAAAAATAAATAAAATAAAACAAAAATAAACTCAATAGAACTATATACGTGAAGCCGAAAAAAAGGGTATAGTGATACTAGTGAGCGATACTGAGCTGGCGAGACAGAAGCACCTTTTTTTATAGGGGAGACGGACGCACCTACGGGATGTAGTCTGAGTGAAACAGTCGTTGTGTCGCACTATTCGGAAACAACTGGGCCGGGCCAATAATAACTCGACCCGGTACTCTGAACGCATTGTTGCCACTCAATATGGTGTAGCAATCTCATTGATACCATAGCAACTTAACAATTTCTTCAAATCTATATTTTTTAAAATTTGCGACAATTTTTTTAAAAGGTGATTTTTAAGAAATTAGTTATTCAAATTTTCGACTAATTTTTTTGAATGTAAATATTTTTCACATTTCCAAACATCTTTTGAAAACAAAAGTTAATTATGAACATTTTTATATTCAACCTTTTACAATTACCGAAATTTTCAAATAAATAACAAAAACATTACAAACCTAACCAAAACAGTAGCTAAATGGACCACCCATTTTTAGTCACCGGTTCCATAGATATGCCTCTGGTCAATTATTTGATGCATAAAGCAGCAAACAGGAAACATCGGAAGATAGACCAGTATTTTGCATTCTTGGTGGGCCAAGCCCTATAGGTGATCGCGCTCGCTAGAGGCGACATATAGAAGCTCATGGTGTTTTGCTTAAAAAGAAGAAGCCCATAGTTTGAGCTGCATGTTGGGAGCTCCTGTTCGGCACCTTAAGCATCCGAACAGGTAATAGGCGCCCACTGCACCTCTTTGTTGGGCTGGCCCGCAAAAGAAAAGTGCAACGAATATAACGCCGGAAAAACACAAAAACAACTGCTCTGGGATTCAAACTCCGATCGCCACATTATTCTTCAAGCTGGGCCAACCACTAGAACCACTGAACAATTGTGATTGACAATAACGCTAACTATATAAGAACAACTGTGTCCTCGCTATTTATTAATCACTTAGATATTTTTAAAACGTGAATCTGAAAAAGTTCATCGACTTCGCGACAAAAGTTCAACTTTTTGGAAGAATAGTTCACAAACTTTTAAAAAGTTCTTCATTTTGTAAGTTCATCAATTTCAAAAAATTAGGATAACATGGGCAATTTGTATATCAATCATGTGTAAAAAATTCAGAATTTTTCGTTGCTCCGGTGATTTTTAACAATTCTACTGATGGACGTAAAACTTTCTGTTAATACACATAATCAAAGCAACTATCACCCAAATCATCACGAAGGCTTTACTTGGTACAAACACTAAAACACAATCATAACAGTAGCATAATTATATATTTATTGAAAAACGGAAAGGAAACTATTGGGTTATCTCCCAACAAGTTTTTTCTTTATAGCCATTAAGATAGGCTTAAGATTTCAATGATACCCACACGAAAGATCAGAACTAAAACACAAATAAAGCGTCAAAAAACATGTGACCAACACATTTAAGTCAAACATACTTCCTATGCATAGGCATTTATAGAAAAACAAATTATCAAGACAAGCAATTTCTAGCATATGCAAGTAAAAAGAATGAAACAATAGCAATCTCAAAATGAAGAGATGTAATTTAGTGACATGAAAATTTCTACAAGCATATTTTCCTCTCTCATAATAATTACATGGAGGATCATTGTCAAATTCAGCAATATAGCTATCATATGAAATTTTCTCTTTATGATCCACATGCATAAATGTTTTATAATCTTTCAAGATAGTGGGATTAACATTAACTAAAGTCATGACATCTCCAAACACACCTTCATAGAAAAAATCATAAGATCAAACACTCTCCAAATATGTGAGATTATTTTTATCTAAATTTGACACTCTTCCAAACCCACTTTCAATATTATTGCAAACATTAGTATCAATAACATATTCATCATGAGGCTTAAATAAATTTTTAAGATCATAAGAAATATTATCACCCCAATCATGATAATTGCAATAAGTAGTAGACATAACATAATTATCATCTCCAATCTTGTAACTTTGCATATCATTAGCACAATTGTCATTAGTAAAATTTGTAATAACATCATTACAATCATGCTTTCCATTAAAGGGGCTATCAAGTGTGGGTGCAATAGCAATAATTTCATGCTTAACATAAGGAACTATAGCAAGTTTATCTCCATAAGCATAATTAATATTGGCATCATGGCCATAAGAATAGCAAGCATCTCGTTCATCAAGAGGGGATAATTCAATCAAATCAACAGAATCATAATTATCTATAGATTCATGCATATCATTATTTTCTTCCAAAGCAGCGGACATTCTATTAATAAATTCTTTAACATATGCATTATGAGCATAGTTTTTATAGCAATATTTAAGTATGCCAAAATTTTCAGATTTATAGAGAGTAATATCATACTTTGCAATCAAAGAAGCAACTTCATAAGCATCCTTAAAAGAAACAAAATCTTCAATCTGAGAAGATAATATTTCATTATCACTAGACTCACATAGGTAAGGAATGTGTTTTCTAGGGTTCTTAGACCAACAAGTAAAATCATAAAGTTCACAAAGATTCAAGTATAGCATAGCAAACCATTTATTTGATTCCATAAAAGTCTCCCTCTCTGAGACAAACGGTGACGCACAAAATTAGCATACTTATCAAAAGATTTTCCATCAACTAAGCTAGTTGGGGTTTCAGCATGAGCACAAATGGATCAAAGATGATCCAAGTAGAAAACTTTAAGTGGATCCATAGTTATCTTTTAATTTCTATTTTCCTTTATGTTTTTAAGTCATGAAGGCAAAAAAGCAAGCAAACGAGAAAAAAGACAAAAGGCAAATATTTTTGTATTTTTGTAAAAACTTTTAGAAGTGGGGGAGATGAAAATGAGAGGAAAATGTCAAATAAAGTAAATGTATAGAGATGAAAGTTTATGCGTAGGTACTTGATAGATGTTGATGATGTCTCCCAGGCAACGGCGCAAGAAATTCTTCCTACTACTTGTGAGATGCGTTGGGATTTCGTCGAAGATGCGAGGATGATGCAGTACATTAGAGATAAGTATTTCCCTCAGTTATGAAACCAATGTTATCAATCCAGTAAGAGAACCAAGCAACACTATGTAAACAACACCTGTACAAAACAATAAATACTTGCAACTCAACGCGTAGAGTGGTTGTCAATCCCTCAATGGTTATGAGCAAGATTAAATTGTATAGGTTTTGATAGATAGATCTCACAAAAATATATAATCATGTGTAAAATTCTTAAAATTTAGGATAACATGGGCAATTTGTATATCAATCATGTGTAAAAAATTCAGAATTTTTTGGCGCTCTAGTGATTTTTATATCATCCAGTAGCATTAACAGAATTTTTCAGAATAAGTTCATTCTTTTTGCAAAAAGTTCATCAATTACAAAAAATAGATCATCAATATTGAAAAAGGTTTATCGATTTTGACAAAAGAGTACATCGACTTTGAAAATTAGCTCACAGATTTTGAAAAAAGTTCACAAATTTGAAGAAAAATAACATCAATTTTGAGAAAAGTTCATTGGATTTGAAAAAAAGTTCATCGGGTTTGAAAGAAAGTTCATCGGATATGAAGAGACTGTTCAAAAGTTTGAAAAAAAAGTTCATCAAATTTGATAAAAGTTCATCGAATTGTAAAAAATTAAATCTATTTTGGAAAAATGTCGACGGATTTGAAATAGTTCATCGAACAAAGAAGAAGAACATATTTTTTGTCTGTGCGAACAAGGAATAAAAAACAGAACAAAACTATTCAGAATAAGAAAAAGACGAAAGAAGAAGTAGAAAAAAGGAAAAGGCGTAAGAAGAAAAGGAGGAAGAAACGGGATGGTGGAGTGGTTAGTGCATCACCTGACTGTCGCATGATTGAATCGCAGTGAATTCGTGCACGATTTTTTGGTTTACAACAGGATTTTTTTTTGGAAAAGATCGGCCGAGCCCAGCTAACGCGGCTGCGGGCGACGGTTTGCAGAAACAGTAATAACCGGCGCCTACAACACCAAATAGGATCTGCCCTGCATGTTGGGTACAAGCAACACAATTTGGGGCTGACTGGGCTGACTTGGGCCGCATTATTAAACTTGTTTAGCACTTACAGTCGGTTTACCTACAAAAAGCACTTGCAGTGGGTGACTTCTCTTAAAAAAAATACAATAGGTGATATTGCATTTTAGAAAATAATTTCCAATGGGATTTTAAGCCTAGTAAAGTCACAAGGGCTATATGACACACACCATTTTCCCCATGCAACTAAGAAATATTTATTTCAAGTTGATGATAAGAACTGCTAGGTTTTAACAGTTTGGTTTGTACAAGTACAACATGATAAAATGTTAAGATATTATATGAAAGTCGAATTTGTGCTACTCTAATTGAAAATGTGAATACAAGGGTAGTTTGTGTTTCGAAAAATTGAAAAAATTGTTGAACATGTATAGTAACAACCTTAATGGGTAGTCCGATAAAATAAGTATTTTTTATAATTTGATATATGGGTGGACGGGTGCTTAGGTATTGTTCTTACTTGAACAAGCAACCCAGTTATGATCACCCTTTCAAGCACCCACAACTACAAAAGAAGAATTAAGATAAATCTAACCTAGCATGAAATATACAGATCCAAGTCAGCCCCTTACGGAATAACGCATAAACTAGGGTTTATGTTTCTGTCACTCTAGCAACCCATCATCTACTTATTACTCCACAATGCCTTCCCTTAGGCCCAAGTATGGTGACGTGTCAGGTAGTCGACGTTCACATGGCATCACTAAAGAAAACAACAACATGCATATCATCAAAATATCAAACGAATACCAACATCAGATGATTACATATAATAAGACTTCTCCCATGTCCTCTAGAACAAAAGTAACTACTCAGAAATCATATTAATGTTCAAGATCATAGGTGTATTGAATATGCTTGAGGATCTGAACATTTAATTATTCACTGAATAAACCAACTAGCATCAACTACAATATGTAATCAACACTAATAGTAACCCACAATTACCAATCTGAGATTTTGGGACATATATTGAATACAAGAGATGAAGTAGGGTTTGATATGAGATGTTTCTAGTGAAGATGTTGATGAAGATTGGTCTGCCACGATGAGAGGATGTTGGTGATGTCGATGGCTTCGATTTTCCCCTCCCGGTGGGAAGTATCACGAGCGGAATCACTCTACCGGAAAGCAAAAGTGCTCCCGCCCAGGTCCCTTCTCGAGATGGCGGTGCTTCGTCCCAAAAGTCTTCTCTAATTTTTTTTCTAGGTCAAAACCCCTCATATAGTAGAAGATGGACACCGAAGGCCAGTTGTGGGACCCACAAGGCACCACGGCACGCCTGGGGGGTGGTCACACCTTGTTGCCTTGTGGAGAACATATGGGGCCCCTATAGTATTTACTCCTGTATTTTTTTTATATATTCAATAAAGAATCTCTATGAAGTTTTAGGTCATTCGGAGCTCTGTAGAATAGGTATCTTTGTTGTAGCTTTTTCAGGTCCAGAATTCCAGCTGCCGGTAATCTTCCTCTTCGTGTAAATCTTGCAAATTAAGAGATAAAATGCATTAGATTTGTATCATAAAGTGGAATAATGACCAAAAACAATATATATAATAGTAAGAAAACATGATGCATAATAGACGTATGAGCGACAGACATCTCCATGGTTGGCAAAGATTTAGACTAGGATACCTTCTGCTATGTGAAAAAATGCCATGTCCGTTTTTATTTAATGAAATATGTCAAACTTTCCATGAATTTTGTTTGGTTTACATAAAATTTGTCTGATTTTTTCATGTCACGTCACAAACTATATGTAGTGCAAAAAATGATTAGAGTAATGAGTTCGACTTATAATTACTTATTGCATTTTGTTTCTTTCCCCCTATTTCTCATCATTCTGTTTAGGCTAGTTTTCATTGCCTTTTCGATCCCATTTGGTAGTTGTTAGAATAATTTGAGACGCGTAGTCGCTCTACCGAGGACTAAAGCAATCACACGAGCACGACACCGAGATTTGTTAATTAGGTTCACCAATCTGGCTACATCCCTAGGGCTTGACTACGGACGCTCCTCCCCGTGACACCGTCACAATACCGCAAAATGGCCACCCGGGCGCCGACACACGCCGTCGGGTCCCCCTGCATGTCTGTGCTATTATGTTTGCATAGGTTACATCGCGTGACTAACCCCCACATATATATAAGAGCAGGCGAGAGGGAGTCCTATGATCACCATCCGTGAAGCGATTCACACTCCGAGAGGTGTATGTTTGGTGTTTAAACCTTCCACCGCACTCTCAGACATGTCTGAGGACAAAATACAAGTTTTGATGGGATTGCTACCACCCTCCGAAGACCCCAGCGGCCTATACCTGGACCGTTTGACCCGGAAAGCTACCCCATTTGATCGGCAATGAACGACGTTATACCAATTAACTTTTCTATCTGGTTGTGGTATGGTTAGCCCATAGAACATGAAAAATAAAGTTTGAGCCCAAGTTATCACAAGATCGCTCTAGGCTACCATTTGCGACCCCCATAAAAGGAGTAGACCCCCAACCCGGGGCGACTTTCCCATATTCCGATCGTTATTATCTCCTTCGATGGATTTTTGGATCATTTAGACTATATATATTTAGTCTATTTTGGCTTTTACTGTCTACTTGTGGTAGTTTTCGGCTCTAAGTGCGTGTAGAAGTGCCATCCATGAAGTTGGTCACACTCTAGAGTTGTGTGGTGGGTGTTTAATCCTCCCACCAGACTTTCAGCCATGTATGATGACCCAATGCAAGTTTGGTGGCATTACTACCCTCCGAAGACCTCGGAGAGGCCTAACTCTGGCCTGCTTGACCTAGAGATCTACCCTTTGACTTTCTCTAATGCAGCAAAGCATTAGATTAATAATTAAACATCATACTAAACACATATTTAAATTGCTATCTAGTAATATAAATATTAAACAAACAGACATGAGCAGCCAATGCAATTGTAGCAACGATCGGAATAAAGAACAATCTCTAAAGAGGCATTAATTAAGATACTTCTACATATCTTAAAACTATAAAAAAATTACCACATAGCTTATAGCTACTATTTTAAAATTTCAGGAATTGATCACGCTCTGACTATTCAGGATAATTCATATAACAGCAAAAGTGTTACTTCGGTGTTATCACCGTCCGTGAAGTGGGTCACAATCCTCGAGTTGTGTGTTAGGTGTTAAAACTCCAACCACTCTCTAAGACATGTCTGAGGACAAATGCAAGTTTTGGTGGGATTGCTACGCTCTGAAGACCCCTGAGCGGCCTAATGCTGGCATGTTTGATCAGGAAAGCGACCCCTTTGACCGGCGACGAACGACATTGGACCAACGGACTTTTTCCCGCTCTAAGTGCATGTGGTAGTTTCGTTCATGAAAGTGGTCACACTCTGGAGCTGTGTGCTGGGTGTTTAAATCTCCCACCGCACTTCTAGACATGTATGAGTAGAGGACCCATTGCAAGTTTTCGTGGCATTACTACCCTCCAAAGATCCCGCAGAGGCCTAACCCTTGCCCATTTGACCCAGAGATCTAGCCCTTTGACTTTCTCTATTGCAGTAAAGCATCGGAGTAATAATTAAACAGTTCATACTGAACACAATTGCTATACGGTAATATAAACACTAAACAAACATACATGAGCAACCAATGCAACTATAACAACGATTGGAGTAAAGAACAATCTCTAAAGAGGAATTAATTAAGATACTTCTACATATCTTAAAACCAATGCTTTTGACTAGCAACGAACGATGTTAGAACAATGTACTTTTCTACCTAGTTGTGCTAGGTTAGCCCATAGGAACATGAAAAAAAAATTGACCCCAGGTTATCACAATATTCCCCTCCGGGTATCCTCTGTAGCAGCTTCCCGCTCTAACTGCATGCGGTAGTGTCGTCCTTGAAGGGGGTCACACTCTCGAGTGGTGTGCTGCGTGTTTAAACCCCCACCACACTTTCAGACATGTATGAGGACCCAATGCAAGTTTTGGTGGCATTGCTACCCTCCGAAAACCCTAGAGAGGGCTAACCCTGACCCGTTTGACCCAGAGATCTACCCGTTTTACAATTGAGGATGACCTTCCTCCTCTTCCTAATTTCATCTTTCTAAGTCTTCCTGCTTGTCAATCATTCATGTTACCATCACATATGCTTAACGTCTCATGCTTACGGTTGCCTTCGTCGGCAGGATCCAACAACCTGCCTCATTTTGATGCATCGTCGGCACCTGGGCAGTCAAGCCAAATGACACATAGTATCACTGCTAGCGCTTCGACCCAGCCCGCCACGCAAGAATGACCACTCCAGGTATTTTTCGATGCTTGTGCCTTGTTGCTTTTGCTTCTTAAACCCACGGGAATGCATGAAACCTTGATCTAGCCTAACTTTGAATTTGGAAATGCATGCTCATGCTTTATCGATGTATATATAGTGCTCACATGTATTTGTGCTTCCTATTTCATACTTCTTAGCTTCACTTTGAACCTTATCGATCGTTAGCATTTTAAGCATGAAAACTCATGCTTGTCGTAATGAACTTGTAGGTTTGCATCGCGGATGCCATTGACGGTGGCCGTACATGCTATGTTCTCAGCGGTGGACCTTTATTCTTGTCGTAGTGAGCTCATGGTTGTGAACTTGTTGGATATTCTTATGTTTAACTTATGAACAATATGTTTAAGTTTGGTGTGAATTTGTTCGATATGCATGAATGTTGAACTTTGTGGAGCTAATATATATTGTTGGATACTAACAAACATGCCCGTGCGTTGCAACGGGTGAAAAACATACATGTCCTTAGGGGCAAGACCGCCCTCATATGTTTAATAGTATTAGATAGAGATGGAGATTATACATGGATCTAACTCATAAAGGTAATATGTTATTTCATATCTAGATCATTAATCGCTAAATAACACATCAGGAAGAACATACATAGATGCTTCAGCTATTACTTACATGTGTGAAGACTTGCGTGCAGTCATGCCACATCTTGGCCAGTTTGCTAGAAATTATTCATTTATGAAAGCTCGCTGCTTCTGTGAATCACGATCGAGGATATGCACCCATACATATAGAAAGAACCAAACATGATTTGAGTTTACAGTCACTTCTTTCTTCTTGAAGATCCAGGGCAATCAACCTTGTGAAGTACGAATTGCTTCCGTAATCAACATATTTAATCCGATCATGCAATTGATCTTCATGATTTGATTTTTTTCAACTCGATATTCAAGAGAAGAGACTATCCTAGAGACACCATCATATACTCTTTTCCAAATATTGGCTACTAACCTATCTGCCACGTGAACATCTGTTTCTTCATCATTTTTTAGGGCTTTTTCTTCATCATTGTTTAGCTTGTGTAACTCCTTCAGAACATTAGAAACAAACTGAGCTGTCTCCAATATTAATTTAAATTTTCTGTTACTTTAGCATCATCACCTTCCTTTTCCCTGTAGCTGCTCGGTAACTTTGTAGAACGGGGTACTGATTGCATTAGATCTTTTAACGTTTCTACCAGTTTAACTAAACCGAGCCACTTGAGCTCTTTCATAAGCACGTATCAGCACCACTTGACATGAGTGGTAAGCTATCTCAAAAACAATAAGCACGTATCAGCATTTTGCTTGTTGCCAGATCAGACCATTGGCTCTCTTCCCTTTTATGATAAAAGTTTTATCGTCTGTAGCACTAATTGAAGCCGCTTTCCCTCGCACACAGCATCTTCATAAAGAATTTGTACGTGCTCTGATCTGGCACAGAACCATTGTTATTCATCCCCAGCTCAGCATTGCAAATAACACCAAGAAGTAATTGTAAGCTTTTGTGTTTTGCATCCCCATACCTTCAGTTACCCAACACGAGCGATTTGGATGTTCAGATATTATGCGTGAAACCATGCCCATAAAGAGGAAATTTGTCGAGCAGCTTGTATGCACCCCGAACGGCCAGCGTGGGTGAGGCCATGAGGGCTTGCAACACGGGGTTGAAGGTAAGGAGATGGGTCGATCCTCTTCTCCTGCAGCTCGTCGAGAAGATATTCCCGTAGGAGAAAACCATAGGACGGAAGCCCGCCACAAACAACTCTGCCCAGAGCTTCCCGGCCTTGTCGCCGGCCGGCGGCACATTGTAGGTCCATTACTGATGCGCGTTCCGCTCACGCCGGTACCAAGCGCCGACTTTGGCGGCCGCGTACAAGTGGCCGTCCTTTGCAGAGAGCCCCTACTGCCATGTCGATTCCCGTCATGTGTCGTCACCGAAGCCAGCAACCATGGTGAAGAAGGGCAGTCGGATGGCTTGGGTCTGGGCGTAGTTTCGCAAGAGGCGATGCCGGCTGCGGCACGCCGAACCCTAACCTCGCTCGCCTGTCGCTACCTCTTGCGTGGACGGGACCCGGACGCGGATCTTTATTCGTGGAAAGACTGATTTTTCTGTTTGCTGGTGTCTCTGCGGTTTACGTGTGTGCAAGGGAGTTTGTGTCCAATGCGCCAGCTTTTTTTTTTATCCAATGCGCCAGCTTGTTTGCATACACCGAATCTATGTGGCTGCTGGTTTGTTGGGCTTTAAGGCCCACATGCACAGTAGTTAACAAACAAAAGACGAAAATCGTGCAGGCCCAACTAATACCAACCTTTTGTTTAACGAAACTTGCTCTAGAAATTAGTACCGCCTCGTGTATTTCACGTAACTTAGAATCAGATGCGAGGCGAAACTAAAAATATCACCTTGTTTTATTAGTAGGTAAATAGAGGTATAGATATAGATGTATGCATGTTGACGAGCCATATAAATTGTTGGATTTATTGTTGTTTCAAATTGCAGGGCTGACCTAGCAACCAAACAAACAAAAAAACAGCAGATTGGCATATAAGCTGAGTGTAATACTTGGCTTACCATGTACTATAAGCCGGACTGCCCAGGGGAAAGCACTCGGCGTATACTGCATAAGCCGTGCCGACCGGTTAAAGCACTCGGCTTAATAATTGTAAGTCATATAGCCCAGAAAATACACACGGCGTATAGAAACCAAAGTATATGCCGACGGTATCTGCTCGTGTATATATACACCGAGTGTGCCAACTACATACTCGGTTATGATGGTCACGTGGCAACAAATGTGAGCCCCACCTTGCCGGAGAAAGCCGTGAGATACACTCGTCTTACAGGATAAGCCGTATATGCCCAGGGGCTCACGGTGTTCTTGCAATATACGGCTTACGTGTAAGCTGTTCACTAAAGCAAACACACGGCGTATAGCGGCATCCCGGTTTACTTGCAAAACCGTGCAGCCCAGTGCGCACACTACTTAGTATAACACAGGGCTTATTGTCATGCCATGTGACATCACCGTTAGATGCTACGGGCCGTGATCTCACTTTGTTTGCCGGGTGCCATCCTTTTATACTCGCCTTACCTATAGGTCGTGTTCCCGATATCCAACATTCGGCTTATAGACCCTAAGCCGAAACATACTAAGTCGTGTACACTAAACCGAGTGTAACATTCGGCATACACTTCATCGTGGTTAAGATGGTATTTGCCGTGTATGTTCCATACAAGGCTTCATTTGTTTTTCCTGTAGTGCCAGCTCTTAGTTTACTCTTGAAGCAAGGTGCTGAATATATGTGCATGTGAAGCAAAACGAGATGACCAAAGTCTTAATTAGCAAACTAGTTTTGCAGCTCGTAATCACATGCATAGTAAGATTATGAATGCCCATCGCATTAATGGATCAACTATATCGACGACACCACATCATGACTTACGTAGACTCGTGTACAAGCTAAATATATTGATTATTAAGGTGAAGATAATAATATTGGACTTCTCATTAATAATATTTCAGTGATGCTTGTTTCCAGTGATTCCCCATGTGGTTACAAAAGTAACAGACAAGAAAGCATGTTAAAGACTTTTATATATGTAACACTAAGCAGGATAAGGATGTAGCGTCAAGATGGGGCTTTCCGCGCAGTTTGCTTTAGCACGTGAGATTGAGGCAACTAGCCATGCAAGTGGCACACATGATGGATTAACCTACGAACAGTTTGTCCAACTGGGTGCTAGGTAATTTGAATGGCAACTAGCCATGCAAGTGGCACACAATGGATTAACCTAAACCACATGGCTAATTGGGCGCTAGGTAATCTGAATACTAGCATCGATCCACAGCTGCACCTCGATCCTTGTGCACGCGCTGCTGGTCTGAAGCAAGAGTCGATGAACTTTAGCCTCGAGCTCTCAATCTACGCGTGCATGTTGAAGCATCTTTCTCGTAGGACCCGTACCGGCTATAAGTGCAGTGCCAATTTGTCATTTGAATAGGCACTGCCTAGAATCGATTTTTTTTTTGAAACAAGGCAAAACGCTTGCCATTTTCATTGAATAAGAAGAAGGTTTAATAGTCTTGGCCAAAAGACCAGGTTACAAGCATCACTCTCACGGCATTATATTACACAAATATTTCGCCCCCGCGAGGCACCACAGCGAGGTTTCCGCTTTGACGCGAGCCACAAGCACCCCGACCGGAATTGCCGTGCTGCGGAACACACGTGCATTTCGCTCTTTCCAAATTTCCCAAGAGATAAGAAGCATAAGGGAAAGAAGCGCCCTTCGAGATTCTGACCTCCCGGAAGCTATGTTGCGCCACCACTCCTTGACGGAAACCATGCCTCCCCAATCTGTAGGATGGACATCATGTAAACCGAGCCATGTTTTGATCATTCCCCAAACTCTAACCGTGTAACGACACTGGAAGAGTAGGTGAGCTGCTGATTCTGGCTGTTTGACACGAGAAAAACATCTAAAACTCCGCGGAGAGGGGAAGGGGAGTGTATTTCTCTCTTGCGCCGGGAAAGGGAAAAGTAAATATGCGGGCGTGCCAGTGTACCGTAGTACACAAAGAAAAGGGTATGGGAAACGAGTATTTCATTAATCTCATTGGAGAAACAAAATTACAAGATCCCATAAACAAAAAGTGCGCTCCATGGCCTACTAGCGCGGCCAGCCTGACTGTGGCGACTGCGGTCTCTTGGTTCCCGGGGCCTCGGAAGGCTCCCGGTTAATTACTCCCGCGGGTTGCTCCGCGGGATACCTCCGATTGAGCTGTGTGGTCATCATCGTCGTCTTCGCTTCGCGTTCTCCATGCATGATGATGGTGATGTGTGTGTGGGCAGCGGCAGAGCCCGTGTCCTCGCTGGTACACGCGCCGCAAGTGGCGTGGCCTTAGCGGTGGCCGCGCCCGCCCTCGCCGTCGTGCCTCGTCGGTCTTGGCGGCATTGGAGTTGTTGGTGTTGGGGTAGCATGGGTCGCGCTCGGCTTAGACTTCTTGATGACTTGTTGCTTCATGGGGGTGTTCAAGGGGCTACGCCTTGCGGGTGTAACGGTTTGGGGAGACCGACGTCAGTGTAAAAACTAACGCGCGCTCACATGGGCGTGGCCGGGGTGGTTGGCACCTCATCTCGGCTAGACGCCGAGTATTCGGCGGTCCGCCAAGACAAAGGGGGGCCGCCTCACGAGGCCATGGAATGGTAGCGTTGTAGAGGCCACCTCGCGCTGGGCTGGTGCTACGCCAGGGGTGACCTGTACACTGGCGACGCCATGGACCTGTACGTCGCTGCTCTGTCCGCCACAGTGGGTGCACCTCTCGTAGGAGGGACCGGCCTTGGACAGCGCCGTTGCAAATTCCAGCTCGATGAAGGATCTGTACGCCATTAACCTGTTCGTCGGGGACGCGTGCCTCGTGAAGGAAGAACCGGTCTTAGACCCGTTCTTGCGGACATTGGTTCCACCAAGGACCTGTACACCGTGAAGGGAAAGGCGAGCTTCGGGCTGCGTCGTCAGCGAGCTCCGGTTCTGCCACTTCGTCTCCTCCAAGAGCGCGATGCAAAACCTGTACGCCGGTGTACCCTTTGACATGAACCTGTTCACCGTGGCCCTGTTGGTCGCCATCTGTGCGTCGCGACCTGTACGCCATGAGGTGTTCACCGAGCGCCATGAAGGCCGCCATGGTAGGGCGCCGGAGCTAGCGGTTGGGCTGCGTTGTTGGATGTGGCGCTGGCGAGTCTTCTCTTAGGACGTGTGTGGTGAATGGATGGATCTCCTGATGGATGGATGTGTGTGTTGTGAAGGGCAGCGGCCTTGTGGCGTCTACGCGTGCGTGCCCCCTGATGCGACGAAGTAGAGGACCGGCTGCGTGATATTGAGCTTCGTGTCGTCACCTTTCATGGCGCCTACTTGATGAAGTTAATGAACGGTGTGTGATGGCGGGCTCTGGGTTGCCATCTTGAACGGCATCCCTGTGTGACGAAGTAGACGATGGGATGCATGATGTCGAGCTCCGTGTCGGTGTCGTTGCCGACGCCTGCTTGACGAAGTCGTCGGCGGGCGGCGTCCAGGCAGGCTCCGCTGCTTCGTCCTCTATGTATCGATGAAGTGGGCGAAGGGCGTGACGGCGAACCATAGGTCTCCATCTCGAACGGCATCTCTTCGGTGTAACAAGGTAGACGACGGGCTGCACGATGTCGAGCTCCGTGTCGCCATCCTCCATGGCGCCGGCTTGACGACATCAATGGTGGGCGACATCGTGGTGTGTTCCATGTCGTCGTCTTCCGCGGCACCATCTTTGATGAAGTGGACGTAAACGGCGTTGGCGACCTCGGTGCCGTCGACCTCCATGGCGCCGGCTCGACGACATCAACGGTGGGCAGCGGTGTGGCGTCGCTCCATGTCGTCTTCTACAGCGCCGCGGTAACGAAGTGGACGCGAGGGGTGATGGAGACCTTGGTGTCGTCGACCTTCATGTCATCGTCCTCCACGGCCACCGGCGGCTCCATCTCCGGCGGGCCCTCCGATCTCCTTGCTGCCACCAGGGGCGCGTCTCCGCCTTGTCTTCTCTGTTGATGTTTGTGCGTGCCGGACTCCTTCGCCTTCCAGCTGTTCTTCTTGTGTAGCATCTGATAGATGAAAGGCATAGTAACAAATGGAATTAGTCAGCGAGGCTTGGTCTTCTCCCGTTTGTTCATCTCCTCGGGCGCCTGCCATGGGTAGACCGCCGCCGTGGCCGGCATCTCTTCCTCCTCAGATTGCCATCTCTGCCACAATTTCTGGGGCGTTCCTTCTGGATCCCTCCCTGTGCCTCCTGGTGCGAGGCCTGATGAATGGATGTATGCCACCATCTTCAAGTACTCTCGAGGGTGCCTCCTTGGGTTCCTGTCTGCTACCCAGACGAGGCACGCAGGAGGAGCTGCTGCAAACCTCCATGCCCAGGTGCTGCTCCTGGACCCTTGTACGTGTATGTGTTTCTTCGCCTGATACACAAGAGAGATGAATATATTTATTGTTAGTTAACCTGAGAGATGGTACTCCATGTTGTATCTTGACACACGCTCATCCGCAGGTCGGTCGCCACCAACGTGTTCCGCTTGCTGCCCGTCCTCCTTGTCACCGGCGCAGCCACCGGCCGGACAGGAAGGGTACGTGTGTGTGTGCGAGGGCGCCGGCGGTGGCCACGGCCTCGCGTCTTGAGGCGTGTTGCCACCATAGCGGCGAGCGCATCAGTCCTTTGGCCTTCGTGATCTCCTTGCCGCACGTGCTGCCGCCGGAAAGGACCAAGTCGCGTGGGCTGCCCGACAAGCGTGTTGCGTCATGGTTGCCCTTCGACCCCTCAAGGCACATCGCTCATCTGCATGTCGACGCTGTCGCCATCGGGCGCGTCTTCTCTTCATGTGTACCTCCTTCCCGCTGCCGCGTCCTGCGTGCGTGAGCTCCGCCCCCTCCCTAAACCCTGGAAAAACAATGACAAAGAAAACACATGTACTAGGAGGAAGAGGGTGATGAGGGCGTCGTTGCCACTGCCGACGCGCCGGCCAAGATGGGCAGCTCCCGAGTCCTCTGATGGGTACTTCGTGCCTGATGGATGGATCTCCTGATGGCTCCTTCTGCATGTGTGAGGGATGGATGCGTGCGTTCCTGGTGGGCGCTTTGTCCGTCCCTTGGCCGGCGGGCGCGTGCTGTCCGGCGAGCCCGCCACCATGCCCTCCGGATCTCCAAGGCGTTGCCACCAGGGAGTGCGTCTCCCTTGGGTGCCTCAACGTACGGTACCTGGTAGATGGGAGATCGAGAGAAGAAGGGACCATATATGTACCATGGAAGAAGAGAAGCTGGACATTGCATTGATGTCTTCAGACACCTCTTGTAGGCACGAACGACCATATCTTGGACGTGACATGGAACGGCCGAACGGCCATGTGCATGGTGCACGTCGCCGCGTCTTCAAGATCGGACGCGGTCAGCGCCGGCTCGGCCTCTGCGCCGCCGTCTCCTTTGATAGGGCGGCACTCTGCCGCGGCCGTCGGTGTCGAGCTCCGGCCAGTTCACACGGCCACTGCTGCTGGACGTGAACAGGACACATACGGGCGCCACGCCGGCGCGTCCTCCTTACGCGGCCGTGTCATGGTTGCCCTTGAGATATGACGTCCTCGACGCAGCCGCGACGGCTGCCGCGGGCGGGCCTCCTCTTGGCTCCGTCCTTTGGACGCTGCCGCGAGGGCGCGTCGCCTCCTCTTGCTTCCTCCTCCTTAGGGAACGCACAGCCGTGGGACAGGGTTGCTCGGCGAGCGTATCTCCCGGACGCCGCTGCCGTGGGTGCATCGCCTCCCCTCTCTGGCCGTGCCCCCGTCCGAGTCCTCGTGTGTGGGTCTCCATGGCGCCTGGGCATCAAGAGAGAAAAGAAACATACGTATTATATGGGCAGAAAAAGAAGAGCACCATACGACTTGTACATGACACAAAATGGCCAGGTGTGCGCCACCACCGGCGGTGCAACTTCCCAGCCTCGCAGACACGATCAGCATCGTCCCCGGCCGGCCGGGGGCACTGCCGCCGGTGTGAGTGCCCTTCTCGGGTGGGTCGTAGCTGTCGCCGCTGCTTCATCTACATGTGGCCTGCTTGTGTGAGGGCGCCGTCGGCTGCCATCATGGGCGCACGCTCTCCTGGGTGCCGCCTCTTTCTTGGCCGAGTGCTCGCTTGGCTGTCGATCTTTGAATCTTCGATGGTTAGTCTCGAGTCTTGGCGTCGGGTGCATGTGCTTGCTTGGGTTGATGGAGTGTGCGGCAGCGCGCATGGAAGAAGGCTCCGCCGGGCTTGCCGGCTTCCGTGCGTCGTCGTCGTCGTGGTCGCAGCACGTCTACGGTGCAGTGGACGCCGGCCGGTGCGTCATCCGAGCGCATGGTCCCTGGCGCGGCCTTCTGGCTTCCTTTTTTCATCGCCGAGGGCGCAGCGGGGTCTCCTCTGCAGGCTCCTCCGTCCATCTACTCGACGCTGCCGCCGTGGGCGCGTCGCCCCTCGCCTTGTCCCCGACTCGTGGTGGCTGCTCCTTATATAGGCAGGTGTGTGGCCAGAATGGATAAGTCTCGCGCCAGAGTTGTTGAACCGACGCTCCTGATCTCGTGGAGAGATGACAAGATAAGGATGCATTATCTCCTCTGAAGCTTATCCTCCTGTGTTCGTTACAGCAGCTAGACCTACACACGGTCACGACTGACACATAGGGACCTGGCCTGATCAGCTTTGGTGGATAGTCAAGCCAACTTACTCGTCACGTTCAACGAGCTAGCCACACGCATGCATGGGATTTCTATCATGACATGTACGTGATTTGTGTCCATGCACGGTTAATTAGACCAGGTATGTGCGGGCATAAATAATTAATACTCCATGGTCATGATGACCCCCGACGAAAATCAACATATTATTTTTGGTCATGTACTTGCTTGCAAATACATTTTAGCAACATTTTTTATTATTATTTCATAACATAGTTCTGCCAAAATGGCGTCGAACACTGGCGTTTGTTTGCATAGCGGGCAAAGGTTACAGTTGGGCCAGCCCCTGCGCTGAAGCCGGTCTGCCGTCCAAATCCTATTGTTGATGGCCAACCAAGCAAAAAAATTGCATTTGGGAGGAGCCCAATTCTTCCACACCAAAAGAGGCATATCTGAGTCGATAAGGCCAAGAAATTGTGCACGGTATGCCGTTGCCGCCGAATATTGGCCATCATTGGTGAGCTTCCAGGAGATTGAATCAGCCACACCGGGGTTGAGTTGAATGCCTGATAGCTCACTCCAAAGGTTGACGAACTCGGTTATGTGGTTCACATCAAGGTTCCCGCCAATGTCCACTCTGGAGACCCATGAGTTATTATGTAAGGCCTTCTGGACAGTGCAGTTTTTTCTTGCAGAGATCGCAAAAATATTTGGCGCGATGTCTTTGGGTCTCATACCGTTCAGCCAAGCAGACTCCCAGAACAAGGCCCTCATCCCATCTCCAATCAGAACCTTGGTGGCACCAGCAAATATGTCTTTATCTTTGTCATCACATGGGTTCCCCAAGTTTACCCAAGGCTTGCTTGGATCCGTCCAAGCTCCCCACAACCACCGGAGGCGAAGGGCAGCAGCAAAATTTTCCAAGTTGAGAATACCTAGGCCACCATGCAGTTTAGATTTGCACACTTGCTCCCAGTTGATTTTGCATTTTCCACCAGAAACCTTGTCACAACCAGCCCAGAGGTATGCACGCCGCAGGGAGTCAATCTTTTTCAGTACCTCCACAGGGAGGTCTAGAACCGTCAGGTAATATATAGCAATCGCCGTTACAACCGACTTGACAAGAACAACCCTTCCAGGAGATGCAACGTGCCTGCCCATCCAAGGCGTAAGTTGTGCTGCAATCTTATCCTCGAGGGGTTGGAAGTGGATTCTATTTAATCTTTTGATCGACAACGGCAAACTCAGATATTTCATAGGGAATGATGAGCGGTTGGCCGGGAAGAAGAGGAGGATATCATTCAGATCCAAGTTGTCACATCGGATTGGGGCAACAAGGCTTTTCGAGCAGTTGGTATGCAGACCCGTAACCTCTCCAAAGTGGGCCAGCGTGTCCACAAAGAACTTGACTTCGGTTTTGATGGGAGCAAGAAAAACAGCCGCGTCATCCGCGTAGAGGGACGCCCTGATCGTCATGGCGTTACCAAGAGGGTGTAGCTTTCCTTGGGCAGTAGCCTTCTTGAGAATATGGTGTAGAGGATCGATCGCCAGAACAAAAAGAAGGGGGGATAGAGGATCTCCTTGCCTCAAGCCCTTCCCAAGCTTGATAGGGTTGCCCGGAATACCGTTGAGCAAGACTCGCGAAGATGCCGAAGCTAATAGAGTCGAGACCCAACCACGAAAGCGCGGAGGAACTCCAAGGTGTTTGAGAAAGTCGAGGAGATAGTCCCAGCGAACCGAGTCGAAGGCTTTCTTGATATCCAACTTGAAAAGTAACGCCGGTGTTTTGTTTCGGTGGATACGCCTCGCAAGATTGCGCACATACATGAAGTTATCATGTATACATCGTCGTTTGATGAAAGCACTTTGTGCCTGGGAAACAAGGTCGTTCATGTGTGGGGCGAGCCGGTTGGACATCACTTTGGCAATAATTTTCGCGATGGCATGGATAAGACTGATGGGTCGAAAGTCCGATATATCTTCAGCCCCATCTTTCTTAGGAATGAGGGCGATGTCCGCGGAATTGAGCCAATGGAAATGGGTGGCATGCAAGTCAGAGAAGCGACAAATGGCCGACATGAGATCTTCCTTGATAATGTTCCAGCATGCTTTAAAGAAAGCACCGGTGAAGCCATCCGGGCCAGGGGCTTTGTCAGAAGGTAAGGCAAAAACCGCAGCTTTGACCTCCTCCTCAGTGATTGCTGCATCCAACTCCTGAAGGTCGCAATTTGGAGTTGGAATGATCCCCCAATTAATGTCAATGTTGCGTGTGGGACCTTTTTTAGCGATGTTCTTGAAATGGCTATGAATCACTTGCTCCTTCTGGTTGTGTTCCGTGATCCAACCAGAATTGTGCCTGAGACGATGAATGAAGTTTTTTCTCCTCCGATGGTTCACCCGGAGATGGAAGTAACGGGTGTTAGCATCACCCTCCTTCAGATTGGTGATTCTGGAGTTTTGCCTCTTCCTAGATTTCTCAAGCACAGCCCACGCGATGATCTTTCTCTTTAGTCTTTTTCGAAGATCATATTCCTGCTGGGAAAGCTCTCTTTGATCCATAGCCAGGTCAAGATGCAGCATAACTTCAAGCGCCATATGTAATTGGATCTTAGCTTTGGCGAAAAGGGACTTGCTCCAGGAGCGTAATCTTTGGCTAGTAGTTTTGAGCTTATGAAACAGCCTCTGGTATGGCTCGGTGTGCGTTGATTCTTCATCCCAAGCATCCTTGACCGTCTTTTGGAAACCCGGCATCTTGGTCCAATGGTTCTCGAACCGGAAGGACTTCGGTCGCTTGGGCCCATCCTCATTAGCGAGTAAAAGCGGGCAGTGGTCCGAAAGTGAGGAGGAGAGGGCATGAAGAATGTGATTGGAGAATTCGATGTCCCAGTCCTCATTGCAAAAAAAGTTGTCCAGTTTACATAGCGTTGGGTTGTTTCTTTCATTGCTCCATGTGAATCTTCGATTGTGTAGATGGATCTCCTTGAGCTCGCAAGAGTTTAAGGTGTTGCGAAACCTAACTAGACGGCTGCGATCCACATTTGTGCAGTTTTTATCTCTAGTCCGGTATATTTGGTTGAAGTTGCCGTTAACCAGCTACTTTGTTCCTGATAATGGCTTCTGAGATGATAGCTCAAGGAAAAAAGCATCTTTGTGAATGCTTCTAGTTGGCCCATAGACAGTGGTAAGCTTGAAAGATTTGTTATCCGAAGAATTCTTGATTGCAACAAACGCCGAGAGAAAATATGATCCGAGCTGGACGTTGGATATATCGATCACAGCTTCATCCCACAACAGCAAGATGCCACCCTTAGTACCATCAGCAGGCTTGTAGGCGAAATTCTTCAGACGTTGGCCACCAAGATAAGCAGCAGTAAAAGGATCAATCACTTGAAGCTTAGTTTCCTGTAGGCAGGCCAGATGACAGGAAGATGTAGCAATTGTTTCGTGGACGGTGGCTGTATGTTCAGGGCAGTTTAAGCCACGGACGTTCCAGCACAGAATAGAGATGTTTTGTTCTAACATTGGTTCACCAAAGATACATCAGGATTACATATGGGAAGCAAACAGAACAGCATCCACATGATCATATGTCTCGCCAGGACCAGGGGCAGCGGCATGTCACAGCAGCTACAAACAGGCGTACAACTAACAAGGATTTGGTGTACTATCATCAGGAACTGAACTACAACAGTGAGTAAGCTGCAGGATCAGACGCCCGTGGAGGCAGCCTCGTCCAGCTCTGGACCTCCTTCTCCACCATGCTGCACCAGGGCCTCCTCCACTGCTGAAGAGAGGTCACAATCCAGCTGGAAGAGCGCGCGGAGGGCCGCAACGGCAATATCTGGCAGTTGGCCTTGGAACATCTGTGCGGATTTTGCAATCGCCGCTTCTGTGACCTGCTCGCCCTCAGCCACAATGTTCATGCGGCGACAAAGTAGTTGTTCAGCAAGCTTTGCTATGGGTATCTTCCTTTTCTTTGCTCGAAGACGAGGGCTCTGTCGTGGCAACTGGAAGCCGGTCACCCCGGCCAGCGTCTTCCGTCGAGCTGCTGGAGGTCTGGGCGGCGTCGAACGTGGTGACGGGAGCAGCGCCGACATGTACGGGATGAAGATGGGAGTTGCAGACTCTGGGGAGGCATTGGTAGCAGCTGCAGCAGTCAAGGCTTCATCGGTGTGGTCTTCATTCCCCTCATCCCGAGCAGGAGTTGCAGTAGCGAGGGCAAGCTCCGGAGTGAGGATGGCAGGGTCTTCTGGCTCAGATCCCAGGCGTGGTGGGGTGGGGGTAGCCAAAACAAACTCTGGCGTGGAGATCCCTGCATCTGGAGCCATCTCTGGCAGCGTCGCCTGAAGCTGAGTCGTGTCCAACACCACTTGGGCATGTGTGGACTCCTTGCTGGGGGCGTGGTGCTCTTCCATCGTAAGAGATGGCTGGACCTTGGTGACCATGCGAGCCGCACCACAAAGCCAGCCCAAGGCTGAACCAGCCGGAGCAAGCTCGATGATGTCGCTCGAAGTGGTGCGAGGAGAAGGCGGCAGCGAGCGTCCACGATCCGCATGATCCCGTGAGCCGCCACCGGAGCGGCGTCGTCCATCGCGGCCACAGTCACCGCCACGCTCCTCGCGACGTGAACCGTGGCGATCATCTTCAGTCCGGCGTTCCGGAGCGCGGGAGCGGCTCCGGAAGATACGGTCGCGCCAGGAGGAACGTGGTCGGTCGTTGTCGCGGCCTCGCCGGTCGTCGTCCCTGTCGTGGTCGTCGTCGCGGCGGTGCCGGTCGTCGTCATCCCGATGTCGAGGTGGAGGTTCACGCCTGTCTCGAACCCTCGACTCGCCGTCCACCACACCATATCTCCAGGTGAAGGGGTCAGTGTGCGGGCGACGCGGAATGTTGCCAGCCGCGTCTGGTGTGTAGTCCTCCAGCTTGTCCAGATGAACGATAGCTCGACGCCGGATGCCCCGATGCCCAACAGCCGTGGACGGAGCACCACCAACACCCATGGTCACGCGGGGGGCAATGGTAACTTGCAACACCTTGGGGATGGCCGATGGGTTCGCCGACCATGCCCAAAGCATGAAGCTTGATGTATCTTCGCGATGGAGAGTGGCGATGTCGAAATAATGAACAAATGTGTTCGGACCGAGGACCTGCGCTGCCACGGAGTCGCACCAAGCGTTGAGTGGGATTCCTTCGATGCAGAGGTGGACGTGGTAATCCGCACGCACCACGCCTAGAATCGATTGAGGCAACTAGCCATGTGGCACATGATGACTTAACCTATAAATCACTACTTGGCCAATTGGTAATTTGAATAGGAACCACAGCTAAACCTCCTTGTGGATGCTGCTCATCTTTAACGAGACCTACCACGACTAGCCCTTGACGGTTTAGTTTTATAGAAGAAACAACTGAGCACACCGCGCCAAGTCCAAGACTCAAAAGCTGCTGCTCCGCTAGCCACCCGAGCGAGGCTCGGTTCCCCGAAGCTGCTCATCTAAAGTAGTAGATTAACTTAGCCTCCGGCTCTCAATCTACACGTGCTGAAGCATCTTCTGGCCGGCTATAAATGCACTGCATAGTAATACCCTTTGTGCCACCATCCTAGCTAGTGAAGCAGCAGCTTGCCCCGCAGTCACCACCACATCCTCCACTATTTCCCTTAGCGATGGCGCATCTGCGGCTCCACGGCACCATCGATGCTACCATCGTGGGGGCCGATAACCTCCATGATCGCTCGCGCCACACCGGCAAGGTCCCCGGTTTCCTCGGCAATGTATGTCTACTTAATCTTTTCAGTTTACATCATAGTTTGAAATAGCGTGCTATCTATTTTATAGCGGCGCTATACCGCTTGGAACGGCGTCATCTTAAGCCGTTTAACACTGTTTAGCGCTATTTAGCATGCTATAAAGCAATTTAGTGTGCTGCTTTTGGAGAGTGGCGTTTTAGAGACCGGGTTGCAGGGAGCCGTTAATTTCTATATGCACTTAGCTCATTGAGGGTTTGAAAATTAAATAGAAGAGAGATGGTGCTTTATATATTTCCAATGCATTTTTTTCCATTTCATAATTTGTTCTAAAATTTCTATATGTATATTTTTCACCGGACCGGAGGAAGGAAAGAGCTTTGTGAAGACTTACTAAAAGCAATTAATTCTCGTACGTAGGTTGTGCAAGGTGTCCAGGAGACGACGGGTTTGGGCAAGGGCCTACCGCGGATGTACGCCGCCATCTTCCTCGGCAGTGCTTGCATCGCCCGGACGCGTACCATCGCCGTCCCTGCTGCCGGAAGTGCCCGATGGAACGAGCCGCTCCGCGCCTACTGCGCCCACCATGCCGCCGACGTCGTTGTCTCCGTCATGGTCGAGCAGCTCAGCCTCAACGGCGACACGGTCCTCGGCCGCGCCTACCTGCCAGCCCGGGAGCTCCTCAACGAGGACACATCAATCGACCGCTGGTTCGACGTCCTTGGCGCCAACAGGAAGAAGCTCCCGGATGGGCCCAAGATACACGTGCAGATCAGCTTCCGCGACGTCGCTGACCAAGGCCTGGCATGGGGCGGTGGCGTTGGCGGCGGCGGCAGCTTCGGGGTGCCCCGCACCTTCTTCTCGCAGAGGCCCGGGTGCAGGGTGACCCTGTACCAGGACGCTCACGCGTCCGAGGAGTTCGAGCCCAAGATCCAGCTCGACGGCGGCGGGCTGTACAAGCCTGGGCACTGCTGGGAGGACCTGTACGACGCCATCAGCAACGCCCGGCACCTGGTGTACATCACCGGCTGGTCGGTGTTCCCCCACATCACGCTCCTGCGGGAGCGGGACGGCCAGCAGGAGACTCTTGGCGAGCTCCTGAAGCGCAAGGCCGGCGAGGGTGTGCGCGTGCTCATGCTGGTGTGGAACGACGTCTCCTCCATTGATGGCTTGCTCGCCGGCCTCATGGACACGAGGGACGAGCAGACGGCCAACTACTTCGGCGGCAGCGGCGTGCAGTGCGTCCTCTGCCCGAGGAACATGTACGTCAGAGGCCACATCTTCGACGCCAAGACGGACACGTTCGTCTACAGCCACCACCAGAAGGCCATCGTCGTCGACCAGGAGCTGCCGCCTTTGTCGTCGGGCTCGGACGGCCGCCGTCAGATCGTCAGCTTCCTCGGCGGCCTCGACGTGTGCCATGGACGCTACGACACGCAGTCTCACTCACTGTTCAGGACGCTGGGCACGGGGCAGGCACACGGCGACGACTTCAGCCAAGTCAACTTCGACGACGAGGACGCGACGCTCGGTAAGGGCGGGCCCAGGGAGCCATGGCACGACATCCACGCCAAGGTCGAGGGCCCCGTCGCGTGGGACGTGCTCCACAACTTCGAGCAGCGCTGGAGGAAACAAGGCGGTGGTGACAAGGACCACCTGGTCGACCTCGCAGCCCTTGAGGCCAAGGTCGCCCCGGCCTCGTGGGCGGTGACGCTCCCCGGTGACCAGGAGGCGTGGAATGTGCAGCTCTTCCGGTCCATCGACAACATCGACACCGTGGGCTTCCCCGACTCCATGGAGGCCGCCTTCAAGGCCGGTCTCCTCCAGGACAAGCACCGCGTGTACGAGAGGAGCATCCAGGACGCCTACATCCACGCCATACGCGCCGCCAAGAGCTTCATCTACATCGAGAACCAGTACTTCATCGGCAGCTCCTTCCAGTGGAAATCCCACGACGGCATAGATCCGGCGGATGTCCGGGCGTGCCAGCTGATCCCCAGGGAGCTCTCGCTCAAGATCGTGAGGAAGATCGAGGATGGCGAACGCTTCGCGGTCTACATCGTGGTGCCCATGTGGTCCGAAGGCGCCCCAACGGATCGATACAGGCAGGCGATGCTGGATAATCAGAGGAGGACGATGGCGTTGATGTACGACGACATCGCCGTTGCGCTGCAGGCCAAGAGGATAGACGCCAACCCCAGGGACTACCTTACCTTCTTCTGCTTAGGGAACCGGGAGGCCAGCAACCCAGAGGGCGGCGAGTACCAGCCTCCGCAACGCCCACGGGACGGGACGGACTATGCCAGGGCGCAGATGGCACGCCGGTTCATGATCTACGTTCACTCCAAGATGATGATAGGTACTGTACTACTTAATATCTCACCTCCCCTCCATTAATCTGCTTGCATTGCATTGCATTTCTTCATCATCTTCACTTGATAGCTAAGTATATACTTGATCGATCTCGCCTCCTTCAGTTGATGATGAGTACATCATCGTCGGATCTGCCAACCTCAACGAGCGGTCCATGGCGGGTTACAGGGACACCGAGATCGCTATTGGCGCGTACCAGCCGCACCGCATCAACACCGGCGCCGAGCTTCCCAAGGGGCACATCCATGGCTTCCGGATGTCGCTGTGGCACGAGCACCTCGGCAAGACGCACGATGACTTCCTCCGTCCGGGGAGCCTAGAGTGCGTGCAGAGGGTCAACAAGATGGCCGACGAGTACTGGAGCCTCTACGTCGGCGACCAGCTGCCGGACGACCTCCCAGGCCACCTGCTCACCTACCCCGTCGCCGTAAACAAGGCCGGCACGGTCTCAGCGCTCACGGGATTTGAATTCTTCCCTGACACAGAGGCTCGCGTGCTTGGTGAGCCAACAGGAATAAAAGATTATTTTCTGAGCACATAGCTCCAGGATTGCCGCTCCTAGCTCGTGTTGCGATTAATCCTGCTGGCACCTCCGGGTTTTTTCTTTTTGTGCATCGGGTCAGCTATCTTAGTTAGAATTTAGCTCATTTTGCTACAAATATTTTTCCTTTTTTGTTATGTGTCGGCTCATTGTCTCGAAATAGGGTGTGTGTGCATTCATATTATTTTTTTGAGGGGAACGTTTCCTTATTTCTCTATTGCTCTAGTGCCCCATCAGAGGCAATGTCTGAGCTTACAAAGTCTGGCGCTACATGGCGCCAAGAATGGCATAACCCCCTACAGCAACTCTCCCTAGCTAGTCTATGAGCGACTACGTTTGCGGAGCGACGAACCCAAACAACTCTAACCTCCTGGAACAGGGTAAGTAGCTCCTTGATCTCCTGAACGACCTAACCTGACGTCGAGAGATCCCTCTGGATGTTGTTGATCTTCCCAACCGCGTTCAGCGAGTCCAACTCGAGCACCACCTTCTGGACATCGTTTTCTAGTGCTAGAAGAACACCCCGCCGGCACGCTAGTAGCTCGGCAGCTTCTGGATCCGTAGTAGCTGGGAAAAAATGGCACGCTCCTGCCACAAACGCGCCATGATGGTCTCGAAGGACCGCTCCACCACCTCCTGATCCTCCTTGCTTCGCTAGTGCACCATCAGTATTGACCTTCATCCACCCTTCTTCCAGTTTCGTCCAGATCTCTTTGTTGCGTATAGTAGGTGGCCTCACATTAGTTTCCTTGATCGCCTCCCACTCCTGATCAAGATAAATGACTCTGTCTGCAATCAGAGTCGGGTCCTCCATACTGCCGGTATCCCGTGCGTTGTTCCTTGCAAGCCACAGTTCATACCACGCCCTCATCACCACCCTCTTCTCCTCATTCGACGCCGCCGCCAGCCAATCCAGCACCCATGTACGCATGTTGTCTACCCTTTCAATCTGTATGGGCAGCAGCGTCAGGGGCGCCCCAACTCCTTTGCTAAGCACTTTCCAGAACTGCATCGAGTGAGGGCAGCGCCACATTCGATGGATGACTGTCTCTTCTCTCCCACACGCAATACAGAAGACCCCAGGCTTCACATGTCTTGGTAGCAGTTCTGCCCCTACAGCCAAACCATTTTTTAGCATGCGCCAACCATGGATCTTGACCTTGTTGGGGACGTCCGCAGCCCATAGCTCCATCCAGCTTCGATGATCAGCCACCGAACTTGACGAGGAGGCCAGTGCCTTCGTCGCCACCTTCAGAGCCATTCCCAAATGGTACGCCGACCGGACAGAAAATACTCCATTTTTAGTGTAATTCCAAGCCCGGAAGTCCTCCTTGCCCGGTCCTCCGATCACTGCACATCACTCGGTGTAAAAACCTGCTGCAGTTTTTCCTCATCCCATGTCGTGCCCTCCGGTGTAAGCAGGTCCGCAACCTTTACTGTATTCGGAACATAGGTGGCTCCCAGCGGCACCATGCTACCATTTCGCCGGATCCAATTGTCATGAAGCACGTTTATCTTTGTTCCTTCCCCAACACGCCATATCAGCCCGCGTGCTAGAAGGTCTCTTCCATGCATCAAGCTTCTCCATGTATAGGAACACCCCTGTGGACAAGCCGCAGCCATGACATCCATATCTTCATAATACCTTGCCTTAAGCACTTTTGCACATAGAGATGATGGATACATTAGTAACCTCCAGACTTGTTTGGCTAGTCCGTGGGATGGCACGGCACGATTGTTTCCTTGAATAAATAGAGGAAGAAATCAGAAAAGTTGCAGATAATTACTACCGCAAGAGGACTCGCTCGAGCTCCCTCTGTACGCATTGTCCTTGCCTCAGCTCATAGCTCCGGCCAACAACAGACAGCACTCCCTTCTATTTGGTTTATTAGGCTTAATTTAAAAATCTCTCCAACCAAGATACGTCCTCTGTCCACGAATAAGTGTACGATTGACTTACAATATTTGTTCACAAAAGAGTATATTTCTATCTTTGCAATGTACTTTAAAATAGAAAAAAATGTTTCTTTCTCATGGTAATCAAAACCAATACATAGTCTTTCCAGTTTCTACATGCACTTAAAAATTCATTGAGGATGAGATAATTAAAGAGGAGAGAGATGTTGGCTTGTACGTTCCCAATGCATTTTTTACTCCACTTCATAATATATCCTAAAATTTATGTATGTACATTTATTCGTGGACGTGGGGAGTAGGTGATGAGTGGTGGAATAATTTTTGTAGTTCACAAAAATACTTAATTAATGCACTCGTTTTCCTCAAAAATTATGTTTATCAATGCATTAATTGCAATGCATGCACGACTGACCAATAAATAAGCAACAACTTTTACATGCATTTGTAAGTTTCTCTTAATCCTCCCATGCAGCTCGATATCTGAGTGTGTGAAGGGAGCAATACAAATGAGTCTTATAAAACAGATACACAAAAAATTTAAGATAAGCCATATAAACCGAAAAGGTGGTAGTACCATTTTATGTTTAGTTGTTGATGTGATGTCGTGTTTTGTCAATGGGAGGGACGATATGCAATTGTTTTCGATAATGAACTTTAATTTGAATATACAATGTCATTCTAGCCTATTCGGTCGAGGAATTATGTGTTAGCAAAGGTCTGGAAGCACTAGCGAAGACCTTTTTGGGCGAGTATAGCAAAAAAATATACCCCATTCGCACCAATGGATAAGTCATTTTATGAAAATCAAATAATCTCAAATAAACTCCAACCTTGTTTCTACATGAATATAGGAATCAACCAATAAGAGACGTGA
Organism: Aegilops umbellulata; assembly: GCA_032464435.1. Taxonomy (NCBI): domain Eukaryota; kingdom Viridiplantae; phylum Streptophyta; class Magnoliopsida; order Poales; family Poaceae; genus Aegilops; species Aegilops umbellulata. Next base: position 22,925,991 of record CP136054.1, read on the forward strand.
GACGTGTATATTTTTAATGACTTAAAACTACCTAGTACGACGACATTCAGTGGTCAGTTCATTGCATGCAATGGTATTAATTAGCAAATAAATATTAAGTTCTCTCGTTTTTCTCTCTGTCTTGGTCACGGTGCACAACATAAGATGACTTATGCACCGGTACGGAGGAGTACAAGAGTTGACTGATTTATAAGAAAGACTAGACTCAAACCCAACATGGAAAAAAAATGACAAATGAGGGGTGAGCTATTTCGCAAAAAACAAAAGTGGGTTGGGCTAGAGCTGTCAGGTCATATATGCCCAGGTGTTGGTAATTGTAGATGCTCTAAGGTTGGCCATAGTGATGATATCATAGCCGGTATCATGCATTTAGAAATAGAAAATATGCTGATGTGACAAAGAATTAAAGAATAGAGGGTTAGAGTAATATAGATAGATACCGTATCATGTTAAATGTTGTTCTACTTTGTGTTACGCATGGCAATAAATATAAACATCTATGATACTATGCACCATAGAGATAGTATCATACACTTGTATCATATGCATGATGCTAGTATATGATACTCCCACTATGAGTAGCTGAAATAATTTGTAAAATAGCAAACTAAACAGTTGAGCAAGCTCCACATTCCGACAATCCAGCCACGTCCGTTGTTTCGTACTCCCTTTATTTGCTTTTCTCAAAGTGTTTGAACATGCACGTTTGAAAGTTGACTGCAGCCTCGTTGTTCATCAGAGGATGTTACAACCGTTTGAAATATTCAATTCTTTGGTTGCTAAAGCTGGCTGACCTATTCTTTTAGTACGCCGCAATGATGGACAACACCACTGCCTTGGCAATTGTGAATTATTAATTTATGAATGAAAGTAGTTGCCTCAATAAAGCATCCGAGGGAGTGTATCAGGTGATACCACCTTTCAAATGCCCATATGATACCATTTCAAGAAAAAAAACAATTTTAAATGTTTCAAAAATTTCTGAAAATGATTGTGGATGTTCACATCACATGAATGTACAACACCTAAAAAATTAGATCCAAATTCTAAGTACACAATGAGAAACAAAAAAGACAAATCCGGATGGCGTTTGGACTTTTGTCTTTTTTACGCTATTCATGTTGGATTTGTTTTTTTTTTTGTTTCTCAATGTGTATTTCGAATTTGAACATGAAATTTTTATGAATTGTACATTCATGTGATGTGAACATCCACCATTTTTTCAGAAATTTTTGAAATGTTTAAAATTGATATTTTTAAATGATATCATGATATCATCTAAGGGTACGTATCATGTGATATTCTCGGAAGCATCCGGTTGGCAGAAACGTAGCCTCAGATCTTGTGTTGTGCGTGAATTTATAAGCCCTTTTCTCTTTCTCTCTCTCTCTCTCTAAATAAAAATAAACTAAACTAATCATGGCTAGTAAAGCATGCCAAGTGTAGAAACCAATGCTACTCGATTTCCATCATCACGCATCGGGCGAAACAAAACATGATAGTACTACTTTGAGCATGGTTAATAGTATAGTCAACTGCTGGCTATAAGCCATTGGCCCTGTTTGGATACTCTAACTTTGTTAGAGGTTAGAGTTGGTTTCTAACTTGTGACTAACCCTGAACTAACTCTAACTTTTGTGGTGTTTGGATGAGAGGGTTAGATTGACAATAAATGCACTTTCTCAATCATTTGGCCCTCTTTTCAGCCGGACTCGTTGTGGTCGGCTCTTGTGTGGCCTCCTTCCACTCAGAAATGAAATAAACAAATTATCTTTACAAATCAAGTATCAAATTTTTTATTTTGTCCATACAAGACATTATGGTCAGCTTGCAACGATGTATCTCAAATTAGAGTATCTGATCCTTCCACTCAAAAACAAACATCGTAGCACGGCACAAAGTTAGTATATTACCAGTTACTAACGTAGACTTCGGACGGATTCAATCTTTGGACAAAATTCTACTCACAAGTGTTATAAATCTTTGGACAACACGCCCGATCCAACATGGACTGTTATAAATCTTTGGACAAAATTCTACTCACAAGTGTTTTATGGCTAACAAACAATAGATCAGTACAGTTTCAAATACCTCAAACTGACACAGAACTTAAAAAGCATTTTACATGCATCAAGCGCAAATACATCTCTTAACAAAATTAAACGTCATTTTAAATAAACAGAATGCCAGAGCTAAGCTGATTCTATATTCGTGCAAATCAACTTCCCCATCAGACTTGCATGTTTCTCTTATTTGCCACAACAGTTTCTTGCAAAGAAACTTCTTTTCTCATTAACCTTCCAATCCTGCTCATCTACCAATAAACAAGAGTTAAATAAGGCACATATAGATGTAGCATTAGCACTCTAATTACAGTATAAAGCACAATTAAGACTACTTAATTAACACACAGTTTCTGAATTTAACCGCTCTAGCTCCTAACAGGCTAACAATACCCACTAAGTCAACAAACCAAAATCCTAAAAAAGAATTGATTCATGCCTTTCATGCTTAACAAATGATTCATGTTGGACTACTGAGAACTGAACCGCACAGTACAATCCCTACTTACCCAATCACGATTTTTCAAAAGTAGAGTATTATCACTATCAATTGGTATTCATACTGCAAGATCAAGAAAACAAAATAGTAGTTCAGATTTTCACCTGAAAGGACCTAAAAATAGATGCAATCCTAGCCCACCTCTCAACTCAGCGAAGATTTGCATCTCCAGAAGATTGGCCATGAACAATGCATTTAGCTGGTCGTATGCGTCCACACGTGCCTCCTAGACGGACAAGCTCCACTACTTGTTGGTACAAATTGAACTACCTGTATGCGAACCCCACCCTTCGAAGCCGTCGCCATCCATGGCAGGTGGGCCGACCGCGGCGGTCGCCGGAGTGCGCGCCTGGGGGCGCCGGTGTCGGGACGGGAACGGAGGGGCGGAGGGATTGGGGGCAGAGGGCGGGGCCGGAGGACGGGGGCGGAGGGGCAGAGGATGGGGGCGGAGGGCGGGGGCGGAGGGCAGCGGCGGCGACGGCGCGATGCGAACGGGAGGGAGGCGGATGCGATGCGGGATGGATGCGGTGCGGGATCCAGGTGCGGGGTGGATACTTTTTTGATGGGACCCATCACATCTAACCCCAATTAGCACCTTCCCACCGGGTTGTTTTTTTTTTGCTGGGTTAGATGCAACTAACTCTACTCTAACCCACATGTTTGGATATTTTAGGGTTATTTCTGCCTCAACTAACCCATACTAGCTTTAACCGGTGGATCCAAACAGGGCAATTGTCATGTCATCTATAGCCCTTATAGTATATATGTACAATAGTTGATTAGAAAAGTGTACTACTTTTTTATTATATGACCCACCTTTCACTTTCACAAAGTGCCTAGGAGCACGTCCTAGAGCTGGCCCTTCACCAAGAGTCCGCTTACTTTCTCGCTTCTCTTTTCCTTCCTCCAACTAAGCAAGATTATACTAATTTATTTCTAATAGCCAGCTGACTCGGCTCTATTGTACTTGCTCTTTGATGTCTCTCCCACTCTCGTGGTTGCTGGGAAGAATGAAATAACTAGCGGAGGGAGAAGATGGAAAATAACGCACGAAGCTGAACACTGGAGAAAAAAAGTGGTACTATAGCGCATTCCAAGACAATTTTTCTTATGTGGCATGCAATTAATGAGGAGAGAGATGTTTGGTGTGACATAATATTTTACTATAACATAGCGCAACCCAAAGTAAATTCAGTCTGCTATCTAATAAATGCAATTATCTATGATACTTCTTTTATATTACTTTGCACTATGAAGACAGTAACATAGACTACTATATCTCCGTCTAGGTACATATATATAAGTCATCTTAGGTTGTGCACTGCGATCAAGGCGGAGGGGAAAAGAGAGAAATTAATATTTATTTGCTAATTAATAGCACTACATGCAATGAACTAACCACTTCATGTCGTGTTTGGTAGTCTTAAGTCATTGAAAGCATGCACGCCCCACATCTCTTATTGGTTGATATGTCAAGAAACAGGAAACAAGATGAGATTTCATGCACCGCGCCTAAGTATTTTGGGACTATTTGGTTTTCGTAAAGTGACTTATACACCTAGACGGAGGGAGTAGTGTCATATGCATGACGCAAGTCTAAGTTACTCCCCGCTATGACTAGCCTTAAGGTAATCTTCGACTACAATTGGAAAATTCAGCCCCTATATGTCTGTGGATATGCCCATACACTATATCTTTACAGAAAAACATCCGGACAGTGTTCGGGTGTGTCCGCATTGAACTCCTGTTTTTCTCTAATACATAACCACAACCTTCACTTTGAGCCTCCACCTTTTCCCCTACTTAGCAAAGTGCCGGTGCGTTGCAGGGGATCCAAATAGACGTACGCATGTTCAAGACTGAAAAAAAAAACTCACCTATAGAAACTTTATTTGATGACGAATCTAAAGATATTTTTTTATAAAATGTAACGTACATGTTTTTCTATTCATATTGAAGACCTAAAAATCCATGCTCGACTAATAACCCCAACCAGAGGGAGTACCTTCCTTGATGCAGTCAATGAGAAGTTGTTCCTGCAATATTTTACACCTAGTTTGTTTTACCTAGGTTGGATTTCTAATTGAAATAAATGTTCACGAATTCAATTAAAAATTTTGAATTCAGAACATGATCATGAATTTGAAACATTCTCAAGTTTAAAAAATGCTGGTGAATTCAATAAATGTTCAAAAGTTCATGAATGCAAAAAATTTCACAAATTTGAAAGAGTTCATGAATTCAAAAACTATCCACGAATTCAAGAAAAGGTTCAAAAAGATTGGGAATTCAAAAAATGTTCATGAATTCGGAAACATTTCACGAATTCATAAATTGCACGTGAATACAAAAAAAATCAAGAAGTCAAAAATTATTCACTAATTTGAAAAAAATTCATGGGTTCAATAAATGTGCACATATTTAAAAAGAGTTCACTAATTTAAAAAATGCCCAAGCCTTCAAAAAAGCTAATTAATTAAAAGGTGGAAAATAAAACTATAATAATAATAATAAAGAAAACAAAAGCACAAAATTGGAAAGATAAAAAGACGAGAAACCATGTGGAGAAACAGAGTAAAAATCGAGAAAACAAAATAAAAAACCAGGAAAAATAAAGTGAAAACAACACTTGGAAAAAACACAAAGTAAACCATGGAGAAGAACAGAAATAAAGGGAAATGAAAAAAGAAACAAAAAATCCAGAAAAGACAAACCCCCGCTCCTAAACTAAAGCAGCACTTGCTTTCCTTAGCACTACTGGGCCGGGCCGGTATAAGTAATTGTGGGTGCCTCGCCCGTAGATCTCGGTACGAGCAATACATAGTGTTTGCACCTGTCCTTTCGTTGCAATTGCACAGTTATTTTTCGCTTTTGCTAGAGAAATTATTTAGTTTCAGTCGATTTATTTTTCTATCGCGTGAATGATTCCCACCATCGGGAGCTCCTAACGAGCGTTCTCAGCAAAACTTCAGTGTTAAGTCAAGTTCGCTAGCTCATGAGTAGCGCACAAAAAACTCCTCCAAAAAGTTGCTATCCTCGAGGACCGAACTCCGGCCGTGACAAGCACGTAGAAGTAGGGATAACCACAGACCTAATATGTGCTAGCGACCAATTCTAGGGCGTATTATTTAAGAACATTTGTTGACGCGCAATTTATTTTACACGTACCGTTTACCTTAGCGCCTTGATTTTTGAATTATTAAAAAACATTTTGAAAAAATGTTCATGTATTACAGAAAAGTTCATTGATTTTGAAAACAAGTTCATCACATTTCTAAAAAATCATGAATTTGAAAAAATTCATCGATTTTGAAAAAAGTTCAAGATTTAGGAAAAAGTTCATCAATTTTTTAAAAAATTTACCAATTTTTATAAATAGTTCACAAACAACAACAACAACAACAACAACAACAACAACAACAACAACAAAGCCTTTTGTCCCAAATAAGTTGGGGTGGGCTAGAGGTGAAACTCATAAGATCTCGCGACCAACTCATGGTTCGCGAACATGGATAGCAAGCTTCCACGCACCCCTGTCCATAGCTAGTTCTTTAGTGATACGTCAATCCTCCAGACCTCTCTTCACGGACTCTTCCCATGTCAAATTCGGTCCACCCCAACCTCTCTTGACATTCTCCGCACGCTTTAGGCATACGCTATGCAATGGGAGCTTCTGGAGGCGTACCCTGAATATGCCCAAACCATCTCAGACGATGTTAAACAAGCTTCTCTTCAATTGGTGCTACCCGAACTCTATCTCATATATGATCATTTCAGACTCGATCCTTTCTCGTGTGGCCATAGATCCATCTCAACATACACATCTCCATCACATCTAACTGTTGAACATGTCGCCTTTAATGGGCCAACCGTCAGCGCCATACAACATTGCGGGTCGAACCGCCGTCCTGTAGAACTTGCTTTCTAGCTTTTGTGGCACTCTCTTGTCACAAAGAATGCCAGAAGTTTGGCGCCACGTCATCCATCTGGCTTTGATTCAATGGTTCACATCTTCATCAACACCCACATCCTTCTGCAGCATTGACCCCAAATATCGAAAGGAGTCCTTTTGAGGCACCACATGCCCATCAAGGCTAACCTCCTACTCCTCGCGCCTTGTAGTACTAAAACGCACATAAAGTACTCGGTTTTAGTTCTACTAAGCCTAAACCCTTTCGATTCCAAGGTTTGTCTCCATAACTCTAACTTCCTATTTACCCCAGTTCGACTATTGTCAACTAGCACCACATCATCCGCAACGAGCATACACCATGGGATATCGACCTGTATATCCCTTGTGACCTCATCCATCACCAATGCAAAAAGATAAGGTGTCAAAGCTGACCCCTCTTGCAGTCCTATCTTAATCGGGAAGTCATTAGTGTCAACATCACTTGTTCGAACACTTGTCATAACATTATCATACATGTCCTTGATTGGTGTAATGTACTTTGCTGGCACTTTGTGTTTCTCCAACGCCTACCACATGACATTCCGCGGTATCTTATCTTAGGCTTTCTCCAAGTTAATGAGCACCATATGCAAGTCCTTCTTTTGCTCCCTATATCTCTCCATAAGTTGTCGTACCAAGAAAATGACTTCCATGGTCGACCTCCCACACATGAAACCAAACTGATTTTTGGTCACGCTTGTCAATCTTCTTAAGCGGTGCTCAATGACTCTCTCCCATAGCTTCATTGTATGGTTCATCAACTTAATTCCACGACAATTAGTATAAGTCTGAACACCCCCTTGTTCTTGAAGATTGGTACTAATACAGTCTGCTCCAATCTTTTGGCATCATGTTTGTGTTGGAAATATGCCCTAGAGGCAATAATAAAAGCATTATTATTATATTTCCTTGTTCATGACAATTGTCTTTTATTCATGCTATAATTGTGTTATCCGGAAATCGTAATACATGTGTGAATACATAGACACCAATATGTCCCTAGTAAGCCTCTAGTTGACTAGGTCGTTGATCAACTGATAGTCATGGTTTCCTGACTATGGACATTGGATGTCATTGATAACGAGATCACATCATTAGGAGAATGATGTGATGGACAAGACCCAATCCTAAGCATAAGCACAAGATCGTATAATTCGTTTGCTAGAGCTTTTCCAATGTCAAGTATCTTTTCCTTAGACCATGAGATCGCGTAACTCCCGGATACCGTAGGAGTGCTTTGGGTGTGCCAAACGTCACAACGTAACTGGGTGACTACAAAGGTATACTACGGGTATCTCCGAAAGTATCTGTTGGGTTGACACGGATCGAGACTGGGATTTGTCACTCCGTATGACGGAGAGGTATCACCAGGCCCACTCGGTCATGCATCATCATAATGAGCTCAGTGTGATCAAAGTGTTTGATCACGGGATCATGCATTACGGTACGAGTAAAGTGACTTGCCGGTAACGAGATTGAACGAGGTATTGGGATATCGACGATCGAATCTCGGGCAAGTAAAATACCGATTGACAAAGGGAATTGAATACGGGATTAATTGAATCCTCGACATCGTGGTTCATCCGATGAGATCCTCGAGGAGTATGTGGGAGCCAACATGGGTATCCAGATCCCGCTGTTGGTTATTGGCCGGAGAGGCGTCTCGGTCATGTCTGCATGTCTCCCGAACCCGTAGGGTCTACACACTTAAGGTTCGGTGACGCTAGGGTTGTAAAGATATGAATATGCAGTATTCCGAAAGTTGTTCGGAGTCCCGGATAAGATCCCGGACGTCACGAGGAGTTCCGGAATGGTCCGGAGGTAAAGAATTATATATAGGAAGTGCAGTTTCGGCCATCGGGAAGGATTCGAGGGTCACCGGTATTGTACCGGGACCACCGGATGGGTCCCGGGGGTCCACCGGGTGGGACCACCCATCCCGGAGGGCCCCATGGGCTGAAGTGGGAGGGGGAACCAGCCCATAGTGGGCTGGTGCGCCCCCCTTGGCCCACCCCCTGCGCCTAGGGTTGGAACCCTAGGGTAGGGGGGGCGCCCCACTTGCCTTGGGGGGTACTCCACCCCCCTTGGCCGCCGCCCCCCTTGGGAGATCCAATATCCAAGGGCCGGCGCCCCCCCAGGGGGCCTATATAAAGGGGGGTGGGAGGGGGCAGCCGCACCCTTGCATCTTGGCGCCTCCCTCTCCCCTGCTACACCTCTCCTCCTCCGTCACGTGCTTGGTGAAGCCCTGCCGGAGTGCTGCTTCTCCACCAACACCACGCCGTCGTGCTGCTGCTGGATCCATCTTCCTCAACCTCTCCTTCCCCCTTGCTGGATCAAGAAGGAGGAGACGTCATCCGCTCCGTACGTGTGTTGAACGCGGAGGTGCCGTCCGTTCGGCACTCGGTCATCGGTGATTTCGATCACGGCAATTACAACTCCATCATCCACGTTCTAGTGAACGCTTCCGCTCGCGATCTACAAAGGTATGTAGATGCAATATGAATACTCGTTGCTAGATGAACTCATAGATGGATCTTGGTGAAACCGTAGGAAATTTTTTGTTTTCTGCAACGTTCCCCAACAGTGGCATCATGAGCTAGGTCTATGCATAGTTCTCTTTGCACGAGTAGAACACAATTGTTGTGGGCGTAGATGTTGTCAACTTTCTTGCCGCTACTAGTCTTATTTTGCTTCAGCGGTATTGTGGGATGAAGCGGCCCGGACCAACCTTACACGTACGCTTACGTGAGACCGGTTTCACCGACTGACATGCACTAGTTGCATAAGGTGGCTGGCGGGTGTCTGTCTCTCCCACTTTAGTTGGAGCGGATTCGACGAAAAGGGTCCTTATGAAGGGTAAATACAAGTTGACAAATCACGTTGTGGCTTTCACGTAGGTAAGAAAACGTTCTTGCTAGAACCCTATTGCAGCCACGTAAAACTTGCAACAACAATTAGAGGACGTCTAACTTGTTTTTGTAGCAAGTGCTTTGTGATATGATATGACCAAAGTTGTGATGAATGATGAATGATATATATGTGATGTATGAGATCATGTTCATGTAATAGGAATCACGACTTGCATGTCGATGAGTATGACAACCGGCAGGAGCCATAGGAGTTGTCATTATTTTTTATGACCTGCATGTCAATGGAAACGCCATGTAAATTACTTTACTTTATTGCTAAACGTGTTAGCCATAGTAGTAGAAGTAAGAGTTGGCGAGCAACTTCATGGAGACACGATGATGGAGATCATGATGATGGAGATCATGGTGTCATGCCGGTGACAAGATGATCATGGAGCCCCAAGATGGAGATCAAAGGAGCTATATGATGTTGGCCATATCATGTCACTATTATTATCTGATTGCATGTGATGTTTATCATGTTTTGCATCTTGTTTACTTAGAACGACGGTAGTAAATAAGATGATTCCTCATAATAAATTTCAATAAAGTGTTCCCCCTAATTGTGCGCCATTGCGACAGTTCGTTGTTTCGAAGCACCACGTGATGATCGGGTGTGATAGATTCCAACGTTCACATACAACGGGTGTAAGACAGATTTACACATGCAAACACTTAGGTTGACTTGACGAGCCTAGCATGTACAGACATGGCCTCGGAAGACAAGAGACCGAAAGGTTGAACATGAGTCGTATGGAAGATATGATCAACATGGAGATGTTAACCGATGATGACTAGTCCGTCTCACGTGATGATCGGACACGGCCTAGTCGAGTCGGATCATGTTACACTTAGATGACTAGAGGGATGTCTAATCTGAGTGGGAGTTCATTAAATAATTTGATTAGATGAACTTAATTATCATGAACTTAGTCTAAATAAACTTTGCAATATGTCTTGTAGATCAAATGGCCCAAGCCAATGTCAACATGAACTTCAATGCGTTCCTAGAGAAAACCAAGCTGAAAGACGATGGCAGCAACTATACGGACTGGGTCCGGAACCTGAGGATCATCCTCATAGCTGCCAGGAAACAATATGTCCTAGAAGCACCGCTAGGTGAAGCACCCATCCCAGAGAACCAAGACATTATGAATGCTTGGTAGCAGCGTGCTGCTGATTACTCCCTCGTTCAGTGCGGCATGCTTTACAGCTTAGAACCGGGGCTCCAAAAGCGTTTTGAGCAACACGGAGCATATGAGATGTTCGAAGAGCTGAAAATGGTTTTCCAAGCTCATGCCCGGGTCGAGAGATATGAAGTCTCCGACAAATTCTATAGTTGTAAGATGGAGGAAAATAGTTCTGTCAGTGAACACATACTCAAGATGTCTGGGTTACACAACCGCTTGACTCAGCTGGAGATTAACCTCCCAGACGAGGCGGTCATTGACAGAATCCTTCAGTCGCTCCCACCTAGCTACAAGAGCTTTGTGATGAACTACAATATGCAGGGGATGGTAAAGACCATTCCTGAGGTATTTGCTATGCTGAAATCAGCAGAGGTTGAAATCAAAAAGGAACATCAAGTGTTGATGGTCAATAAAACCACCAAGTTCAAGAAAGGCAAGGGTAAGAAGAACTTCAAGAAGGACGGCAAGGATGTTGCCGCGCCCGGTAAGCCAGTTGCCGGGAAGAAGTCAAAGCATGGACCCAAGCCTGAGACTGAGTGCTTTTATTGCAAAGGGAAGGGTCACTGGAAGTGGAACTGCCCCAAATACTTAGCGGACAAGAAGGCCGGCAACACTAAAGGTATATGTGATATACATGTAATTGATGTGTACCTTACCAGTGCTCGTAGTAGCTCCTGGGTATTTGATACCGGTGCCGTTGCTCATATTTGTAACTCAAAACAGGAGCTGCGGAATAAGCGGTGACTGGCGAAGAACGAGGTGACGATGCGCATCGGGAATGGTTCCAAGGTCGATGTGATCGCCGTCGGCATGCTACCTCTACATTTACCTACGGGATTAGTTTTAAACCTCAATAATTGTTATTTAGTGCCAAGTTTGAGCATGAACATTGTATCTGGATCTCGTTTAATACGAGATGGCTACTCATTTAAATCCGAGAATAATGGTTGTTCTATTTATATGAGTGATATGTTTTATGGTCATGCTCCGATGGTCAATGGTTTATTCTTAATGAATCTCGTACGTGATGATACACATATTCATAGTGTGAATACCAAAAGGTGTAAGGTTGATAACGATAGTCCCACATACTTGTGGCACTGCCGCCTTGGTCACATTGGTGTCAAGCGCATGAAGAAGCTCCATGCTGATGGACTTTTAGAGTCTCTCGATTATGAATCATTTGACACATGCGAACCATGCCTCATGGGTAAAATGACCAAGACTCCGTTCTCCGGAACAATGGAGCGAGCAACCAACTTATTGGAAATCATACATACTAGTATATGATACTCCCCACTATGAGTAGCCGGAATAATTTGTAAAATAGCAAACTAAACAGTTGAGCAAGCTCCACATTCCGACAATCCAGCCACGTCCGTTGTTTCGTACTCCCTCTATTTGCTTTTCTCAAAGTGTTTGAAAAGTGATATTCTCCCAAGCATCTTGGTGGCAGAAATGCAGCCTGAGATCTTGTGTTGGCCGTGTATTTAAAAGCCATTTCCTCTTTCTCTCTCTCTCTAAATAAAAATAAACTAAACTAGTCATGGCCAGTAAAGCATGCCAAGCGTAGAAACCAATGCTACTCGATTTCCATCATCACCTCATCGGGCGAAACAAAACATGATACACTAGTAGTAGTACTACATTTGATGTCTCTCCCAGTCTCGTAGTAGTGGTTGGTGAAGAAGGGAAATAACACACGAAGCTGGACACAGGAGAGAAAAGTAAGGCTGGTCATAATAGGAATAGCTACTAGTAAAATAGCGCATTTCAAGACAAATTTCTTTATATGACATGTAATTAATGAAAGAGGTGTTTGGAGTAACATAATATATTGTTGTAACATAACGCAGCCCAAAGCAAATTGAGTCTATGTGACGCTCGGATAGTTACGCTACAGTAACCCTCCGCTAATGATGCCACGTCACCTCAATTATAGTTGCTAATCTCGAGTTAGTTCGAAACCGATTCAAATTCAAATTCAAAATCAGGCAAACGATAAAAGTTTTCAAATATTAAAACTAAAATGTTCGGAGTGAACCAAATATTGCATAGATAATTATGATGGAAAAAACCACACATTTATAAAATGTTTAAATACTATGAGATGAATAAAACAGTAGCAAAAACGATTAATTAAATACCTTTTATAACTAATAAAATGTCAAACTAAGTTATTCGGGGTCTAGACTTTTTGTGACTATGGACTAAGTTGAAATACTGAATTAGATACTAATTGTATATTTTACTAAATTAAAATGCAACTAAAATAAATAAAGAAAGAAATAATAAAAGAAAACAGAAAAAAACTAACAGAAAAAAAAGAAAAGAGAGAAAGGCCCCCCCACTGGGCTTCGGCCCAGCAGGCCGGCCCGTTCGGCCACCGGCCCAACCGGCCACACCCCTCACTCCCATAACCTCCCACCCCTGGTCAAACCCTACCCAACCACCCTCACTCCTCCCCCCACGTCGTTCCCACCCCCCTCCCGATCCAGATTGGACCGGGGACGAAACCCCCCTCCCCCTCGCTCCTCGCCCCCCTCTGCCCGATTTGGGCCGAGCAATCGACGCCCCTGCCCCCGCCCGGAGCGCCTCCGCCTCGACCCCGTCGCCGTCAGCTCGCCCCCGTCGACAATCTGCCTCGCCGGACCACCCCGAGCTCGCCTCACCCTTCCCTGCAACCACCTCCGCCGCCACCCCCGTGCCAGAGCCCTCCCGCGCCGGTGCCTCGCCGTACACGTCCGCCCGACCACGCCCGCGCCCAGGGAACCGCCGCCAAGCCGCCTCCTCGTCGGAGAGGGACGGATCCCGGGGGCCAAGTCACGGATCCGGCCTCCCTCGCCTTGCTCCCCTCGCCGGAGTGCTCCCTCGCTGGACCTCCTCCTCTACATCGCCGCGTCCCCATGCTCCTCCTCGCCGGACTGCGCCCGCCTCCCCGACGCCGCGACGACGCCTTGTCCCCGTCCTCCTCCCCACGGGTCGCCCTCGAGCCTCGACGCCCATGTGCCCCTGCAAACGCCGGTGAGGCCCTCGGCCTCCGCCTCCCCTTCATTTCGTCTGTGGACACCGTGGTCACCGCGCTCGTCCACCCCGCCCCCGTGCGGGTCCTGGACGCCCCCCGTCCCCTAACCGTCTCCCGCACCGCCGCCCGAACCTTGTCCCGCCGCCATCGGCTCCTGCCGCCTTGATGCCGCCCCCGCCTGCGCCATGGCCGCGCCCGCCCTGGCCTCTGGCCTCGCCCCGCTGCTCCCTGCGGGCGAGTGCCCGCACAGGCGCCTGTCGCCCGTGCCCGCAGCCCCTGTCGTCGCCCACTTCCGCCCAGTCCGCTCCTCGGCCGGCGCCGTTGGCCTCGATTGGGCCAGCGCCTGGATTCGCCCCTGTCGGGCACCCCCGCGCCCGTTACTGGTAGCGCCCACACCCGTTTGGCCTATGGGCCTATGGCAAACGGGGACCACAGCCCAGAACATTAAAAAAAAGGATATAAAAAAAGAATTAAAATAAATAGATAAAAATATTAATTAATTAACTTAATTAATTCAGATTAAAATTAACTAATTAAGATTAATTAATCTAATGATTAATTAACATAATTAACTTCTGTTAAATAACTAATGGAGTATGACTGTGGGGCCCACCCCCTAATTAGTACTGATTAGGTTAATTAAATTGTTTAATTAAAATGTGTCACTGACCAGTGGGACCCACTGGTCAGGTTGACCAGTCAACCCTGTTGACTGCTGACGTCAGCATGACATCTTGCTGATGTCATATACCTTTTTCGAATTAAATTAAATAAAAATTAAATTCTAGAAATTAATAAAATCTTTAGAAAATCATATCTTTTAATCCGTAACTCGGATTAAATTATTTTCAACATGAAAGTTGCTCAGAACGATGAGACGAACCCGGATACGCAGCCCGTTCGTCCGCCACACATTCCTAACATATCAAACTCGCAACTCTTCTCCCTCCGGCTCCTTTGCCCGAAAACACGGAACACCGGGGATCCTTTCCCGGATGTTTCCCCCCTTCGCCGGTATCACCTATCCCTGCGTTAGATCATCTCTAGCACCGCGTTTGTCATGTTATGCTTTGGTTGCTATGTTATTTATTGTGTTCCCCCTCCGTTACTTTTTCCGGTAGACCCCGAGACCGCTGCCGGTACCCCTGTGATCGACTACGGTGTTGACGACCCCCCTTCTTGTCTGAGCAACCAGGCAAGCCCCCCCTTGATCACCATATATCGCCTATTCTTCTCTATACTGCTTGCATTAGAGTAGTGTAGCATGTTACTGCTTTCCGTTAATCCTATACTGCTGCATAGCCTGTCCTTGCTACTACTGTCGTTACCTTTACCTGCTATCCTACTGCTTAGAATAGGATGCTAGTGTTCCATCAGTGGCCCTACACTCTTGTCCGTCTGCGATGCTATTCTATCGGACCGTGATCACTCGGGGGTGATCATGGGCATATACTATATACTTTACACTGTTACATTACATGTGATACTGTTCGGAGATGGGGGCTGAAGGGGCAGGTGGCTCCATCCCGGTAGAGGTGGGCCTGGGTTCCCGACGGCCCCTGACTGTTACTTTGAGGCGGAGCGACAGGGCAGGTTTAGACCACCTAGGAGAGAGGTGGGCCTGGCCCTAGTCGGCGTTCACGATACTTAACACGCTTAACGAGTTCTAGGTATTTGATCTGAGTCTGGCCATTTGGTCTATACGCACTAACCACCTACGCGGGAGTAGTTATGGGTATCCCAACGTCGTGGTATCAGCCGAAGCACTTCGTGACGTCAGTGACTGAGCGGCGCGCGCCGGGTTGGACCGCGTAACGTGACTTCCTTTGAAATGGAGGTTGCTAGGTCTGCTCTCCGGCCGCGTACGCAACGTGCAGGTGTGCTCAGGGCGATGGGCCCAGACCCCTGCGCGCTTAGGTTTAGACCGGCGTGCTGACCGCTCTGTTGTGCCTAGGTGGGGCTGCGACATGTTGATCTTCCGAGGCCGGGCATGACCCAGAAAAGTGTGTCCGGCCAAATGGGATCAAGCGTGTTGGGCTATGTGGTGCACCCCTACAGGGAAGTTTATCTATTCGAATAGCCGTGTCCCTCGGTAAAAGGACGACCCGGAGTTGTACCTTGACCTTATCACAACTAGAACCGGATACTTAATAAAACACACCCTTCCAAGTGCCAGATACAACCCGGTGATCGCTCTCTAACAGGGCATCGAGGAGGGGATCGCCGGGTAGGATTATGCTATACGATGATCCTTGGAGGACTTCAGTCTCCTCTCTTCTATATGCTGCAAGACGGAGGCGACCAGAAGCGTAGTCTTCGATAAGACTAGCTATCCTCCTCTTATTCTGGCATTCTGCAGTTCAGTCCACTGATATGGCCCTTTACACATGTATCCATGCATATGTAGTGTAGCTCCTTGCTTGCGAGTACTTTGGATGAGTACTCACGGTTGCTTTTCTCCCCTTTTTCCCCTTTTCCCTTCTACCCGGTTGCCACAACCAGACGATGGAGCCCAGGATCCAGACGCCACCGTCGACGACGACTCCTACTACTCTGGAGGTGCCTACTACTACGTGCAGCCCGCTGACGACGACCAGGAGTAGTTAGGAGGATCCCAGGCAGGAGGCCTGCGCCTCTTTCGATCTGTATCCCAGTTTGTGCTAGCCTTCTTAAGGCGAACTTGTTTAACTTATGTCTGTACTCAGATATTGTTGCTTCCGCTGACTCGTCAATGATCGAGCACTTGTATTCGAGCCCTCGAGGCCCCTGGCTTGTATTATGATGCTTGTATGACTTATTTATGTTTTAGAGTTGTGTTGTGATATCTTCCCGTGAGTCCCTGATCTTGATCGTACACATTTGCGTGCATGATTAGTGTACGATTAAATCGGGGGCGTCACAAGTTGGTATCAGAGCCGACTGCCTGTAGGAATCCTCTTTCCAAACTCCTTGGCCGAAGTTGAGTCTAGACTTTACAAAACTTTTACTAACATGGCTGTGTGGCCCATGGGCCCACGTCGCCATTGGGTGGTAGTAGGATATTTTTATTCCTCGACCTTTGCTCTGGGACTCTAACCTCTCTTCTATTCGGGTTTAAATGATTTTGCTAAGTCTAACATTAGGATCTCGTTGTCACTTTCACCCGGAGAGCCCCTTGTTATTGATGATCGTCTGCTGCACCAGAAGACCCTGAAGATACTCTCCGCTATTAACCCGAGAACTTGTGTTCATCGCGTTTGCAATTCCCTTTCCACCGTCAACCCTTATGGATAACTACTTGCAGTTGTTATTCATACATTCATCCCCAGTTGGTCTTGTTATTACAAGATACCCCGAAATACTCGTCGTTGTTTCGATAATCCTTTGAGCTTACTGCCTTGCTGTCCTTGTCACCTGAATACCCCTACGGATAATTCTCGCACTTATCGAGTATCCGCTCATCCTCCAGTTGTTCATGTGTTTCACAATGGTCTTCGAAATACTATTCGATCCTCCAAAAATCCTTAGTAGCTTATTGCTCTGCAATACTTGTCTGCTTGCATGATGGATGCTTTCCATATGTTTGGCAAAATTCGTTAGTATCCTTAGGCACCGTCATTTTGATCTCTTTGATTCAACATGAGTGCGAATGCACGCAATCATCAGTTGATCCTTTTAAATTATCTTTCTGGCTCAGACGTCATTTTAAACATGAGCTGGTTCTCAACAAATCCAAATGCCGTCGCTTGTACCCCTAAGGCTATTCTACTTATCCATCCCTAATCAGAACATTGCTTCTGATCCCTTGATTTGAAAACCATAAATTCCTTTGCATTTGAGCTCTGGATTAGTCAGTTGTTTCTATAATCCACTGCCTTTGCATTGTTACTTCCTCTGGTTGTGTGCCGATGCTCACATCAGCTCTGTTATGGACCGGCAGATCCTTTAATGGATTTTATCCGACATCGCCCTTCATGTTCAATAACCTTGTGAGCCTTCCCTCGGATACATAATGCCTTTGTTAAATTGTATCATCTACTTTCTCAACCTTGCTCTACTTTCGAGCTTGTGATATTTACTCTTGAAACTTGTGGTATATGTTTCTAAGAAGCCCCTATGGGTTGAACATATGCCTTCTCTAAACCGTGTGAACCCGAAAGTTTTCACGAGTCATACTCTTCTGGTATTTTGCCAGATAAAATTTCAACACTACAACTTCTTCAAAAGTGAGAAGTGAATGAAAGGTTATGCATTAAAGAAGTGGGAGTCGACCTTGAACTTTGTGATCATGCCCATGGACACAATGTAGATCCTATCATGGAAGCTTCTTGTAACTATTTCCTTGATATAATACCCTTTGGTATCGGTGAATTGATCCTTTGCAATCATGGTTCCAACCATGTTCTCCTTTAAATACCATTTCCTGTGCAAGTTTAAGCACTTGTCTTCTATAGAGCAATACCCCAGTCCAACCTCTACTTTGATCTGTCGTCGAGTATTACCCCCTGATATCTCGAGATTATCTTGGAACTGCATAACTACCTATGAGTTCTTCATCAAGTACTACATTCTCACTGATTACAATTTTTCATGGGCTCTGAGTTGTTAATCACTCAAAGACACCGATAACTGAACCGAGTCCGCACTACGGTTCGACAACTCTTAGTAATCTTCTCTAAGTACGAGTTTGTACCCGGTCACGCCATTCCTAGCCTGTTTGGCTATATCATTGTCTTGATAATTTTAAACTGTGCTACCTGGTCCTTATTCCCGGAGCACCACTTTCGACGATGAGCTAAGCTTACGTCGATTTTCCTCGTCATATCATTTCGCCTTGGACAACAAGCATGATTTTCGAGTTTGTGTCGTACCCTTGGTTCCAATAACTTTTGCTCCATCATTCCGTTGACTTGATGTCATCGCCGACCGATTACATCTCCATGAAACCTCTCGACAAATGTGTCGAGATCATCATCGACATGCTGAGCGTTTCCATGATATCAATCGAATTCACGATGAGAAATACATCCTTGCCCTCGATGAGATGGGTTATCATCGACAACATTATTGCTTTCCCTCCAACACAAAATTTATTCCTGTTTTGTGTTGTACCTTGAGTTCCTTTCTATCCAACTTATGTTATGATTCTACCGCGGAGTATTACCATCTTTGATGTCAAGTATGTAGTGAGGATTGCTCCACCTCTTCAGAATTCTTGCTATAATGATACTTCTCACCATCACCATTCTTCCTTGGTCCTCGTGTTGATTCCAACCGGGGTACCCACAATTGAACTATGATGTGTGAATTCAAAACTTCTAGCAACCCTATTGCTTGGAAGTAAATGGCCGGCCGTTCATTCTTAGACTATTGATTATTGAATCACCATTCTAACATTGATCATGCTACCTAAGCCCATATTATGGGTGCACTTTTCAACCAATATTTAATTGCGTATGTTTTCCTCAAACCTACATTATTATACCATTTGATCTAGCAAATGTTATCTCCTTGTTCACATAATTGTGGACATCCATGCTTTGTTAATCTCGATGAATTGTCACTGAGTTCATCAGCCACCTCCTCATCCTCTCCTTGGTTTACTAATGAGCTCTGGTTGCAGAACTCGTTACCATAGTTCATTTACCGAGAATCATATAATATCATCTCGTCAATTGTGTTGCACCTCTTCTTATCAGGCATCCCGAGTCTGAGATCTCCTAACACCAATCAGATATGAATCATGGTCAGGTATGATGGTTGGGAAGCATTTTCCAAGAGTTATAACGTTGGTCTTTATATGACCCAGTAAGGTGATGTCATGCCTAGCACACCTGGCTGGAGGGCCTATTGTTATAGTTCTTCCTTTTAGCATTCTTAACCATTCTGCCATGGGGAAATTGAAAGACTTATTCTATAAGTTGTTCCTGATGAATCCATTGAGTATCCAGAGTCTGGCCTTTGCTTGAAGACCCTGTCAATGCTATCTCGAAGCATGTCTGTGGTACTCCGATTTTCAATAAGAACATTTGAAGCCCAATGCTAAATGTTTCTTGCTCAATTATCCAAACACCGTTGTATGGGTAATGTCATGAAATTTCTCTCCCCTACCTAAGGAGTTTTCTACATAATATCCTGTCATGGATATCTTGCTCTGCTTGCCCTTGGGAAGGTTATACCCCTGAAATATGTGTGTATACACATTTTCCTCCCCATTGTTCTGATTAAACCTGGTAATCACCTTTCCTTTCCATTGGTTTGATTAACCCTTCTTGTAATCTATATTATATAAGCAGTAGTATTCTTCTGCTTATGTAAAACACCTTGGTGTACAACCGTGTCGGTAAGACTCTGTTGCTTTTGTTGATAGCATTCCGGTAGCCATCGATGGACGAGAATTTTGCCTAATGGTCCGCCTCGTTCAACGAGCAGGAAAATGGTTCTCTTCGTCCCTCGCCCTTGGTACCGACATTATTGCCGACATAACCGACATGCTACTCTTTGACATGCCTTGCTATCATGACCGTGCAAGATGTTACCGCTCTTCCTACTTTTACCCCACATGGTGGGCCCATAACCCACAGGTCCCAGGATCGAAACCTGACTCTCCTGTATACCCCCTGTTCCCAAAGTTATTCCTCCCGTGTGGACTCGTCTGTAATTCATGAGCCACCTTCCGATGAGATCATCAATCTGGTATCGGATGCAGTACTTATTCCCATTGCTCCAGACCCCTTTCACACTTTGTTTCAGGCATCGAGAGATTGCCTACCCGCTTGAAACCTCTCATGGTACCTACTTACCTTGCTCTAGATATTGCCTTAAGTTTCAATTCGAGGGTTACTTTCCGCCACCTTCCTCGATGTTATCGACCAAGTAGACAACCTTGCATAGGTCCGTTCTCCTGAAATAACCCTCTTATTTTTTTGTAAGTATGATGGAGATCCTGAAGAAAGGATAACGACTTGATCATGATGATCTGGAGCAGAAAAATAAAGACTTCAATGTATTGGACCGGTCTCTTCGAGAAGAGCAAGCCAGAATGAGAAGACCCGCTAGATTCGTTACCAAACCTTCCCCCTTACTCCCCTCCTAAATCTCGGGACGAGATTTCTTGTAGTAGAGGAGAATTGTGACGCTCGGATAGTTACGCTACAGTAACCCTCCGCTAATGATGCCACGTCACCTCAATTATAGTTGCTAATCTCGAGTTAGTTCGAAACCGATTCAAATTCAAATTCAAAATCAGGCAAACGATAAAAGTTTTCAAATATTAAAACTAAAATGTTCGGAGTGAACCAAATATTGCATAGATAATTATGATGGAAAAAACCACACATTCATAAAATGTTTAAATACTATGAGATGAATAAAACAGTAGCAAAAACGATTAATTAAATACCTTTTATAACTAATAAAATGTCAAACTAAGTTATTCGGGGTCTAGACTTTTTGTGAATAAGGACTAAGTTGAAATACTGAATTAGATACTAATTGTATATTTTACTAAATTAAAATGCAACTAAAATAAATAAAGAAAGAAATAATAAAAGAAAACAGAAAAAAATAACAGAAAAAAAGAAAAGAGAGAAAGGCCCCCCCACTGGGCTTCGGCCCAGCAGGCCGGCCCGTTCGGCCACCGGCCCAACCGGCCACACCCCTCACTCCCATAACCTCCCACCCCTGGTCAAACCCTACCCAACCACCCGCACTCCTCCCCCCACGTCGTTCCCACCCCCCTCCCGATCCAGATTGGACCGGGGACGAAACCCCCCTCCCCCTCGCTCCTCGCCCCCCTCTGCCCGATTTGGGCCGGGCAATCGACGCCCCTGCCCCCGCCCGGAGCGCCTCCGCCTCGACCCCGTCGCCGTCAGCTCGCCCCCGTCGACAATCTGCCTCGCCGGACCACCCCGAGCTCGCCTCACCCTTCCCTGCAACCACCTCCGCCGCCACCCCCGCGCCAGAGCCCTCCCGCGCCGGTGCCTCGCCATACACGTCCGCCCGACCACGCCCGCGCCCAGGGAACCGCCGCCAAGCCGCCTCCTCGTCGGAGAGGGACGGATCCCGGGGGCCAAGTCACGGATCCGGCCTCCCTCGCCTTGCTCCCCTCGCCGGAGTGCTCCCTCGCCGGACCTCCTCCTCTACATCGCCGCGTCCCCGTGCTCCTCCTCGCCGGACTGCGCCCGCCTCCCCGACGCCGCGACGACGCCTTGTCCCCGTCCTCCTCCCCACGGGTCGCCCTCGAGCCTCGACGCCCATGTGCCCCTGCAAACGCCGGTGAGGCCCTCGGCCTCCGCCTCCCCTTCCTTTCGTCTGTGGTCACCGTAGTCTCCGCGCTCGTCCACCCCGCCCCCGTGCGGGTCCTGGACGCCCCCCGTCCCCTAACCGTCTCCCGCACCGCCGCCCGAACCATGTCCCGCCGCCATCGGCTCCTGCCGCCTTGATGCCGCCCCCGCCTGCGCCATGGCCGCGCCCGCCCTGGCCTCTGGCCTCGCCCCGCTGCTCCCTGCGGGCGAGTGCCCGCACAGGCGCCTGTCGCCCGTGCCCGCAGCCCCTGTCGTCGCCCACTTCCGCCCAGTCCGCTCCTCGGTCGGCGCCGTTGGCCTCGATTGGGCCAGCGCCTGGGTTCGCCCCTGTCGGGCGCCCCCGCGCCCGTTACTTGTAGCGCCCACACCCGTTTGGCCTATGGGCCTATGGCAAACGGGGCCCACAGCCCAGAACATTAAAAAAAAGGATATAAAAAAAGAATTAAAATAAATAGATAAAAATATTAATTAATTAACTTAATTAATTCGGATTAAAATTAACTAATTAAGATTAATTAATCTAATGATTAATTAACATAATTAACTTCTGTTAAATAACTAATGGAGTATGACTGTGGGGCCCACCCCCCTAATTAGTACTGATTAGGTTAATTAAAATGTTTAATTAAAATGTGTCACTGACCAGTGGGACCCACTGGTCAGGTTGACCAGTCAACCCTGTTGACTGCTGACGTCAGCATGACATCATGCTGATGTCATATACCTTTTTCGAATTAAATTAAATAAAAAATAAATTCTAGAAATTAATAAAATCTTTAGAAAATCATATCTTTTAATCCGTAACTCGGATTAAATTATTTTCAACATGAAAGTTGCTCAGAACGACGAGACGAACCCGGATTCGCAGCCCGTTCGTCCGCCACACATTCCTAACATATCAAACTCGCAACTTTTCTCCCTCCGGCTCCTTTGCCCGAAAACACGGAACACCGGGGATCCTTTCCCGGATGTTTCCCCCCTTCGCCGGTATCACCTATCCCTGCGTTAGATCACCTCTAGCACCGCGTTTGTCATGTTATGCTTTGATTGCTATGTTATTTATTGTCTTCCCCCTCCGTTACTTTTTCCGGTAGACCCCGAGACCGCTGCCGGTACCCCTGTGATCGACTACGGTGTTGACGACCCCCCTTCTTGTCTGAGCAACCAGGCAAGCCCCCCCTTGATCACCAGATATCACCTATTCTTCTCTATACTGCTTGCATTAGAGTAGTGTAGCATGTTACTGCTTTCCGTTAATCCTATACTGCTGCATAGCCTGTCCTTGCTACTACTGTTGTTACCTTTACCTGCTATCCTACTGCTTAGAATAGGATGCTAGTGTTCCATCAGTGGCCCTACACTCTTGTCCGTCTGCCATGCTATTCTATCGGGCCGTGATCACTCGGGGGTGATCATGGGCATATACTATATACTTTACACTGTTACATTACATGTGATACTGTTCGGAGATGGGGGCTGAAGGGGCAGGTGGCTCCATCCCGGTAGAGGTGGGCCTGGGTTCCCGACGGCCCCCGACTGTTACTTTGAGGCGGAGCGTCAGGGCAGGTTTAGACCACCTAGGAGAGAGGTGGGCCTGGCCCTAGTCGGCGTTCGCGATACTTAACACGCTTAACGAGTTCTAGGTATTTGATCTGAGTCTGGCCATTTGGTCTATACGCACTAACCACCTACGCGGGAGTAGTTATGGGTATCCCGACGTCGTGGTATCAGCCGAAGCACTTCGTGACGTCAGCGACTGAGCGGCGCGCGCCGGGTTGGACCGCGTAACGTGACTTCCTTTGAAATGGAGGTTGCTAGGTCTTCTCTCCGGCCGCGTACGCAACGTGCAGGTGTGCTCAGGGCGATGGGCCCAGACCCCTGCGCGCTTAGGTTTAGACCGGCGTGCTGACCGCTCTGTTGTGCCTAGGTGGGGCTGCGACGTGTTGATCTTCCGAGGCCGGGCATGACCCAGAAAAGTGTGTCCGGCCAAATGGGATCAAGTGTGTTGGGCTATGTGGTGCACCCCTGCAGGGAAGTTTATCTATTCGAATAGCCGTGTCCCTCGGTAAAAGGACGACCCGGAGTTGTACCTTGACCTTATGACAACTAGAACCGGATACTTAATAAAACACACCCTTCCAAGTGCCAGATACAACCCGGTGATCGCTCTCTAACAGGGCATCGAGGAGGGGATCGCCGGGTAGGATTATGCTATACGATGATCCTTGGAGGACTTCAGTCTACTCTCTTCTATATGCTGCAAGACGGAGGCGACCAGAAGCGTAGTCTTCGATAAGACTAGCTATCCCCCTCTTATTCTGGCATTCTGCAGTTCAGTCCACTGATATGGCCCTTTACACATATATCCATGCATATGTAGTGTAGCTCCTTGCTTGCGAGTACTTTGGATGAGTACTCACGGTTGCTTTTCTCCCCTTTTCCCCCTTTTCCCTTCTACCCGGTTGCCGTAACCAGACGATGGAGCCCAGGATCCAGACGCCACCGTCGACGACGACTCCTACTACTCTGGAGGTGCCTACTACTACGTGCAGCCCGCTGACGACGACCAGGAGTAGTTAGAAGGATCCCAGGCAGGAGGCCTGCGCCTCTTTCGATCTGTATCCCAGTTTGTGCTAGCCTTCTTAAGGCGAACTTGTTTAACTTATGTCTGTACTCAGATATTGTTGCTTCCGCTGACTCGTCTATGATCGAGCACTTGTATTCGAGCCCTCGAGGCCCCTGGCTTGTATTATGATGCTTGTATGACTTATTTATGTTTTAGAGTTGTGTTGTGATATCTTCCCGTGAGTCCCTGATCTTGATCGTACACATTTGCGTGCATGATTAGTGTACGATTAAATCGGGGGCGTCACAGTCTACTATCTAATAAATGTAATTATCTATGATACTACCTTTACGTTACTTTGCACTACGAAGGTAGTAATTTAGACTAGTGTCATGATAGACTAGTGTCATATGCATGACAACAGTCTAAGTTACTCCTCACTATGACCAACCTTATAGTAATCTTCGACTACAATTGAAATTCTTAGCCCTTATATGTTTGTGGATATGCCCATACACAATATCTCTACAAAAATATCCGGACAGTGTTCGGGTGTGTTCGCGTTGAACTCCTATTTTTTTTTCTAATACATAACCACAACCTTGACTTTGAGCCTCCACTTTTTCCCCTAACTTAGCAAAGTGTCTCTGCAAGCGGATACAAAATAGACCTACACATGTTCAAGACTTGAAAAAAAAAGAACTTACTAATGTCGATAGGTAAAACGAATCATTAGGTAAATCAATACTTCCGCCGGTTGGATTTATAAGTTGGGTACGAATCTTTAGATCCTAATAAAACATGTATAATATGCATGCCACAATAATTATATGCTTAGAAACTTTATTTGACGATGAATCTAAAGAAATATTTTTTGTAAAATGTAGTTTACATCTTTTTCTATTCATACTGAAGACCTAAAAATCCATGCTCAACTAATAACCCCAATCAGAGGGAGTACCTTCCTTGATGTAGTCAATGAGAAGTTGTTCCTGCAATTTTTTTTGCAGATAAACCTGGTATCTAGAACGCCACTCTCCAAAAGCAGCATGCTAAATTTATTTATAGCATGCTAAATCGTGCTAAACGGCTTACCATGATGCTCCTCCAGGCGGTATAGCACCACTATAACATAAATAGCGACTATGATGTAAACTGAAAAGATTAAGAAGACATACATTGCCGAGGAAAACCGGGACCTTGCCGGTGTGGCGCGATCGATGATGGAGGTTGTCGGCCCCTAAAATCACGGAATGGAGGAAATCAGTTTGGGGAAATTGATTTGTTGGTCTATAGCGTATGTAGGGTTCCTCGAGGAAATAGCCGAGCTCTCTGCTTCGTGCACCTGTGGGGGGGGGGGGGTGGTTTGTGATGCGGCCCAAGTGAATACCTCCTTGCCGGTAGGGAAAGCTGACCCAAAGCGGTAAGCGAGGGTGTAGGAGAGGAGTACAATTGATGAGAAGCTCCTACCATGGCCCTGGGCATTTAGATGGGGCCGACAACCAAGACCAGGCCGAGCTGGAGGTAAGGGTTGGGGGAGAAGGCGAAGGCAGGGTGCTCTCGCTCTCGTAGGAAGGGGAAGGAGAAGGTGGAAACTCCCATCGCCAGTGTCATCGGACCAGCAGTGACAACGGAGACACAAAAGTCCGATCCTGGGTTACTAATGTCTATCACTTCGCCTCCTTCTAATGGGCCACCCCAAGAGAGTGAGCCCTTTTTTTACACCTGGCTTCTTTTACCTAGGTTGGATTTCTAATTCAAAAAAATGTTAACGAATTCAATAAAAAAATCTTGAAATCAAAACATGATCATGAATTTGAAATATTCAGAAGTTAAAAAAATGTTGGTGAACAATAAATGTTCAAAAGTTCATGAATGTAAAAATTGTCATGAATTTGAAAGAGTTCATGAAATCGAGAAAGTTCATGAATTCAAGAAAAGGTTCAAAAAGATTGAGAATTCAAAAAATATTCACAAATTCAGAAACATTTCATGAATTCATAAAATGCTTGTGCATAAAGTTAAAAAAGAGTAAAACAATATTCACTAATTTGAAAAAAATTCTTGGGTTCAATAAATTTTCACAAATTGAAAAGGAGTTCACTATTTAAAAAAACATTCAAGCCGTAAAAAAAGTTAATTAATAAAAAAGTGAAAAATAAAACCATAATAATAGTAAAGAAAACAAAACCACAAAATTGGAAAGAGAAAAAGAAGAGAAAACCATGCAGGAAAAGCATAGTAAAATGAAAAAAATAACAAGAAAATCAGAAAAAACTAAAGTGAAAACAAAACTTGGAGAAAAATAGAATAAAAGGGAAGTGAAAAAGAAAACAAATCCAGAAAAAGACGAAACCCCTTGTAAAAAAACCGCTCCTAAACAAAAGCAGCACTTGCGTTCCTTACCACTACTGGGCCGCCCAGTATTAGCGATTGTGGGTGATTCGCCCCATGCAACGTATTGGGCCTCTCTTGGAGACCTCTTTTATTCTATTGCCAGGTAGGGGAGGCAGCGCCCACGCGCCCCCGCTCCATGGGCCGGCCCAACTGCCAGGCAAGTTGTCGCATGGAACGCGCCTCTTCTTCTCTCGATGCGCTCCGTTCGCTCGGTTTGCCTCGACAAAAAAAGAAACTCGTTTGGCAGTTGACCACTCGTGCTTGACTGGTCCTCCTTGCACCATTTATGTTTGACTTTCTGAGAAAAAAAAGGAATTAAAAAAATGTTAACATGAATTCAGAAAAAGTCGTGTATTTGAGAAAAAAGTTCATTAAATCTTAAAATAAGTTCACGAATTTGAAAGAAAAGTTCATCGATTTTGATAAAAGTTCATCCAAAATTTGAAAAAAGTTCATCGGATTTGAAAAAAAGTTCATCAGATTTGAAAAAAAGTTCATCGGATTTGAAAAAAATTCACCGAATTTGAGAAAAGTTCATCAAAATTTGAAAAATTTCATCGGACTAGAAAAAAGTTCACCGAATTTGAAAAAAGTTCATCGAATTTGAAAAAAGTTCATCGATTATTGAAAAAGTTCATTGAATTTGTAAACACCAAGTTCATCCATTCTTCAGAAAAAACCGTGAAGGAAGAAAATTTCTCGAATTTGAAAAAAGAAAATTTGGAAAAAGGGAAAAGGAAAGAAGAAAGAAGAAAGGGGAGAAAAGATGTAAGTCTGCATACCAGGTTAGGTGGCGCGATGGTTGTTGCCAACCCTCACGAAGTAGTAGGTCGCAGGTTCGATTCTCCCTTCGAGCCCTTTTTTTGCGTTATAGAAAGATATAGGGAACGTGGAGATGGGCCGGCCCATTAGTAGCGAACGAAGGGGAGGGGGGTGTGCGCCCGTTTGTTGAAACGCCTGTATCGGGCGCAAAAGGCGCCAAATAGGATTTGGCCCTCTCTTGCTGTTCAAATTGCAAAGTTATTTTTCGCTTTTGCTAGAGAAATTAAGGGGGGTGTGCGCCCGTTTGTTGAAACGCCTGTATCGGGCGCAAAAGGCGCCAAATAGGATTTGGCCCTCTCTTGCTGTTCAAATTGCAAAGTTATTTTTCGCTTTTGCTAGAGAAATTATTTAGTTTCACTCGATTTATTTTTCTATTGCGTGAAAGAGCCCCACCGTCGGAAGCTCCTAACGGGCGTTGTTAGCGCGACTATTTATCGCCTTAAGCGAGACAAGCACCAGCTCTCGCTGAAGCTTTTCCCCCCTCGCAACCTATTGGGACAGCCCATTTACATGGGTATATATTTGTAAAAAGGAAATGCGAGAAGGGGGGATCGATCCCCGATCTTCAGGCCGAATGTGGCGATTATTGATCTTTTTAAGCGAGACAAGCACCAGCGCTCGCTCAAGGTTTTTCTCCCCTCGCAACGTATTGGGCCAGCCCATTTACATGGGTGTATTCGTAAAAAAGGAAATGCGATAAGGCAAGGATTGATCCCCGATCTTAAGGTCGAATGCGCGCTGCACTACCCACTTCGCCCAACCTCCTTTCAATGTAAGAACAAGGGTTTCCACCCACTTGAGGCTACTCGAGCCATTTTCTTCGGGATTTTTTCTTATTTTATTTTACTAGCACAAATGCCCATGCATTGCAACGGGAGAGAAAATTGGTCTGTAGTCAAATTCAATGATAATTATGTGCAAAACACATTCGAAATCCATAAAATTTTAGTCTTCACCAAGATTTGTGGAAACATGAATGATTATCTTTATGATTAATATTTGTTCCCTTTGCTGAACGAAAACTTTGTATTTGCCCAAAATATCAATTATTTTTTCAGTTTATTTCGCTTCCTATTGATGGATAAACACTTTTGCGAAGAATACAATTGTATTATCGAGGCGAACATGTCGGTATTGGGATGTATGCGTGATGGACTTCACAATATCGAATGATTCGTAACTAAAATTGGTACGGAACAGTAAGCAAGAAGTTTCAACTGGAAATTTGTTGAAATATATTTCAATAAAAAATATTAAGGCAAAAGAGGTTGATGGAACTAAATGGATTCCTTAGCATTCTCTTATAATTATATATGTTGATTCTGTGGATATATAATGATAACTTTCTATACGCACTTGCCTCTCATCTTTCACCCTATTCTAGATCTCGTTTCATTAAATATTTGAGTGCTCAATCCATCACTAAACGCTGCATTATATTCTTGGGACAAAATTCAAGATTGCATAAAAGATGGGAGGTATACAACCTGACAATATAATTAGTTTTTCATCCCAAAAATCATTAGCGGGCAGTAGAGAATCAATGTTCTCTTTCCCGTCCATTATGTTTGCAGTAGTGGACACCTGATTCATCTATGCCTTTAGCTCCTCGTTGGGTTCGACATTCTTATTTATCAAATAAGGCTACAAATGATCCCCTATACTTGTGGGTTATCACCCGCTGTTTTGACCGCATTTTGAAATGGGCATGAAAAGTTCAAAAAAGAATAAAAAGATTGGAAAACCTTCGCATTGTGTCATTATATGTGACCAAGTTACCAGGAAAAATAATAAACTTGTAATACGATAATTATTTTTAAAAAGTGTTCTTAGAAATGAGCTATCATGTGTGAAGATTCATTGCTTTCAAGCCAAATGATCAATATTATGGCAACATTCATGTTATGGTTTGTTCAAATTTTACCATATTTGGCAAAAGTTTGTATCTTGGTATGGCAAACAATGTTGCCTAAGAAAGTTTTCATTTTATTTGGATGGGAATTTCATTTTCCATTTTTCGAGTGCCCAAAATGAGTTTTTTTTGTGAAGGACGTACCATATATTTGTTGCAAATTTGTACCAAATCATTTTTCTAAAATATTAGACCATATCTAATATATAATTGACCAAATGGTTCGGTGTCAAAAACTTTGATCCACCTCTCATGAAAAAGACAAATTTTCGCCATTGAATAGGAAGCGGATCAAATTTGAACTGCAGCTGCCTCATAGTTTGCTCTTTATTTTTTTTCCAAAAATCATTTCTAGGTACATAAGTATCTATTTAATCAGAGAAACATCAAAAGTTTTTCAAGATTCAACCACTAGCTAGGAACGGTCATGCCCGCCGTTTTGATCACATTTTGGAATGATTATGAAAAAATAAAAAAAGGAAAACCTTTGCATTGTGTCATTATATGTGACCAAGTTACCAGGAAAAAATAATAAACTTGTGATACGTCAATTCTTTAAAAAAAGTGTTCTCAGAAATGAGCTATCATGTGTGAAGATTCATGACTTTCAAGCAAATGATCAATCTTATGGCCACATTCATGGCATAGATTATTTGAATGATATAATATTGTGCACAAGGGTGCATCTTGGAATGAAAAACAATGTTGCCTTAGGAAGTTTTCATTTTCTTTGTACAAAAATTTCATTTTCCATTTTTCGAGTGCCCAAAATAAGTTTTTTGTGAAGGACCTACCATATATTTGTTGTAAAATTGTACCAAATCAATTTTACAAAATACTAGAACATATTTAGTGCACGATTGACTAAATGATTGGGTGTCAAAAGTTTTGATCCACCTCTCATGAAAAAGACAATTTTGCGTTGATTGAGTTGGAAGCGGGTCAAATTTGAACTGCAGCTGCCTTATAGTTTGCTCTTTATTTTTTGCAAAAATCATTTCTAGGTACATAAGTATCTGTTTAATCAGAAATACATGGTTTGGTGGTGATACGTCGAGGTTTGGATGGTGGCCGAGGACCCGAACTCCAGAGCGCGTAAACTCGCATGCTCGTCGCATGGTCACCGCGCGACCGTGGCATTGCCTCCCATTCTGGGTGGCCTAGACATATCTAGTGGGTTGGGCACTCCCTGGGTAGGTGTTAGGAAGAAGAAGGCAATAGATGAATCTCACGAGGAGACTGAACTAAGCTCAAACATGAATTAGCAGCCAAATATTTGATTAGTGGTGGGGAAAATGCACATGGCCAATGGGATTGAGTTTTGACCAAGGATGGTCATCTACTAAGGACACTGTCGCGGAAAATTTGCAGCTCAAATGGAGGAGCTTGAGTGTCACTTGCTTTACAAAGTACCACACTGGATAGAAATATGAATGTTGAAGCTGAACTCAAATGAATGAGTGGATTGATCTGAATTTTGGAGGAGGATGATAATTTGGACATATGAAGGCATTGCAAATATTTCATACCATTTGGATAAACAAAATGATACTTCTTTCACAGTGCTCTGCACTGAACAGAAAATTAGGAAAAATATAGAGAGAAATTGGCTAGATTAAATGAGCTAAAATTTTGTGGAGGGAGGTTATATGGGCAGGGTCATGTCCTGGTAATTTTTTAGCAATTATAAATTAACATAAAATATAGTTGCTTCACAAACTGAAAATATTACCAAAAACAAAGATTGGATGGTGAGTTCACATGGATCGTTAGATGGGGCTCATTTGGGAATATAGAAGATGTGGCACAAATTAAGCTCATTAGGATATGCCTAGCTAGTACTTCCTTCACAACGGTTCTAGCTGAAAAGAAATTTGCAAATTTGCCGAGGAAGATTTAGTAGGGAAATGGAGCTGAATTTTGTCATGAGGCAATTATTACGATAGTAAGGAATGCCCAAATGTTTTGGGAATTTTGCGAGTGGTAGAAATATAGAATGCTTCACAACCTAGGGAATTTTGCAAAATGGTTTTTTTGTGTCAAGAACCTAGGAAATAGTTGTTGCGAAATTGCACCAAATCAATTTTCTAAAATACTAGGCCATATTTAAATTTTTAAATAGTTTACAAGACCCAGCCGCGCGAGCTCCCGTCGCTGGAGTTGGCCGGACGGGAAACCCCGCCGTGTCCCAATTAGCACCGGTGGCTAACCGCCATTTTGGATGACGCGGACACGTCATTAGGGGCTAATGCGCCACTAAATAAACCCCACAATCACTGACACTGGACCCCACCGGATAATTAATCCCCGGTTTAAAAATAAACCCTTTTGGTTAAAGCCACAGACAATGACAAGCGGGTCCCGCCTGTCAGGTTTGACTTGGATCGGCCCTGTTGACCAGATGATGGCAGATTGACCTAATGCTGATGCAGTAAATATTTTCTGGGATTTTAAATAAATCAGAGATGATTTATTTATTTCAGAAAATACCCCAAACTTCTAAAAATCAGAGATATTCAACCGTAACTCCAAGTGAAATAAGTTATATATGAAAAATGATCAGAAAAATCCAATCTATCCATCTTTACCATTTTCATGCATGTTAGGACCACTTTTGGCTACTGTTTAGGACAAATCAAATGAATGGCATTTAAATAACCATATGTGGAGTTTGAATTTGAACCTTGGGTTTAAACCAACTACACTTAATTGTGTTGCTAGTTGCATTAGGTCAAACCACATCATATTACCATGTCATGATCATGCATCATATTGTTACATTGCATTGATTGTGTTTCTTCTCTGTTGTCGGTTTTTGTCCCCTCTCGGTAGACGTGGTTCCGACGATGAGATCGATGACACCGATGAAGAGATATACTATCTTCATAAGTGCCATGCAAGCAAAACCCCCTTGTTCATTCCGATACAATCGCACTCTCTCGCTCCTGCTCTCTTTTACTGCATTAGGACAACAAAGATTCAACCGTTACATGTTGCGGTAGTTGAACCCTTTTCCTCTGTATGACCAGTCATTGCCACAGTAAATAGATGAAACCCACTAGCATGAGTAGGAGCAGTTTGAGCCTTGAAGTGCCTACTCATTCATGCTTGTTGTCATGCCTGCTACTGCTTAGAGTTGAGTCAGGTCTGATTCATCGGGGATGAATTATAATGTGGTGAACATGTCCTACTGTGTGTGAGCTAAGTGTGTGAACATGATTTGGTAAAGGTAGCGGTGAGAGGCCATGTAGGAGTACATGGTGGGTTGTCTCATTGAAACCGTCCTCATGAATTGAGTTCTGTGTTTGTGATCCATGAACAACTACTACCACGCATTGGGACCGAAACCAATGGACCCTCTCGACTTATTAACCGCCCCTGTCCTCTGTCCGGGAGTTGCAAGTAGTTTCTGGTGTTTGTAGTATGCTGGAGGCCATGCGCAGCGCTGACCCGAGGGGTGGGCTGTGATGCGGTAGGCATGTGGCACGGTGTACCAGGCCTCCACGGCGTACCGGGCGCCCGTTTGGTGTCTCGGGAACCCTGCACACATCGTTCGGGGCCGTATGTGGAAACCTCGGCCGGACTCCCTGCGGATGGAACCTGAATAGGCGATAAACTTGGACTAGGGACTTGTGTGGTTAGTCAGGTCGTGGCCGACACCCTCGCCAGGCTTCCGCTTGAAGGTTGCCAAGATACATAACATGTACATGGCGGTACGTGGCGAGAGCGTGTGTGAAGAAGTACACCCCTGCTGGGTTATAAATGATCTATTCGAATAGCCGCGTCCGTGGTAAAGGACCTATGGGTTGCATGTATAGTTCATAGACAAGTGAAAGTGGATACTCTAAAATGCGCAGATAAGCGTGAGTGCTATGGATGGCGTTCTCGTAGGGAGACGGGAGCAGATCCATAGTGGTGTATTGATATGGTGAATATGTGGACTCATGTGCGCCACCTCAAAAGAGTTACTTGCAACCGTAGTTTAGGATAGCCACCGAGTCAAAGCTGGTTTGCTGCAGTTAAACTCCACCACCCCCTTTGTTGATACTGATGCATATGTAGCTAATTCTGATGTAAGTCTTGCTATGTACATTTGTCCTCACGTTTGCTTAATTTTTGTTTTTGTAGAGAGACTTTAGTCTCGCTAGTAGTTCGGTTGGGGATATTACTACTGGGCGTAAACTGGCCTACCTGGGCCGGGTTGACTTCATCAGTAGTCCAAAAGTGTTAAAGCCCAGAGGCTAGACAAAGGCCCAAGGACATAGTCGGTTCAGTATCTGTAGCCGTAAACCAGCGTGTATATAAACTTGTATTATAAGTAGGAATAGGGAGAGACCAACCCGGATACGAATATAAACTGGAGATTGGGACTCTATGAACTGACGGGTGTCACCCGTGTATATAAGGGGACAACCCGATAGAGGTTCAAGGACAGACAACGATAACTCGAGGCCTAGGCGAAGCTTGTTTGCTCCCTAGTCATCGAAACCCCATCAATTCCACCACAAACTAGACGTAGGCTTTTACCTTCATCGAAGGGGCCGAACTAGTATAAACTCCTTGTGTCCCTTGTCCGCTTTAACCCCTTCGAGTTAACCCGTTGCGATGGCTCCACGACTAAGTCCTTTCGCTAGGACATCTACCATGACAAACCCACGACAGTTGGCGCCCACCGTGGGGCTATCGCACGATGGTTTCAAGTTCTTGGAGGGCCGCTTTGAAGGACTCGAGGGATACGCCGTGGGCCGGATGACCAAGAGTCGTCGCGGCAAGATCTACATCGACGACGCAGGCTGGGGCCCCGAGGCCGGCTCAATTGAGTATGGGTACCGGGTCCCCTTTGGTGGCATACATGTCTTCATCGGCAAGATCGGTGAACCGGGCCCTGAGCTGGACACCTGCACCGACCTCGTCGAGACAGCTCAGCGTGCACGACCTGCCCGGGTTAAACCGGTCGTGAAACGTGCCTTCGTGGGAGTCATCCATGGAGGAAGCTATGAGGACGGATCAGGATCTGGTGGTGAAACCGTCATTTACTCTGGCGACGAGTCATCGACCGGAGAAACTGAGTCGTTGTATCAGCTACAAGATGGCCGGATTGGGGGCTGTTCCGATGGCGACAGTATTCCGGACCCCTCCGATTTGCCCAACCGGGTTGGAATATTCATGGCCGGTACCCAAGCAGCACCTCACTCATCGACTGCCGCAGCAATGATTTCCGGTTCAGCGGCAGCAACGGCTGCCGGAGCAGGAGGCTCGGTGCGCCCGCCGGCTCAAGTGTTATCCGACCTATTCGACGCATTGGCTGCACTCATGGCGGAGGCTAATCCGATGGATCAGGATGCTCATAACGCAGAGATCGCAAAGGTGAGAGAGCAGATTACCCAGGCCAAAGCGGATCTGGCAGCAGAAGAGGTCAGGATGACTGCGGAGCGGGCCGCTTTGGACGCCCAAGCTTATAAGATCATGCTGGACCAGAACGCCTCACAGGAAGTCATGAGGAGGAAATACCAATCTCGTTTGCCCTCTGTTTTTGATGGAAGGAACCTTTTCAACATCCGTAAAGCGGGAATCAATAATCCGCCGGTAGTAAACCGGGCGGAGGCACCTGCGACAGGAGCGCCGGTTCAGCCCCGTTTAATAGATCTGCCTCGTCATAATGCTGGTGTACCGCAAGCCGTGCCTACACCTCCGGGTCGCTACTCCAATCCGATGGATAACCTCGTGGCAGCTGCGGCACGGCTGGAGGCTATTCCGGTTGAAGGTGATTCATTACAGGCGATCGAAACGCGCCGGGTTAAGGAGCTCCTTAGGACGACTTTGATCCAACAGGAAGCATACTCATACAGCCGTGACCGGATTCATTCTACCCCACGTCCGGCCCAGAGTTATAGCAGGCGTATGGAGGAACCAGCTGTGTCAAGTAACGCGCGACGTGAAGCACCCCGTGGCAACAATCCGGCTCCCGATGCCCAGGAGGTGGTAGACCGGGCCCGAGCGCGCAGGAAGCTGAGTTAGCAGCACAATATCATACTCATCAGTTCACGCCGGTTCGTCCCACCACTTCGGTTGAACCGGGGCTCACTTCTAGCGCTTTGGGAGTGCCTTGTCTTGTCCCCGCTTTACGCAATGTGCGCCTGCCCAAGGATTTT
Organism: Aegilops umbellulata; assembly: GCA_032464435.1. Classification (NCBI taxonomy): domain Eukaryota; kingdom Viridiplantae; phylum Streptophyta; class Magnoliopsida; order Poales; family Poaceae; genus Aegilops; species Aegilops umbellulata. The sequence goes on from CP136054.1 coordinate 22,961,763, forward strand.
AAGGGCCCGCACAAAGTGCCGAACTATACGGCGGATCAACCCCCAGAGACGTGGGTGGAGAGTTATGAGATGGCCATGGAGATGCTTGACGTTGATGAGGCGGCGTGTACAAAATATTTTACCATGATGCTTGAAGGGACATCCCGCACTTGGTTAAAAAGCCTGCCGCCCAATTCTATCAGTTCATGGGCCCAGTTGCGAGACCGGTTCATCAATAATTTCAAAGACACGTGTAAGCAGCCCATGTCAATAGTGGATTTAGCTGCCTGCGTCCAGGAGGAAGGAGAATCAACGACTCATTGGGTGCGCAGGGTCTCACGAGTTCTGCATTCTTCAGACCGCATCAATGCGGACACCGCAGTTATAACCTTGGAAGGCAATTGCCGGTTTGGGCCTTTGAAGCTGAAGTTAGGACGAATGAAACGCCATTGTACTAACATGGGAACCCTCATGGGCGCTTTGGTGAAGTACGCCGATTCTGATAGTACGAAGGATCCCGATTCTGATGGTAACCCGGGCGGACATAACAATCAACATAATCAGAATAACCAGGGTGGTAACAATCAGCAACAGCAGCAGTCGGGTTACCAGAGCAATCCAAAGCAGCTAAATAGTGGGTAGTATCATGTATTCACCACTAGCTTGGACAAGCGGGACCGGAAGGTCCAGAAGCGGGCTGTCAATTCTGTTGAACCGGCCGTGCCCCGGTATCTGCGCTGGTCAGAGCAACCAATCATATGGAGTAGAGAGGATCACCCTCCCCGGGTTGACAATCCGGGTCAGCTGGCTTTAGTGGTGGCACCTCAGGTGGGAGGTTATAAGTTCACCAAGGTACTCATGGATGGAGGTAGCAGCATTAACATCCTGTATTATGAGACTTTCCGTTGAATGGGGCTAACAGATAAGGAACTCCGGCCTTCGAATACGGTGTTTCATGGTGTGGTACCTGGCAAGTCAGCATACCCCGTTGGGAAGATAGCATTGGAAGTGGCCTTCGGAGATGATCATGATTCCCGGTCCGAGACGCTGACGTTTGAGGTGGTAAATATCCAAAGCCCGTATCACGCCCTGTTCGGTAGACCGGCCTATGTGAAATTCATGGCACGGCCCTGTTATGTATACTTGCAACTCAAGATGCCAGGTCATAAGGGGACCATCACGGTTCACGGAAGCCGCAAGGTCGCTTTGGAATGCGAAGAAGGAGATGCGGCTTACGCAGAGTCGGTTTGTAGCACCGAGGAACTCAAGTATTACAAAGACAATGTTGATCCGACGGATATGACTCCTTTAAAGAAGCCTACTACGGAGCATGATCCGGCCCTGAAGTTTACGTCCAAGCAGTTCAGTATCAGTGCCAATCTGGATCCGAAATAGGAAAGCACGCTCATCGAGTTCATCCATGAGAATCGGGACATCTTTGCGTGGAAGCCTTCTGACATGCCTGGTGTACCGAGGCGACTCGCTGAGCACACTCTTAACATGGATCCTAAATACAAACCGGTGAAACAGTTCCTCCGTCGGTTCAACGAGGAGAGGCGAAAAGCTATTGGAGAAGAGGTGGCCAGGCTCTTAGCAGCTGGTTTCATTGTTGAAGTTTTCCACCCTGAGTGGCTTGCTAATCCGGTGCTAGTCCTTAAGAAAAACGGCACCTGGCGCATGTGTGTGGATTATACTGATCTTAATAAAGCATGTCCCGCAGATCCTTTTGCCCTCCCCCGTATTGATCAGATTATTGATGCTATGGCGGGTTGCGAGCGTTTATGTTTCCTGGATGCGTATTCCGGCTATCATCAGATCAAAATGGCAGTTAAGGACCAGGAGAAGACGGCGTTCATAACTCCTTTTGGAGCCTTCTGCTATGTGTCTATGCCTTTTGGGCTCAAAAGTGCCCAGGCAACCTATCAACGGTGTGTGCAAAATTGTCTCCACAAACAGATTGGCCGTAATGTGCATGCTTATGTGGATGATATCGTTGTTAAATCGAGGAAGAAGGAGACTTTGGTCGATGACTTGAAGGAAACCTTTGATAACCTGAGGACGTACAAGATGATGCTCAATCCGGCCAAATGTGTCTTTGGTGTACCAGCAGGCAAGTTATTGGGTTTTCTGGTGTCCAACAGGGGAATTGAGGCTAATCCGGAGAAGATCACGGCTATCACTTCTCTTGCTAAACCGAAATGTATTAACGATGTTCAACGTTTGGCTGGCCGGATTGCCGCGTTGAGCCGGTTTATCAGCCGCCTTGGTGAGAAAGCGATCCCGTTGTATCAGATGTTGAAGAAAACGGATCAGTTCGTCTGGAGTTCTGCCGCTGATCAGGCTTTGGAGGATTTAAAGCGGCAATTGGCCAATCCGCCTGTACTCGCCGCCCCCGTTGACAAAGAACCATTATTGCTGTATGTCGCTGCTAATGCTCGTGCGGTCAGTGTAGCTATAGTGGTGAAGCGGAAGGAGGCGGGCAAAGAGTACCCTGTTCAGCGTCCGGTTTATTATATCAGCGAAGTGCTTATTGAGTCCAAACAAAGGTATCCGCATTGGCAGAAGCTGGTATACGGAGTTTTCATGGCAAGCCGAAAGCTGAAGCAGTATTTCCAAGGGCATCCCATCACAGTGGTCAGCTCTGCCCCTTTGGGTGACATCATCCAGAACCGGGAAGCAACAGGTCGGATTGCCAAGTGGGCTATACAGCTTGGGCCACACGGTTTGAAATACGTGCCTCGGACGGCGGTGAAGTCCCAAGCACTTGTCGATTTCATCAATGACTGGACAGAGTGGCAGGCCCCTGAAGAGAAGCCGGATCACACATATTGGACCATCCATTTCGACGGATCACGGCAATTGGAGGGCTCGGGGGCTGGAGTCGTATTAACTTCCCCACGAGGTGACAAGTTTTGTTATGTTCTCCGCTTAATGTTCCCTTGTACTAACAATGCAGCTGAGTACGAAGCCTTGCTCCATGGTCTCCGGATGGCTAAAGAGATGAACTTAAGCTGGGTTAAGTGCTTCGGTGACTCGGACCTGGTAGCTCAACAGGTGTCTGGTACTTGGGATTCTAAAGACCCACTCATGGCTGCATATCGTCGTGAGGTTGATGCTGTTGGTGGTCATTTCAAGGGTTATCAGGTGGACCACGTGGACCGTCGGAAGAATGAAGCGGCGTACGCTTTGAGCCGGCTAGGCTCACAGCGTAAACCGGTCCCGCCCAATGTCTTTCTCGACATACTACACAACCCATCGGTTCAGCTACCTGGAGAAGCAGATTTAGCTGTTCCTGATCCGGAGGCTCAGTTGGTGGCGGCACTCCACGTCATTCCGGATTGGACACTTCCCTACCTGGCGTACATGAACCGAGGCGAGTTACCAGAGGATGAGACTCTGGCCAGACAAATAATACGGCGGTCCAAGTCCATGACAATCATCAATGGCGAGTTGCATCATTGCAATGTATCAGGGGCATTTCAACGTTGTGTGTCTCCTGAGGAAGGCTGTGAAATTTTGCGTGAGATCCATGAAGGGGATTGTGGTCACCACGCTGGTTCAAAATCTCTGGTGGCTAAAGCGTTCTGCCACGGTTTCTATTGGTTAACTGCCCATGCCGATGCGGAGGATCTGGTCCGACGATCTGATGGTGGCCAAAAGTTTTCAAGACGCGCTCATGTTCCGGCTCAAGAATTGAGGATGATTCCAATTACTTGGCCATTTGCAACCTGGGGGCTGGATATGGTTGGGCCTTTCAAAAGGTCCAAGGACAAGAAGACCCACCTCCTGGTGGCGGTTGATAAATTTACAAAGTGGGTGGAAGCAGAGCCTGTTAGTAAGTGTGATGCAGCCACCGCGGTTCAGTTCATCAAAAAGGTGATTTTCCGGTTTGGCTTTCCACACAGTATCATCACAGACAATGGTACCAATTTGTCCAAGGGTGCCATGAGAGAGTTCTGCGACCGAGAGCACATCCGCCTTGACGTGTCTTCAGTAGCGCACCCGCAGTCCAATGGTCAAGCAGAAAGAGCTAATCAGGAGATCTTGAGAGGCATCAAGCCCCGGCTTATGGTCCCTTTGCAGAGGACGCCGGGTTGTTGGGTTGAAGAGTTACCATCCGTGTTATGGAGTATTAATACTACACCCAACAGATCGACAGGATACACGCCGTTCTTCATGGTTTATGGAGCAGAGGTGGTTCTCCCTAGTGATATCCGTCACGATTCACCTCGGGTTGCGGCTTATGTTGAAGCGGACAACGAGATGGCTCGACAAGACGCTTTGGACCAGTTGGATGAAGAGTGAGACACAGCAGCTGCCCGCTCGGTGATTTACCAACAAGATCTTCGTCGCTATCACAGTCGTCGGGTCAGAACCAGAACCTTTCAAGAAGGAGATTTGGTGCTTCGACTCATTCAAGATCAAACCGATATGCATAAGTTATCTCCACCTTGGGAAGGACCGTTCGTGGTCAGCAAAAATCTGCACAACGGGTCATAATATCTGATTGATATTCGAGAGCATAAGGACTCACGTAAGTCAGAGGAGGAGACCAGCAGGCCATGGAACATAGCTCATCTTCGGCCTTACTACACCTGAGCCATTGGCTCTGCTTATGTATATATCATGACAATGTATATATTATCAATACAATAAACCGGATCCTCAGCTAAAGCGGGGTATCTGTTCGTTTCTATCATGTGTGGTTACATGGAGTTGTTCTGTTTTAAAACGACCTCTGGTTTACCCCTTGCAAAAATTATAAATATCACCTGGGGGCTCGGTCATGTCTGAACCGATGCAATACCTTTTGATAGGCGAAAGCCACCAGGTCACTTGGGGGCTCGGTCGTGTCCGAACCAATGCAACACCTTTTGATTGGCGAAAGCCACCAGATCACTTGGGGACATGGTCAAGTCTGAACCGGTCATGCCTCTTGATCGTCCTAAAGGCCTTAGAGTCACTTGGGGGCTTGGTCGAACCCGAACCATTGCCATGCCACTTGATCGGCGTAATGCCACGATTTCATTTGGGGACCTGGCTGACTTGAACCACAGCTACGCCTATTGGGAGCTTGGTCGTGTCCGACCACGGTAACACCATCTGATCGGCTCAGTAAAGCCTCTTTTTGCAAACGGTTCTATCATTGCCTTTTGATTCACATATCTTTTCTTGATAGATTTACCATTTTGTTTTGATTGCATTCTTAAACCGAAAATCGTTTTACACCGGTTCAAACAGCCAAATTGGCGGAACACGGTCCATTTTTACACCGGAGATCGTTTCCCCGGTTGGAGTTTTTTTTGTTAACATCCTTTTTTGGAGTAACAAGATATTTATTATGACAAAAGTACGGTTTACATAGTAATCCGGCGTTATATATCAGGAGCTGTTTTCTCCCATGACGGTTTAGGTTATTAAACCTCCGTTTCAAGGTTGGCAAAACGCCTAATTCATGCCCAGTAATGGCAGTTTAAAATTTTATGATTGCAGGAGACATAAATTGGCAATATCGGTCTTCCAGCTAAAAGTATCAGCACAGATGCACAAAGGCATCTCAAGAAGCAAAAGTATTATCTATCCTATTACAAGGCAGCATGGTACCCAAATAGGATCATTGTTCTCTTGGCGGTATGTAATAAAGCAGCTGATTAGTCCTGCTTCCGGTTCACGCCTTCTCGCCGCCCCGGTTTGACTGTTGCGGGTCATCCTGCGCCGCTTCAGCCTCCTCATTCCTACCCAGTGGCTGGAAGTCAACATTGGTCCAGTCGATTCCCATTAATGCTTGAAAGACAGCCTCCTCATGGATCAGTGAAGACGGTTCAATATCAGGAGTGTAAGTATGCTTACGGATTGGAGGAATCAGGTTCTCCGCTTCGGGGATTGGTGCAGCCACTCGTTTGTTCTGATCATTATACTGAGCTTGATAATGTGACAAGTCGGCTTCTTCTGCCAATTGACAGTCCAGAGGGCGCACCGCCCGGTTTATCGTTCTTAGATCTTCTTCGTTGAATTCTGAACCATCTCTTTCAAGGTGGGATAGCCTTGAGCTGCTTCAACAGGATCAAAATCGGGCACCCATGCTTTAGCTCGGATTAAGGCGTTGATAGCTCCGGTTCGAGCCGCAGACTTTTTTAGCTCTTCAATCCGAGCAGGGAGCATTGACAATCTCTTCAGCGTATCTTGGATCAAGGTGGGTGTTGGGTTATTATGTGACGCAGTTGAGATAATCCGCTGCGCTCCAGTATACAGCTGCTCGATCAAGGTGTAGGCAGCTTTCAGCTTCATTCGCACATCCGACCCCAAGTGGCTAATGCGGGTGCCTACAACATGATAGAACGGTTAACAAACCGGACCTATTCTAAGAGGATCAAGATTATCATGAAGGTTACAGGATGCTTACCAAAGATGGCGGCAGTCATTGCATGCGCTTGTCGTTTTTCACTGGTTAATTCATCTGTTACCGGTTTAAGGGCAGCCTCAGCATCTTCAATCTTCTTGGTTAAAGCGGCTTTTTCTGTGGCCCAATCAGCCCGTTCCTTTTTGAAACCCTCCTTCAGCTGCTCCATGTTGCTTAAAGCGCTGGTTAGCTCCTCTTTTGCCTTGGAGGTTTCAGCTTGTTGGGTTTTCAAGTTCTCTTGAAGGTCGGCAAATTGGTTTTCTTTGGCCCTTAGTTCAGCCTGCATCCCGACAGTTATACGGTTTAACAAATAATGTGAACAATGAAGTACCAACCACATAGCAAGTTATGCGCTTTGTACTTGGGGGCTAATGCCTATTTGATCTACAGCTATCAGTTAGTTGTCAAGTCCCAAGCTCAATCCAAGTATTCAACTTGGCACTTGGGGGCTAATGCCTATTTGATCTACATCTATCAGTTAATTGTCAAAGTCCCAATCACAATACAAATATTCAACTTGGCACTTGGGGGCTAATGGCTATTTGCTCTGATAAATTTCTGATGCCACGGTATAAAGATTAAATTCTCGGTTTCACTACATCAAGTTGAACCGACCCTTGGAGGCTATATCAATAAATTTTGGAGCATGGAATTTGGTATGTCAAGACTCGATTCAACTATAATAGGTTGAACCTGCCCTTGGGGGCTACAATGGTGATAAGTAGAAGCAAACTCATGGAAGTTACCTCAAGTTTCTCTTTCATCAGCTTTACCAGATTAGCTTCATAATCACGGCTAGTATATAGCCAGTTCAAATATCCAGAATGCACGTCTTGGGCGCTTAAAGCGGTATATGTCGCCAGGTCAACATCCCACTTGCCTTTACTCATGGCAGAAAATTCTTCTTTGGCAGTATGCTTGGCTAAAGCGACGGGATTCCCCGGCTCTGAACGACCAATGCCAGTGATTACGACCTCATCATCCTTAGACTCGCCGGTTTGCACTAGGACAGTCGGTTTATCAGCAGTTTTGGAGGGACTGGTGGATCTCTCAATCCGGATGGGGCTGGCAGGCTGGTCAGCGGGACCGGAGGTGTTGACAAAACCTTCTTCAGCAGGAATAACTTCATATTGCATTAGCGGGTCACTGGCCACATCTTCCTGGATGACCGTTTCAACATTTGGGGCGGCACTCGGTTCAGGAGCAGTTTCCTCTCCAAACGGTTTATCCAGGCGGGCTTTTTTGCTCGGCCTCGGTTTAGCCCTGAAAAGATATGCAGAGTTAAAAATGGTTTATGTTACAAGATACAACACCAGGAACCGTATGATAAGCACAAGTTTTACCCGAGCACGGTCTTTAGTGGAGGCAGCTGGGTGCCAGTTGACTCGCCAGAGGATGAGTGAGAAGTAACCTGATAATCGGAGTTAGATGGGTTAAGCGGTTGACGAAAACAGCCCGCTTTAGGATGAATACTGACAAGCAAATTAGAGACCTCTAAACGACGTCTCCGAACCGGATTGTTCGGTAAACCGGCGGAGGTGACTACCTGACCGCTGTGTCGAGTTGTGCGGCGCGCCTCATGCAGTTGGGTCTTCATAAGAATGTTGGGATCCAAATAAGCAAGAGGATGAGAAAATTTAACTTTGCGGTTTGCCTGACGGATTTTAGGTGAAGGCGGAAGGCTTGAGTCAGAGGAAAGAACAATTACCTCTACATCGTCAGGATGGCTAGCTTCGGCATCATCCTGACAAATATCATCATCAATAAGGTGTATAAAAAGTAAACCGAGGGAATCAAGTTCTGCCTCAAGGTCCGGATTACCCACATCGTCATCAGCGGGCGGATCAGAGGAGGCAGTGGTTCTCCTTTTATGAGCAGACTTCTTAACGACCTTGGTCTTAGGCCGGGTTGGTCTGTCCGGTTTGTCGGCTTTCTCTTGTGGGATTTTCTTTCTCCAAAACGGATCATTACCCTGCATCAAACAGAGGTCGGCATCAGTAATAGACGAGTACAATAGCATCAAAGCTAGTACAAAGGAAAAATGCAGACTTACGGCTGGCGGTTTGTTGGTGGCGCAAAAAGGAAGCAGGCCAGTACGAGCGCAGACGTGCTCCGGTTCGTTCAAAATTTTCTTCACAGCTTCTGTGACTTCTTCATCAGTAAGCTGGATGTTTACATGCCGCAGCGGATCGTCAACACTGCCCGTATATTCACACATCAAACCGGAGCGTCGGCTGAGGGGTAGTATACTCCAGGATATCCAACAACGGGCAAGATCAACTCTAGTTAAACTGTTGGCCATGAAAGCTCTGAGCTTAGACAATTGGGGAGCATACTTACTCCTCTCTTTGCCAGTTAACCTCTGAGGAAAGGGGTGAGTGTTGCTAAGCCGTTCCGGACGGAGACCAGGCAATGGATTCTCTTCAGCAGGGGAGGTATCTTTGCAATAGAACCAGGAATTATTCCACTCCTGGGGATGACTGTGCAGTTTCGCATGAGGATAAGTGACTTCTTTCCTTTTTTGAATCGCCATACCACCCAGTTCCATATTGGGGCCATCAGTAAACTTTGTGCGACGGTTCAAGTGAAAGCAGTCTCGGAACAACTCAACTGTGGGTTCCTCTTGGAAGTACACTTCGCAAAGCACTTGGAAGTGGCATATATTAGTAACAAAGTTGGGACCGATATTTTGTGGGCGCAGTTGAAAATTGGCTAAGACATCCCGATAAAACTTTGAACCGGGCGGACTAAAGCCCCGGGCCAGGTGATCCGCAAAAACAACAACCTCTCCTTCTTCAGGGGTGGGAGGACATTCTGTGCCTGGAACTCTCCAGTGGATGGTGTTTTTACTGCTTAAAGCGCCGGTTAGAACTAAGTTGTTCAGCTGTGTTTCCGTAACACGGGAAGGAACGCAGTTGCACTCGTATGTTTGCTTGGCCATGAGGAAATCTACAAGACAAGTAATTCCGGTTCAAGTATATGTTGATTAAACCGGATGCATATCTACTTAAACCGAAGGCAGTCCTATCTGAACCGGAGTTATGCAAGGTGGCAACGTCTGGCGGTTCAAACAAGGGGACTAATGATATATACTGGTCCTTTACATTTTCTACGCCAAAGTTAAACCGCCGGATCTAAACATTGAAAGCAATTGAGGGTGTACAAATACAGAAACAGATTTCACAAGCCTTCTCTACAACGATGGATCTAAAGCCAGTTCAGAAAAAGGAAAATATTTAAAAGCTTAAGGTGGAACAATATTGATCCAAAGAGCAGAAAGGTTGTTGGGATCTATGAACTTAAGTATGAATCTACAAGACGAATGCTAAAGGCCCATTGGTAATCACAGTAGGGTTTTCTTGGATCTATCCACAAATATGAGCAGGAGTACGAACAGTGAGCAAGAACACGGCAAGAACATGAAACCCTAGTACAGATCTAGGTTGATAAAAACAGAGATCTTACCGGAGCTGGGGGAGACACGGAAGGACGCCGCGATTTTCTGGTACGGTCAGGTTGATGCAGCGGCCCAAGATAATGCAGAGGTCAGCAGCGGCGGCGGAGCTCCGAGGCTGGCGGCACGAAGAAGACGAAGAGAAAGGGGATGAAGGGGAGAAAAGGAAATGACCCCTCGGCCCTATTTATGAGGAAAAGGACATGTGTCAGGCGCGCGAATCCAGGAGCCACAAATTTCGGAGTTGTCGCCTCGATTATTGCGGATCTGTTAAACAAAGAAGGCATCATAAAAGCTAGCTTCATGATGACGTCATGTCGCTTTACAGCAGCCAAAGAAGATGACGATACAACGGTTCAACAGATACTGGAAGATGATGAAGACAAATATTTTGGCTAAGGATTGACATGAACCCGTTCAAATCAATCTGGGGCGTAATGTTGGGGATATTACTACTGGGCGTAAACCGGCCTACCTGGGTCGGGTTGACTTCATCAGTAGTCCAAAAGTGTTAAAGCCCAGAGGCTAGACAAAGGCCCAAGGCCATAGTCGGTTCAGTATCTGTAGCCGTAAACCGGTGTGTATATAAACTTGTATTATAAGTAGGAATAGGGAGAGACCAACCCGGATACGAATATAAACCGGAGATTGGGACTCTATGAACCGACGGGTGTCACCCGTGTATATAAGGGGACAACCCGATAGCGGTTCAAGGACAGACAACGATAACTCGAGGCCTAGGCGAAGCTTGTTTGCTCCCTAGTCATCGGAACCCCATCAATTCCACCACAAACTAGACGTAGGCTTTTACCTTCATCGAAGGGGCCGAACTAGTATAAACTCCCTGTGTCCCTTGTCCGCTTTAACCCCTTCGAGTTAACCCATTGCGATGGCTCCACGACTAAGTCCTTTCGCTAGGACATCTGCCGTGACAAACCCACGACAAGTTCCGTGTGGACTTCAACGTTTAGCTTGTTACCTCAGCTACGATCTTGTGCCCTCGGCAGGTTCTTGTAGATAGTCAGGCTTCCCAGCCTTTTTCATTTGTAGTTGTTGTTGGGGAACGTAGTAATTTCAAGAAAATTCCTACGCACGCAAGATCATGGTGATGCATAGCAACGAGAGGGGAGAGTGTGTCCACGTACCCTCATAGACCGAAAGCAGAAGCGTTAGCACAACGCGGTTGATGTAGTCGTACATCTTCACGATCCGACCGATCAAGTACCGAACGCACGACACCTCCGAGTTCAGCACACGTTCAACTCGATGACGTCCCTCGAACTCCGATCCAGCCAAGCTTTGAGGGAGAGTTCCGTCAGCATGACGGCGTGGTGATGATGATGATGTTCTACCGACGCAGGGCTTCGCCTAGGCACCGCTACGATATGACCGAGGTGGATTACGGTGGAGGGGGCACCGCACACGGCTAAGAAATCCAAGCGATCAATTGTTGTGTCTCTAGGGGGTTCCTCCCTCCCCGTATATAAAGGAATGGAGGAGGGGGAGGGGGCCAGCCACCCTTGGCGCGCCCCATGAGGAGTCCTACTCCCACCAGGAGTAGGACCCCCCCCCCTGTCAGGACCGGATTTTCGGGATATAATTTCCCAGAAAATGGCCCTTGTGCTCACCAGCCCCAGGATTACTGTTAGCTGATGAGGCACCAACTTGATACAGAAACTCCAAGCAAAATACAAGATATGTAGTACAAGACCATTTTGTCCTACGAGTACAACAATTGGTTTCTAGTGGTTGATGGCGGAAGCGGTTTGTGGATCATCAGCGTCTATGGGACTCCATTTCCCACAGGAACAACTGACCTGGATAACTCCTATCTTCGCGAGGCTGCTATCACCATTGCGTAGGTTCCGGGGCTATCATCGCAACGCTCCTCTCCACGCAAGAAATCTGGCCAAGAAATTAGCCAGGGACAAGCCAGTGAGTAATTTGAATGTACTCACAAACATTATGAACACAGGTATAATATAAAAAATGATAATCATGCTTTGAAGTATGCCATGATCACTACGTCAGTCATGAAATAAGATGCACACAAGCAAATTATTGATATAGAACATGAATAACAACCCGAGGATAGAAATAAAGTGCACCGATCGGGTGTCTGAAGCGACGCCTCGAAAGGATAATAATATATAGTAGGCCTCAGTCGGGCGGTTGCGCGACGTCACATAGAGGGCTTATAAAGTAAATAAGTAACAAAAATGCCACAGTCGGGCGTCTCCGCGACACCACATGAAGGGCTTATAAGTTATCGAAATAACAAGCATGCCACAGTCGGGCGTCTGAGCGACACCTCATAAAGGGCTTATAAGTAATTGAAATAACAAGCATGCCACAGTCGAGCGTCTGAGCGACACCACATAAAGGGCTTATAAGTAATCGAAATAACAAGCCTGCCATAGTCGGGCGTCTGTGCGACACCACATAAAGGGCTTATAAGTAATCGAAATAACAAGCCTGCCACAATCGGGCGTCTGTGCGACACCACATAAAGGGCTTATATATGAATAATCACAGTGAATATCCAGGAGGTAGAACCGTCCCAGGGATACTCATTAATTCAAATAATACAAATGGTTAGTCCTCAATAATAGTAATCACAATCATCATATGTCACAGGTCATAATCAATGTTCTGATTTAGTAGTTTTTCCTCCGAAGACCGACACTAAGACCGACACTTGACCCATCCCAGCCTGTAGTCCTTAACCATGGACACGACTATTTGAATAGATATAATCTCTGCAGAGGGTGTACTCTTTACCCCCTAGCAACGGATTCATTTAGTCCATCGGGACTAATTCCGTCCACGGTCTTTCATTCGAAAACACACCTGACCGCACACACCAGCCTAACTTACCGATGTCTGGAATCACCCACGACACCCGTCAAGCAAAACTCTAAGTGGGGAGGCTACAACCTCGCTTAGCATGGGATCAAACTTATATCGCGCGCTCTAAGGGGTGCCCCCCTCTCGGTCCCAACCGGAAACACCCATGCCCCCGGACCAAGTGGCATGCCTGCCGGATGCAGCCGGTATCTTCCACCATGGCCTCTCTGTACGGTGTGTGCTAGGACAGGGGTTGACAATTTACTGAACCGTACCCAAACTGAGGTAGGGACAAGTGGTAGTACAAAACAGGCATGGGGGTTACATGAACAAGACTCGATCTATGGTCGACTTAGGAGGTTAAAGCATTTCCTGCATGGTTAGCACAAGAATTATATTTCACATCCATCAGACAGAACCACCACTCATCATACCTCCCCATGCCCCACCGGACATAACCGTCTCGACGAGGGGTTAGGGACAAGCTCATGTCTACCCAAGACAGATACTTTCCCGGATCCTTCCCAGTTGGCATGAGAGGCATATGAGGGGGATTTTTATCACAAACATATCAAATTCCAACAGCATGGAATCATCAGTATGTACTATGAGCATGATCGTATCATCGCACAGAATAACGAAATCTCCGAGACAAGGTGGGCTTGTAACCGTATTAACAACACAAGACAATATTATGCCAGGGTTCAGAATGCTTGCCTTCAAGTTGTGGAGAGGCAGGGTGCATTCCAAAACTTTTGAAAGTTTCTTCCTCTCTCCATAATCCTATTTTAAGAAAATTTAAATTAACACATACTCTCAAAACAGTACAAAAAAGTTGTTTGGAAATTTTTCAAATAAATATGAAAATAAACTAGACAATATTTGGGAACCAACAGAAAAAGAATCAAGTCATTTGGACTTATATTAAAAAAAGTTATAGCCAGTCAAAATTTAGTCAATATTCTGTTTTTAAATAAAACCAGAAAAAGAAAACGTTTCGGGGGGGCTTACGCTTTCTGCTTAGCGAAGACGTATTCTGTGGAATACGCCTCCACTTAAGCCACGTTTCGGCGGGGCTGGGTCACTGACAATGGGTCCCCTAGGCCCACTGGTCAGGTTTGACCGGTCGCCCGCGCCTCCCTCCTCCTCTGGCAGAGCGGTGGCGGGACTCCGGCGATTGCCGCCGGCGAACGGCGGCTCCCCGCGGGGTTCTGAGGGCGGGGATGGATCCGCCAGTCCAGGGCGGTCCTCCTGGTGCTCGCTAGGTTGGTGGGGGTGGAGGGAGTCGCTGGCGGCGAGCTCTGCGGCGGACGGCGTTTCGGGAGGATTTGGGGTTTCGAGCTATGGTGGGTTTTCATCGCGTTTGAGAGGTTGGGCAGCTCCGCAAGGTCGAGGGGAAGGGGGTGGTGGTACTGGATGGACAGGGAAGGCTCTGGTTGCGACGCACGGCACCAGAATGTGGCGGCGACTGCACTGATTGGAGACGGGGAAGAATGCTTCCCGCCGTCGATTGCTGGCCATGGTAGTACTAGGGAGGATGGCCTGAGGAAGCCTGGGGGTTTGGAGGAGCTCAGGGCCCCTCTTTATATGCGGCCGAGGTCGGTTCCGCGGCCGTGGATGAGGACGCCGGCGAACCGCCGTTCTGTAGCTTGCAGGGCGACGTGGCGGCGGTTGGGGCTGGTCGGCGCATCCTGACGAGCTCTCCACTGCTCAAGGGAGCAAGCTGGCGCGCGCCTATGGCTCTGGCGGCACCGTCCAGGGCAGGGGCTGTCGGGGCGGCGGTGGGGGCATGCGGTGGCGGCGCTGTAGGGTGCAAGGAGGGGGCCGGGGCGGCTCTATGGCGAGGAAGGAGTTGGGGTGCAACGGCTGGGAGTGGGGAAGGGCCAGAACGGGCGCGGGTAGGCGGCAACGGGACGCGGCGACTCGGGCGCATGCACGTGCAAAACGCACGCTCTGGCCGTGCCCAGAGCATGCACGCCAACCGTTCGGAAAAATGCCAAGGCATGCTAGGAGGCTTGGGTGAGGCTCGCAATTAGCAGGTATCGGTTAGAGGCATCTAGGAGTTTAGTGGACAAGGTTGCTAGGTCAGTGGATCAAGCTTATAATGGAGACTCAAAATCATGCCAAAGTTGGCCATGCACTCATGGTGCTTGACAGAATGTCAAGGGCATCTAGGCAACTCTTGGTGCGGCCCAAATCTCCAGATCCTAGTCTCTTTAGACGATGAAGAGGTTGGCAAGGTTAGTTTGTCAGAAACAAAAAACTTGTTAGTGCAAGTTTGTGAGAAAACTGATTCTGGACAGAAAGAAAGGGGCAGCATGGCATGGACCAAATATACTCCAATGGATCCACTCTCCTGGACTTAGGGGTTTTGCAGGGTGGTCTGTAAGTAGGAAAAAGTATCAGGTGTAAAAGAGCAAGTTAAAATATGGCTGCAGTACAATTCACCAAGCTGGACCAGAATGAAGATGAGGTTGATTTACTCAAATTTTTCAAAGAACATCAATGGATTTTTTCATAAAGTTGAATTATATACTACCACTGACATCCCATAATTTTGGTGGAAGCTTTAAAGAAATTTTTAAATAGGTTGTAGTGCAATACTACCATCTGGACCAATTTTGAAAACTTGGGGTAGAGCTCAAAATCTCCAATGATAAAAGATGCTTTTGCATAAAAGTGATTTAAAAACATCACATGATATCCCCAAATTTTGGTTGGAATTTTAACTAAATTTATCAAAGGGTTGTAGTTCAAATGGGACCGTGAAACCATGGGAAACCATTTTTAAAGAAATAAAGATCAGGAAAATAATTATATTATTAATTCCACTGATAAAAAGAAAAGTTTTCTTGAGAGGGTATATAAGTCCAACAATATATTTGGAAAGTTTTTCACTTGGGGTAAAAACTCCATAATAACAAAGAAAAGGATGGTTCTGAAATCAAAAGAAAATCCATAAAATAAAATTTTAATTTCCTGGCAAAATTTTAATTAATAAAACAAGGTCAAAATTTTGGGGTGTCACAACACTAGCCCCCTTAAGAAAAATCTCGTCCTTGAGATTTGCTAAGGGCTGTTTTAAAAAAGATACTCCCATTAGCTGTAGCCAACTCGTTTACTTATAGCACAAACCTAGGGTACAATCAGAAGCTGCAACACACAAATAAACATAGCTATGACGTTTACAATGAAAATGGAAAATGGACAGGGTCCTGAGGAATCGTCTCTGGTACTAGGCACACTCTCCTTCTATCGGGGGAAGCAGATTGACTAGTTGATGAACGCGGAGTCAAAGCCACATATACACATATCTCGTAGAAGTGGCGTGTTACTGTGGGTGTCGTCGGGGTGGTTTTTGGTAGCTACGCCTCGGGATTAAAAATGCAACCGTACAACATACTTATGCACTGCTACTATTTAAAGTAAGGGCGCACAAGCAAACAACATTTAAATATGGCGATACAGGATCACACAATTACAGGGCGTGGCCGTACTAAGACTCGGTACTACTCGAGTGACTTAGTCTACCTCATTAATATCTATGCCAGCTTGCCTTGTGGACGCCGAGGCTTCTCCACGGTTTTCACCGTGGGGGTTAGCTGCAGGGGGTTGAGGGACTGTAGGGTCGGGGTAGCGATGATGTCCATCGCAGTGATTGTTGGCTACAATCTTGTTGGAGCGTGTTCCCAAAAGGCGACGAAGCACTTCTGGGGACATCATAGCGCCTTGGTCGATGGCTGGGGCTGACCTCAAGGTCTCGATCGGTTGTCCGAACAGCACGACTGGGCTGTCGGCGTCGGGCTCATCTTCTCTTCTCGCCGGGGCTCAGCGGATTAGTTCTCCACGAGCTGCGATCAAATCAAGGGTGATTTGATCGAACAGCTCCTCTAGTGCACTTACATAGCGCACCAGATGCAACAATGTAGGATCCATCTCGTGATCTCCGTTGGCAACCTGGGGTGGCCTACCATACCCGTCACGGCTGGGGTAGTAGTAGAATGAGTGACAGTTAACTCTGGGCGACAAGTGCCGGAGTTGAACTGTAGCCTCTCGAGCGGCTAGTTGGATGGCTTGTGGCTCGAAGGAGGTCGTCCTTCCGGTGAACCTGTAAGGGCATTCTGGCGATAGACCCCTACCGTAGACATGCACAGTGGCCCAGAATTGACGGCTCTCTCCGCTCATGGACCCCTGGTACACAGCATATTCTGGAGGCTCTTCTAACGCGAAGGCACGGCGGGTGAGGTTTGCTAGCATGGTCACAAAACCTCCAAGGTTGGTTGATGTGGTCTCATTGTGAACAATGGGGCCATGCATTATAGCTTGGTTTGGGGTAGAGGTTGTGCTGTGCTGGGTTGAGGCTAGCGTGCCCTTTTATAGAAAAAGGGGACGGAGTCTTCCTTCGCACGCTTGCGAATGAGACACTTTAGGTGCCGGTCACTGGCGCATGATCGACAGGCTAGGCTGATAGGTTGAGCACCGACTGCCAAAAGGTGTCGGGGTCACTGTGTGGCTATCTTACATGAGAAGCTTGGCCGGGGTTAGGTTTAGGTCTGGTGGGTTGGTTAACCTAGGTTTTTCGACCTGGCTAAGATAGGATTAGCCAATGGTCAGCCTGGCTCTGATACCAAGTTTGTCAGAACCGGATTTTCGGGATATAATTTCCTAGAAAATGGCCCTTGTGCTCACCAGCCCCAGGATTACTATTAGCTGATGAGGCACCAACTTGATACAGAAACTCCAAGCAAAATACAGGATATGTAGTACAAGACCATTTTGGCCTACGAGTACAACAATTGGTTTCTAGTGGTTCATGGCGGAAGCGGTTTGTGGATCATCAGCGTCTATGGGACTCCATTTCCCACAGGAACAGCTGACCTGGATAACTCCTATCTTCGCGAGGCTGCTATCACCATTGCGTAGGTTTCGGGGCTGTCATCGCAACGCTCCTCTCCACGCAAGAAATCTGGCCAAGACAATAGCCACGGACAAGCCAGTGAGTACTTTGAATGCACTCGCAAACATTATGAACACAGGTATAATATAAAAAATGATAATCATGCTTTGAAATATGCCATGATCACTACGTCAGTCATTAAATAAGATGCACACAAGCAAATTATTCATATAGAACATGAATAACAACCCGAGGATAGAAATAAAATGCACCGATCGGGTGTCTGAAGCGACGCCTCGAAAGGATAATAATATAAAGTAGGCCTCAGTCGGGCGCCTGCGCAACGTCACATAAAGGGCTTATAAAGTAAATAAGTAAAAAAACATGCCATAGTCGGGCGTCTCCGCACACCACATAAAGGGCTTATAAGTAATCAAAATAACAAGCATGCCACAGTCGGGCGTCTGAGCGACACCACATAAAAGGCTTATAAGTAATCGAAATAACAAGCATGCCACAGCCGGGCGTCTGAGCGACACCACATAAAGGGCTTATAAGTAATCGAAATAACAAGCCTGCCACAGTCGGGTGTCTGTGCGACACCACATAAAGGGCTTATAAGTAATCGAAATATCAAGCCTGCCACAGTCGGGCGTCTGTGTGACACCACATAAAGGGCTTATATAAGAATAATCACAGTGAATATCCAGGAGGTAGAACCGTCCCAGGGATACTCATTGATTCAAATAATACAAATGGTTAGTCCTCAATAATGGTAATCATAATCATCGTATGTCACAGGTCATAATCAATGTTCTGGTTTAGTAGTTTTTCCTCCGAAGACCGACACTAAGACCGACACTTGACCCATCCCAGACTGTAGTCCTTAACCACGGACACGGCTATTCGAATAGATATAATCTCTGCAAAGGGTGTACTCTTTACCCACTAGCAACGGATTCATTTAGTCCATCGGACTAATTCCGTCCACGGTCTTTCATTCGAAAACACACCTGACCGCACACACTAGCCTAACTTACCGGTGTCTGGAATCACCCACGACACCCGTCAAGCAAAAATCTAAGTGGGGAGGCTACAACCTTGCTTAGCATGGGGTCAAACTTTATATCATGCGCTCTAAGGGGTGCCCCCCTCTCGGTCCCAACCGGAAACACCCATGCCCCCGGACCAAGTGGCATGCCTGCCGGATGTAGCCGGTATCTTCCACCATGGCCTCTCTGTATGGTGTGTGCTAGGACAGGGGTTGACAATTTACTGAACCGTACCCTACATGAGGTAGGGACAAGTGGTAGTACAAAACAAGCATGGGGGTTACTGGAACAAGACTCGATCTATGGTCGACTTAGGAGGTTAAAGCATTTCCTGGATGGTTAGCACAAGAATTATATTTCACATCCATCAGACAGAACCACCACTCATCATACCTCCCCATGCCCCACAGGACATAACCGTCTCGACGAGGGGTTAGGGACAAGCTCGTGTCTACCCAAGACAGAGACTTTCCCGGATCCTTCCCGGTAGTCATGAGAGGCATATGAGGGGGATTTCTATCACAAACATATCAAATGCCAACAGCATGGAATCATAAGTATGCACTATGAGCCTGATCGTATCATCGCACAGAATAACGAAATCTTCGAGACAATGTGGTGTTGTAACCGTATTAATAACACAAGACAATATTATGCCAGGGTTTAGAATGCTTGCCTTCAAGTTGTGGAGAGGCAGGGTGCACTCCAAAACTTTTGAAAGTTTCTTCCTCTCTCCATAATCCTATTTTAAGAAAATTTTAATTAAGACATACTCTCAAAACAGTACAAAAAGGTTGTTTGGAAAATTTTCAAATAAACATGAAAATAAATTAGAAAATATTTGGGAACCAACAGAAAAAGAATCAACTCATTTGGACTTATATTTAAAAAGTTATAGCGAGTCAAAGTTTAGTCAATATTCTGTTTTTAAATAAAACAAGAAAAAGAAAATGTTTCGGGGGGGGGGGGGGCTTACGCTTTCTGCTTAGCGAAGACGTATTCTGTGGAATACGCCTCCACTTAAGCCACGTTTCGACAGGGCTGGGTCACTGACAGTGGGTCCCCTGGGCCCGCGCCTCCCTCCTCCTCTGGCCGAGCGGTGGCGGGACTCCGGCGATTGCCGCTGGCGAACGGTGGATCCCCGCGGGGTTCTGAGGGCGGGGATGGATCCGCCAGTCCAGGGCGGTCCTCCCGGTGGTCGCTAGGTTGGTGGGGTGGAGGGAGTCGCCGGCGGCGAGCTCTGCGGCAGACGGCCTTTCGGGAGGATTTGGGGTCTCGAGCTACGGTGGTTTTTGATCGCGTTTGGGAGGTTGGGCAGCTCCGCAAGGTCGAGGGGAAGGGGGTGGTGGTACTGGATGGATGGGGAAGGCTTTGGTTGCGACGCACGACACCAGAACGTGGCGGCAGCTGCACTGATCGGAGACGGGGAAGAAAGCTTCCCGCCGTCGATTGTTGGCCGTGGTAGTACTAGGGAGGATGGCATGAGGTAGCCTGGGGGTTTGGAGGAGCTCGGGGTCCCTCTTCATAGGCGGCCGAGGTCGGTTCCGCGGCCGTGGATGAGGACGCCGGCGAACCGCCGTTCTGTAGCTTGCAGGACGACGTGGCGGCGGTTGGGGCTGGTCGGCGCATCTTGACGAGCTCTCCACTACTCAAGGGGGCAAGCTGGCGCGCGCGTATGGCTCAGGCGGCACCGTCCAGGGCAGGGGCTGTCGGGGCGGCGGTGGCGGCATGTGGTGACGGTGCTGTAGGGCGCCAGGAGGGGGCCAGGGCGGCTCTGCGGCGAGGGAGGAGTCGGGGTGCGACGGCTGGGAGTGGGGAAGGGCCAGAACGGGCGCGGGCAGGCGGCAGCGGGACGCGGTGACTCGGGCGCACGCACGTGCAAAACGCGCGCTCTCGCCGCGCCCAGAGCACGCACGCCAACCGTTCGGCAAAATGCCAAGGCATGCTAGGTGGCTTGGGTGAGGCTGGCAATTAGCAGGTCTAGGTTAGAGGCATGTAGGAGTTTAGTGGACAAGGTTGCTGGGTCAGTGGATCAAGCTTATAATGCAGACTCAAAATCATGCCAAAGTTGGCCATGCACTCAAGGTGCTTGACAGAATGCCAAGGGCATCTAGGCAACTCTTGGGGTGGCCAAAATCTCCATATCCTAGTGTCTTTAGATGAAGAAGAGGTTGGCAAGGTTAGTTTGTCAGAAACAAAAACTTGTTAGTGCAAGTTTGTGAGAAAACTGATTCTGGATAGAAAGAAAAGGGCAGCATGGCATGGACCAAATATACTCCAATGGATCCACTCTCCTGGACATAGGGGTTTTGCAGGGTGGTCCATAAGTAGGAAAAAGAATCAGGGGTAAAAGAACAAGTTAAAATATGGCTGCAGTACAATTCACCAAGCTGGACCAGAATGAAGATGAGGTTGATTTACTCAAATTTTTCAAAGAACATCAGTGGATTTTTGCATAAAGTTAAATTATATACTACCACTGACATCCTATAATTTTGGTGGAAGCTTTAAAGAAATTTTTAAATAGGTTGTAGTGCAATACTACCATCTGGTCCAGTTTTGAAAACTTGGGGTAGAGCTCAAAATCTCCAATGAATAAAAGATGTTTTTGCATAAAAGTGATTTAAAAACATCACATGACATCCCCAAATTTTGGTTGGAATTTTAACTAAATTTTTCAAAGGGTTGTAGTTCAAATGGGACCCTGAAACCATGGGAAACCATTTTTAAAGAAATAAAGATCAGGAGAATAATTATATAATTAATTCCACTGATAAAAGGAAAAGTTTTCTTGAGAGGGTATATAAGTCCAACAATATATTTGGAAAGTTTTTCACTTGGGGTAAAAACTCCATAATAACAAAGGAAAGGATGGTTCTGAAATCAAAAGAAAATTCAGAAAATACAAATTTAATTTCCTGGCAAAATTTTAATTAATAAAACAAGGTCAAAATTTTGGGGGTTTCACACCCCCTTACATGTTGGAGTAGGAGAGGAGAGGGAAGGAGAGAGAGGGGGAAAGGAAATGGGAGGCGCCGCCCCCCTCCTTGTCCAATTCGGACTTGGGGGGAGGGGTGCACGGCTGCCCCTTGGCCGCCTCTCCTCTTCCACCACATGGGCCCATGAGGCCCAATAACCTCCGCGGGGGTTCCGGTAACCCCCCGGTACTCCGATATATATTCGATAACCCCCGAAACCATTCCGGTGTCCGAATATAGTCGTCTAATATATCAATATTCATGTCTCGACCATTTCGAGACTCCTCGTTATGTCCGTGATCACATCCGGGACTCCGAACTACCTTCAGTACATCAAAACACATAAACTCATAATATAACCGTCATCGAACTTTAAGCGTGCCGACCCTACGGGTTCGAGAACTATGTAGACCTGACCGAGACAAGTCTCCGGTCAATAACCAATTGCGGAACCTGGATGCTCATATTGGTTCCCACATATTCTATGAAGATCTTTATCGGTCAAACCGCACAACAACATACATTGTTCCCTTTGTCATCGGTATGTTACTTGCCCGAGATTCGATCGTCGGTATCTCAATACCTAGTTCAATCTCGTTACCGGCAAGTCTCTTTACTTGTTCTGTAATACATCATCCCGCAACTAACTCATTAGTTACAATGCTTGCAAGGCTTATAGTGATGCGCATTACCGAGTGGGTCCAGAGATACCTCTCGACAATCGGAGTGACAAATCCTAATCTTGAATTACGCCAACCCAACATGTACCTTCGGAGACACCTGTAGAGAACTTTTATAATCACCCAGTTACGTTGTGACGTTTGGTAGAACATAAAGTGTTCCTCCGGTAAACGGGAGTTGGATAATCTCATAGTCATAGGAACATGTATAAGTCATGAAGAAAGCAATAGCAACATACTGAACGATCAAGTGCTAAGCTAACGGAATGGGTCAAGTCAATCGCATCATTCTCCTAATGATGTGATCCCGTTAATCAAATGACAACTCTTTGTCTATGGCTAGGAAACATAACCATCTTTGATCAACTCTATTTGTCTATGTATTCACACATGTAACATGTTTCAGGTTAATACAATTCTAGCATGAATAATAAGCATTTATCATGATATAAGTAAATAAATAATAACTTTATTATTGCCTCTAGGGCATATTTCCTTCAGTCTCCCACTTGCACTAGAGTCAATAATCTAGATTACATAGTAATGATTCTAACACCCATGGAGCCTTGGTGCTGATCATGTTTTGCTCGTGGAAGAGGCTTAGTCAATGGGTCTGCAACATTCAGATCCGTATGTATCTTGCAAATATCTATGTCTCCCACCTGGACTTGATCCCGGATGGAGTTGAAGCGCCTCTTGATGTGCTTGGTTCTCTTGTGAAATCTGGATTCCTTTGCCAAAGCAATTGCACCAGTATTGTCACAAAAGATTTTCATTGGACCCGATGCACTAGGTATTACACCTAGATCGAATATGAACTCCTTCATTCAGACTTCTTCATTTGCTGCTTCCGGAGCAGCTATGTACTCCGCTTCACATGTACATACCGCTAGGACGCTTTGTCTAGAACTGCACCAACTGACAGCTCCACCGTTCAATAAAAACACGTATCCGGTTTGTGATTTAGAATCGTCCGGATCAGTGTCAAAGCTTGCATCGACGTAACCACTTACGATGAGCTCTTTGTCACCTCCATAAACGAGAAACATATCCTTAGTCCTTTTCAGGTATTTCAGGATGTTCTTGACCGTTGTCCAGTGATCCACTCCTGGATTACTTTGGTACCTCCCTACTAAACTAATAGCAAGGCACACATCAGGTCTGGTACACAGCATTGCATACATGATAGAACCTATGGTTGAAGCATAGGGAAGATCTTTCATTTTCTCTCTATCTTCTGTAGAGGTCGAGCATTGAGTCTTACTCAACTTCACACCTTGTAACATAGGTAAGAACCCTTTCTTTGCTTGATCCATTTTGAACTTCTTCAAAACTTTGTCAAGGTATGTGCTTTGTGAAAGTCCTATTAAGTGTCTTGATCTATCTCTATAGATCTTGATGCCCAATATATAAGCAGCTTCACTGAGGTCCTTCATCGAAAAACTCTTATTCAAATATCCCTTTATGCTATCCAGAAATTCTATATCATTTCCGATCAATAATATGTCATCCACATATAATATCAGAAATGCTACAGAGCTCCCACTCACTTTCTTGTAAATACAGGCTTCTCCAGAAGTCTGTATAAAACCATATGCTTTGATCACACTATCAAAACATTTATTCCATCTCCGAGAGGCTTGCACCAGTCCATAAATAGATCGCTGGAGCTTGCACACTTTGTTAGCTCCCTTTGGATCGACAAAACCTTCCGGTTGCATCATATACAACTCTTCTTCTAGAAATCCATTCAGGAATGCAATTTTGACATCCATTTGCCAAATTTCATAATAATAAAATGCGGCAATTGCTAACATGATTCGGACAGACTTAAGCATCGCTACGGGTGAGAAGGTCTCATCGTAGTTAATCCCTTGAACTTGTCGAAAACCTTTTGCAACAAGTCGAGCTTTATAGACAGTAACATTACCGTCAGCGTCAGTCTTCTTCTTGAAGATTCATTTATTCTTGATGGCTTGCCGATCATCGGGCAAGTCAACCAAAGTCCACACTTTGTTCTCATACATGGATTACATCTCAGATTTCATGGCCTCAAGCCATCTTGCCGAATCTGGGCTCACCATCGATTATTCATAGTTCGTAGGTTCGTCATGGTCTAGTAACATAACCTCCAGAACAGGATTACCGTACCACTCTGGTGTGGATCTTACTCTGGTTGACCTACAAGGTTCAGTAACAACTTGATCTGAAGTTTCATGATCATCATCATTAACTTCCTCACTAATTGGTGTAGACGTCACAGAAACCGGTTTATGTGATGAACTACTTTCCAATAAGGGAGCAGGTACTGTTACCTCATCAAGTTCTACTTTCCTCCGACTCACTTCTTTCTAGAGAAACTCCTTCTCTAGAAAGGATCCATTCTTAGCAACGAATGCCTTGCCTTCGGATCCGTGATAAAAGGTGTACCCAACAGTTTCCTTTGGGTATCCTGTGAAGACACATCTCTCCGACTTGGGTTCGAGCTTATCAGGTTGTAGTTTTTTCACATAAGCATCGCAGCCCCAAACTTTAAGAAACGACAACTTTGGTTTCTTGCCAAACCACAGTTCATAAAGCGTCGTCTCAAGGGATTTTGATGTTGCCCTATTTAACGTGAATGCGGCCGTCTCTAAAGCATAACCCCAAAACGATAGCGGTAAATCAGTAAGAGACATCATAGATCGAACCATATCTAGTAAAGTACGTTTATGACATTCGGACACACCATTACGCTGTGGTGTTCCGGGTGGCGTGAGTTGCGAAACTATTCCGCATTGTTTCAAATGTGGACCAAACTCGTAACTCAAATATTCTCCTCCACGATTAGATCGTAGAAACTTTATTTTCTTGTTACGATGATTTTCATCTTCACTCTGAAATTCTTTGAACTTTTCAAATGTTTCAGACTTATGTTTCATTAAGTAGATATACCCATATCTTCTTAAATCATGTGTGATGGTGAGAAAATAACGATATCCACCGCGAGCCTCAACATTCATTGGACCACATACATCAATATGTATGATCTCCAATAAATCAGTTGCTCGCTCCATAGTTCCGGAGAACGGCGTTTTGGTCATCTTGCACATGAGGCATGGTTCTCAAGTCCCAAGTGATTCATAATCAAGTGATTCCAAAAGTCCATCAATATGGAGTTTTTTCATGCGCTTTATACCAATATGACCCAAACGGTAGTGCCACAAATAAGTTGCACTATACTAGTGACACTCTGTTTGTCTATGTATTCACACATGTATCATATTTCCGGTTAATACAATTCTAGCATGAATAATAAACATTTATAATGATATAAAGAAATAAATAATAACTTTATTATTGACTCTAGGGCATATTTCCTCCAGTTGTCTGTACTCAGACAAGGTAAGCTTCCGCATGTGCTTATTGCTTGTATGACTTGAATGCTGGGTCATCAGACCCATGTTTGCAATATCTGGCTCTTCGGAGCCTATTGAATAAATACTTTGAGTTATAGAGTTTTGCTGTGATGCCATGTTGTATTTGCACATATCAAGCATATTGTGTGTATGTTTTGAAATGCTTGGTATGTGTGGGATCCGACAACCTAGTTGTTTATCCTTGGTAGCCTCTCTTACCGGGAAATGTCTCCTAGTGCTTCCACTGAGCCATGGTAGCTTGCTACTGCTTTGAAACACTTAGGCTGCTCGGCATGTGTCCTTCTTCGTTCATGTGTCTGTCCCTTCGGGGAAATATCACGCGGTGTATACAGGAGTCCTGTTAGCCTGCTATAGCCCGGATTCTCCGGAGTCCTGTTAGCCCAGCTGCTACAGCCCGGATTGACTCGCTGATGATCGACACGTTCGTTGTTGGGTCATGTATGCCTGTCCCTGTAAGTTAGTGGCATTTTATATTTACGACTAGTCATGTCGGCCCGAATTCTCTTTCATATGTATGCTAGCGACATAATCATATACGTGAGTCAAAAGGCGCAAACGGTCCCGGGCCAGGTAAGGTGGCACCGGCGGGAATACCGTGTGTGAAGCCACAAAATGATATGATGTGTTAAATGCTAAATCGGTGTGACTTAGGATCGGGGTCCTGACAGCTTTGGTACCAATTCAGCTGGAAGCAGATCAAATTAGAACTGCTTCATAGTTTGTTTTTTATTTTCTGTAAAAATTATTTTTAGGTACGCAAGTATCTATTTAAGTAGAGATGCACCAAGATTTTCACAACATTGAATCTCTAGCTAAGAACGAACATTCCCGCAATTTTGCCAACATTTTGGAATCGGCATAAAAGCAGATAAAATCGAAAACCTTTGCATTGTGTTATTATATATGACATAATTCCAAGAAAAATAACAAAGTTGGAAACCATGAAGTTTTCCTGGATTGATGATCATTTTTTGAAATTCATGAACATTTTTCGTGCACCTTTTAAGAAAACATCATGCACATTTTTTGAATTTGCAAAATTTTTGTTCCAATTCATGCACATTATTTCAATACATGAACATTTTTCCCAAATCATGAATATTTTTTAATCCATGAAGATTTTCGCAAAAATCATACTTTGTTAAATACCAAATATTTTAAAGAAAAAATCCACATATTTCCGACCCTTTTTTCAGTTTTTTTTTGAAGAACGTCTTCTAGTAGGCTATGGTCCGTCGGCCCACTGGGTGGACCGCAGTGTTACAGAAAAAAAAGGAGAGAAAGGGAAGCCACGAACAACTAGGCCCAAACCCAGGAAGCGTGTATACTTTAAAGAAGCGGAGTGCGCTTGACATAAACCAAACATATGGTGGCGTGATGGTATGACCCACTGCGTGGGTTCGAGTCCCCGTCAAAGCTTTTTTTTTTTTCAGTTTTCTTGTGTCAAGCTGGTAGTTTCTCTCTTTTGTGGGCTCTACATATCAGTTCGGTAGCGGGTCCTGCATGTCATTTTGGTGTGGCCAACGGGTCATGCCCCTCATTTCAGGTTGCTGGTTGGTCCCATTCGTCAGTGGTAGACTGAAATCTAATGTTATTCAGATACATAAAAGGAAAGGAAAACCTTCAAAATCACCCGACTGATTTCTTTTTCTCGTAAACCGCCTCCTGTGCACTCCACGTGGCCCTCCCACCACTCCTCCAACCTTATCTCTTTATGAAAGCTCTCCTCCGCACGTTTGTCTCTTTGATCTCTGGCGACAAAGCTTTCCTTTCTCGTTCTTCACGCATGGCAAGATGAGAGGCTCCCACGACGACACCACCACAACAGTTGGGAGATGGAGTGGGGCTGCCGCCGGCCACCGCCTGAACCACCCTCAGAGGGGCAACATAGCAATTCTCCGTCCAACCCCTGCAGCCTAGCTCTGTTCTCGCCGCGAGCGCCTCCCATCTCTGCCCATGACCTCTCCATCCCGGCCAACAGAGCTGCTGCTGCTACGAGGCAGCTGGTACTGCAGTCGTGGGTGGCCATGCAAGGCGGCGGCGCTCGCCGCACATGCTGGTTTTTCACATGGTGTGGGTCGCGGGGGTCATGCAGGGTGCTGCAGCCATCGATGTTGTCACAAGACGGTGCCCGCTTGCTGCAGATGCTGCAATGGGAGGCCGAGGCGAGGAGTTGCGTGACATCAGCGAGCTCAACGCGCGACGATGTTGTGCTGCAGGCTTGCCGGCGGGCTGCAGCAGCCGGCAAAGCAGAGAGGGACTCGTTGGCGTTGCGCTGAAGCATTGCTGGGAATGCCGAAGCTGCAATGAAGCGTCGCGGGATCATCGGAGTTCGCCGGGGTAGCAATGAAGCATCGCCGGAGCTGCAATGAAGCCTCGCCGGAGTTGCAATGAAGTGCTGCCGGAGTCGTTGAAGCTTCGCCGGAGTTGCAATGACGCGTCGTCGGCACTGCAATGGAAGGCCATCTGTAATGCATGCTGCTGCCATGGAGCTGCTGTGTGGTGTTGCCCTGGGACTATGGGAGTGCCTGATCGTGCGGCATGGAGCTTCTTATCCAACATCTCTCCAGGCGACTTAATTTTGGCTAAAATCAGCCGGCTGATTGGTAGTAGCGGTCAAAAGGAAAACGACACATAGATATGACACATAAGCGACGCTGCTTAGATGTCTAATACATAGACATGACACATAGGTGAAACTGCTGAGGTGGACGTCCAAGTATTTCAACCCAATACAAATTAGCAAAAATATGACCATTTAAATTGGTCGTAATTGAGTCAAAAAATAAGGGGAGCAAACAATGATGTCTGTTTACGACCATTTCATATAAGGAAATTATGACTTTTCTAACCAAAATGGTCATTATGTTTTACGGTTTGAACCCTCCCAAATAGCTTACGACTAATTGGGTCTAAATGGTCATAGAATTATGACTATTTCTTCCAGGGTCACTGTCAGAAGGTCACAAGTCGACATATTTCTTGTAGTGATTGTGAATTGAGTTTTCCCTTTGAGATTTCGTTCTTATGGGATTGAATACTCTTATGGATTTGAGAACACTTGGTGTATGTTTTTTTATGTATACCCGTGATGACAATGGGGTATCATATTAATTCACTTCATATGTGTTTTGGCACTCAACTCGCAGATTCCCGAGGTGACATTGGGATAATCTACGCATAGGGGTTGATGCACGTTCTTGTCTTTGTTTCTTAGGCAGAAATCTTGGGAACTCTTTGAGGTTCTTTGTGTTGGATTGAGTATTATAAATATGAAATTATTTGGTGTTATCTTAGTACGAACTCTTGATAGATCGATCGTAAAGTATAGCTTGGTATTATTTTAGTACGAACTCTGGATAGATCGATCAAAAAGGATAACTTGGTGTTATTTTAGGACGAACTCTTGGATTGATCGATCGGAAAGAATAGTTTCGAGGTAGTTTCATACCCTACCAACAATTTCTTCTTATGTTCTCCGCTAGATAGGAACTTTGGAGTGATTCTTCATCGCACGTTGGTGGATGGTTATATGATCCAATTATATTAGCATTGTTGAGAGATTGCACTAGTGAAAGTACGGATCCTGGGCCTCATTTTCAAGCATTGCAATACCGTTTGTGCTCATTTTTCTTACTTGTTACCTTGTTGTTTTTATTATTACTATTACAAAAATCAATATCTACTATCATTACTACACTTGTATGTGTTGGGGACACAAGAGACTTTTTATTATTTGGTTGCAGGGTCTTTTGAGAGAGACCATCTTCATCCTACGCCTCCCATGGATTGATAAACCTTCGGTCATCCACTTGAGGGAAATTTGCTACTATCGTATAAAGCTTGGAGGCCCAACATAAGTCTACAAGAACAAGTTATGTAGTAGACATCAGCATCTCAGACCCCACTGATTGTTTATGGCTTTATCGATGCGTGAAGGGCTCGTTTTGCAAAACTTTGAGGTTACTCGCATGTGATAATGGAGGTAGATTGCATGGAGTTGGTGCAACTCTGGAACACTCGCCACAATTCTCATTCGATTTGGGCTCCTATCTTAGATGAAATAGGAGGGCTAGTTTATGATTTTTTAGTTTTTGAGATTTAGCATGTAAACAGGTCAGCAAACTTACCGGCGTATCTCTATGCAAAACGTGCATGCACGTTCATTGTGACCGAAAGCTTGCTCGATTAAACCTCCAGTTTCCTGGTGACCGACCTTATGGCTGATTGTCCGAGGAACACCCGCCGAAGAGCTAACACTTTATTTTCATTGTGGGATATTAATTCATTGGTAAATTTTCAATAAAAAGTCCATTTATTAAAAAATTCACACATTTGAATTTTTCACGATGAGATCTTGAAAACAAGATCAAATTTGAATATGTTTTAAATGATTTTTAAATTGATGAAATATATTTAACTCATTTGTAAAAATAGCATATTTCACACATTTGTTAAAAAGATTATTTCAGCCATTTCTTTCACTCATTCAAAAACATATTCCACTCATTTCCCTCAATTCAAACCAATAATTTTGAAAAATAATGATTTCACTCATAAAAATTTGTATATTTAATATTTATTTCACTAGTTTCAATAAAAATTCCACTCACTAAATTCAAACAAATAATTTAATCATTTTCAAAAAGATTGATTTCACTCGTTTAAAACAACATATTTCACTCATTTAAAAAATTATATTCCACTCATTTCATTCAATTCAAACAAATAATTTTAATCATTTTCAAAAAATAAAAATGTCACTCATTTAAGATGACATATTTCGCTCGTTTCACAAAAAAAATTCCATTCGTGTCAGTGAGTTCAAACAAATAGTTTTAATAATTTTTAAAAGAATGATTTCATTGGTTTAAAACAATATAGTTCACTCATTTCAAAAATATATGCCACTCATTTCACTCAGTCATATTAAAAAAGAACGATTTCACTCATTAAAAACAATGTTATCCACTAATTTCAAAAAACAGTTTCCACTTGTTTCAATCTATTCAAACAAATAATTGCAATCAATTTCAAAACAATGGTTTCACTCACATAAAATCATATATTTCACTCGTTCAAAAAATAGACTCCGCCCATTTCACTCAGTTGAAATGAATAATTTCAATCATTTTCAAAGAGAAAGATTTCACTCGTCTAAAACAACATAGTTTACTCCTTTCAAAAAGCAGATTCCACTCATTTCACTTCAATAATTTCAATCAATTTTGAATAGAACTATTTCACTCATTTATAACAACATATTTCACTCGTATGAAACAACAGATTTCAATAATTCCTAAATCACCAATTAATTTAAAACACTCGTTCCACTAACTCTAATAAATAATTTCACTTAATCCGAAGAAGTGATTTCACTAATTTCATGCATTTTGAAGTTTTCCTCATTAAAAAAATGATTTATGTCAATTCGAGACACTGATTTCTCTCATTTTAAAATATTGATTTCACTCATTCTA
Organism: Aegilops umbellulata; assembly: GCA_032464435.1. Taxonomy (NCBI): domain Eukaryota; kingdom Viridiplantae; phylum Streptophyta; class Magnoliopsida; order Poales; family Poaceae; genus Aegilops; species Aegilops umbellulata. The sequence goes on from CP136054.1 coordinate 22,992,949, forward strand.
AAATATTTTGTTCACTCATTTTAGATGCCGATTTTACTCATTTCAAGGTTTCACTCGTTTTAAATCTTTACTTATTATAAACTTTCACTTATTTAAACTTTTACTATTCTGAGAAATACTAATCTCACTTAAGTAAACTTTCGCTCCTTAAAAAATGGTTCACTCATTTCAAAAGAATCTTGTTCTAAGAAGGTCCCCACACTGAATAGATTGGATGAAATAATTTGAATGAAATATTTATATTTAAACATATTTGGAATGCATCCAAGATTATTCTTGTTCTCTAGGTTTTAGTGTGATGGGTTCAAATATATATTTAAAAAGATGAAATATAATTTTGGTTACAAGATATGAATCAACTAAATTATCAAAAGAAAATAAAACCGTGTGATTGGCGCGTGGGTGGGTGGGTGGGGGGGCTTGTGTCAATAAAGAGAGAAGATATGTACCATGTATGCGTCCTTTATTCTTTTTTTTAACACAGTACAGACGCAAGCGCTCATATATACGCGCATACACTCACCCCTATGAATGCACACACGTACACCCTACCCTTATGAGCATCTTCGAGAGTCTGAGCAGGCATGTCATCTTGAGATTTACGAAGTCACCGTAGGCGCCTCGTCGTCGACGGGAATGTCTTCTCCCACTGAAAGCGTATCGCCGAAAATCCTGAAATAAATTCAGAATAATGCGAGCACGAGGACTTGAACCCTGGTGGGCTAGGGATACCACTGTCCCTGTAACCATCCAACCATAGGTTGATTCGCATATGCGTCCTTTTTCTGATCATGGTATAAAGTGCACAATATTTGACTTACATAGTATTTATACATAGATATACAATCACAGTGGGCCCTATAGCACCAATCTTAAAGGAAGGATGTCCGCAGATATGTACAATACCTATAGGGGGCTACCATTAGCGAGATCACTTCTAGAGCGTCTTTATTTCAGTATAATTTGTTTCTTTTTGCGAGAGAAATTTCCAATCTATCGATTAATCATGGCAGTACAAAGAACACTAGAGGTAATAAAATTACAAACAGGTCCATGGACCACCTAGCGACGACTACAAGCACTGGAGCGAGCCGATGGCGCGCTGCCATCATCTCCCTTCCCTCATTGGAGCAAGGCAAACTTTGTCTTAGTAGACAGTCAAAAAGTCATCGTGTTAAGGCCTCAAAGGATCAGCGCAACAGAGGAGCAACTATCACCGATGAAAAGAGTTGTAGATTGGAAAGACCAAACTTGTAACCACACGAACGAAGAAGAACAAAAACCGGATCCAAATAGATCCACCAAAGACCAGTACCAACCATATCCCGCGAGATCGGACGGAGACACACCTCCACACATCCTCCGACGATGCTAATCGCACCATCGGGAGAAGGATAGGACACGTGAGACATTATTCCTACTTAGAGACATCCCCACCGCCGCACAACCCCAACCAAAACGTTGAACCAAATAAAAAAGAGAATAGGGTCCCTCCCATTGGTGGGGGGCTGAGATCCTCCGCACCTCCACGGTCCAACATCATCGGAGGTGGAGTGGATCGGCAACGCCGACAGGAGAAGGAAGAAGACTTTTCTTGAGGAGGAGGAAGGACACCCGTGGCTTATGTCGAATTCCCTATGTCTTATATTTCAGCATAATTTCATTTTTGAGGTCATGTTGTTAATTATGAAGCACATAGTCTAGCCAACTTTGCACTATGATTAGGTCTGGGACGCCACGTTTGATTTGACCAATCTCATGATCAAAATTGTATCCCACGCCATGTGGTTTTCGATGAACAAAACTTTATTTCCCTTTAAAAAAACTTACCGTAACCGGTAGATATGTGTTGCAACCGACTGGGTCGATCCTGGCCAAGTGCGACCTTTTTGTTGCGATGAGCTAGTCCTTATCAGAATACAGCCACACGGATTATTTGGCCATCCGTCGGGCCGGGCCTAACAAAGCCTGAGGCATGAAGAGTGTGTTTGGTTTGTGCCCAAGGTTGCCCACCAAAGTATTGGCTAGCCAAAATTTTGGTTGCCCATGATTTGGCCAACATTGGCAAAAAAAAAGGAAGTAAAGTTAGTTAGAGTTCATTGGTATGTCAAAAAATTAGCAACCATTCAAACAAAAAACAATCTTTGAGTCATGACCAAACTTTTGGTAAGGTGCTCTTCGGCCACAATCCAAACACACCTAAAATCTAGGCCCGGGCACAGCCCGGCCGTCGGGCCTATATTTCAGGCCCAAGCCCGGCCCAGCCCGGCCTTTGGGCTCAGATTTCAGGCCCAAGCCTGGTACATGGGCTAGAATGGGCCGGATCGTGTCGGGCTTTTTTGGGCCGGGTATCCCATAGCCAGGAATACTCCTACGCGTGGCTGTTGTGTGCGTCACATTCTATCTTGATTAATCAAGTTGGAGGCACAGACTCTTCCATTTGTCTCTCACGCATCCCGCTCTGTCCTGCACGGCGGCAGACCCGTTCAGCCTCGGACGGCGTCGCTCTCCGTCGATCACCTCGTGCCGGCCGGCTCGTCTACGCCAATATTATCCAGTAATCCGTATGCATGCCTACATACATACAAGACGCTAGCTCTGTCTGTCCTCCATCCTCGCCTGCACCATCCGCCATGTCGTCGTCCAGACGGTGGTCCTCCTCCCCCTCCTCCGGCACGGACCAGCTGCCCGGCCGCTCTGTCATCCCTGCCGCGGCGCTCTCGCCCTTGCGCCACAGCGCCCGCCGCTCCGTCTCCCGCTCCGACCCGGCCGCCTCATCAGGAGCCCCCGCCGCCCCCGCTCGCAGCATGTGGCCTTCGTCCTCTGACGGCAAGATCAAGAAGTCATCGTCCTCGCCCTTGACCTCCGCACCAACCGTCGCGCCGCCCTCGGTAGCCACCCTCGCCGACCACCTGACCAACGACGCCATGGACAGCGCCAACGCCGTTCCCATGACGGCGCCGTCGCTCCAGTCGCTCTCCCGCCAGCGCAGCTGCACCGAGCTCCCGCGCTTCGCGGAGGCCGATGCCGACGCCGAGGAGAGGAAGATCGGCAGGTCGTCCGGGAAGGGCGCCGGCCACGCGTTCGGCCGCTCCATGCGCTTCCTTCCGTCGTCCAAGCCCGCCGCCGTCACCCTCACACCGGGCCGCGTCGCGCCGTCGGACCTCCGCAGGCTCGCCGCCGGCTACTCCCTGGACGCCCGCGCCGACGTGGTGAGCTCCGGGTCCGAGTGCAGCGACGCCTCCAGGGGGTCCAGCGCAAGGTCGGCGATCCCCAAGCCCAACTCGCCGATGATCGCCCGTACGAGCTCCGTCCGGCTGCTCGGCTCGAGCAACTCGCAGTGGGCGCTCTCGCCGGGGCGCCGGAGTAGCTCGCCCGCCAAGACGCTGGCGACCGTGTCGGAATCGAAGGGGAAGAAGAGCCTGCTGAGCATGGGGTGGGGCCATCTGTTTAACCGGAAGAAGTCCGGCGGAGCGGATAACTCCATTCCTGCGATCCCGGCCACCGTGCCGTCCTCGCCGGTGTCGCGCAGCAACGGAGGGATAGGGGAGACCGGACACCAGATGAGGATGATGCATTGCCGGCTCTTGCAGTGGCGCTTCATGAACGCCAAGGCAGACGCCGCGTGCAAGACCAAGGCCGCCAATGTCGAGGTACGGATAGCTCGAGCATGCAAATTGTTCAAATTTTCATTTCAACACAATTTAAAACAATAATTTAATACTCCCTCTGTTTCATAATATAAGAGCATTGTTGACACTACACTACACCACCAGTGTCAGAAATACTCTTATATTATGAGACAAATGAAGTACCAATTTACATGCATATTAATTCATATCAATTTCATCCAAAAATAATCTAACAAAAAAGAGAAGAAAGACATAATTGAATAATATCATCTAATATTCACAAATTGTATTTTCATTCTGTGAAGTTCACAAATGGGGTAAACTTGTGTATGTACACAAGATACAACACAACCCATGTCCATGAATTTTTTTCCATTTTTTTGAAAACTTAGATGTACCACACGCAACATGGGATGTGGACCGAACTAATTACGGATTGCAGTTTCCTCAAGTGATGCAAGTTAATTTGCTACGCATAGGTTCAGTTGATGGGTACATGGGCCCGGGTGGCGGAGCTAAGAGGAAAGGTAGCAAGGAAGCAAGTGCAACTCGAGAAGGGGAAGCTGAAGTTTAGGTTAAATGAGATACTCTCTTCTCAGGTATACATTTGCTTAAATTTGCAACCCATTTACCTTTGATCTTATAAAATTTGCACAACTGCAATCCCCAATGCTCACAATTTGACGGGATATATTGTCGGAAAATTATTGGAGAATTCTATAGATGAGGGATTTAGAGAGTTGGGGGCAGTTGGAGAGCAAGCATGCCTTCGCTCTGGAGTCCACAGTTGAGTGTGCCAAATCAGCCATTTGCAGGCTTCCGCTTACAAATGGTGCAAAGGTATGTTGATAGCACTGTGTTAAATCTTTTGATTAGAAGCATTAAACAAAACTCAATTAATCTTCACGAAGTCAGCTAGCTCGATCGATTCAAAGTTTCTTGATTAATCCACAATAAATCCTAAAATCTATGGGAGATGAGGAGGAAAAATTGCGGCCAACTAGTAGGGAGTATGGACGATAACATGATGGGGTTCTTGGGCTATAGTAGCTATCTCCTTAAAAAATAAAAAATATCATTTTTTGACCCCAACAAATAAAAAAATGTATTTTGAACATAAGTGCCCATGTATTTTGATAAATGTGAGTGTAATTCAAGAAATACCCATGTTAACAGAAGGTTATTCATACAGTCAATGAAATTTCAACTAATTTTTAAAATAATATTTGTTTCATATTCAAAGTGTTCACGCCTTTTAAAAAATGTTCGTGTATTTGTAAACATTCATGCGTGTTGAAAAATGTTAGTGAGTTGCTCCTTTATTTCTACAAAATGGAAGAAAAAAATAGAAAAATGAAACCAGCAAAAGGGAAAAATAGAGATGGAAAATAAATAAAAGTAAAAAAAAACTAACAGAAAACAAAAAAAAGAAAGCACAATAAAGTGAGTCAGCCCACTAGCACACAAGCACCATGGGCCATATCGATATATATCATTTGGGATCTTTATCTACGGCCGTCAGTCATTTCTGTGGGCAGTTCAATGTGTATTTTTTTCTGTGGATTAGTTTTTTCATAAGTTATTTTTTGGAAGTTTGACTAAGTTTGTAGAAAAACATATTAACATCTATGGCACACTAAATTAGTTCCAAGAGGATCATCATAAAATATATTTTCGTATTACATGTGTCTGATGTGGTATATATTAGTATATATTTCTATATCCTTGGCCAGACTTAAAAAAATTTGATTTAGAACAGAACTAAATTTTCAATTAATTTGAAGTGGAGGCTATATATAAAAACATCCCAAGTGAGAACATGGTTACTATTGCATTCGAATGAGAACTGAAGTTATATCGATAGTTGCAACATGCATATCATATGAACAAATTGTTTTGTTTATTCATGTACAGGCCTCCCTCCCGGCAATGGCATCCATACTCGAGCAGATGTTCGAGCTCACAATGACGGCCAGGATATCAGTTCGCTCGTTTAGCCCTATGGTAAATAATTTATGTGTAGCCATCTCTGTACGCTGTACTGTATGAATGTCTAAACTGGAATCTCTCCATACTATAGGCTCAAGATACGACCGTGGTGATCTCGAAGCTGGTTCGTGTGGCTAGTGAGGAGCGAGCTCGGTTACAGGAGTGTCACGAGTTGCTTGGACGGCTCTCCGCACTGCAGGTAGGTTTGGTGCTTCTTTTACTGGGAAATATCTTAACGTTGTATATTGCTAATTATATTAATGTACAGATTGAAGAACAGAGTTTGCGTTGCCATATGGTGCAATCGTCGTCTCTGAATCTTGTGAATGTGAATTAGTATGGTTTTAGCCATATAACCAGCATGGGTGGACTGTGTCCCAACGCCGGATTAAAATCAGAGTTGTGGTGCATCAACAAAGGGGGAGAAAAGAGTAGTTGCTGAAACGAGCTAGTGCAGAGTTGACGATCGCATGTGAAATGTTGTTCGCTGCCTTTATATACTCCCTTCGTCCTAAAAAGACAAGTGTCTCGGCTTTATACTAACTTTAGTACAAAATTGTCCTAAAGTTGAAACACTTACGTTGGAACCGAGGGAGTAGAATCTTAACATTCAAAATAAGACTGGATCATAACTAAGTCATTTACAAAATTGTGCTAAAGTTTTTTTTTGAGATGGCCTACCACATGCATCATGTGCTAAATTCTTCCCTGTCATAACTCAATGTCTACCAGCTGAGGAGATGATGATGTTATTGTTGTTATAATGAGAAAATTGTGAAAACATTATAGATTATATTGGACACATACACTTTTTTTTTTGAAAATCCGCCGCAACGATAAACTTAAGTCACATGATTAACATCATGGCCAGGCCCATGGGCATGAAGGGCCAATAATTTTTAGCCCTGAGTTCAGTTCATCAAGGCAACATGCCCATTGTCTCGAAATCATTAGTAGGAGGCTATCATTTGCAAAGGTCACTCACACCTCCATCTGTGGTAACAAGTGGCACTCTGCATGTGTGACACTTGTCGGAACCTGAGAGTTTTGTGATTTTTGGTTTATTCGGCTGTTAAAGGATTTATCTCTAGGATTGTGCTTCCAAATAAAGAACGTTTTCACCGGACCAAATAACCAAAAAAATATGGAAAAAATTAGATGATTTTGGAACACTTTTTTTTTTGGAAAAAGCACCGGACCAATAAACTTAAGCCACATGGCTAACATCAAGGCCGGGTCCATGGTATGCATGGCGCATAGTTTCCAGCTCTTAGTTTAGTAACTTTCCCAATATCCGCTGCCCGAATTCCTATTCGGTGCTTTTAGCGCCGCTTAGCGCTCCTAACGCTCAAGCGCAACGCCTAGCAGCCAGCCCAGAAACCTGCTCAAAAAGCAGACGTGAAAAAAAATAGAATTAGCATGGGAGACGTGGGATTCCAACCCGCATGCTAAAGTCCTCGACCAAAGAATTGGCGCAATAACCAGTAGAATAAGATCAATACTTCATTTAGTACAACATTAATATATATTACGTACGCATGTAAAATATTTTAAAAAATAAAATATACATTTAAGAAAAGAAAACTCATAGATTTGCAATAAAAAAGTTTAAAAGTATGGAAAACAGTTCAAAATCGTGAAAAATATATAGGCAATACGAAAAATGTTAGTCGATTTCGAAATAGTTCATCAAATTTTTTAAAAGTTCAAGAATTAAAAAAAGGTTCATCAATCTTGAATGAAAACATGAGTTTCAAAATATTTCATCGATTTTGAAAAATAATTCATTGATCTTAAGAAAATTTCACAAATTTGCAACAAAGTTCATCGATTTTGCAAAATAGTGCATCAAAATTTTCTACATTTTTTTACCAATTTTAAAAAAGTGAATAATTTTTTAGGAAAAGTTGACGAATTCAATAAAGTTCATCAATTTTGAAAAAAACATTTCATGAATTTGAAAAATGTTCACCGGGTTTAAAAAATCATGGATTTTTAAAAAGTTCATAGATTTTGATAAAAAAGTTCATACATTTCTAAATAAAAAATAAAAAGGAACAAGAAAAAAATGAAAGAGAGAAAAAAAGAAACGTAAAGAATAAAAAGATGTATCTAATCACATTTGATTGGGTTTCCTCGTTGGCTACCATAGCCAAACTGGACGAAGAGGTTGTGTGTTCGAATCATACCCCTCACGCGCACTTTAAAGTTTTCAAAATAGAAAAAAAGAATAGATCGGCCGGTTAAAACAGAAAATTAATAAGAATAGATGGGCTAGCCCAGGAGCCGGGTGTGCGCCAGTTTGTGGAATACACAGTAACGGGCGCCTAAGCGCCGTATAGAAAATGTCGTTGCACAAGCAAGCAAGGGCATGACGTGCAGCTCATCAAGCTAACGGGGCCATTTATGTTATTGGATATAAGTAGACCCACTGGAACATGCTTCAACCGCTGGTCCACACCTTTGCACGAAAAACTATATCTCGCTTACTTTTTTTTGGAGAATGCCGCTCCAACTTTATTCATCTGCAACATCAAAGGGATCATTACAAGATGACGAGGAGTGCCCAACCAAAAATGCCACCTACTGCTAAGGGAAGGGATAACTTAGCTAGACTATGAACTTCATAATTGCTCTTCCAACTCTCATGGGTAAAATAGCTAAATCAAAATGGGTACACCTCTTCTTTTTGCACCGGAGTAGCATCAATTGGCCCGGTGCAGCAGATATTTCCGGACCTGATACACATGGCAAATGGGCAAGCGTTTTTGGTCCACCTCTTCTTTTTGGGTGTGAGTGTCCAAATTGCACATGGTCTTTGTCCTAACCATCTACGTACGATGAGGGGTGTTTGTATAGTAACCAAGGCCTTGGTTCTTATTCAATTTATTCATAGCATATCCTTACATAATAGTTTTATTCCACAACAATGCCAGCTTCTCCAACCAAAATGCAACATTTTTTACATATATGGAAACACACAACTATTACGTGATGTCTCTTCTGCATTTAGCTTCGAGAATTTCAGCCGTTATTCTCTTGAGTGAACGTTCGTGATTTTCGGCCACAACAATGCCGACTATCTATCTGGACGATGCCAGGGTGGTGTCCTAGGGTAAGATAAATGTCATGTATTCTTTCAGCCTTTTGTTGAAATTTATATTTTACATGTTATCAACTTTTCTCCTTAATATTTCTAAGAAGTACTCTTCTCTTTAATTAATGAGATTTTTGGAAATGAAGGATGACCCCTGACCTCTGCATCAGAGTGATGCATGCAACCACTTTATGAAGTAAAGTGTGCAAACAAAGTCTGAAACCCAATACTAGCTCATAAATGGAGCCCAAGCAAAAAATATAATAAAAAGTGCCACTCCGGCGCAAAAAAAGGCTACGATGACTATACACCTAGCCAATTATTAACTCGCTATCCAAATCGGTAGAAGATAACCCGTGCTATCTTCTCCCAATGGTTGCACCTAATAGTCAAAAGCTTCCTGGAATCCGCATGAGTGAGTAACGAGCATGTATGGATCCAAGCGATGACTATGTAGATAACCTGCAAAATGTTGGTACAGTTTTTCCGGTTAAAGATCAAATCATTTTTGTTGTTCCATATAACCCAAAATAGTGCACATATCCCTATCCAGATATGTCTTGCTATATTTCATTTCACTCCATTTAGCCACGTCCCTAATAACGTGTTAATGCTAATTACAGGATTAACGTTGAAAGCTATCTGCAACGTAAGCTATAGTAGTTTTGCTAACGGACAATCGAAAAAGAGGTGTTTTATAGTTTCATCCTGGTCAAAAAAAAAAAAAACGACATCGAGAACTATCTATCCATCTTGGCTTTGCCAAACTATCCTTGCTCAATATCACTTCTTTGTGGACAAACCACATGAAGATTTTAATCCTATGCGAAACTTTAATCTTTCAGATATAGACTGATCTCGGGATTGGCCCAGAATCAATTAGATCCAAATACGTATAATTTCCAGTGAATGGCCGCCTTCAACATCTTGCTGGGCGCAACCGCCGACAAAAGACAATGTACCTATTTAATCTTACTGCCCAAGCTGGACGAGCTACTCTAGCTGGGAGCAGCAACAGTCAAATGCTCAAGCGCTCGCTGACAAGCTCCGCGATGGCGCCATGAAAAACAGTGGGTTCCTGCTGTTAAATAATAGGCTTGTATGTAATGTGACAAGTGTCACGGTAGGTATATTGCGTGGGTAGTGCGTGCGTATTGTTGTCTATAAGGCAGGTTGTTAGGCTAGATGATCTTATCTCTTGTATAGCTTGGAGTAGAGGTCAAGACTAGAAACAACCTGCCGATCTTGTAATCTTTCCCTATATATTAACACGCACGCGTCCCTGCCGAGGTGCATACGCTTAAACCCTTTCTTCTTTCATGGTAATCAGAGCCTACCTCGAATTCATCCATGGCAAGCTCTTCGGCGAACTCCTTCCCCTCATCTCCATTTGCACACATCGCAACAGAGAAGCTTACGAGGGGGAACGAGGCGCTATGGCGCGCCACCGTGCTCTCGACCATCCGGGGGGCGCAGATGGCGTCCTTCCTCGATGTCGAGCAGGTAGTGCCCCCGATGAACATTGAAGTCACCAGCGACGACGGCAAGACCAAGTCCAAGGCTCCCAATCAGGAGTTTAGTGAGTGGTATGCACGCGATCAGCAGGTGTTCTCTTACCTGTTGACCACGCTGCCCCGTGAGATGGCCATCCAGGTGGCGACGTGCCACACCGCAGCAGAGTTGTGGAACACGGTGCAGAGGATGCTTGCATCGCATACCCGTGCGCAGACCGTCCACGTCAGAATCGTGTTGGCAAACCTCCAGAAGGGCAACATGACTATCACTGAATATGTTGGTAAGGTCTGAACCCTTTGTGATGAATTAGCTGCTTCAGGGAAGAAGGTGCACGAGGAGGACGTCGTCTCTCACATCCTCGCGGGACTCGACGAGGAGTTCGACCCCGTGGTGTCTGCCATGTGCTCTAGGGTTGAGCCTGTCGGGGTTCCGGAGTTGTACTCGCAGCTCCTAAGCTTCGAGACTCGCATGAATTTACGTGACGGGTCCTCTCAGTCGTTGGCAAATGCGGCGACACGCGGGCGCGGTCGCGGTTGCGGCGGCGGTGACCGCAGTGACCGTGGACGCGACTTCAACAACAGGCAAGGCGGCGGCGGTGATCGTGGACGCGGCACCTTCCCCAAGCCACCGAACCGTGGCAGCCCTGGAGGCAACAACGGCAGCAGCGGCAACTACAACAACAACGCCGCCATACCAACGTGCCAGATTTGCGGCAAGAACGGTCACCCAGCGTGGAAGTGCTGGAAGCATTACGACTCCTCCTATCAAGGGGGCGGGGGGGGGGGGGGGGGGAGGGAGCGCTTTGCAAACATGGCGGCTCCACAGTATGGCGTCAACACCAACTGGTACTTGGACAGTGGTGCGACGAACCATATCACAGGAGACCTAGAGGAGCTCACCATCCGGGATCGGTACACAGGAGACGTTCAAATCCACACCGCGAGCGGGTCAGGTATGGCTATAACACATATTGGTCAATCTCATATTTATACCCCCGAATGTAATCTTCTCCTAAAAAATGTCTTACATGTTCCTGAGGCTGACAAGAGTTTAATCTCTGCAAGCCGACTTGCTATTGACAACAATTCTTTCATTGAAATTCATCCCTATTCTTTTCTTGTAAAGGATCGGGGAACGAGTAGGGTTCTACTGCAAAGCAGGGGTAGGAGAGGCCTATACCCTGTCAAGCACATGGGACAAGGTGCCAAGAAGCACGTGCTCAATGCCATACCCTCCTCAGATAGATGGCATCGACGCCTAGGGCATCCTTCGTCAACCATAGTTAGCAAAATAATTAGCAAGAATAAGCTCCCATGTGTCAAGTTATTCAGTTCTGAAGTTATTTGTGATTCTTGCCAACTAGGCAAAAGCCATCAGTTGCCTTATCCGAACTCAATAAGTGGATCAAAGTTCCCTTTGGAACTTATTTTTCTGATGTGTGCGGTCCAGCTATTGAATCAGTAGGCAGAAAGAAATACTATGTGAGCTTTATAGATGATTTCAGTATGTTCACGTGGATCTACCTAATCAAACATAAGTCAGAAGTTTTTCAAAAATTTCGTGACTTTCAAAATCTTGTTGAACGTCAATTTGATCGCAAAATTCTTGCTCTCCAAACAGACTAGGGAGGAGAATATGTGAAGCTAAATTCTCTCTTCACAAAAGTTGGGATATCTCATCACGTTTCTTGCCCTCACGCACATCAGCAAAACGGGTCAGCAAAACGTAAACATCGACATATAGTCGAGGTTGGTCTCTCCCACCTAGCTCAAGCAAGCATGCCTCTTAAATTCTGGGACGAGGCTTTCATCGCCGCTACATACCTCATCAACAGACTACCAAGCAAAGTGATCAACTTTGAAACTCCTCTTGAAAAACTATCCCATGAAAAGCCTAATTATTCTTCTCTTCACATCTTTGGATGTGCTTGCTGGCCGAATTTACGTCCATATAATACCCACAAGCTCCAATTCCGCTCCAAACAATGCGTCTTCTTAGGCTACAGTAATTTGCACAAAGGTTTTAAGTGCTTAGAGATCTCTTCCGGCCGAGTTTATATTTTTAGGGATGTTGTGTTTGATGAAACAGTGTTCCCTTTCTCCACTTTGCATCCCAATGCCGGTGCACGTCTACGTGCTGAAATTCTTCTTCTTTCTCCGGAGCTTTTGAATCCAACTGATCATGGGGAGATAAATATGCTAATGATCATTTGGCTAATAGTCATTAACCTGATGCTAATGGAAACAGTGAAAAAAAAACGCTGTTCAAATATGTGATTTTATGTAGAATTTGGCTGGTAGTACAAGCGCTGGACACAAGGAGGATCCGGCTGACACAGCCCATGGCGCAGATCCCGAGAGATCCCGCGTAGGTGGCGCAGGTGCAGACGCGACGGATCCCGGCGTGGATTCCCCTGCACGCGTCGGGACAAACCAGCCCAACCAGTCCCCGCCTGGCACGTCACCAGGCGCTGTGGCGCGGTCGGGCGGGACGGCCCCGCGCCTGTCGCCATCCGCCAGTTGGCACGAGCCGGCTGGGTGTGGGTCACCTGCCCCGCGGACACATGATGGCGACGACAGTCCCATGTGGGCCTCTAATCACGTGGTCGTCGAGGACGATTCGCCCACGCCAGTACGAGAAGGCGGCCCGCCCTCCAGATCTTCGGCGGCTGCAGGATCGCCTGTGCCTATTGAAGCCGGATCCACTGTGGCCACTGTGCGTCCAGCACGAGTGCAACTACATGTGTAACACGCTTGCAACGAGGTATTGTCAAACCGTTGGTACCCAAGGATGGCACGGTCAGGTACAATAAAAATTTTAAACTTGCAAACTTTGCTTCTATCGGTGAACCAGAGAATGTGATAGAAGCTTTGAATGATAAGAGTTGGAAAAATGCTATGAATATTGACTATGATGCATTAGTGAAAAATAAGACGTGGCATCTTGTTCCACCTAAGTCAGGGAGGAATATTATTATTGATTGTAAGTGGGTGTATAAAATCAAGAAGAAAGATGATGGTACAATAGACAGATACAAAGCTAGGTTGGTAGCTAAAGGTTTTAAACAACGTTATGGTATTGACTACAAGGACACCTTCAGTCCAGTAATGAAGGCTGCTACTATCAGGCTTGTTCTATCTATTGTTGTTTCCAGGGGATGGTGCCTTCGCCAATTGGATGTACAGAATGCGTTTTTGCATGGCGTTCTCGAGGAAGAGGTCTACATACGGCAACCACCAGGTTTTGAGCACAGTTCTAAGCCACATCATGTATGCAGGCTGGACAAAGCTTTGTATGGTTTGAAGCAGGCACCAAGAGCGTGGTACTCGAAGCTGAGCTCAAAGCTGCAACAACTTGGCTTTCAGTCATCGAAGGGAGACACTTCTTTGTTCTTCTTCAGAAGAGGAAAGGTGACAATGTTTATGTTAATTTATGTTGATGACATAATTGTTGCCAGCTCCTCACAAGATGCCACTTCAGCTTTGTTAAGAAACTTGAAAAATGAATTTGCACTTAAGGACTTGGGAGAGTTACACTATTTTCTAGGCATTGAGGTTAAGAAGGTGCAAGATGGTATTTTGCTCACTCAAGAAAAATATGCTTCAGATATATTAAAGCGTGTTGGAATGAAGGATTGTAAACCTTCCGGCACGCCCATGTCCACTACTGAAAAGATGTCTTTGCATGAAGAAAATATATTAAGTCTAGAAGAGGGAACCAGGTATCAAAGTATAGTTGGGGCACTTCAGTACCTAACACTGACAAGGCCAGATATTTCATTCTCTGTTGATAAGGTTTTACATGCACCCACTTCTGTGCACTGGACAACTGTAAAAAGGATTTTAAGATACATACAAGGTAGCATTGGAACCGGTTTAAAATTATGTAAGTCTCCATCAACTGCAGTAAGTGCCTTCTCTGATGCAGACTGGGCTGGATGTCCTAATGACAGAAAATCCACGGGAGGTTTTGCTGTTTTCCTTGGTTCTAAACTCATATCATGGCATGCAAAGAAACATGCAACTGTCTCACGTTCCAGTATTGAAGCAGAATACAAGTCTTTGGCAAATGCAACGGCTGAGGTAATGTGGATTGAAACATTACTTGATGAGTTGGGTATTCACAGATCACATGTGTCATGTTTGTGGTGTGATAATCTTGGTGCAACATATCTGTCAGCAAATCCCGTGTTTCATGCAAGGACAAAGCATATGGAGATTGATTTTCACTTTGTTCGTGAAAGAGTTGCACAAAAATTGTTGGAGATAAAGTTTATTCCAACCAGAGATCAAGTTCCTGATGGTTTCACTAAACCACTTCAAGTTCGACAATTACAAGCCTTCAAGAACAATGTAAACCTTGACATGTTGAGATTGAGGGAGGATGTTAAAGAATAGGCTTGTATGTAACGTGACAAGTGTCACGGTAGGTATATTGCGTGGGTAGTGCGTGCGTATTGTTGTGTATACGACAGGTTGTTAGGCTAGATGATCTTATCTCTTGTATAGCTTCGAGTAGAGGTCAAGACTAGAAACAACCTGCGGATCTTGTAATCTTTCCCTATATATTAGCAGGTATGCGTCCCTGCCGAAGTGCATACGCTTAAACCCTTTCCTCTTTCACCTGCAAGCTACTCACGCCCCCCCCCCCCCCCATGAGGTATTCGGACTACGTCGACTTTTACTTGCCCAGGTGCAAGAGCTGCTTGTCAGGGGTGCCCTACTTCGTGAGCGTCAGGTGTCCCTACACCTGGATGGCCGGAGCATTCTACGACGCCTGTGTCCTCAGCTACTCGAATGAGTCTTTCTTCCCCGTCGCCGACCTGTCCATCGGCTCGACCATAACCGATGAGAGCAGGTTCTACGCCCATGACATGGATCTCATGAGAAAAACATGACAGAAGCTGATAAGCCGCTTGTCGTTGGAGGCGGCTGCCTCATCTCTGCGGTTCGCCAACGGGAGCGAGACATACATGAATCCGCAGAGCAACTCCCAGGCGATGTTCGGGCTGGTGCAGTGCTCGAGGGACTTGGCACCCAGTGAGTGCACCAAGTGTGCTGAGGACGCGCATATATCGATGATAGAACATTATCCTAACAGCACCGCTGCTAGCATCAAGGGGTACAGCTGCTATGTGAGATACACCACGGATCCGATGGAGATCACCACCCCTCCTCCAGGTTCAGTACTTCTCTCTACCTTCCCTTAATTAGAGGCACGCGTCTGAAATTTAAATCTTCATACCTATGGTTTTTATTTTATTTTTTTCGATAAAAGAAATATATTAATATCGCGAAGATACCAATTAATTTATTTATTTACCCAGCAGGAGCTCCATCTTCGGCAACTGATTATTGGCCTGGGTGCGGTTGCCGGTTCAGTCTTGTCCTTGATCGGCCTGGGCACCTGGGTATGGCTCTTCATGCACAGGCCGAAGAAAAGACTGGACGAGATGGGAATGGACTTGTTCAATGATGTGGCGGTGGAAGACGAGCTCAGGAAAGGAACAGGACCCAAGCAGTTTCGTTACAAGAAGCTGGCAACTGCCACAGGTAATTTCGCAGACGGCAGAAAGCTCGGGGAAGGAGGTTTCGGTTCAGTATACAAAGGATTTTTCAAGGACTTGAACCTTGATGTGGCGATAAAAAGAGTATCCAAGAGCTCAAAACAGGGGATGAAGGAGTATATCTCGGAGCTGAGGACCATAAGCCGGCTTCGGCACCGCAATCTCGTGCAGCTCATTGGCTGGTCTATGAGCTGATGCCCGGTGGCAGTCTCGACACTCACCTTTACAATACATCGGATATGCTGACATGGCCGATCAGGTATTTATTCTTGGCATGCAGACATTTTTGGAAGCCTGGATACATTAGTTATGTGTATCATTTCGCCTTTCTTTCTTGCTAACCATGACATGTAATTTTTTGCTTTTCGTTTTCTACTTTTAGGCATGGGATTGTGCTGGGGATCAGCTCAGCGATCCTGTACTTGCACCAAGGCTGGGAGCAATGTGTGTTGCACAGGGACATCAAGCCAAGCAACATCATGCTGGACATCTGCTTCAGCGCCAAGCTTGGCGACTTCGGGCTCGCAAGGCTCGTTGACCATAGCCATGGGTCGTACACGACGGAGCTCGCCGGCACAATGGGGTATATGGACCCGGACTGCATGGTGACTGGCAGGGCCACCGCTGAGTCGGACATGTATAGCTTCGGCGTGGTCCTACTCGAGATAGCCTGTGGGCGCAGGCCTGTCGTGGCCCTTCCAAACGACACTGTGATCCACCTGGCTCAACGGGTGTCGGAGTTGTACAGCAAGGGAAGAGTCCTTGACGCCGCCGACCCACGGCTGATCGGGGAGTTCGACTTCCAGGAAATGGAGCGCGTGATCGTCGTCGGGCTCTGGTGCACTTCCCATGACCGGAGCCTGAGACCTTCCATCAGGCAGGCCATCAGCGTGCTAAGGTTCGAGGCACCACTGCCGAGCCTCCCCGCAAGGATGCCGCCGGTTGGCCCACCAGGCTCTCCTTTTCTTCCATCTTTGCTTGTGTCTGATGATCATAGGTACAAAACTAGCAGCGCGTACCTGAGCTAGTCAGCTCCACTCAAACCTCTAAGCTATTACTACATTCGAGGTACTTGGATCCTCCGCCGAGAAAAGAAAGAAAGGTTCTATCTAGGTATTCATAAAAATTGTCAATGGAAGAGTGAGTTTAGCTAGACTGGATAGTAGGATGCAACTTAAATACAGGCACATATTGTTTGTTACAGTTACATGCTTTGGTTTGGTTGTTGTAAAAGAAATGACAGTCACACTTGCTTGGCCACTTAAATGAGGCCAGCACCGGCAGCATTTCCATCTTGTGCATGTTAACATCCTCGAATACCAATTGTTAGCTTTTGGAAAGCCTGTGGTGAAGTCCAGCTTGTTTGCAATCCTAACCATTTTAAGCAAGGGACAATTTCTACCGAAGGACGGACAATTCGGAAGTTGGAACAAGCAAAAGAAGTATTTCTACATGCAATGCTGAAACCAAAGGACAAGAGCACAAATTGGAAGTTGGATGCAATGCTGCAACCAAAGGACAAGAGCACAAATTGGACACACAAGATTTAGTAAGTATTTCTACATGCTAGATAAACAAACACATAAGAGTTCCCCACAAATAAGGTGTGTATTTCTAGTGAACTGCTTCACCTAGTAGAATGGCCTGGGCATTGTATTACACAGTACAATATCAGAACTGATCTGCACAAGAATACTTTTGCATTACCAACATCTGCACTCCAGCTTTCATGGGCTGTTGAGCATCAGGAGTTGGCATAACTATATCATCATGCAACCTGGGAAACTCAGGTTCAGCGGAGGAAAATGGTTTCTTGGATATAATTAGCGTACGCATGTTTACATGACTTGGCAGCATATTCTCCGCTGCATGCCAACTACCGGCTGCATCAGGATGATGAAGAGGCCGGGGCTATTCCCTTTCCGGGACAGAAAACACTAGTTCTAGTACAAAATTTTGGGCCGCCAGTCATGTGTGAGGGAAGTTCAGTATGGAAATTACACTTTGGGAGTATTTTACCCCCTAATTGAGTCAATGGTGAAGATTAAAACGTACCACTTCTGATGAGAGAGTATGATTTTCAAATTCAAAATTTGGTTCCATCAGTCATGTATGCCGGCAGTTCAGTCTACAAATTTCATGCATTTACTACGACAAAGTTTAGTTTAAATGGGAGACCCTACTTTACCAAAGCAACATATGTCATGGACTCTTGGCGCCTCGCGGGCGCTAAGTGCCTTCGGTCACTTTTTTTGGGGAAAAACTTCCAATCTATTTATCTTCAATCATGGCAGTACAACGAATACCAGAAATAAAAATTACATCCAGATTCGTAGACCACCTAGCGACGACTACAAGCACCGAAGCGAGCCGAAGGTGCGCCGCCGTCATCGCCCCTCCATCGCCGAAGCCGGACACAACTTGTTGTAGTAGGCAGTCGGGAAGTTGTCGTGCTAAGGCCCCATAGGACCAGCACCCGAGAACAGCAACCGCCGCCGATGAAAAATAACGTAGATCGGAAGGATCCAAACCGAAGACACACGAACGTGGACGAACAACGAAGAGATCCGAGCAAATCCACCAAAGATAGATCTGCCGAAGACACACCTCCACACGCCCACCAACGATGCTAGACGCACCGCCTGAATGGGGACTAGGCGGGGAGACCTTTATTCCATCTTCAGGGAGCCACCGCCGTCTCGCCTTCCTGGGTAGGACACAAACCCTAACAAGATTGAAAAAAAGACTAAAAACGGAGCCCTCCCGCCGGCCCTTGCCAGGATCCACCACGCCTCCATAGCCCTAGGGCCACCGGAGACGAGGCGGACCTGCGCCGGCGCCGGCGAGAGGCACGAACCCTAACTTTCTTTCTTGGAGGAGGAGGAGGCGGTGAGAAGTTCTTTTTTGAGGTTGTAACGGGAGGTACTGTAGATACACTGTTAAGCGATACAGGGTAATCTTAGGGATTCTTATTTTTCTTTTTCATGCTAATGCACGAACTTAAGATCGTGCACTTAGCACTTCGTAGCTCAGTTGATCTTGTACCCCCAGTATCACTTGATCATGGCGAACTTTTCCCGCCTTCTTCTTCTCAGCATATTTGCAAGCCAGCTTTGCTGGATCTTAAAAAAAAACATATGATGTGTTGTCCTAACACTGTCACAGGGTATTGCTTTGAACTAACTCGGATGGTTACTTGTAAAAAATACAAAAGAATAAATTAATTATTGTGATTAACACCAGGTAATGTTCTACGAGTTCAGCACCACGAATTAAGCACATGATCTGCTGTAAAAAAAAACTAAGGACATGTCCAAAATGGTTAGAGGTTCAGATAAATCAGGTTGTCGAGCCATCGACACGATGGAGAAAATTGCACCGTTACTGGGTGTCTGTGGTTACACCTTCACCAATTATGAGAGCACAAGTGAGACCATGACCCCAAAGCAATCACATTATGCAATTTGCTAAAACTGATAAATTACCCATGGCGTGAAAATGGTGTCTAGGTGTGACTAGGCATGTAACGTTATCCATGATCCCCCATAATTCATGCCCTACACATCAAGGACCTCATCCACACGAACAACTTTACAAATCCATGCATCATCATCTTCATGCTACGGTACATGCATGCTATGGTGCAGCTGCTGCCATGGCACCGGTTTCGCCCTCTCCACCTCTGAACCCAGACTGCGGGTTTGTGTTTCAATCACCGCTTTAGCATTTCTCTCTTTGCTGTATGGACCGCACGGCTTCTCTCCTTTACCCCTGTGACCACACGGCTAAGGCTTATTGACTGTTTTCCATTCCTATGTGACCTCAATGCTATGGGCCGCCTACAGTTGGTTCTCTGGATGACCGGACCACTACACATTATTAAGTGTTGCCTCTCGGTTGCCTTTTCTCTTCACCATCTCTTTGTTACTGGTTGCCTCTCCATTCAGTTTTCCTCTAATATCTGACCTCATTCCTATGCTAAAAATGGTGCATATTTCTTTTTACAAAAGGAGGATCACCCCGGCCTCTGCATCTGGAAGATGCATGCGGCCATTTTATGATTATTCTCGAGCACCTTATGAAGTAGAACAACAATATGGTTGAATCCGTCATCTTGGCAACATCTGTCACTACTCCTATCCATATGATGAAGGGGTGCAAGCCGGGTCATATACCCAAACCTCTCACCTAAGCCTAACATCTAAAGTCGGAGGCCCCGACCGATCCATCTACCGGGTCCGGGGCACAAACCAGTCCGACGCACTCACATGTGTCGTCGCCGCCATCTTCCACTGGTCCATCTTGAGAGCAGATTGAGATGTCAACCTTGGCAGGTCCTCCGCTCACTAGTAGAAAAAGGGTCAAACGTGAAGCACATTAGTGTCGGTTTGAATTAGAGCCGACACTAATGTGTATATTAGTGCCGGTTCGTGGCGGCGATCAATAGTACCGGTTCGTGGCGAACCTTTAGTACCGGTTCGTACCACGAACCGGTACTAAAGAGTCTGTGTCAGCCTGCGGTCAGGCTATGGCCCCACCATCACCATTTAGTGCCGGTTCGAACCACGAACCGGTACCAATGACGTTGTGGCAGGCTGTTTTTAGTCCCACCTCGCTCCCCTAACAAGCCTTTTACCACCTTAAATATGTTATTTCTGAAACTATCACAAGCACTTGGTCTTCATTGAACTCTATGTGTAGAATTTGTGGCCGCAATATGAGTCTTCATCGGTTTATAAATCGTTGATGACTCATATTGACAATTCAGATTGTACACACAAAGATCATTGATGATCAAAGTATTTTTTATGTTATAAGATCATATTGACAATTTAGACTGTAAAGAAATATAAGATCATGATGTAAATGCTCTTATATTTTTTGCGTTCAGTATGCACCATTCAAAGCGACGCCATCAACTTTCAACCATTTCTGCCTTCATTTGCTATTCTTCATGCATTCAATGATTTGTCTTGAGAACTAAATGACCTGGAAATTGAAGTATTCAGGTTTCTGACAAAATTAAACTCATCTGTTACAAAGGCATTTCATTTTTTTAAACTTATTACAACTCCAGAATTTTTGTCCATTCAGCATGCACCATTCAAAGCGACGCCATCAACTTTTAATCATTTCTGCCTTCATTTGCTATTTTTCATGCATTCAATGATTTGTTTTGAACTAAATGACATTAAATTTTGTGCAGGCATAGCACCACCTTTAGTACCGGTTGGTGGCTCCAACCGGTACTAAAGGGTGACCAGTACTACAGTTTCTTAGTAAGCTGTTTTTTAGTCCCGCCTCATCAAAAGAGAGGCACTAGGAGCGGTTTATAAGCCCTGAGTGCAGAGACGATAAAGAAGAGGCTCAATACTCACGTTGCTTAGTTTCAAGCCTTCAGGATTATGGTAGATTGCACGGAGCTACGCGCAGTGCAGTTTACACTATTCCAAAAGGTTTGAAGCAAATTAACTAAGCATTGCACCTCTTTTTTATTTTTAAGAACTTATTACAACTCCGGACTTATTACACTACAAGTCGGCATTTCTTTTTTTAAACTTTGGTTATAACTCCAGACTTTGACCATCAAGTTTTGCAGAAAAGAAAAAATAGCAGAAAAGAAAAAAATTATACAAAAAACTACTCAGAAATAAATAAAAGAAAATAAATATAGCAGAAAAGAAAAAACTACTCAGAAATAAATAGAAGAAAAAATAAAGCAGAAAAGAAAAAAAATTATATTTGCTATTTTTCAATCGTTCACAAAATGACCGTGAAATTAAAAATCACTACAAAATGAACTCTGAAAATGTTGAATTTTGGCAAACTAGATGAAAAACTACTCACAAATAAATATAACAGAAAAGAAAAAACTATACAAAAAACTACGAAGAAATAAATAGAAGAAACAGAAAAGAAAAAAAAATTGGGGCGCTGCCCTGTGGGCCTGCTACGCCACAGGCGTGCAATTACAGACCCTAAAGGCCCAGCAGACTCACAGGGCAGCGCGCAGAAATTAGGCCCACAAGCCTGCTATATAGAGGAGTTCAAAGAGGCAGCCGCGGCTGGGCTTATAAACCAGTGCGGCTGCCCTTCGCCCGGCGAGGTGGGACTAAACTTTGTGAACTGCGGGGTGGCAGCGCAAGGTCTTTAGTACCGGTTGGTGGCTCCAACCGGTACCTTTAGTACCGGTTGGAGCTACCAACCGGTACTAAAGACCTTGTCTTCCCGCCTCCTGGCCTGGCCAAAGTTGGCCTTTACTACCGGTTGGTGGCTCCAGCCGGTACTAAAGGCTAACCTTATATATACAGCACTTTCGAAATTTCAGTTACATCTCCATTTTTTTCGACAACCTCTCGCGCGCCGCTCCCGTCGTCGCCCGCATCCTCGTCGTCGAGTCGGCGGAGGACAACACCTGCTTGACCAGATGGGCCATGTCCGGGACTGGGCTCCGCCGGGGTGGTACTGGGAGGCGCTACCTTGCGGGGGGCGTAGCTTGGTGAGGAGACAGCCCGTCGTTTACCCGATCCTTGTTTGGTGGCGGTCGCGTGGGCCAGTGACGGTGCCGAGGCTTCCGGACACCGCGGAGGTGGTACGTCACCGTGTCAGCGAGGAGGACGAGCACGTCCGTCGCTACATGGTTGCGTTGGAGGGCAGGTTCGAGAATACCTGGCAGGTTCTTCAGGGATCTCACTGGAGCTATGATCCTGTGATGGTTCCTTCCCTTTGGGTGTCCACCGCCCGCGCCGATACCCGTCGGGCGCTACGGTTCTAGCTGTACTGGCGATATGTATGATATATAGTATTCGACGTGTATTAGTGATAATATTCGATGTACGGACACATGGAGATGATGTAGTTTTTCTTATAATTGAAGGCATCCTAATTTGAATACTACTTTATTTTGCAATTTGATTTTTCTTATTGAATGCTCAAATTGGAGAGCACTATATGCAAGGCATATGCATATGATTAATTGAATAATAATGATCTAATTGAGTCTTTGAATTATGAACGTATAGGAAATGTCATCATCGGACGACGAAAGTCTCTCGGGGGAGTGCGACTGCTGCCACGACGATCGAGGTGAGTGCGACAGGCCTCACCTGGACGATGGTCGGCGCTTCAGCATTAAGCTCGAGGAGACCTTCAAAGTTGAAACGGTACGCAACGACGACATGTGTTTTTTTTCATAATTAAGCATGACTTCAACTATTTCAACGTGTAATTTTCATCTTTTAAAATTCGAGTATAGTTGATCCCATGCCATGCAAGACGCTATGTCTTGGAGAGGATGGATTTTGAAGACCATGAAAATTTTGAAACGAAGAAAATTCACCTAAGGACCCATCATGATGTGGATTTTGAAGTAAAGTTGTATAATGCTGAGAGCGTAACCCATTTTGGTTGCAAAAATTGGGAAGCATTTTGCAAATTGTATGGTTTTGATGAGGGTATGCTTGTCACCATGGATCTTGGTGATCCTAAAATCGAGCAAGACAATATGGACATTTGGGTCCTTGTTGATACTCCTCCAGTTCTACCGCTACGTGAGTTTCTCAAACATAGTTAATTATTAATAGAACTTATATTATTCATTTTAAAATAGTTAACAGCTTATTTCCATTGACAGCTTATTTTAAAGTATCAAAGAATGTGCAGAAGATGGTAGATAGAACTTACTACACCGATGGCTCTGAGTTAACTTACAAGGAGAAAACTCATCTGGTTGGATTTGGTAATGATACTGAGAATTACAATATCTACAATCGAACTCCTCAACATTATGGTCAATACGTGCCACTAGTGCACGTGTTGAACTACGGTAACTACCATGGAGATACCCTGGTAAGTTTTTTTACTATTACGACATCCGTGTATCTTTTTGCATACTTCTAAAACTAGTACATCATTGCTAACTACGAAGTTATTACTATGTTTTTCAACAGCTTATCCCAGAGGATTGTGTGCCTCATTTGATGTATCAGAATGGCGGCAGCCTTCGTGTTTTGATCATATATCCAGGTCATCCTACGAATCTCAACTGTCCATACCGGATTTCTAAAAGAAGTGGAGACATGATAATCAAAGGATGGAAAAAATGTATGGACAGTCGTAAGGAGTTTCTTGGAAGCAAAAGGAAGCGAGGCGCAAGAATTGGAGACAGGATGATCTCCATTATTCATAATGAAGAGTCAGGGTCTATATTGTTTTATGCTATTTTACCTTAAGTGTGTTTAGGTCCGATCCTAACTGATACTGATGATCATGTGCTAAGAACAATTATGTAGGGTTGGGTTCGATGACTATGAGGATGATGATCGTCTGACTTATTATTAATAACGAGTAGAAGTTGTATGATGATGCTTGATTAATTAGCTAGTAGGACTTGTTATTATATATGATGATGTATGATGCGAGCATGCATGAGTTATTATATATATATCTGCGGGTGAAACGAAAAAGAATTAAAATGAAAAACACAAAATTAAAGGGCTCCCGGCACCCGGAGCTGGCTCGTGCCATGTGGTTGCCCTTTAGCACCGGTTCGTGCTGAACCGGTACTAAAGGGGGGGCCTTTAGTGCCCACACTTTAGTGCCGGTTCCTAAACCGGCACTAAAGGGCCTTACGAACCGGTGCTATTGCCCGGTTCTGCACTAGTGGCTATCTACACCAAACAACGACCTCCACCTAAAAATGGTGCATATGCCAGATAAATGTGTACATGCAGTTCCTTATAAGGAGCATACTATACCCTCTTCTTCGGTACATATACAGCCTCTACCTCAATTTATAGATCCAGCAAATTAGGTGGACTAGCACAATCATCGACTAGCACACAACATAAGAAAAGAATCAATAAAGTAAAAATGAATAGATCTGAGGTTAAATTAAGTTTACACATATCGAAATGGAACCAAGCCATATCATCGGGTCAGAACATTTGATGAAGGCTTGTGCTTCCACCCCTCATGGAAGGCAGTTTCTGCCTTTTGGTTTTTCCTTTTGTTTTTTTGCATAAATGGTATGCTTTTCGAAAATACAAAAATATTCGACAGTAAGAAACTAGCATTACAGGGTTTAAGTATATATTAAAATATACCCTTTTAATGGGTGTTAAAAAGGCATCTTGTATAGCAGCCAGGTTTTTGATTCTCAACCAACTTCAAGACAATCCTTACATAATGGCTTTAGTCCACAACAATGCCAGCTTCTACAGCATAGAACATTTTTAATATGAACGAAAACTCAAATATATCACATGTTGTCTCTTCTGTGATTTGCTTCTAGAATTTCAACCATAACTCTCTTGAGTGCGTGTTGCTGGATAACAATAGTAGAGTGGGTAACATTAACAATCTTGACAAACTTGAAGTGTATGTTACTCTGCCGCTGCTGCCTGTTGATATCTTTCACGAACGCCAACACGCTAACTATGTTCACAACCTTGTCACCATCGCCATATACATACTCTGGAACCACATCAAAGTTACATTCCCAGAACATCACCTGATTTGGCGTTTGGATGCTGGCACCAGTAAGGTATGTGGTTGGCACCATTGGTGCGTCAACCTTTAGCTTCGTTGCTAGCACCCGTTTCACGACGTCGGTGCTGAAACCGAGCACAGTGAGTAAATCCATGTAGTCGTACGCTGAGTAGTTTCTATGTTTGGTAACAACAAGCGGCTCGTAACCAAAAACCAGAGGAGACGGCAAGGATGTAAGGGAACTTGCGAAAGTCCTCCACATTAGCCGTAAACCCAACCGCTTAACCGTTGGGACAACAATGACCTCTGGCCCCGAGAGAAGGTTCGTGATCACCTGCACAAAACCCGTAGGTGGTGTGGGCGAGATTAGGACCATGTGCTTGATGAATTTTTTCCTCCGTGATAGGGGAGTCGAATTGACGAAGTCGAGGGCCGCCCTGGCTCCAAAGCTGTGCCCCACAAGGATGACCGGCTTGTTTTCATTCTTCTTGCTCGCATGCTGCACCAGATCCTTGACACGGGCAAAGTAGTCGGAGTACACCTGAGATGGCTGGCCGGGTGAGGGTGGAGCGTGTCGTATGTCGTAAGGAGCTCCGAAAAGGGTCTCCGTATCGCGGTACCCTAGTGCCTCCAGTTCTCCGCGGAGCTTTAACAGGCAACATACGTCATGCCCCCTAGAGACCCCAAGCAAGAACGCACACCGTAAGGCCAATTTCCAAATCTAAGTCCACAGAGAGCACACAGAAAAATCAATACTTACTACGTGCAGTACAAATCGGCCAACGGATCACTTACACATCGTCCTTTGCCGTGAAAGCGTAGGAAGAACCGAAGTCCGGCACGCGCGTCTCGACACCGGGCCGGTTCTGGAAGTCGTTGAGGACGGGGTCGTACACGAGGCTCATCTGCTCCAGCAAGCACGGCTAGTCGTGGTCGAGCAGGTCCCGGGTGTTGTTCCACAGCGGGAACCACCCCTTCCCCTTGAGCGCGCCGCAGCGCGGAAGCGACGGGGCATAGGCGTCGGTCAGCCGCGCCTCCAGGTTGTGGCAGCTTATGCCGGGGAACAAAATTATCGGGTGGTATTCTCGGAGCCGGCCATGGCCGACTTTGCTGCCGGCGGCTTGATCAGTAGACAGGTAATTGCGGAGGGGAGGCGGCAGGAGCAGGAGCAGCAGAGGTAGCAAACGAAGGAGCCCTGTTTTCATGGCCATGGCTGCACCGCAATTGCGTTATCTGTCTGTAGCTATGGCCATGGGTGCACTGCAACAACCCACTTGTCTTGTCAGGTGAGACGTCTACTTCGTACTCCTACAGCTACAGCTAGGAAACCAATCTTAATGCGGACACGTCTACTTCGTACTCCTACAGCTAGGAAACCAATCATGGTACGTCTTGTTAATCCGGTCTGTAAATATATATATATATATATATATATATACATATATATATATATATATATATATATATATATATATATATATATATATATACTCCCTCACTATTAGGGAAAGGCCTAGCAGTAGCGCGAGTTTTCGGTATATTAGTAGCACGGGTGCCTGCGCTACTGATACGACGCTACAGCTAATAGGTAGTACTAGCGCGGGTGTCACCCGCGCTACTACTACGTCCGTTAGTAGTAGCGTGGGTAAAACCCCGCGCTACTACTAACCCGTGCTTTGAAAAAAAAATTGATTTTTTTTATTTTTTGCCCGAATTTTTAAATTTCTAAATTATTTTAACCTCTAATCTCTAATCACCCCTCATCGCTGCTCAATTTAATCTCTAATCACCCCTCATCATTCCAAATTATCTAACTTCCCGGACGAGTCTGCACTTGTTGTTTTCCTGACAATAGTAAGATGTCAATCCTATTAACCCTCGGGAGTTTAGCTTGAGCATGAACTCACACATTTCACTGTTTGAGTTTAAAACTATTGTTCTAAAAAACAATAACTATTTAGTAACACTAATATTTCATGAATAAGTAGTTTGACCACATTTTGACCATAGTTTGACCAGATTTGACCAAAATTCCAAAAAACTGAAATAATTATTTAGTAACACTAATATTCTTAAATAATTATTTAGTAACACTAATACTTCTTGAATAAGTAGTTTGACCATAGTTTGACCAGATTTGACCAAAATTAAAAAAAACTGAAATTTGAGCATAACTTTTTTTCCTTTTATAATTTGAGGATTCTAAAAATTTGCAAACAGGCCATAGGCCGTCTCCATCGGATGCGAATTTTCGCGCTGAACATTTTCATATATTATACGTTTTTTTCTGACATCGTATGCAAAAGTTATAGCCGTTTTACATTTTCCCTACACTTTTTGCAAAACATGTCCAAATTTAAGTTTTTAAATTTTCCTAACTAGTAGATCTAGTAAAATAACTACATCTCGAAGGATTTTAATTTTTGAAGTTTTTATCATTTTCTTTTGCTTTTTACAAAACCGAAAAGGCGATCCACCAGGGGGGGTAGAGTTTCAAAATGGGACCTTTAGTAGTAGCGAGGGTTTTTACCCCTCGCTACTACTATGGCATGTCCCGGTGGGGCATGATTGAGACCTCTTAGTAGTAGCGAGGGGTAAAAACTTAGTAGTAGCGCGAGTTTATAACCCTCGCTACTACTATGGCATGGCCCAGGTGCACGGTAGAGACCGCTTAGCAGTAGCGAGGGTTAAAAATCAGCGCTACTGCTATCAACTTAGTAGTAGCGAGGGTTAAGAACCCGCGCTACTACTATGGCATGTCCCGGGGGGCACGGTAGAGACCGCTTAGTAGTAGCGAGGGTTAAAAACCAGCGCTACTGCTATCAACTTAGTAGTAGCGAGGGTTAAAAACCCGCGCTACTAGTAAGTAGCAGTAGCGAGGGGTATAAACCCGCGCTGCTAGTAAGCGTCCGTGTATAAGATTTTCCCTAGTAGTGCCTCCCTCCTTTGACACTAGCGTTTTTGACACTAGTGTAGTGTCAGTGTCAAAAACACTCTTATATTATACTCCCCTGTCCCAAAATTCTTGTCTTAAATTTGTCAGATACGGACCGTATCTGACAAATTTAAGACAAGAATTTTGGGACGGAGGGAGTATGATGGATGGAGTAAATTTTCTTTTCTTTTGCACCTCACTTTTTGTTCTACTTAATCAGTTCCACCATACCAATATTTTTAGTTTGTTTTTGGCCAGTAAAATAGCACCGCTTTTTCGCATTGCTTTTGGCCAGTAAAATTCAGTATATGTTTACGTTGTTTTTAGTGTACTCACAATTTACACCATGAGTTTAAATGTGGTGCAATAATATATGCTCAAGATTGAGTCAAGAATATGGGATACTATGAGTCAACTGTGGCCGATCCCAACAAAATATACTATTGTTAATTCTGGCCCTTAATGGATTTTTGGTCTGCTGGCTAATAGAGCTGACAATGAACGAGCGATGAACATTTGTGCTACTCTGGGGGATTTGGAGTCTGCCGAATGAGCTGACGTATAGTAAAGAGGTCCCACCTCCTGATTGCTCCAAATTGTTCTTAAGCAGTTATCTATTCTCGTTTCAACAAGCTACGATGCATAGCGCTGAATAGATTAGAGCATTACTAGTAGAACCCTCAAACCCTCAAACCCTTATAGCAGTTTTAAGGGTTGAGAAGTGCTAGTTTTTGACACTTTTAAGGGTTGAAAAACAGGGGTAAAGACTAGAACCCTCAAACCCAACCCTTAAACTTTAAGGGTTGGGTTTGAGGGTTCTAGTCTTTGCCTCAACCCCAACCTTTAAAACTGTCATTTCACATATCACACATTTCATCACATTTCAATCCACTTAGTCCAAAATACTCTTAATGATCAAACTGCAAGAAGTAGGATCGGGCATACCTCATTTGCTACATTTGACAGGGCTTGGTAAAGTCCAATCCAGATTGGAATTGTTGCCAAAGTTAGCAAACATCCTGGAAGAGAAAACATTGAGATCAAGACGCTGCATTACAAAAGAAAGTGCAGTAAAAAGCTAACTGGTTTTGCAATTCGTGATAGCAATAATGGCAATCAACCAGAAAAAATAATAGAAAATGTGATCAGCTGATATGGTTTATTATCTTTCAAAAGTCAGTAATAACAAAAGATGTCTTACAGAAGGCAATAATACTAAAAATATGAGATGTGACGGAGGTAACTTGGTTTAGGAAGAAAAGGATTTTTTTTTTGCAAAAACCTGCCAGAGGATTGACTCCAGCTTGCTTGTACGAACGAGCAGTCTCAAGCTGTATTCTTTCCTAATAAGAGTTATGTAGAAGCAACAGATCAGATATTAACAAAAAAAAAGTGCCTAAAAATATCAAAACAATCTCATTAAGGAAAGCATATGTACAGTACTACATCACAGCATTATGCAGACATATAACTGGAACCAAAGCATAAACCTCCCTATTGTATATCCATGATTGAAGTTCTAGCCAAACAAGACAAACTTGATTGCCTGTGTATCTCGCCTGAATTGCCTTGAGCTGTGGCTGCAAATTCTGCATCGCCATGGTTGATTCGACCTAAAAACAGATAAGCAGCACCGTTGAATTCAGTTCATAGATGGATAATTAAGGAATGCCCATCTGGTTTAACTCAAATCAAGTTAGAACATCCACCTGCTGCTTCGTTAATGGCAATGTTGCAGCCTTCACGACGATTTCTTCGACCGAGGCGTGGCGTGGACGGCGCCGCCGGGCGAGGACGGCGGGGCGGAGGCCGAGGCGGGCATGGGGCGCGGCAGAGGTGGGTTGGGGAGGACGCGGCGGGGCGGAGGCCGAGGCGTGGCGGGGGGCGCGGCCGAGGCGGGTTGGGGAGGACGCGGCGGGGAGGACATGCGGCGGCTGGGGCCGGGCAAGACCGCGGCGGGGCGGCGATCCACGCGGAGAGGAGGAGGCGCGGCCGTCCAGGGCCAGGGATGGACGCGGCCGAGGCGTGAGGCGCCGGCGGGACGGCGGGGACGGCGGCGGGCGGCGGGCGGGCGGCCGGATCCGCGCGGTGGCGGCGGCGTGGAGGTTGGGGAGGATGAAACTTCTTTCCTGCGCGTCGTTGCTACGATTGCAGGTTGACCCCTGTTTTCCTCCCAAACCCTCACTTCTACAGGTTGGAGATGTGTTTCCGGGCTGGGCCTCTAAAAAAATTTAAGGGTCTAAGGGTTAAAAGGGTCTAGTCTACGCACTTTTTTCTGTTCAAATTGTAAAAAAGCAGTTATTTTTACAGATTTGGAGGTTTAGAGGTACTGCTAGTAATGCTCTTATCAAGGGAAAATTTCCAGTGTGTGACTCACTGCCAAAACCTGGGCTATTACAAAGGCTTCACCCCCCATGGCCGAGGTCTGAGCCCGGATGGGTGGCGTTGTCCATCGTCGGTTCTTTCGTGCAAGATACTGGTGCGGCAGCTATAGGTATGATCCTCAATGACAGCAATGGCACTATTCTTTTCTCAGCATACCGGTACTTATTTCATTGCAAAGATGCCCTTAAAGCTGAGATTAGTGCCACTCTTGAAGGACTGTCACTGAGCATGCAACGGTCAGAGTTGCCTATCATCATTTATTCTGATAGCTCGACTGTCATTCGGGCCTTGACAAACGATTCACTGGACCCGTCCACATGTGCTCGTCTGATTATGGAGATTAAGAAAATGCTAGCTCTTCGGGTCTTTATTCTGTTAAAAGTAGATCGTAGTCAAAATAGAATTACTCATAGTCTAGGTAATATTGGTCGTTCTGGGGTTGCATCGCCTGTTGGTTGCATCGAGTTTCAGACAATGCTTCAGAGTTTGTACTAGCAGACTGTAGCACTATTTCTATGAAATAAAACCCATCCTTTACCCCGCAAAAGAAAATATGGGGTAGGGGTGTATTTGTAAGCACTGAGCAAGTTTGATGGTAGCGATGACTGTTGTGTTTGAAACTACTTGGTAACAAAATCTATCTATCTATCTATTTATCTATCTATCTATACCTATATTAATTAGAGACTCCCAAGAAATTACCACGTTAATTAGATTTTATGAGTCGTTAATCTGGTGGGACCGAATCTATACCTATACTAATTAGAGACTCTCAAGAAATTATCATGTTAATTAGATTTTATGAGCCGTTAATCTGATGGGACCGAATTATTACGGTGTAGATTGACTCACAGAAGAAAAAACAGATGTAACAATTCACAAAAGAAAAAACAGATGTATCTCTCTCCCGTAACCTTACTCTTAATCTCTCACGTCACGTGCATTAGAAAAGTAAAACTCTCAATCTTAAGTAAAACTCTCACGTATAGATTGACTCACAGAAGAAAAAACAGATGTAACCATTCACAGAAGAAAAAAAACCAGATGTATTTCTCTCCCGTAACCTTACTCTCAATCTCTCACGTCACATGCATTAGAAAAGTAAAACTCTCACATATAGATTGACTCACGAAAAAAAAACAGATGTAACAATTCACAGAAGAAAAAAACCAGATGTATCTCTCTCCCGTAACCTTACTCTCAATCTCTCACGTCACATGCATTAGAAAAGTAAAACTCTCACGTATAGATTGACTCACAGAAGAAAAAACAGATGTAACAATTCACAGAAGAAAAGAACCAGATGTATCTCTCTCCCGTAACCTTACTCTGAATCTCTCACGTCACATGCATTAGAAAAGTAAAACTCTCATGTACATCTCTTCAATGAGAAATAAAGATATCCTCAAAAAACTGAGAAATAAAAAATCAAGTATCTCTCTCTCCCAACTACATCAATCTCTCTTCCCTAAAAAAAACATCAATCTCTCACGTATCTCTGATTCAATCCGTCTCTTCTCCCCATCTGGCATGTGCCGCCGTTTTCTCTCCCCTCCATGGTGCGCCACCCCGCCACCTAGGGTTCAGGTTCATAGTCCAATAAGATTACTCCTTCTGCGCCCTGCCTATTCCCGTGTGATGCTCCCAATTACCATTAGGATCTCCATAGCATCAGTACTCCCATAATAGGGAGATGAGTACTCAATAAATCTGGCGATCAAGACTGAGATGCTTGATACCGCTAGAGGCATATGGAATCTCAGTGGAACAAGCTGCCAAGAAAAAGATGTTCTGGCGCAAATTCATACGCTGCTCAATGAACTATTCCCTAATTATTGATTCTGTAAGTTCTAGTGTAGGTATGCATTCTCTAATTTTGCAATTTCTCCATACTCTACTTTCCAAGTTCAACATGGTTTCCAATTCGATTCCCTATGTGGCACTGAAAAATTTGGAATACAATTTGATTTGATAGTTTTTATTAGTTTCAGTTATGTTCATCGTATATTTAACAGTAGTTTATATTATACATCAGAACGGGCGGCAATGTTAGAGATCGATCATTATTTGAACTCTTTATGTTAGAAGATTTTGAACAAAGCAGTTTCAGATGTGCTTTCAAGTTTGATTCCATAAAAACTTTGAAATACAATTTGAGTAGCTAAATTTTCATTGCATTGAGTTGTGTTCGTTGTATATTTACCAGTAGTTTATATTATACCTCACAACGGGCAGCAATGTTAGAGATTGATTCATTATTTGAGCTCTTTAGGTTAGAAGATTTTGAACAGAGCAGTTTTAGATCCACCTTCGCACATGCCAACATCTTTGTAGTTTTCTTCTGTTGCACCGTTATACCATGCTTCAGATTTGTAGGTTTCTGTAGGTTGTTAGACAAGTTCTTTCAGACATTCTTCTAATCGCAAGTTCACAACTTCTCCGAATCCCTCACAAGGTTTGTTCTGCGGTCAGATGTAGTTGTCATTTGTCGTGTAACTGAATGGATTCCGCTCAAAGATATGCAAATAAGTAGAATGATTACATGGACTTTAAAAGATAGAGAAAAGCAAGCATTGGCAATCTCATGTTCTCCTTTAATTCATGTTGTCAATATCAGCGAGCGAGCATCACTGCAGTGCATCATGTCCAGGCTATGACTGTCGCAGCCAATTGCTATTACATGGCTGATACAACACTTCAGGGTGCATGTACATGCAACCATACGTGCATTCATGAATGTTCTGATATTTTGCTTCTTCTACATCCTCACACCCTCCTTGCGATAGGCACACTCCCACTGTGAGATGGTGCCAAATTTGTGCACAAAGCCTTTGTAGTGGCAATAATTGAGTGCACTGCCCTTTCGATCACCAGTGACTGAATATTCTTCAATATTTACATCTGATGTAAAGCTTCCCAAGTGGCCGGGTTATATCCGCCATTTTTGGTGCCAATGCATCGATTAGCACTGATGGCGTACTTTGTTTAGCCTGATCATCAAGTTTCTGATTTTTCTTGCAGTTGTCATTACAAGATTATAACCTGACATAAATATGATGAGTTGCTTCATCTTTGTGCATACGTCCTATCTGTAGCTCTAGTTCGATTAAAAATTTATGAGCTATTTTGATTATTGTCAAGCAACAGTGGATGCCATCAATCATGCAAGTCCTTAGACGCATAGAGGTTTGTTTAACTGCGCCAGGATTCAGTTATTTGGAGTAAATTACGTTTTGTTTGCAATACATATTCAGGTATAGTATATTGTTGTTTACTAGAATGTTGTTAGCTGCATCTTTTGTATGTGGATAACAAGCACGTCATAGAACATATTTCCGTGTCACTATCTTCCGTTAGTACCACCCTGTTTTCCGTAAGTAGTACATGTTTCACAACTTGTGTTTCTGAGATATCTAAATATCTATATTCTCTTGGATGGATGGAAACTTCTCCACAATCGGTGCATTATTTCATTTAAGTTGCAACCATACAGTTCCTGTTCCTTTTTTCGGTGGGATACAGTTCCAGTTCCTAAGAAGTAAAAAACGCCATCCTGTTTCGCTCTGATGTGATTGGCGAGTTACGCCTCGTAATTTCACGTAACTCCACCTCAAGATTTTTCTGTCCGTTAGATCTTAGATCTGAAAAACTCACTTAAAGTATTATTTTTTTTATAATAAGGGTATAATAGTCCTATCTGTCCCGCGTTGAAGCATCGAGCGTGCCGAGGCCAAGCAAGGCCCAAGACAGAGTCACGCAGAGTCCATCCCTCATTCCACTCACCCTCTTTCGCGGGCGATGCTAACCCTAGAGCCGCCGGCAGCCGCCGCCACTTCGCCTGCCAGCGGCTCCGACCATGAGTCCATGACTTCCAGCTTCTCCCGCCATCAGCGCCCCTTCCCCAGAAGGTCTCCTCCTTGGCCCTCGGATTAATCTCCGCTCCCGCTCCCGCCGGGTCCCTCATGAATCGTGAAACGGCGCGAGCGGGTCCGTGGTGAAGGCACCGAGGCTGCATCCACTGCCGTGCATGCCGCCCGGAGCAGGATCCTCGGGGACGTGGAGGAGCATGGTGGAGTACAACGGCAAGGGCGGGGTGGAAGGAGACGCCCTGGGCATATTTTTTTTTAGACGCCCTGAGCATGGAATGACCTTACTGCTCCATCTCCAACATAACTCCAGCTGCTATTGCGAGTTTGGTCTTCTCTTCTACATTGATCCGTTTAGGTATTGCGCTTCTGTTTGTAGTAAAGAAATTATATTGTTTGCATCTGCGGTCTCTATATCATATCAATACTATCTGCAGATCCCAACTAATCAAGAGATATGAGGACAGGGAGGTTGAAGGAGCAGCAGTTGTCAGTGCTGCGGCGGGCGAGCAGGGACCTGTAGGATGAGTGATCATTATTTTCGACCTGTCAGGATCATTACTTCCAATCAGCTTAAGAATGTGACCTGTTTCGATGAAAACTTCAATGGTTGATTGCATGCTACATAGCAGGACACTGCACTAGCTAGACTGTTATTGATTTTCTTAGTGACATAATTTTCCCTGTTAG
Source organism: Aegilops umbellulata (assembly GCA_032464435.1). Classification (NCBI taxonomy): domain Eukaryota; kingdom Viridiplantae; phylum Streptophyta; class Magnoliopsida; order Poales; family Poaceae; genus Aegilops; species Aegilops umbellulata. The sequence continues at coordinate 23,028,113 of CP136054.1, forward strand.
AACAAAAATGGGTAGTGGGTTGAGCTTTTTTCAATAATTTTCTTAGTTTTGCATGGGTTCGCTATTATGTGATTCATTGTTTTTTCTACCTGATTTTACTTGTTTGACCGAGACCAATTCTGGGAACTGACTAGCTTTGATGTTACACTTTACCATCGACATGATTGAAATTCAACATAAAAGAGTTCATTTTTCATCCGCCACATGATTCACACCAATTATTTATTTGTATGTTATATGCAGGAAGATATAGTCGATCGATCCTAATTATCCTCTGTCTTTTGCAGGTCATGACGATGTTCTCTGAACTCTGATCTCTCTCCCGTGTTTTCAGACAACAATGATTAGTAGTCCTTGGCACAATTTTACTTCTCTGTGTGCAGTCTAAAAGCTAGGAAAAAAAATGGAGGCCATGAATACCCGCATTGCTCTCATATCATGTCCATGAATGAAAAAAGGGTACATAGTGCCATCATTGTTCATCCTCTCCCTTTGTTGCGAGCGTTGTCTGAATCAACTTAAACTTAGCTGACAAAAAGGCTTCATGTCTCGTTTTTCACCAGCCTTCACCTCTGTGCAGTTTTCTTGGCATGAGATCTGGAGGTCTAGAAAAGGAAGCTTATATTACCCACTTTTGTTTATGTTTTTGTGAGCCATGAGTGCACGCATGCGATGGGTAGTCTAGCACAGAACTGATTTGCTGCTTCATGATGAGCAGGACATGATTTGCTGCTTCGTGATGAGCAGATTGAGTGGACAGATGATCCGCAGGATGTTCAAGGTTCAGGTTACTGTGGTTTGTGATTTGGTCCTGTCCTGAGACTGAGAACGGCTAGCTGCACAAAGGAATCAGGCGTGGAGTTAATGGGTGACGATCATCAGTAGAAGTTTTACCAAAATACTGTCACACTTCCAACCTATAGTTTACTAAAGCTAACACTGTCATATCAGAAAAAAGTACAGTTTAATGTAAAAGCACTGTTGGAGACACGCATGTTCCAGTTTAGTGTGAATGACATGTTTGTGCAGGCAACAGTGTTTTAAGTGGAAATTCGAAGGGAAAACCAGCAGTGGCGGAGCTAGCGGAGAATCAAAGGGGGGGCCAAAGAGAAAATATACATCTTTAGGCCTGCCAAATGACTGCAATCAATTTAATTTAAGGATCTCATTTTTTTCCTTTAAAAAATACGCTACGGCTGGGGGGCCGCGGCCCCCTCAGCATTGCATGTAGCTCCGCCACTGAAAACCAGTATTCACAAAGTGGTTCAGTTTGAGAGAAGGTTGGAACTTGAGATATATTGGAAATTATAATATGACGATTTGAAGCATAGATAAAAAAGATTCTCACATCATTCCATCCTTTGGAGAACAAAACTTGAAGTGAAGATGTCACTAAGGATACCTTTCATCCTGACCGGCGCGAAGATGGAAGTCAAAAATTCAAAGCCTAGTAACAAAAACTTAAAGCCTACTAATGAACCATTCAACATCATCCTCGTTCTTAAGTTCTCTCTGCGTGCAGAATGATCATACTCGTTCGGGCTCATTAGTACCAAACTTAGAAGGACCCATAACTATTGCTCTTAGTGGTTCGGGCCGACAAGTATTGATCTTATTAGTCCGAGCCTACAAGCATCGATCTTACTCGTTTAGGCTCACTAGTACCGATCTTTCTCGTTCGCGCTCACTAGTATTTATCTTACTCACCTGGGTCCATAAGTACCGATCTTAGTCGTCTTGATCCACAAGAACAGATCCTAGTCCTTCGGACTCAAAGCATCTCTCTTAGTGTTTCGGGCCCACAAGTATCCATCTTAGCGGTCCGAGCCTAAAAGTACCGATGTTACTTGTTCGGGCTCACTATGGTGACGATCTTACTCGTTCGGGCTCATTAGTATCGATATTCACCAAGGTCCACAAGTACCGATCTTAGTGGTTCGGGCCTACAAGTATCGCTCTTAGTCGTTTGGACCCACAAGCATTGATCTTAGCTGTCCGGGCCTACAAGTACCGATATTAGTCGTTCGGACCCACAAGTACCCGTCTTAGTTGTTCCGGCGCACAAGCATCACTCTTAGTCTTTGAGGCCCACAATTACTGGTCTTACGCATACGGGCCCAAAAATACCGCTCTTAGTCGTTTGGGCCCACAAGTACCACTCTCAGTCATTCAGGGCCACAAGCACCGAACTTACTCGTTCACGCTCACAAGTATCGATCTTAGTTGTTCGGGCCCACAAGTACTGATCTTACTCGTTCGGTCTCACAAGTAACGATCTTAGTTGTTTGGGCCCACAATTACAGTTGTGCTAGTGTGCCGAGACTACCTGTTAAGGTAGTTGTGGTTCTGGATGACCGGTAATGCTACTTGTGGGTCCGGACAACCCATGCCGGTAGTTATGGGTTCAAACGACCCATAATGCTAGTCAAAAGTACCACTCTCTGAGTCGTCCAAGCTCACAAGTACTGATCGTAGTTGTTTGAGGTTAAAAGTACCGCTCTTAGTCGTCCGGACTCACAAGTATAGCTCTGAGGCGTTCTGGCTCACAAGTATGGACCTCACTCGTTCGAGCTCATAGGCTTACAAGTATCAGTCTTAGTCGTTCAGGCCCATAAGTGTTGATAATACAACTTTGAGTTGTAGTATCCATTTTAGGTGATTTCCTTCAATGACATTATAATGTAGATTATTAATGTCCCGCGGGTTGCCACTGCATCACAAGTGTTCTCCAAGTTTTTGAAACAAGAAGTTCAGCCTCTGTCTAAACTAGGAACTGATGTATAGTTATAAGCCAAAAATATGGACTACAGATTGAAGAACAGATGGAAGAAGCAGATGCTGGTTCCAACTCATGACAAATCATACATATCAAGTTTCCTCGTTTTGCTGCAGAATACTGATAGGGAAATACATATGTACAATAACTTCTTATAGACAAAGTATAGTAATTGCAAAGTAGATGGGTCTTTTCTTTGCCAAATCATCTCTTTCCATATCAACGTGGTGCCTGGAGATTCTCATTTTTGGGCGGGTCTAATGGCTACGAAGAAATATTTCTTCTCCTATGGATCCTTCTCGATTAAGGACGGCTCGGAAATTAGATTTTGGGAGGACAAGTGGCTAGGAAATGCCACACTCCGGGAACAATATCTGGCTCTATACAACATTGTGCGTCACAAGGGTGATACTATTGCCACTATAATGGAATCATTTTCGCCAAATGTGACGTTCAGGAGAGATTTAATTGGACCTAGACTCCAATCGTGGTACATCCTGCTTCAACGGTTGTCCACGGTGCAATTGTCACATGGGTCTGATGTATCTCGATGGAACCTACATGAGAATGGAAAATTCTCAGTGGAGTCTATATATAGAGCGTTAATCTAGTCTGATGTGCCAGTTGATAATAATAAGAAGATCTGGAAGATGAAGATACCTCTTAAGAATAAAATATTTGCATGGTATCTTCGTCGCGGAGTCATTCTTACTAAAAATAACCTTATCAAGAGGAATTGGCATGGAAGTCCGCGATGTGTTTTTTGTCATCGTGATGACACAATAAAACATTTATTCTTCCAATGCAAATTGGCTCGGTCTATATGGTCAGTCATTCAGATAGCTTCTAGCTTGTATCCTCCTTGTAGTGTTGCCAATGTATTTGGCAACTGATTACATGGGATTGATCAAAGGTTTAGAACTCTTCTTAGGGTGGGAGCGCTAGCCGCTATTTGGTCGCTTTGACTATGTAAAAATGATAAGGTTTTTAACGATAAAATTACTTCTCTAATGCAGGTTATCTATAGATGTACCGGGACTCTTCGTTTATGGTCCTTTCTACAACGCGTGGAGAATCGAGACCTATTTACGCAGGTGTGTACACGATTGAAGGATACGGCGAGGGATACTTTTATCCTTCATGGGTGGCAACATGATCATAGGATTGACCCACCTCCGCTTTAGGCGTTATACAGACTCTATCTTTGTATTCCGCCTATCTATTTTTTGTTCTTGCAGAGGACTTTGTGTGGCTATGTGCATCTTAGTTATGCAGAGGCTGGGTGTAATGCTTAAACCTTTTAAGTAATAAAGCGCCCCTTTTCGAAAATATCAACATGGTGCTGTGATCCTCCACTGATCCAACATAGATGATGACGCCATGCACCATCCTGCGCTTTTCTGTCGGTGGTGGGGCTGGGCCGTCTGGCTCCGGCAGCTCCATGTGCCATTTTTTTGCACGTTGGAGGGGTCCTTCATCCACACCTCCACGAGAAGATACTAGATCAATGGAGAAAAGGTGATCAAATTCTCAACAGGAATAATTAGCTAATTTCTATAGCAAACCAATTGTAGCCCTAAAAAAAGCAAAATAAGTGGATGGATACACAAACAGATATATGCCAATCTATCATCAATCAGAACTAAATCTCATTTCCAGATTCAGCAAACCAACTAGTGCAATCTTTGAAACGTTCAGTCGACTGAAAATATTCAATATAAGGCGACACAAGTGTTTCAGATATCTCACAGCTAGGAGAGAGCACTTCCGCCAAATATCTTCCCAGGTAAGGATATGTTGACTGGAGCCTCGTCGTATATTTTCCTAGGGAATATAAATTATCATATATATCTTGATCTTCTCCCTCTGGCTCTAATGATGTGCTTTCGTATCTGTCAAGGTCTGCAAAATAAAAACACAAAAATTATGAGATTAATTGTGGTAATCAACCCGTGAAGAATAAAAGAAAAAGGGCGACCCTACGCGTCCGCCGGCGGATAGCGCTAAAATATCAACCACCTCTTGTATCGTTCGATAGACACATAATTAGCTATTCAATCTTCCACAATCGTACGCGCCCCGAATTGCAACAAGCCGGTTGTTGCGCTTCTTCCTCCGATAGTGTGAAGCGAGCGGTCTGTTTCGTTTCTCTAATTTTCTGTAACAATACTCTTGTTGTGAAACCTTCTCTTCTCTAAATTCCTGCAACAAGACCTTTGTTGCGAAACCTCCTCTTCTCTAATTTCCTGCAACAAGTCTATTGTTGCAAAACTTCTTCTTCTCTAATTTTCTGCAACAAGGTACTCTTGTTGTGAAACCTTCTCTTCTCTAAATTCCTGCAACAAGACCTTTGTTGCGAAACCTCCTCTTCTCTAATTTTCTGCAACAAGTCTGTTGTTGCAAAACTTCTTCTTCTCTAATTTTCTGCAACAAGACCCTCTTGTTGCGAAACCTATTCTTCTCTAATTTCCTGTAAGAAGAGCTTTGTTATGAAACCTCCTCTTCCCTAATTTCTTGCAACAAGTCAGCTTTTGCAAAACCTCTTCTCTAATTTTCTGCAACTAGACCCTTGTTGCAAAAATTGCAAACACACCTCCCGCCGTTTCTAATTTTCTGTAACAAGATCCTTGTTGCAAAAATTGCAACAACAAAAATTGCAATAATATTTCCCGTTGCGTCGCGCATTGGTACGGTCGTCGTTCGCTGCCGTCGTTCCGCAACAACACCGTTGTTGCAGAAACTTGTTCCAAAGATAGTACATGGCATGGCAGTGAACACAACACCGTATCTTTTTTTACGTAAAAAAAAGGTACTAGTAGCCAGTACTAGACTACTAGTACATGGCATGGCAGTGTGTCTCCATTCTAAGAAATTGTAAACAAGTCAGTAGCACACGAGAGTGGGCGTATGTGTAGCCCGAGAAAGAAAGAGCAGACAAAACGAGCAGCGTGTTGGCTGGTTTCACGGCGGCGGGTGTGCTCAGGAAAAAAGGGATGTTACAGTGGGCTCCCGCTTGGACACGTGGTTGGCAGGGAAGGCGGCTGATGCCTGCGCGTTATCAGCCGGTGGAAAGCAAGCGTTTTCCAAAGAAAAACTTACTAACTAGTTGTTCTGAGGCTCGACGCTGGAGCAAGAAAAACTGCTCATGTGTAGTCACTCAGGATGCGTCCTCCGGAAATAAAAGCATACTCAAAAGACTTTGTGAACGCCGAAGTAAATGCATTCAGAAATCCGAACCGGGATTAAAGGGTCGGTACTAATGCCTCTCCCCTTTAGTCCCGGTTCAATCCAGAACCGGGACTAAAGGGCGCGGCCACGTGGAGCTCCACCTTTAGTCCCGGTTGGTAACATCAACCGGGACTAAAGGAAATTTTATGATTTTTTTTTTGAAATTTTTTTTGAATTTTTTTATTTTCAAATTTCTGAATTATCTCAACCTCTAGTCTGTAATCAACACCCCTCACCATTTTTCAATTTATCCTCTAATCACCCTTCATCATTTCAAATCATCTAACTTCCCGAACGGTCACCCATCCTCCCACTCCCCCAGCCTGAGCACGCTTAACTTCCGGGTTCTATTCTCCCTCGCCCCAAGTCTGCACTTGTTGTTTTCCTGACAATAGTAAGATGTCAATCCTATTAACCTTCAGGAATTTTGCTTGAGCATGAAGTGACACATTTCACTGTTTGAGTTTGAAACTATTGTTTTAAAAAACAATAATTATTTATTAACACTAATATTTCTAGAATAATTAGTTTGACCATTGTTTGACCACAGTTTCACCACAGTTTGACCATAGTTTGACCATAGTTTGACCAAAATTGAAATAATTGAAATAATTATTTAGTAACACTAATATTCTAGAATAATTAGTTTGACCATTGTTTGACCACAGTTTGCCCATTGTTTGAATTTTTTTTATTTTTTCCACTCTAGATCTTGAAAGCCCCGTAACTTTTTTCTGTTAGGTTTTTGGTGATTTTGAAAATGTTTAACGGGGTTCCCCCGGTTAAATTTGGATGTAACTTTTTGAGTAGATGATTTTTCATATAAAAAACTTTTTCATCCGAGTTAGTATGCAAAAGTTATGCTCATTTTTACAAATTTCAGAGAGATTTTGCAAATAATGTCAAAATTCACATTTGCAAATTTTCCCAACAACTAGACCACATATCACATGGGAAACCTATTTTCTTTTATTTTTTTTGACATTTCCATCATTTTCTTTTATTTTTTTTAAAACTGAAAAGGCGATGGGGGGGGGGGGGTGGAGAGTTTGAAAATGGGACCTTTAGTACCGGTTCGTGGCACGAACCGGGACTAAAGGTCTCAACCACATTAGACCCGGTTCGTGACGCAAACCGGGACTAAAGGTCTAATCGTTAGTCCCGGTTTGAGGCACAAACCGGGACTAAAGGTCATCGCACCCTTTAGTCCCGGTTCGTGGCACGAACCGGGACTAAAGGGCCCAGGTGAATCGGGACTAATGCCTTAGCCGCGCGAACCGGGATAAATGCCCCCATTAGTCCCGGTTCTAGACTGAACCGGGACTAATGGGCTGACCCGGGCTGGACCATTGCCCCCTTTTCTACTAGTGGCTACTGCTACTGCTTCTGCAATTCAAGATATTCAGATAGTTCAAGCTAGCTTGTTGTGGAATTTAGTTGGGCATGACACTGCAATGCAGAGAGTTCAGGTTAGTTGCAATCCAAGATAGGCAAACAGAGCTTTAGAAATTCATCGGAAAGTATGCAAAGACCAGAAGAGATGAAGTAATGTAAGCAGACTGAAGTGAGCAAGTTAAATGTGTCTAGCAAACTGGGTATATTTAGTTTCAGAGGATTCCAATCAGTCAGTTCTACTGCTTAATTTCTAGGTATGACTTGAAACGTAAATTACGATCTACATGGTTTCCTTGTCTTTTAACCACTTATTTCCTTGGAGGCTCAACCATTTCCTTTTGATTTAGAATATTTTTTCTTTGGATAATTCTAGTTATAATTTCTTTTACATTTTGAGTACATGAACAGAAGAAAATATTACTTCTTATACTAACCATTTTTATGCTAGATCTGCAATTATAAATTTAGTGACATAAACTCTGTAGCCTACAGTTATTGTTAATTTTCAACACTTGTAATATTCCTCTTATATCTCCTGTTATCTAGTACACATATGTGGAGTTTCTAGTGTTGTAGAATTATGTTTGCCACGGAAGCACATCAGTATTATGATTCATGCCATTCTGGTATAAGATGAACTAAACCTTATTCATCAACTCAGCAAATGAAAATACTGCATCCTATTTGTACAGATTATGTGTTCTGTTATCCTAATGAAACAAGACCTCATTGATGTGTTCGTGTTCCTACTCGAACCTGCAGACCATCCAGAGAATATGCTAATTGGAGAACAAAGGGGAGAACTTGGAGCTTTTATGATAATTGGAAGAGGGGGTTTACCTTATTGTAGATTGTTAAAAATTCCTCTCTGACGCTGCAATCATCTAGTCCTTTTGGATCTTGATCTTGGGAACTCATGTCGGGGAATGGTGGGATAGCGGGATGGATTGGTGATGGGAAGAGCTGCTGGGGGCCATGGTCGAGGTAAACAACGGCACTGGGCTGAGCACAGTGGAGGCAGGCGGCGGCGCTGAGGCGGACATGCGGGAGGTGGGCAGGGGCGCTATGGCAGCCACGGAGGAGGTGGACAGAGGCGCTAGGCCGGCCATGGCGGAGGTGGACGGCGGCGACGTGGCCATGGCTGAGCCATGCGGTGGCGATCCCTAATCCCCGCGGCGGCGTGGCCGGTGGGTTCGATGTGGGCACCGCGGGCTATCGTGTGACGAATTTACCTTTGAAAAAGATCAACTGGTCCCACTAAAATTTTGTAACGGTGGGTAATTTTCTGTAATTTTAGTTTTGTAACTCCGCCTAACTCGTATTTCCCCACCGTCAGATCAGGGTGGATGAACGGTTCATAAAATCGCCAATCACCATAATAGTTGTAAACTATATATGTTGAATTGTTGATCCTGGCATATATCTTATACACTAAACAAACAGTATACTAGTAGCGTTGGACCGGTAAAACGCTACTACTAGTTAGATTAGCTGAGACTGCCGCATTCTACCGAGCTGAAGAGGGCAGCTCGACATAGAAGGTGTTCTGGTCTCAGTATGCTGAGGCCGGACACCCTATGCCCTTGAGCGACCAGCTGAAACAGCTGGTCGAGCTCCACAAGGCGCCCGAACAGGCCATGAAGGGCTTCGTAGTTCGGCTGTGGCCCGGAGAGGCCCTGCCAGGGAGCTATTTCGGGCTGGTGCGGCGGCTGGTGGAGGCTTGTCCAAGGCTCGAGGTCATCAAGCGCTCCGTCTACATTGAAGGTGCCCGGAGGGCCCTTGCCAGTGCAAAGGTGCACTGGGTAAGCTGGACGGTGAGAAGCTTGTGAGGGACGGACCACCGCCGGGAAAGGAGCATCGCAAGCCCGAGAACTACTACAAGGATGTTCTTGCAGGTGCCCGCCTTGTGGCGGATGAATGTACCAAGGATGTAATCTTTGAATGAATTCGCTCGTGTTTATCCTGTGCGCTGAAAACTTGTTCATATGCGCTAAGCAATGCTTATTGAATTTCAAATATTATTTTCTGTGCGGCCGTTTATCAAATATTGAGAGATGGCCAGTCGTCGGCTTCTGCCCCCGTGCCACTAGTGCTGGGGTGTTCGGGATAAACCCGAGCGCTCTTTTTCCCATGGTTGGGTCCTTCGAGGGAGGCGCTCAGCACAACGAACCAGGCAATCGTACTATAATGCTTGAACATTCTCACTTAGCCATAGAACTTTATAATTTTAAATTTCGGCGAAGCCCCTAGTTCGGAAGACCGAGTTCGGGGCGCTATCCACGCCTTGGCCGGACAAAGCCAGCTCCTCGCTCGAAGCGGCATAAGCCTTTAGGGACTCGAAAAACCTCTTAAACAGCGATCGGTCTCTCGCCTCATCATGATAGTCAGTTTTAGCTTTGTCCACTTAGGTGCTTAACCCAGCTGAACCGGGGCACAATCGCAGTGGTTCTCCTAGTGATACCTTAGCCGATATAGCGGAACGTAAGGCACCAAAACATAGGAGCCGGGCTAACCCAACTATTGACCCAAATCATGATTCGGAGCCGATGCATATAGTGCTATAAGTTCGGGGTGCCGCACTTGTGAAAGTGTACGGACTTCTCACACCATAATGAGGGGTACTGAAGCCCCTGGCGTGTTTGCCGTACCATGGTGTACGGGTGCAATCATGTTATTTAATAAACAGATATATGAAAATATGATAATGCAAAAAATAGACAAAAAGCTATGCATTATTTATAGAGCGGCTATTTATCAAAGCCGGACGATACAAGTAGTGCGATAAACAAAAAGGTATTGGACTATTTAACATGTCCTGACCAGGGGCAGGCCGTGGAATTGTATTTAAAACAGGTATATTGCTCGTAACAGAGACCACCTGGGAGTTCCATAATGCGGCATGGCTTGTCTGCCTCCCTAGATCTTGCATCGTTTGTGCGGCGATCGAGTTGCCGAACAGGTCGTCCGAAGTGTGGAGTCCTGAAAGTAAGAAAAAAAGAATCCGGCAGCCCCTAGTACGTTTTAAGCCGTATTTTGGGTGTGCCGTTATTGTGCCCCTTCCCCTGTGCCCATGGTATTTCAAGGGCGTAGTTATGTACGCAAGGTACTGGTTTCGCTATGTCGCGAGGGCTGGGGTTGGGGCCGCATTGCTACGCCTGCTCGGAACGTGCCAGGCGGCCTTGTTGTAGGTTACTCTGGGCGCGCTTGGCAGTGTCCGGTTATTTAACAGCTGTACTGGAGAGTTGCCTAAGAAGGCTGCTTTGTACTTCCGGTGCGAGAGCCGCCGTGTGCTCCTCCGTACGAAGGGAGCGTTCAGTGTTTCCGTTGACCGTGATTACTCCTCGAGGGCCTGGCATCTTGAGCTTGAGGTATGCGTAGTGCGGCACCGCATTGAATTTTGCGAATGCGGTTCGTCCGAGCAGGGCGTGATAGCCACTACGGAACGGGACTATATCAAAGATTAACTCTTCGCTTCGGAAATTATCCGGAGATCCGAAGACCACGTCAAGTGTTACTGAGCCTGTGCAATTGGCCTCTACACCTGGTATAACGCCTTTAAAGGTCGTCTTTGTGGGCTTAATCCTTGAGGGATCTATGCCCATTTTCCGCACTGTATCCTGGTAAAGCAGGTTCAGGCTACTGCCACCGTCCATTAGGACTCTTGTGAGATGAAATCCGTCGATGATTGGGTCGAGAACCAATGTGGCAAAGCCGCCATGACGGATGCTAGTGGGGTGGTCCCTTCGATCAAAAGTGATCGGGCAGGAGGACCATGGGTTGAACTTTGGGGCAACTGGCTCCATCGCGTATACGTCCCGTAGCGCACGCTTCCGCTCCCTCTTGGGAATGTGGGTTGCGTATATCATGTTCACCATCCGCACTTGTGGGGGAAACCCCTTCTGTCCATTGTTGTTCGGCGGCTTGGGCTCCTCCTCGTCATCGCTATGTAGCCCCTTGTCTTTGTTTTCGGCTCTTAACTTGCCTGCCTGCTTGAACACCCAACAATCCCTGTTGGTGTGATTGGCTGGTCTTTCGGGGGTGCCATGGATCTGGAAAAAGCGGCCGAGTATTCGGTCCAAACTGGACGGGCCCTGAGTATTCTTTTTGAATGGCTTTTTCCGCTGACCAGATATATAGCCTCTGAATCCGGCATTGACTGTTGTATCTTCATTGTTGTCGCTGCTTACGCGGCGCTTTCGCTTATTTCGACATGTCCTGCCACTTTTGTCCTTGGTATCCGAATTACCAGGGTTCTTTGATAAGTTGTTGCTGTGAGCTAGCCAGCTATCTTCTCCCGCACAAAAGCGGGTCATGAGTGTCGTGAGGGCTGCCATAGATTTTGGCTTTTCCTGTCCCAGGTGCCGGGCAAGCCACTCGTCACGGATGTTATGCTTGAAGGCTGCTAGGGCCTCTGCGTCCGGACAGTCGACTATCTGGTTTTTCTTTGTTAGGAACTATGTCCAGAATTGCCTGGCCGATTCTTCTGGCTGCTGAATTATGTGGCTTAAGTCATCGGCCTCCGGTGGTCGCACGTAGGTGCCCTGGAAGTTGTCGAGGAATGTGGCCTCCAGGTCCTCCCAAGAACCGATTGAGTCCGCTGGCAAGCTGTTAAGCCAGTGCCAGGCCGGTCCTTTGAGTTTGAGCGGGAGGTATTTGACGGCGTGTAGATCATCGCCACGTGCCATGTGGATGTGAAGGAGATAATCCTCGATCCATACCGTCGGATCTGTGGTGCCATCGTATAATTCGATGTTCACGGGTTTGAAACCCTCTGGGATTTTATGATCCATTACTTCATCTGTGAAGCATAGTGGGTGTGTGGCGCCCCTGTACTGGGCTATGTCATGACGCAGCTCGGAAGAGCTATGTCTGTTGTGTTCGGCCCGGCCGAATTTGTTGTATCCGGAGTGAAGATCGTCGTCATGTGTCGTCGGGCGCCTGCGCGATCCGTAGATCGATCTTGTTTGTCTTGCCTTATCCTCTAGTACGTCTTGAAGGTCTGGCCCATTTTCCCGTGCCTTAGTTGAGCGGCGTCGGGGCATGGCTTGGGTGGAGGGCCGAGGGGCCTCTCTATCGCGGCCGCGAGGTGGCCGGTCTGCCATGTCGTGGGCTAGTGATGTAGGCGCTTCCTCCTCTGATCGGGGTAGCGGCCTGCGCTTTGGGTAACTCTTGGAGGGGCGTTCGAGTTCATACTCTTTGGCCGCAAGGACTTCAGTCCATCTATCAGCTAGCAAATCTTGATCAACTCTAAGCTGTTGCTGCTTTTTCTTAAGGCTGTTTGCCGTGGCTAAAAGCCTGCGTTTGAAACGCTCTTGTTCGGCGGGGTCTGATGTTACGACGAATTCGTCGTCATCGAGGCTTGCCTCGTCTTCTGAGGGAGGCATATAGTTATCATCCTCAACCTCTCGGTCTGTCGCTCTCTCATGAGGGATGGCTTCTCCATCTTCCTGCGCCGAATCTTGCTGGGGTGGGTGTTCTTCGGTGCTATCCAGGGTAGTATTATCTCCCGTGCCGGAATCACCGTTTTTTGCTTTGGCAGGATTTAGAGCGGCGCTGCTGACGCCGGCGTTTTGGCTGTTTCTTGGAGGTGTCATCCCCCGCCATTCCATCGCCATCTCCATCTTTTGGAGTATCCACCATATATATGTCATATGACGAGGTGGCCTTCTAGCGCCCTACAGGTGCTGGTTCTTGTTCGTCTCCTACCTCGTCGTCCATACCGTCGAAGTCTTCGGAGCCGAAGTCAAGCATGTCGGTTAAATCGTCGACAGTGGCTACAAAGTGGGTGGTGGGTGGCCTTTTAATTTCTTCATCGTCCGTATCCCATCCTTGCTGACCGTAGTCCGGCCAAGGCTCTCCTGATAGAGAGACAGACTTGAGAGAATTCAGGATGTCGCCAAAGGGCGAGTGCTGAAAGATGTCCGCGGAGGTGAACTCCATTATCGGCGCCCAATCAGATTCGATTGGCAGGGGCGCGGGGGTTTAGGAGTCTGGAGAAGGGTCCGGACCCTCGGAGTCACGGGTCACGCGGAGTGCGGGGCTGGCATTCGGCTCGATCGCCTTTGAGATCACAACCCCCGAGGTGACGTCCAACCGCTCATCCTCAATTGGCACAATAGGCTCCGAGTTAGGGGTCGGAACCGGTGCGGGTGCGGCCTCCAGGACACCGTTCGGAGGCAGAGCTAGATCATGCCCCTCGAGATAGTGCGGCGTGCTTGGCTGTGGCTCGAACCCGTCGAAGATCAAGTCTCCGCGGATATCAGCCATGTAGTTTAAGCTTCCAAACCTGACTTCACGGCCAGGGGCGTAGCTTTCGATCTGCTCCAGGTGACCAAGCGAATTCGCCTGCAGAGCGAAGCTGCCGAAGACGAAGATTTGTCCGGGGAGAAAAGTCTCACCCTGGACCTCATCGTTGTTGATGATCAAAGGAGCCATCGGGCCTAAAAGGCGACGACACAGAGGAACTCTCAATGAAAGCACCAAAAAATTGAAGATACAAGATTGAAGACTTCGTCCCGTGTCCGGATGGGACTTTCCTAGGCGTGGAAGGCAAGCTTGGCGATGCGGATATTCAAGATGTCCTACCATTGTAACCGACTCTGTGTAACCCTAACCCTATCCGGTGTCTATATAAACTGGAGGGTTGTAGTCCGTAGGACAATCATCTTCATACACAATCATACCATAGGCTAGCTTCTAGGGTTTAGCCTCCTTTTTCTCGTGGTAGATCTACTCTTGTACTACCCATATCATCAATATTAATCAAGCAGGAGTAGGGTATTACCTCTACCAAGAGGGCCCGAACCTAGGTAAAAACATCGTGTCCCTTGTCTCCTGTTACCTTCCGGCCTTGACGCACAGATCGGGACCCCCTACCCGAGATCCGCCGGTTTTGACACCGACAGTTAGCTTTTTGCTACGGAAGTTTTCAGGGAAGCCGAATATAACCTCTATTAGGAGGGAGCCCGTGCAATGGGCTTCTGGGCCTGGCATTACTCCTTTAAAGGAAGTATCGCTATGGCTAATTTTTGTTGGGTGCATCCCCATTTTGCGGACTGTGTCCTGATATATCAGGTTTAAACTACTGCCGCCATCCATCAGGACTCGTGTAAAGTGGTATCCGTCAATTATCGGGTCTAACACCAAGGCAGCCCATCCTGCGTGCCGGATACTTGCAGAGTGATCTCGATGGTCGAAGGTGATCGGTTTGGACGACCAGTGGTGGAATTCCGTTGTGATAGGCCCTGGGGCACATATTTGTATGGGTGTCGCTTTGTTTCTCCCCTTTGTCACGTGTAACACGTTTACTGTTTTGACTTTTGGTGGGAATTTCTTCTGTTCCCTAGTGCTTTGTTTGCGGGGCTCGTCATCTACTTCACTTGGTGTATCCAGCCCCTTGTGTTCGGCGTTGAGGTCGCCGGATTGCTTGAAGACCCAACATTCTCTGTGGGTATGATTTGCAGGTTTATCAGGGGTGCTGTGGATTTGACATGTCTTGTCCAGAATCTTGTTTAGGCTGGCCAGTTCGTCCCTGTTGCCTTTGAGAGGCAACTTTTGCTGACCCCGCCGAGAGCTTTCGAATCCGGCGTTTACCGCCGTGCTCTTCGGGTTGTCTTCTTTATTCCGGCACTTGTTTGTGCTGCGTCGTGGCTTCCCGTTTCTGTCCCTGACTTCGAATGTACTTGGGTCGCTGGTGCTACATCAGGCTAACCAGCTATCTTCGTCCGCACAAAAGCGGGTCATGAGGCTTGTTAATGTAGCCATTGTTCTCGGCTTTTCTTGGCCGAGGTGTCTGGCGAGCCACTCGTCTCGAACGCTGTGTTTGAAAGCTGCTAAGGCTTCGACGTCTGGACAGTCTACTGTTTGATTCTTTTTAGTAAGAAACCTATTCCAAAGCTTTCGGGGTGACTCTCCGGGCTATTGAGTTATATGACTTAAATCGTCTGCATCCGGTGGTCAGGCATAAGACCCTTGGAAATTTGCCTGAAAAGCGTCCTCGAGCTCTTCCCAACTTCCAATGGTGTTTTCCGGAAGGCCTTTAAGCCAATGCCGGGCTAGCCCTTTGAGCTTGAGGGGTAAGTATTTGATGGCGTAGAGATCGTCTCCTCTAGCCATGTGGATATGGAGGATATAGTCCTCAATCCAGACCCCTGGGTCTGTCGTTCCGTCGTATGCCTCTATGTTTACGGGTTTGAATCCCTCTGGAAATTCATGGTCTAGCACCTCATCGGTGAAACATAGGGGGTGTGCGGCACCCCTTTACTTGGGTGTGCTGTGGTGTTCGGAATTTTGTTGTATTTTATTGCGTGTTTGAGCGCGCTTTCTTGGCCCATAGATGGATCTAGTTGGGCCATGTCGCTTACCGCTCTATGTTGGCCACGAGGTCGCCTATCCGACCGGATGGCTGTTTTGTTTTTTGATTGCGGGGGCTCTAAGGCCTCCTCATCGAATTCAGGTAGTAGCCTCCGCTTCGGGTAGCTCTTTGTGTGGCGGCTGCCGCCGTACTTATCTGCGGTGTTGAGTACTTTACTCCATCTGATTCGGAGTGCATCTTCCGCAGCCTTGAGCTTCCGCTTCTGCTTTTTCAGGCTCCGCGCAGTGGCGACTAGCTTGTTATGGAGGCTCTTCTGCTTCAGGATCTTATCTGGCGTGATGTCTTCCGGACTATTATCTTCGTCGGAGACGGGTTGTTCGGTTCGATTCTCCGTGTTGCCATCGTCAGACGGTTGTTCGATGCCGTTTTCATTGTCCGCTGGCTCACCCTGCTCTATTGCTGGGCCTGTATGCCCGCTGTTTCTGTCGAGGCGGGGTTTGGAGCGGCGCTTACGCTGCCGCGTTGACTGCTTTTCGAGGGAACGATCCTTCGCTGCGTCCTTCCATTCCTCATCGTTGTTTTCTTTGGGTGTGTCCACCATGTATACATCATGGGATGAGGTGGCTGCCCAGTGCCCTGTGGGCAGTGGTTCCTGTTCGTCTCCTGCATCGTCGTCCATACCATCGATGTCTTCGGAGTCGAAGTCGAGCATGTCGGTCAAATCATCGACAGTGGCTACTAAGTGGGCGGTGGGTGGGCGGCGAATTTCTTCATCATCCGCATCCCAATCCCGCCGGACGTAGTTCGGTAAGGACTCTCCTGACAAGGAGAGAGACCTTAGTGAGTTTAGTATGTCGCCAAAGGGCGAGTGTTGAAAGATATCTGCGGCGGTGAACTCCATGATCGGCGCCCAATCGGATTCGATTGGTAGGGGCGTGGGTGGTTCGGAGTCCGGTGTCCGGAGGAGAGTCCGGAAATTTGGAGTCACGAGCCTCGCGAAGGGTAAGGCTGGTATTCGGCCCGATCGCCGTTGAGGCTGCGGCCTTCATGGCGGGGTCTAACCACCCGTCCA
The DNA here is from genome assembly GCA_032464435.1 of Aegilops umbellulata. Taxonomy (NCBI): domain Eukaryota; kingdom Viridiplantae; phylum Streptophyta; class Magnoliopsida; order Poales; family Poaceae; genus Aegilops; species Aegilops umbellulata. The sequence goes on from CP136054.1 coordinate 23,044,898, forward strand.
AGGGTGGTGCAGCTAGCTCCGAATTGAGGGCCGGTGTGGTGGCAGGTGCGATCTCCTGAACGCTGTCCGACGGCAGAGCTAAATCATGCTCATCGAGACCATGTGGCACACTCGGTAGGGGCTCGAATCCGTCGAAGATCTTGTTTCCGCGGATGTCGGCCGTGTAGTTTAAGCTTCCAAACCTGACCTGATGGCCAGGGGCGTAACTTTCAATATGCTCCAGATGGCCAAGCGAATTGGCCCGCAGTGCAAAGCCGCTGAATACAAAGATTTTTCTAGGGAGTAAAGTCTCACCCTGGGCTGCATCCCTAACGATGATCGAAGGAACCATCAAGCCTAATGATGACGACACAAAGGAACTCTCAATGAAAGCACCAATGTCGGTGTCAAAACCGGCGGATCTCAGGTAGGGGGTCCCGAACTGTGCGTCTAGGCGGAGGGTAACAGGAGACAAGGGACACGATGTTTTTACCCAGGTTCGGGCCCTCTGGATGGAGGTAAAACTCTACGCCTGCTTGATTAATATTGATGATATGGGTGTTACAAGAGTTGATCTACCACGAGCTCAGAGAGGCTAAGCCCTAGAAGCTAGCCTATGGTATGATTGTTGTTGGTCCTACGGACTAAACCCTCCAGTTTATATAGACACCGGAGGGGGCTAGGGTTACACTGAGTCGGTTACAAGGAAGGAGATCTATATATCCGTATTGCCAAGCTTGCCTTCCACGCCAAGGAGAGTCCCATCCGGACACGGGACGAAGTCTTCAATGTTGTATCTTCATAGTCCAACAGTCCGGCCAAAGGTTATAGTCCGGCTGTCCGGATACCCCCTAATCCAGGACTCCCTCACCGTCCAAGCCCAGATCGCGTCCGCCCACGCCCAGCTCGTGGCGGCCTTTTCCAAAGAGATGGCGGACGCGGATGGCGAGATGCTTGCCGAGTATGGTGCGATGGATGCCATGGAGCGCCTTCCCCAGGAGACCGTCGGGCGCGAGCTGGACATGTAGGCGGCGGCGGAGAACGATGAACACCAGCCGTAGTAGTACTCTATGTTTAGTTTAATTAAGAGCGCTGGTCTTTAATTTGTTAGAGTAATGTTTAGGTCAGCTAGCTCTGTTTAATTGCTGAACTTGCTCGATTAAGAAGTGTGGGTGTGCTGTACTCTCCTTTGTGTACCCAAATTATGCAATGACGTGGATGACCACTGTAACCGTGGAAATTCGAACCAAAACTGTTGACGTTCAAACTCATCACACACGGGTTAAGCTATCTGAATCATTTGTGATGTCCACACATCGTATACAGTTCTGAATAAGGGACCGTGTCTGATGACACTTTGCATGACAGTTTTTTGGCTGAAGCGATTCCAAATTTTCGGCTTCCGCGAAGATATCTACCTCCCCGCCCCCTCGCCCTTACCAAAAGACACTTTTCCCCTCTTTCCACCTTCCTTTCCAAGTTGAAACCTTCACTCCTTGCTTGCAGCGCCGCTGCCTCCTCGCCGACGACCCTCCTTCACGCTACTCGGCCTTCTCTATCCAGGCAGGTAATCCACACCTGACCCCCATCCTCCCCCTCCTTCCACATCCCACATGCCCCGACCGCCGGCGTGAGTGCGACACCTTCCATCCAAGTCACCGACCGAGGGAGTCCTGGATTAGGGGGTGTTCGGATAGCCGGACTATACCTTCAGCCGGACTCCAGGACTATGAAGATACAAGATTGAAGACTTCGTCCCGTGTCCGGAAGGATCTTTTCTTGGCGTGGAAGGCAAGCTAGGCATGCGGATATTCGAGATCTCCTACCATTGTAACCGACTCTGTGTAACCCTAACCCTATCCAGTGTCTATATAAACCGGAGGGTTGTAGTCCGTAGGACAACCATCATCATACACAATCATACCATAGGCTAGCTTCTAGGGTTTAGCCTCCTTGATCTCGTGGTAGATCCACTCTTGTACTACCCATATCATCAATATTAATCTAGCAGGAGGAGGGTTTTACCTCCATCGAGAGGGCCCGAACCTGGGTAAAATAAAGCGCCCCTTGTCTCCTGTTACCATCTGACCTTGACGCACAGTTTGGGACCCCCTACCCGAGATCCGCCGGTTTTGACACCGACATTGGTGCTTTCATTGAGAGTTCCTCTGTGCCGTCGCGATCAGGAAGGATGCCTCTTCCCGTGTTTAAAGACGGCGCCATTACACAAGGAGCCTTGGCTGTCGGCCAAACTCTCCGGCTAGGTGATTTTCTCGCAACCGCCTGTTCGGCTGTTGCGCCGACGGTGACCTCCCGGGTCATCGAAAGCAACCTCCACGTCGGCTCAGAACTCGCCGAGCAATTGGATCTGATGGAGCTCTCTTCTGTAAACAAGCTCCTGGATCGTATCGCCGCACTGGGCGTCGCTACAAATTACGACCAGGTTGGGCTTAAACCCGATCTAAGAGAAATTAACTCTCCCCAAGTCACCCACCACGTTGCTGTGGTGGAGACACAATGCGGCGACCCTTCATCTATCTTAAGGATTAGCTATGTCCGAATCCCCGAACCCTCCATGCCGGATATCCGCGGAGGATACAATCCAAGACCTGAGCTTAAAATCAGGCAAATCGAATAACATCCAAGACTCCGGATCTCAGAATCCGGAAGTTCTTCGGCCTCCGAACAACAAACTGGGCGAGGTCTCAGATTCAACAACACCCGCCCGCCCGATCTTAAGCAATCTTTCCCAAATCAGGCAAATGCCCGAAGAAACAATACATCACTACTGGGCTAGATTCCTCCTGGTTATGAACAGGATAAAGGACTGCCGCGAGGGAGACGCAATTTCAATCTTTTGCAGTAACTGCACGGACAAGGGAATACTCAACGTTGTATGTCGTCGTAATATTACACGCTTTGCTGACTTGGCGTCCATAGTACAAAAATACTGTGCGATGGAAAGTTCCTGGAAAACCGAAATAAAATTTTGGGATAATCCGGCCTTGAATAGCAATCCCGTCCGAATAAAGAGGGCGCACCACAATAAGGCGTCAGGACTAAATACCAAAAAATCAAAACCCTTCAGAGGGCATGGAACTGTACTGGAAAAGTGGCTAGATGGACCCTGCAAGATTCACAGTGCAGAGGACGCCACCCCAACTCACAGCCTCAGGGCATGTTGGATACTCCGGCAGGTGGCCAAAATTGGCGAGGACCTCCTAATTCCAGAGGTCGAAGGAAACCAGCCCGAGAATTTCGGTTCAGTTCTCACAGTCTTTGCGACTTTCGCATCAAATAACATGCGAAAAAGAACACTCCGCAGCCTCACTCAAGTCTATCAAGTAGCGACAATAAACCCATGGAGTAATACTGCTATCACCTTCAACGCGAGTGACGAACCTAAAATTCGAGCAGCCAGAGCACCAGCCGCATTGGTCCTCAGTCCCATAGTGGACGCCTGTCGCCTCGCAAAGGTACTCATAGACGGAGGCAGTGGATTGAACCTCATTTACGAGGAAACCCTCCAAAAGATGGAAATAGATTGGAACCGCATTGAGCGAAGCAGCACAAACTTTAGAGGAATAATCCCCAGTCAGGAAGCGCGCTGCACAGGAAAGATCACACTAGATGTGGTATTCGGTACGCCGGATAATTACAGGTCCGAACAGATCACGTTCCAGGTGGCCCCGTTCAAAAGCGGATATCACGCTATACTAGGACGGGAGGCTTTCACAATTTTTCAAGCTATACCCCATTACTTGTACATGAAGCTTAAGATGCCTGGGCCGAATGGAATTATCACCCTCGCTAGTGATCCGGACATAGCACTCCGCACCGAGAACAAGACAGCCGCATTGGCCCTCGAGGCACTATCCGAAACCTTAGCGGCCGAAGAACTGATTGCGCTGCGATCCACGATCAATAGGGATGATGTGATACTTGATAAGAGATCCAAATCCACATCCTTCAAACCAGTGGACGAAATAGTCAAATTCCAGGTCCACCCAACGGACCCCAATAAAACAGCCTCCATCGGGGCACGACTGAACCCTGATGTAGATGCCGCACTGCGAGAGTTCCTACGAGAGAACTAGGACATTTTCGCTTGGCACCCCTCAGACAAATGCCAGGAATCCCACGCAGTTTGGCCGAACACAGCCTAAATATCCAGAAAGGATTCAAACCTGTCAAACAGGCTCTTCGGCGTTTCTCCGAACCAAAGAGACAGGCTATGGGAGAGGAGCTAGCCAAGTTATTGGAGGCCGGATTCATTAGAGACATAAAACACCCAGACTGGCTAGCAAACCTGGTGATGGTACCAAAGAAGGACAAATCCTGGCGCCTGTGTGTCGATTTCAAAGACCTTAATAAGGCTTGCCCAAAGGATCCCTTCCCCCTCCCTCGAATAGATCAAATCATCGATGCCACCGCAGGACACGATTCGCTGTGCTTCCTCGACGCATACTCCGGTTACCATCAAATCAAGATGGCAGAATCAGACCAAGCTGCAACAGCATTCATCACACCATACGGCCCATTCTGCTTCAACACAATGCCCTTCGGGCTTAAAACGCCGGCGCAACATATCAGCGCATGATTCAAACATGCCTGGCAAACTAGATCGGCAAAACAGTGGAGGCGTATGTAGATGATGTGGTCGTTAAATCAAGACATGTCAAATCTCTAGTAGACGACTTGAGGCTTACATTCGACAACCTCCAAAAATACGACATTAAGCTCAATCCGAAAAAATGCGTTTTCGGCGTTCCAGCCGGAAAGCTCCTGGGCTTCATTGTATCCGGTAGAGGAATTGAAGCAAATCCAGCTAAAATCCGAGCTTTGTCACAATTGGATGTCCCAAAAGACCTCAAACAAATACAGAAACTCACCGGATGCATGGCGGCTTTAAGACGCTTTATCTCCCGCCTGGGAGAAAAGGCATTGCCCCTTTACCGCCTCCTTAGGTGCACCGAACACTTCGAGTGGACAGACGCTGCCACGGCCGGACTCGGGGAAATAAAGGCCATATTGGCAACAAACCCAGTTCTGGCCGCGCCGAACACTGGCGAACCCATGCTATTGTACATTGCCGCAACCCATCAAGTTGTTAGCGCAGTACTCGTCGTCGAGCGGGCAACGGACGGACACAAACTCCCCCTTCAAAGGCCGTTTTACTACGTGTCCACTGTCCTCACACCATGCAAATCACGGTACCCGCATGACCAAAAGATCGCATACGCGGTGTTTATGGCATCCCGGAAGCTACGACACTACTTTCAAGAGTGTTCTATAACAGTAGCCTCGGAAGTACCACTCAATGATATTATCAACAACCGCGATGCAACGGGCCGGATAGCAAAATGGGCCATAGAGCTCCTCCCGTTCGACATAACCTACAAACCACGGCGAGCCATTAAATCGCAAGTCCTAGCCGACTTCGGCGCCGAATGGACAGAGGCCGAACTCCCTAAAGAGTACGGCACATATTCAAACTGGACATGCATTTCGACGGCTCCAAAATATTGGCCGGACTGGGGGCTGGCGTCGTTTTGACGTCCCCTACAGGAGACACAGTCCAATATGTACTCCAAATCATGTACACGGACTCCAACAATGTAGCCGCATACGAGGCCCTTCTACATGGTCTCCGGATGGCAGTATCCATGGGCATTCAACGCCTGGAAGTACGCGGGGACTCAAACCTCGCGATATCCCAAATAAATGGCGACTTCGACGCCAAAGACCCAAAAATGGCAGCTTATCGCAATGCCGTCCTAAAAATGTTAATTCGGTTCGAGGGACTGGAATTTCACCATATAGCCCGAGAAAATAATCAGGCAGCGGACGTCCTGGCACGCATCGGAGCAAAACGAGACGCAGTCCCCCCCAACATCTTCCTAGAAAGATTATTCAAGCCATCTGTAGCATGGGAGGGGGAACCCTCAGATAACAGTCCGGACACAGCCGCACAACCCGATGCCGACCAATCCGACATAATCGGAGGCCCTGCCACCGAAATCACACCTTCAGCCCACGTAATAATGGCGGTCATCGCCCCGTGGATAGAACCATTCCTAGCCTACCTTACTAGGGAGGAACTCCCAGAGGACCAAAACGAGGCACGCTGCATAGTGCGGCGATCTAAATCCTATAAAGTCCACGAGGGAGAGCTATATAAGAAAAGCACTACAGGAGTCCTTCAAAGATGTATCTCCGAAGAGGAAGGGCGGAGTCTGTTGGCTGAAATTCATGCCGGACTCGGTGGCCACCACGCTCCAGCTCGGTCCCTTGTAAGCAAGGCTTTCCGTACGGGCTTTTATTGGCCGACGACCCGAGCAGACGCTCAGGACTTAGTCAAACGATGCGTCGGTTGCCAGCTCTTTGCAAACCAAAGCCATATGCCGCCCAACGCCCTCGGAACTATCCCCATCACTTGGCCTTTTGCAGTCTGGGGGCTTGATATGGTGGGGCCCCTTAAAGGTGGAACCCACAAGAAACAATACTTATTGGTCATGGTGGATAAATTCACCAAATGGATAGAAGCCAAGCCTGTTAAGACGGCCGAATCCGGACCTGTGATAGACTTCATATCCGGGGTCGTACACCGTTACGGTGTCCCCCACAGCATTATCATCGATAACGGCACAAACTTCACCTCTGACGAAGTAAAGCTGTGGTGCAAAAACATGGGCATTAAGCTCGATTATGCTTCTGTCTATCACCCACAAACTAACGGTCAGGTCGAACGTGCAAATGGTCTCATCATGAGCGGTATCAAACCCAGACAGTGCGGTCCCTAAAGGAATCTAATATGCACTGGGTAGAGGAGCTCGACTCTGTACTCTGGGGGCTACGAACCACGCCGGATCGTACCACCGGATTCACACCATTCTTTATGGTGTACGGCACAGAGGCAGTTCTGCCCTGCGACCTAATTCATGACTCACCTCGACTGCGCATGTACGAAGAAAGAGAAGCCGAGCTTGATCGGCAGGACAACCTGGACGCCTTAGAGGAGGAGCGCGACGTGGCTAAAGCCCGTTCCGCATTTTATCAGCAGCAGGCTCGAAGATATCAAAGCAGAGAAGTACGGGCCAAAAATTACAATGTTGGCGAACTAGTTCTACGCCTACCGGATAAGAAAAAGGACAAACTCAAGCCCAAATGGGAAGGTCCCTTCATAATTGACCAAGTCCTGACTGGTGGAGCGTACCGCCTGCGACATGCGTCGGATAACCGACTCGAGCCGAACCCATGGAACGCCGCACGTCTCCGAAGATTCTATGCCTAGTGCCGGACTCGGGGTTTGTCTCCTTCCTCTATCCATTTTTATATATATTTTTCTGTTTTTGTCTCCCCCCACTCTTTCCTTTTATAGCACTTAAAGGCTCATCATGTGACGCGCTACTCGCGCTCCTTAAACCTGGGGGCTTCTTTAACAGAAGTTTGTTTATATGGGTTTCATGCCCAACGCATGCGTCAGACTTCCGCATGCACCTTTTCTTCACCATTATATGCATCGATATGACTTCAGTTTTGGCCAAGCTGGGTTGCCTGGCTCCTGTGATTACCCCTACGTTCCCGATTGTTCGGCTAGGCGGTAAAGGGAGCACCTCTGCGATTGCCACTGCCGGATAAGACGGATGTGTACCTCAGACTGGGTGAAGCCTATAGCTAGCGTTCTTAAGGGAATATTCGGTCGGTGAACTAAAGATGAACCTTTTTTTACTTATACATGCCCCCAGATGTTTTCCTGCATTTGTAGTCCGGACGTGCACTTCAGGGCACGCCACCCCAGCGAAAGGAACCCTTAACGGAACTATTCTCTCTGGAAGATGTTTCTTACTAACCATGTAATATAACATAACTAGTTGGGCACTTGTCTGATAAAGCACTAATGACCCCTATGCCTGGTCTCCACGCATACCTCGGTTCTTATATAACCGTTATGGTATTCGGACACACTCCGGACCGTCAGGTCCCGAGGTCGAAGCGAAAAGGTCGGCAACGACAAACGATCTACAATCCGGTTAGAAGGCATTACACATGTCAATTATAAATTACATAGTCATCCTGACTGATTGTATTCCTCTTCTATACCATCTAACAGGCTTTCTAATTTACAGTCCTGCTGGGAATACTTTGCGGCCAATTCTACCTAGCCATACACTAAGCTCACAGGGATCTCCTTCCCGTCAGGCCCCACCGGTCCGACCTCGGCCATGTGATTGGGGTCAGACTTCGTAAAGTGGGTCTTCACCATGGCCCAGGCCTCCATAGCGCCCTGCCGGCAGGCCGATATCTTCCACAACCGGAAGCGCCGCTGAGCTCCCTTCAACTTCTCCGCAAGTTCTCCAAGGCCCTCGGGTATGGAGTGGGCAGGCCACAAGGCTTGGGCAATACCTCGCATCGCCTGCCGAACTCGTTCGTGCAGTTGCGAGAGTTCGGGAAGAAGATCGCCCGTTGAACCGGGCATCTCCTCTGTAGGACGACCTGTCAGCATACCTACAGACATAACTCTGTTAGTCGTCTTCCTCGCCGAACTCCTTTTTCAAGAGTTCGCTTAAGCACTTACTAAATATGCCGCATCGAAGTCGCTGATTCTCCTTATTGGAGTCCGACAGCTGGCCACGAACATCTTTTAGTTCAACATCCAGCCTGGTGTTGGCATCCTGGAGATCATTCCTCTCCCGCCACACCTTTGTTAGCACGCTTTCACTAGCCTTTAACTGGCGTAGAAGCTGTTGCCTGTCCGTATCGAGTCCGGCGCCATCTGCAATACCATTTGTCCGATTGGCACTTAAACCCGTACAACACTAAATATTCTGGTGTATTGTTTACCTGCAGGGGTCTCTTTAGACCCCCCTGCTGCCGTTAGTGCGGCCTCTAGTTGGGCCCTGCACCTTTCTAGCTCCTGGGACAGCGCGGTGTTCTTCTCGGTAAGAACCTGCATGTTATATGATCCTTAAATCAGTTATTTCCACTGCTTCAAGTCTCGGGGGCTACTGGCATATCTATACTTACCAAAATTTTCTTACCCGTATGTCTTTTACATACTGCTCCGTGGCTCTGGCTAAACCATTTTGAGCGGCACGGAGGTACGCGTCTCCTGAATTAAAGGCATTTAAAGCCTCCTAGGAGAAACAAGCGTCGCGAAGAACTGTCCGGCGACGCCTGTGGTTCATGGCACTCTCCACCTCGGAATGGGTGGCAGACAGCCTGTCCGCATCCTTTGATGGAGGAGCGTCCGGTGCGTGCCTTGTGCTGGCCTCCGCCTCCGGGCCGGGCGTTGGAGTCTGGCTGGTGGAGGCGCGGTTGGCAACTTCTCCGGATATAGTCCGGCAAGGTCTCTTCGTCCTGAAGACAGCACGAATGTTAATATACCCTGGAGGAGTAAAACACCAGGGAAAAAGAGAGGGTACGCCATACCTTTGCTCTAGCACCTCAGACCGGACTACGTTCCTTTTTGCCCCATGGGGCCCTGCGGCCCCCCACCGGCTAGCTGCAGCGGGGTCGGCTTCCCCCCTCGGGAATCTCCCCTACAAAGCACGGTTGTTGTCAGAACAACCAAACCCATGGAAACGGAACCCCTCTTAAGGGGTAAAGCTCCGGTATTTGTCACCTGGGAGGCCGGGATTAACCCTGGGTAATCAGCTATAATAGCTACCAAGGTATCGTCCTTGCTTAGCTGATGAAACACTTCGTCGATGAGTTCCACCGCTAAGTCCGGATCCTCTTCGGAGTCCGGATCAAGGGACCGTTCTGGGTCCTCTGGCTGTGGAGGACGGCTGTTTATGTTTTTTACCTCCTGACGCAGGTGCTACATTGGAGTCGTTAGACTACCTATTTAATCATGGGAATGTAAAATGAACAGGGAAGCACGGCTGCCAGCTTACCCAATTCGGAGGACTGTACATGGAAAATCCGCCCTGCGGGTCGACGCGGAGGAATTCCTCTTCTTCTCCCTTGTACAAAGAGGATAAGATCTTCATTAGAGCGGCAGGCGAGTCCGGCCCTTTACGGCCGTTACGGGTGGCGTCATCTTCCCCGTTGAAATCCCACATGGGGTGGCTTCTGTATTGGAGCGGCTGCACCCCCCACATAATGCATATGTCCGTGACTTTAATCATGGTTAGTCCGGAATGAGCCACTAGCTTAATCCGGCCCATTAAGTAAAGGACGTCTCTGCCATTCTCTCTCTGAGAGCTCCGAGGGCGCCAGCTCAGGCGTTTCTTCAGGGGAGCGTTGTTGAACTCAGGGAGACCGGCCCGGATAGGGTCCGGCAGAGGGACGTCGTCTATGTAGAACCATTCTGAAGGCCAGTCCTCGGACGCCTTCTTCGGGGTTCCGGACGGGTATCCGGTCCCGGCGATGCGCCATACTTCGGCTCCGCCCACTTGATATATGGACCCCTCTTTGGAACGGGGCACCAGGCAGAATATCTTCTTCCACAGCGCGAAATGAGCCTCGACGGCTAAAAATAGCTCGCAAAGAGCAACGAAGCCCACGATGTGTAACACGGAGCCGGACGTTAGGTGGTGCAGCTGGAGGCCATAGAACTCCAAAAGCCCGCGGAGAAAGGGATGAATTGGAAATCCCAGTCCCCTTATTAGTTAAGGGGCCAGGCACACCCGCTCCCCTTTAGAGGGACTAGGTGAGTTCTGCGCCTGTTTTCCGCCTTGATAAGTGGCGAGTCCGGCTCGGACTGAGACCATATAGGCTTGAGGGAGAAATCCCTTGGCTTGGAGCGACACTAACTTGCTGTGTGGGATGGTGCATCTCTCCCAGTCTCCGGGTTTAGGACTGGAGGGGCGAGGGGAGGAGCTGCGATGGCTGGCCATCTTGGAATGGACCTTTGCTGGAGACGCTCTGATGATAACTCGCGGAGAGGAGAAGATGTGGTTTGGATCTAAATCCCCATCCCGTTAAATAGGCGGCTCGTTTATATGACTAAGGGCGTGGATATAAAAACACCCCAAGCTTTTCGCATTCGTTCAACACGTGGAAGACGGCCATTATTGGGCACTGAAGCCGAGGAGCGCTACATTACAAAAATCGGACGTTATTCGTACAGGTACACAGGATTCGGAGGAGAAACCCGCCTTGCAATGCCGAAGACGATTCGCGCGCCGGACTCGTCGTCACTGAAGCCTAGTTCGGGGGCTACTGAGGGAGTCCTGGATTAGGGGGTGTTCGGATAGCCAGACTATACCTTCAGCCGGACTCCAGGACTATGAAGATACAAGATTGAAGACTTCGTCCCGTGTCCGGAAGGATCTTTTCTTGGCGTCGAAGGCAAGCTAGGCGTGCGGATATTCGAGATCTCCTACCATTGTAACCGACTCTGTGTAACCCTAACCCTATCCGGTGTCTATATAAACCGGAGGGTTGTAGTCCGTAGGTCAACCATCATCATACACAATCATACCATAGGCTAGCTTCTAGGGTTTAGCCTCCTTGATCTCGTGGTAGATCCACTCTTGTACTACCCATATCATCAATATTAATCTAGCAGGAGAAGGGTTTTACCTCCATCAAGAGGGCCCGAACCTGGGTAAAATAAAGCGTCCCTTGTCTCCTGCTACCATCCGACCTTGACGCACAGTTCGGGACCCCCTACCCGAGATCCGCCGGTTTTGACACCGACACCGACCCTCCACAAAATAAGAGCTGGCCTAAGCCATGGTGCACGCAGTATAGCCAGGACCTCAAGGAGCATTTGGCAGCGGAGAAGCAAATCGCGGCCGCACGCGCGGATGAGGTCGCGATGGCTGCCATTCTTGCCGACCCACAAATCTTGGAGGAGCACCTTGCCAATTCCTAGCTACGCCGGTTAAGCATGCTCGGTTTACCCGTTGCTTGTGCTGCTCCTGCCTTTCCTTCACAAAATCTAGTGAATTCTGCTATCTAATTTCACCATGCAATCTGTTGCTCTAGTGTATATGTTTTATATGTCATGCAGTGTGGCGCTCACTTATTAATTGTTTTGTTAATTAGTTGTCGTCTTCAGTTAACAGTTTGGTTCAATTCTGCAAATGTGATGTTCAATTCTTCAGGCTGCAATTTTGTATTGTCTTCCATGTGAGAAATAAATCGAATTTATATTTACAAAATTGTCGGTGCATTATGTTATTGTATACCATGTGAGGAATAAATTGAATTTGGTTGTAGTAAATACATGAGAAACAAATACAATTGCTACAGCTGGCTGTAGTTAACAGTTTGGTTAAGTCTCTGATCTTATATTAGGAGTATGTTATATTGTGCAATGTGGTGCTCAGTTAATGTCTGGTTCATTTGTTGTGGTATTTTGTTAACTACTTGGTTCAATGTTATATTGTGCAATGTGGTGCTCAGTTAATGTTTGGTTCATTTTTTGTGGTGTTTAGTTAACTTCTTGGTTCAATTCTGCAATGCGATGTCCAATTGTCATGGGTAGAATTTTATATTGTTGTGCATGTGAGGAATAAATCGAATTTGGATGCACTTAATACATAAGAAACATATACAAGTGCTATATTTCCTAGTTCTTAATCATGCTTGGTTTGGGTAAATTGGTTTTCCGTGTGGCTTCAATTAGGCTGATGAATATGCAATGTGCTTATTTTTCATCAACATATTTTACTGATAGCATGCGAACCCTTACTTAACCTGATGACTAACTACCTTATATGTGTTGCAGGGAAACAATAGGAAGCACTGAGGTTAGAGTCGAGGTTAGCACGTGCATGGTCCGTTGTCTAATAGCACTTTGTTGTGCAATTGTAGGAACCATTCTATTATTTTGGTTTTTAACAATTTGGTCTTGCACATGTAGGTCCTGCTGCCAGAGGTTTTGATCCACTGTTCGACCCTTTTTGCATATGGGGAAATGAGTTGTCCATGAATATCAATCAAATCAAGAAACTTAGAAAGATTGTTAGGATAAAGAAATTAGCGACAAAAAACAACAAGATCTTTGTCTGCACAATGAAGAAGACATCAATTCACTACAAGATGGTACTAACTATTATACCTTGTTTTTTTTATTCCTTTGCCCCATTTCCAATATAGAGAAAATATTTATGCACATCCTTGTCTTCAGGCCTTTCCAAAGCAGTTCACTAATGATTACCTCTCAAAGCACCTCTATGGTCAGGAGGCGAGGAAGGTTTTCATACAACACCCACGGTTCAATATTGAAGTGTTCCTGAAGAGGTCGAAGGACGGACGGTCAATCATCCACAGGCATTGGCCTAAAGTTGCAAAGACCTTCAACATGAATGAAGGCTCAATATTCGCCTTCCGCTTCAGCAGTTTTCCAGATGAGATGCACCTATCTATATACCGTCTATGATGCTAATTTCAAAAGGTTCTACATGTTGCATGTGTAACTTCCTGCTGGTACATCTGTGTAATGGGGTACCTGAGTGCTGAAGCTATATCATGTTGTACTCTGATGTATTTCAATTATGAAATTATGCTTCCTTAATATGGAAATTAAATATATTGTGTGCTTAATATGAATGTCAATTAGATTAATAAATGGATTATTAATAATAGGGCAATTAGCCTGCTAATGGCGAATTAGATTGCTAATTGGGTTTTGATATTGCAAACGGTTGTTGAAAAAAATACCGTGGGCGATGACCTCAGGCAACACACACAGTTTCTAGGAATACACCATGTTGGATCAATGAACAATCACACACGACTTTCTCTTGAAAACTGTTTGCGTTAGGCCACCTTGCGCAAACGTTTACCACATAAAAACTGTGTGTCATGGACAACCTTTGCCACACGGTTTCTTCTGCGGACCGTGTGTGCTACATTCAATAACGCAAACAATTTAACAAGAAAAATTGTGAGTGTTGTACCTGTGAACAGAAACGTTTTTCTTGGAGCGACTGTGTGGGATGTGCATGCGAACGGAAACGTTTAGCGGGGACTGATTGTGTGGTATGTACTTGCGACCGGAAACAATTTTGCTGTATAATTGTATTTTTAGCTCTACTGTATGTATTTCCGTATTTGAGTGCTCGCCGGTCGCACACGACCTCATTTTGCCAAACCTATATGCCAGGAGGGCATATCCCCGACGGTTTCTGGGTCGTGTGGGAAGGACCCCCCCTATCGCCCACACTCACTTGGCGACGGTTCCAAATGCCGTCGCGGAAAGGGATAAAAAACCGTTTGTTTAGGACCGACGCGCACCAGTGCGTGGGAGGCATAGGATGAAGATAGTCTCTCTCAAACGACCCTGCAACCAAATACAAGAAATATCTTGTGTCCCCAACACACCAAATACAATGGCAAACTGTATAGGTGCACTAGTTCGACGAAGAGATGGTGATAAAAGTGTAATATTAATGGTAGAAATATATTTTTATAATCTGAATAAATAAAAACAGCAAGGTAGCAATCGATAAAAGTGAGCACAAACGGTATTGCAATGCTTGAAAACAAGGCCTAGGGTCCGTAATTTCACTAGTGCAACCTTTCAACAATGCTAATATAATTGGATCATATAACCATCCCTCAACATGCAACAATGAATCACTCCAAAGTTCCTATCTAGCGGAGAACATAAGAATAAATTGTTTGTAGGGTATGAAACCACCTCAAAGCTATTCTTTTCGTTCGATCTATTCAAGTGTCCGTACTAAAATAATACAAAGCTATTCTTTCCGTTCGATCTATCCTAGAGTTCATACTAAAATAACACCAAAGCAAATTCATATTCATAATACTCATTCCAACACAAAGAACTTCAAAGAGCGCCCCAAGATTTCTACCAAAAAAACAAAGACAAGAACGTGCATCAACCCCTATGCATAGGTTACCCCAATGTCACCTCGGGAATCCGCGAGTTGAGTGCCAAAACATATATCAAGTGAATCAATATGATACCCCATTGTCACCACGAGTATTCAATTGCAAGACATATATCAAGTGTTCTCAAATCCATAAAAGTATTCAATCCCATAACTGTTGGGGAACGTTGCAGAAAATTAAAATTTTTCCTACGGTTTCACCAAGATCCATCTATGAGTTCATCTAAGCAACGAGTCATGGGAGAGAGATTGCATCTACATACCACTTTGTAGATCGCGAGCGAAAGCGTTCAACGAACGGGGATGAGGTAGTCGTACACGACGTGATCCAAATCACCGGAGATCCTAGCACCGAACGGACGGAACCTCCGCGTTCAACACACGTACGATCAGCGTAACGTCTCCTTCTTCTTGATCCAGCAAGGCAAAGGAGAGGTTGAGGAAGATGGTTCCAGCAGCAGCACGACGGCGTGGTGATGGTGGAGCTGCAGTACTCCGGCAGGGCTTCGCCGAGCTCTACGGAGGAGGAGGAGGTGTTGGAGAGGGAGAGGGAGGCGCCAGGGCAAAGGGTGCGGCTGCCCCCCTCCCCTCCCCCCTTTATATAGGCCCCCTGGGGGGGCGCCGGCCCTGGCAGATTGAATCTCCCAAGGGGCGGCGGTCAAGGGGGTGGAGTGCCCCCCAAGGCAAGTGGGCGCCCCCCCCACCCTAGGGTTCCAACCCTAGGCGCAGGGGGTGGGCCTTGGGGGGCGCACCAGCCCACTAAGGGCTAGCCCCCCCTTCCTACTTCAGCCCATGGGGCCCTCCGGGATGGGTGGCCCCACCCGGTGGACCCCCGGGACCCATCTGGTGGTCCCGGTACAATACCGGTGACCCCTAGATCATTCCCGATGGCTGAAACTGCACTTCCTATATATAATTTTTCACCTCCGGACCTATCCGGAACTCCTCGTGACGTCTGGGATCTCATCCGGGACGCCGAACAACATTCGGGTTACTGCATATACATATCTTCACAACCCTAGCGTCACCGAACCTTAAGTGTGTAGACCCTACGGGTTCGGGAGACATGCAGACATGACCGAGAGGGCTCTCGGGCAATAACCAACAGCGGGATCTGGATACCCATGTCGGCTCCCACATGCTCCACGATGATCTCATCGGAAGAACCACGATGTCGAGGATACAATTAATCCCGTATACAATTCCCTTTGTCAATCGGTATTTTACTTGCCCGAGATTCGATCGTCGGTATCCCAATACCTCGTTCAATCTCATTACCGGCAAGTCACTTTAGTCGTACCGTAATGCATGATCCCGTGATCAAACACTTTGGTCATATTGAGCTCATTATGATGATGCATTACCGAGTGGGCCCGGTGATACCTCTCCGTCAAGCGGAGTGACAAATCCCAGTCTCGATCCGTGTCAACCCAACAGACACTTTCGGAGATACCTGTAGTATACCTTTATAGTCACCCAGTTACGTTGTGACGTTTGGCACACCCAAAGCACTCCTACGGTGTTCGGGAGTTACACGATCTCATGGTCTAAGGAAAGGATACTTGACATTGGAAAACTCTAGCAAACGAACTATGCGATCTTATGCTATGTTTAGGATTGGGTCTCGTCCATCACATCATTCTCCTAATGATGTGATCTCGTTATCATTGACATCCAATGCCCATAGTCAGGAAACCATGACTATCTATTGATCAACGATCTAGTCAACTAGAGGCTTACTAGGGACACGTTGTTGTCTGTTATTCACACATGTATTACGATTTCCGGATAACACAATTATAGCACGAATAAAGACAATTATCATGAACAAGGAAATATAATAATAATGCTTTTATTATTGCCTCTAGGGCATATTTCCAACAGTCTCCCACTTGCACTAGAGTCAATAATCTAGTTACATTGTGATGAATCGAACACCCATAGAGTTCTGGTGCTGATCATGTTTTGCCTTAGGGAGAGGTTTAGTCAACGGATCTGCGACATTCAGATCTGTGTGCACTTAACAAATTTCTATGTCTCCATCTTGAACATTTTCACGAATGGAGTTGAACTTGATGTGCCTGGTCTTCTTGTGAAACCTGGGCTCGTTGGCAAGTGCAATAGCTCCAGTGTTGTCACAGAAGAGTTTGATTGGCCCCGACGCATTGGGTATGACTCCGAGGTCGGTGATGAACTCCTTCACCCAAATTGCTTCATGTGCTGCCTCCGAGGCTGCCATGTACTCCGCTTCACATGTAGATCCCGCCATGACGCTCTGCTTGCAACTGCACCAGCTTATTGCCCCACCATTCAAAATATACACGTATCCGGTTTGTGACTTAGAGTCATCCAGATCTGTGTCAAAGCTAGCGTCGACGTAACCCTTTACGACGAGCTCTTCGTCACCTCCATAAACGAGAAACATTTCCTTAGTCCTTTTCAAGTACTTCAGGATATTCTTGACCGCTGTCCAGTGTTCCTTGTCGGGATTACTTTGGTACCTTCCTACCAAACTGACGGCAAGGTTTACATCAGGTCTGGTACACAGCATGGCATACATAATAGAACCTATGGCTGAGGCATAGGGGATGACACTCATCTCTTCTATATCTTCTGCCGTGGTCGGACATTGAGCTGAGCTCAATTTCACACCTTGTAACACAGGTAAGAACCCCTTCTTAGATTGATCCATATTGAACTTCTTCAATATCTTATCAAGGTATGTGCTTTGTGAAAGACCTATGAGGCGTCTTGATCTATCTCTATAGATCTTGATGCCTAATATATAAGCAGCTTCTCCAAGCTCCTTCATTGAAAAACTCTTATTCAAGTAGGCCTTAATGTTGTCCAAGAGTTCTATATCATTTCCCATCAAAACTATGTCATCTACATATAATATGAGAAATGCTACAGAGCTCCCACTCACTTTCTTGTAAACGCAGGCTTCTCCATAAGTCTGCGTAAACCCAAACGCTTTGATCATCTCATCTAAGCGAATGTTCCAACTCCGAGATGCTGGCACCAGCCCATAAATCGAGCGTTGGAGCTTGCACACCTTGTCAACATTCTTAGGATCGACAAAACCTTCCGGCTGCATCATATACAATTCTTCCTTAAGGAAACCATTAAGGAATGCCGTTTTGACGTCCATTTGCCATATCTCATAATCATAGAATGCGGCAATCGCTAATATGATTCGGACGGACTTTAGCTTCGCTACCGGTGAGAAAGTCTCATCGTAGTCAATTCCTTGAACTTGTCGATAACCCTTAGCGACAAGCCGAGCTTTATAGACGGTCACATTACCATCCGCGTCTGTCTTCTTCTTAAAGATCCATTTATTTTCTATGGCTCGCCGTTCAACGGGCAAGTCAGTCAAAGTCCATACTTCGTTTTCATACATGGATCCTATCTCGGATTTCATGGCTTCTAGCCATTTGTCGGAATCCGGGCCCGCCATCGCTTCTTCATAGTTCGAAGGTTCACCGTTGTCTAACAACATGATTTCCAAGACAGGGTTGACGTACCACTCTGGTGCGGAACGTGTCCTTGTGGACCTACGAATTTTAGTAGGAGCTTGATTAGAAGTATCTTGATCATCATCATTAATTTCCTCTCTAGTCGGTGCAGGCACCTCAGGAACGTTTTCTTGAGTTTTGCCATTTTCCGGTTCAAGAGGTAACACTTCATCAAGTTCTACTTTCCTCCCACTTACTTCTTTCGAGAGAAACTCTTTCTCTAGAAAGGATCCATTCTTGGCAACAAAGATCTTGCCTTCGGATCTGAGGTAGAAGGTATACCCAATAGTTTCTTTAGGGTATCCTATGAAGACGCATTTTTCTGACTTGGGTTCGAGCTTTTCAGGTTGAAGTTTCTTGACATAAGCATCGCATCCCCAAACTTTTAGAAACGACAGCTTAGGTTTCTTCCCAAACCATAATTCATACGGTGTCGTCTCAACGGATTTCGACGGAGCCCTATTTAAAGTGAATGCGGCAGTCTCTAAAGCATAGCCCCAAAAAGATAACGGTAAATCGGTAAGAGACATCATAGATCGCACCATATCTAATAGAGTGCGATTACGACGTTCGGACACACCATTACGCTGAGGTGTTCCAGGCGGCGTGAGTTGTGAAACTATTCCACATTTTCTTAAGTGTGTGCCAAATTCGTGACTCAAGTATTCTCCTCCAGATCTGATCGTAGAAACTTGATCTTTCTATCACGTTGATTTTCAACCTCACTCTGAAATTCTTTGAACTTTTCAAAGGTCTCAGACTTGTGTTTCATTAAGTAGATATACCCATATCTACTCAAGTCATCAGTGAGGGTGAGAAGATAACTATAGCCACCGCGAGCCTCAATACTCATTGGACCGCACACATCTGTATGTATGATTTCCAATAAGTTGGTTGCTCGCTCCATTGTTCCTGAGAACGGAGTCTAGGTCATTTTACCCATGAGGCATGGTTCGCACGTGTCAAATGATTCATAATCAAGAGACTCTAAAAGTTCATCTGCATGGAGCTTCTTCATGCGTTTGACTCCTATGTGACCAAGGCGGCAGTGCGACAAATATGTGGGACTATTGTTATCAACTTTAACTCTTTTGGTATTCACACTATGAATATGTGTATCATCACGTACGAGATTCATTAAGAATAAACCATTAACCATCGGAGCATGACCATAAAACATATCTCTCATATAAATAGAACAACCATTATTCTCGGATTTAAATGAGTAGCCATCTCGAATTAAACGAGATCCAGACACAATGTTCATGCTCAAACTTGGCATTAAATAACAATTATTGAGGTTTAAAACTAATCCCGTAGGTAAATGTAGAGGTAGCGTGCCGACGGCGATCACATCGACCTTGGAACCATTCCCGACGCGCATCGTCACCTCGTCCTTCGCCAGTCTCCGTTTATTCCGCAGCTCCTGCTTTGAGTTACAAATGTGAGCAACTGCACCGGTATCAAATACCCAAGAGCTACTACGAGTACTGGTAAGGTACACATCAGTTACATGTATATCACATATACCTTTTGTTTTGCTGGCCTTCTTGTCCGCTAAGTATTTGGGGCAGTTCCACTTCCAGTGACCACTTCCCTTGCAATAAAAACACTCAGTCTCGGGCTTGGGTCCATTCTTTGGCTTCTTCCTGGCAACTTGCTTACCGGGCGCGGCAACTTCCTTGCCGTCCTTCTTGAAGTTCTTGTTACCCTTGCCCTTCTTGAACTTAGTGGTTTTATTCACCATCAACACTTGATGTTCCTTCTTGATTTCTACCTCTGCTGATTTCAGCATAGCATATACCTCAGGAATGGTCTTTACCATCCCCTGCATGTTGTAGTTCATCACAAAGCTCTTGTAGCTAGGTGGAAGCAACTGGAGGATTCTGTCAATGACCGCTTCATCCGGGAGATTAACTTCCAGTTGAGTCAAGCGGTTGTGCAACCCAGACATCTTGAGTATGTGTTCACTGACAGAGCTATTTTCCTCCATCTTACAGCTAAACAATTTGTTGGGGACTTCATATCTCTCGACCCGGGCATGAGCTTGGAAAACCATTTTCAGCTCTTCGAACATCTCATATGCTCCATGTCTCTCAAAACGCTTTTGGAGCCCCGGCTCTAAGCTGTAAAGCATGCTGCACTGAACGAGGGAGTAATCATCGGAACGTGACTGCCAAGCGTTCATAATTTCTTGTTCTGCAGGGAGAACAGGTGCGTCACCCAGCGGTGCTCATAGGACATAATCTTTCTTGGCAGCTATGAGGATGATCCTCAGGTTCCGGACCCAGTCCGTATAGTTGCTGCCATCGTCTTTCAGCTTGGTTTTCTCTAGGAACGCGTTGAAGTTGAGGACTACGTTGGCCATTTGATCTACAAGACATATTGTAAAATTTTTAGACTAAGTTCATGATAATAAAGTTCATTTAATCAAATTATTTAATGAACTCCCACTTAGATAGACATCCCTCTTCTAGTCATCTAAGTATAACATGATCCGAGTCAACTAGGCCGTGTCCGATCATCACGTGAGAGGGACTAGTCAACATCGGTGAACATCTTCATGTTGATCGTATCTTCTATACGACTCATGCTCGACCTTTCGGTCTTCTGTGTTCCGAGGCCATGTCTGTACATGCTAGGCTCGTCAAGTCAACCTAAGTGTTTGCATGTGTAAATCTGTCTTACACCCGTTGTATGTGAACGTTAGAATCTATCACACCCGATCATCACGTGGTGCTTCGAAACAACGAACTGTCGCAACGGTGCACAGTTAGGGGGAACACTTCTTGAAATTATTATGAGGGATCATCTTATTTACTACCGTCGTTCTAAGTAAACAAGATGCAAAACATGATAAACATCACATGCAATCAAATAATAAACGTGACATGATATGGCCAATATCACATAGCTCCTTTGATCTCCATATTGGGGCTCCATGATCATCTTTGTCACCGGCTTGACACCATGATCTCCATCATCATGATCTCCATCATCATGTCTCCACGAAGTTGCTCGCCAACTATTACTTCTACTACTATGGCTAACGCGTTTAGCAATAAAGTAAAGTAATTACATGGCGTTTCTCAATGACACGCAGGTCATACAAAAAATAAAGACAACTCCTATGGCTCCTACCGGTTGTCATACTCATCGACATGCAAGTCGTGATTCCTATTACAATAGCATGAACATCTCATACATCACATATAGATCATTCATCATTCATCACAACTTTGGCCATATCATATCACAAAGCACTTGCTGCAAAAACAAGTTAGACGTCCTCTAATTGTTGTTGCAAGTTTTACGTGGCTGAATTAGGGTTCTAGCAAGAACGTTTTCTTACCTACGTAAAAGCCACAATGTGATTTGTCAACTTCTATTTACCCTTCATAAGGACCCTTTTCATCGAATCCGCTCCAACTAAAGTGGGAGAGACAGACACCCGCCAGCCACCTTATGCAACTAGTGCATGTTAGTCGGTGGAACCGGTCTCACGTAAGCGTACGTGTAAGGTTGGTCCGGGCCGCTTCATCCCACAATACCGCTGAAGCAAGATAAGACTAGTAGCGGCAAGAAAGTTGACAACATCTACGCCCACAACAAATTGTGTTCTACTCGTGCAATAGAGAACTACGCATAGACCTAGCTCATGATGCCACTGTTGGGGAACGTTGCAGAAAATTAAAATTTTTCCTACGGTTTCACCAAGATCCATCTATGAGTTCATCTAAGCAACGAGTCATGGGAGAGAGATTGCATCTACATACCACTTTGTAGATCGCGAGCGGAAGCGTTCAACGAACGGGGATGAGGTAGTCATACATGACGTGATCCAAATCACCGGAGATCCTAGCACCGAACGGACGACACCTCCGCGTTCAACACAGGTACGGTCAGCGTAACGTCTCCTTATTCTTGATCCAGCAAGGCAAAGGAGAGGTTGAGGAAGATGGTTCCAGCAGCAGCACGACGGCGTGGTGATGGTGGAGCTGCAGTACTCCGGCAGGGCTTCGCCGAGCTCTACGGAGGAGGAGGAGGTGTTGGAGAGGGAGAGGGAGGCGCCAGGGCAAAGGGTGCGGCTGCCCCCCTCCCCTCCCCCCTTTATATAGGACCCCTGGGGGGGGGGCGCCGGCCCTAGGAGATTGAATCTCCCAAGGGGCGGCGGCCAAGGGGGTGGAGTGCCCCCCAAGGCAAGTGGGCGCCCCCCACCCTAGGGTTCCAACCCTAGGCGCAGGGGTGGGCCTTGGGGGGCGCACCAGCCCACTAAGGGCTAGCCCCTCCTTCCCACTTCAGCCCATGCGGCCCTCCGGGATGGGTGGCCCCACCCGGTGGACCCCCGGGACCCATCTGGTGGTCCCGGTACAATACCGGTGACCCCCAGATCATTCCCGATGGCCGAAACTGCACTTCCTATATATAATTCTTCACCTCCGGACCAATACGGAACTCCTCGTGACGTCCGGGATCTCATCCGGGACTCTGAACAACATTTGGGTTACTGCATATACATATCTTCACAACCCTAGCGTCACCGAACCTTAAGTGTGTAGACCCTACGGGTTAGGGAGACATGCAGACATGACCGAGACGGCTCTCGGGCAGTAACCAACAGCGGGATCTGGATACCCATGTCGGCTCCCACATGCTCCACGATGATCTCATCGGATGAACCACGATGTCGAGGATTCAATTAATCCCGTATACGATTCCCTTTGTCAATCGGTATTTTACTTGCCCGAGATTCGATCGTCGGTATCCCAATACCTCGTTCAATCTCGTTACCGGCAAGTCACTTTACTCGTACCGTAATGCATGATCCCGTGATCAAACACTTTGATCATATTGAGCTCATTGTGATGATGCATTACCGAGTGGGCCCGGTGATACCTCTCCGTCAAGCGGAGTGACAAATCCCAATCTCGATCCGTGTCAACCCAACAGACACTTTCGGAGATACCTGTAGTATACCTTTATAGTCACCCAGTTACGTTGTGACGTTTGGCACACCCAAAGCACTCCTACGGTGTCCGGGAGTTACACGATCTCATGGTCTAAGGAAAGGATACTTGACATTGGAAAACTCTAGCAAACGAACTATGCGATCTTATGCTATGTTTAGGATTGGGTCTCGTCCATCACATCATTCTCCTAATGATGTGATCTCGTTATCATTGACATCCAATGCCCATAGTCAGGAAACCATGACTATCTATTGATCAACGATCTAGTCAACTAGAGGCTTACTAGGGACACGTTGTTGTCTGTTATTCACACATGTATTACGATTTCCGGATAACACAATTATAGCACGAATAAAGACAATTATCATGAACAAGGAAATATAATAATAATGCTTTTATTATTGCCTCTAGGGCATATTTCCAACAGTCTCCCACTTGCACTAGAGTCAATAATCTAGTTACATTGTGATGAATCGAACACCCATAGAGTTCTGGTGCTGATCATGTTTTGCCTTAGGGAGAGGTTTAGTCAACGGATCTGCGACATTCAGATCTGTGTGCACTTAACAAATTTCTATGTCTCCATCTTGAACATTTTCACGAATGGAGTTGAACTTGATGTGCCTGGTCTTCTTGTGAAACCTGGGCTCGTTGGCAAGTGCAATAGCTCCAGTGTTGTCACAGAAGAGTTTGATTGGCCCCGACGCATTGGGTATGACTCCGAGGTCGGTGATGAACTCCTTCACCCAAATTGCTTCATGTGCTGCCTCCGAGGCTGCCATGTACTCCGCTTCACATGTAGATCCCGCCATGACGCTCTGCTTGCAACTGCACCAGCTTATTGCCCCACCATTCAAAATATACACGTATCCGGTTTGTGACTTAGAGTCATCCAGATCTGTGTCAAAGCTAGCGTCGACGTAACCCTTTACGACGAGCTCTTCGTCACCTCCATAAACGAGAAACATTTCCTTAGTCCTTTTCAAGTACTTCAGGATATTCTTGACCGCTGTCCAGTGTTCCTTGTCGGGATTACTTTGGTACCTTCCTACCAAACTGACGGCAAGGTTTACATCAGGTCTGGTACACAGCATGGCATACATAATAGAACCTATGGCTGAGGCATAGGGGATGACACTCATCTCTTCTATATCTTCTGCCGTGGTCGGACATTGAGCTGAGCTCAATTTCACACCTTGTAACACAGGTAAGAACCCCTTCTTAGATTGATCCATATTGAACTTCTTCAATATCTTATCAAGGTATGTGCTTTGTGAAAGACCTATGAGGCGTCTTGATCTATCTCTATAGATCTTGATGCCTAATATATAAGCAGCTTCTCCAAGCTCCTTCATTGAAAAACTCTTATTCAAGTAGGCCTTAATGTTGTCCAAGAGTTCTATATCATTTCCCATCAAAACTATGTCATCTACATATAATATGAGAAATGCTACAGAGCTCCCACTCACTTTCTTGTAAACGCAGGCTTCTCCATAAGTCTGCGTAAACCCAAACGCTTTGATCATCTCATCTAAGCGAATGTTCCAACTCCGAGATGCTGGCACCAGCCCATAAATCGAGCGTTGGAGCTTGCACACCTTGTCAACATTCTTAGGATCGACAAAACCTTCCGGCTGCATCATATACAATTCTTCCTTAAGGAAACCATTAAGGAATGCCGTTTTGACGTCCATTTGCCATATCTCATAATCATAGAATGCGGCAATCGCTAATATGATTCGGACGGACTTTAGCTTCGCTACCGGTGAGAAAGTCTCATCGTAGTCAATTCCTTGAACTTGTCGATAACCCTTAGCGACAAGCCGAGCTTTATAGACGGTCACATTACCATCCGCGTCTGTCTTCTTCTTAAAGATCCATTTATTTTCTATGGCTCGCCGTTCAACGGGCAAGTCAGTCAAAGTCCATACTTCGTTTTCATACATGGATCCTATCTCGGATTTCATGGCTTCTAGCCATTTGTCGGAATCCGGGCCCGCCATCGCTTCTTCATAGTTCGAAGGTTCACCGTTGTCTAACAACATCATTTCCAAGACAGGGTTGACGTACCACTCTGGTGCGGAACGTGTCCTTGTGGACCTACGAATTTTAGTAGGAGCTTGATTAGAAGTATCTTGATCATCATCATTAATTTCCTCTCTAGTCGGTGCAGGCACCTCAGGAACGTTTTCTTGAGTTTTGCCATTTTCCGGTTCAAGAGGTAACACTTCATCAAGTTCTACTTTCCTCCCACTTACTTCTTTCGAGAGAAACTCTTTCTCTAGAAAGGATCCATTCTTGGCAACAAAGATCTTGCCTTCGGATCTGAGGTAGAAGGTATACCCAATAGTTTCTTTAGGGTATCCTATGAAGACGCATTTTTCTGACTTGGGTTCGAGCTTTTCAGGTTGAAGTTTCTTGACATAAGCATCGCATCCCCAAACTTTTAGAAACGACAGCTTAGGTTTCTTCCCAAACCATAATTCATACGGTGTCGTCTCAACGGATTTCGACGGAGCCCTATTTAAAGTGAATGCGGCAGTCTCTAAAGCATAGCCCCAAAAAGATAACGGTAAATCGGTAAGAGACATCATAGATCGCACCATATCTAA
Source organism: Aegilops umbellulata (assembly GCA_032464435.1). Lineage (NCBI taxonomy): Eukaryota > Viridiplantae > Streptophyta > Magnoliopsida > Poales > Poaceae > Aegilops > Aegilops umbellulata. Next base: position 23,070,793 of record CP136054.1, read on the forward strand.
TAGAGTGCGATTACGACGTTCGGACACACCATTACGCTGAGGTGTTCCAGGCGGCGTGAGTTGTGAAACTATTCCACATTTTCTTAAGTGTGTGCCAAATTCGTGACTCAAGTATTCTCCTCCAGATCTGATCGTAGAAACTTGATCTTTCTATCACGTTGATTTTCAACCTCACTCTGAAATTCTTTGAACTTTTCAAAGGTCTCAGACTTGTGTTTCATTAAGTAGATATACCCATATCTACTCAAGTCATCAGTGAGGGTGAGAAGATAACTATAGCCACCGCGAGCCTCAATACTCATTGGACCGCACACATCTGTATGTATGATTTCCAATAAGTTGGTTGCTCGCTCCATTGTTCCTGAGAACGGAGTCTAGGTCATTTTACCCATGAGGCATGGTTCGCACGTGTCAAATGATTCATAATCAAGAGACTCTAAAAGTCCATCTGCATGGAGCTTCTTCATGCGTTTGACTCCTATGTGACCAAGGCGGCAGTGCCACAAATATGTGGGACTATTGTTATCAACTTTAACTCTTTTGGTATTCACACTATGAATATGTGTATCATCACGTACGAGATTCATTAAGAATAAACCATTAACCATCGGAGCATGACCATAAAACATATCTCTCATATAAATAGAACAACCATTATTCTCGGATTTAAATGAGTAGCCATCTCGAATTAAACGAGATCCAGACACAATGTTCATGCTCAAACTTGGCACTAAATAACAATTATTGAGGTTTAAAACTAATCCCGTAGGTAAATGTAGAGGTAGCGTGCCGACGGCGATCACATCGACCTTGGAACCATTCCCGACGCGCATCGTCACCTCGTCCTTCGCCAGTCTCCGTTTATTCCGCAGCTCCTGCTTTGAGTTACAAATGTGAGCAACTGCACCGGTATCAAATACCCAAGAGCTACTACGAGTACTGGTAAGGTACACATCAGTTACATGTATATCACATATACCTTTTGTTTTGCTGGCCTTCTTGTCCGCTAAGTATTTGGGGCAGTTCCACTTCCAGTGACCACTTCCCTTGCAATAAAAACACTCAGTGTCGGGCTTGGGTCCATTCTTTGGCTTCTTCCTGGAAACTTGCTTACCGGGCGCGGCAACTTCCTTGCCGTCCTTCTTGAAGTTCTTGTTACCCTTGCCCTTCTTGAACTTAGTGGTTTTATTCACCATCAACACTTGATGTTCCTTCTTGATTTCTACCTCTGCTGATTTCAGCATAGCATATACCTCAGGAATGGTCTTTACCATCCCCTGCATGTTGTAGTTCATCACAAAGCTCTTGTAGCTAGGTGGAAGCAACTGGAGGATTCTGTCAATGACCGCTTCATCCGGGAGATTAACTTCCAGTTGAGTCAAGCGGTTGTGCAACCTAGACATCTTGAGTATGTGTTCACTGACAGAGCTATTTTCCTCCATCTTACAGCTAAACAATTTGTTGGGGACTTCATATCTCTCGACCCGGGCATGAGCTTGGAAAACCATTTTTAGCTCTTCGAACATCTCATATGCTCCATGTCTCTCAAAACGCTTTTGGAGCCCCGGCTCTAAGCTGTAAAGCATGCTGCACTGAACGAGGGAGTAATCATCGGAACGTGACTGCCAAGCGTTCATAATTTCTTGTTCTGCAGGGAGAACAGGTGCGTCACCCAGCGGTGCTCGTAGGACATAATCTTTCTTGGCAGCTATGAGGATGATCCTCAGGTTCCGGACCCAGTCCGTATAGTTGCTGCCATCGTCTTTCAGCTTGGTTTTCTCTAGGAACGCGTTGAAGTTGAGGACTACGTTGGCCATTTGATCTACAAGACATATTGTAAAATTTTTAGACTAAGTTCATGATAATAAAGTTCATTTAATCAAATTATTTAATGAACTCCCACTTAGATAGACATCCCTCTTCTAGTCATCTAAGTATAACATGATCCGAGTCAACTAGGCCGTGTCCGATCATCACGTGAGAGGGACTAGTCAACATCGGTGAACATCTTCATGTTGATCGTATCTTCTATACGACTCATGCTCGACCTTTCGGTCTTCTGTGTTCTGAGGCCATGTCTGTACATGCTAGGCTCGTCAAGTCAACCTAAGTGTTTGCATGTGTAAATCTGTCTTACACCCGTTGTATGTGAACGTTAGAATCTATCACACCCGATCATCACGTGGTGCTTCGAAACAACGAACTGTCGCAACGGTGCACAGTTAGGGGGAACACTTCTTGAAATTATTATGAGGGATCATCTTATTTACTACCGTCGTTCTAAGTAAACAAGATGCAAAACATGACAAACATCACATGCAATCAAATAATAAACGTGACATGATATGGCCAATATCACATAGCTCCTTTGATCTCCATATTGGGGCTCCATGATCATCTTTGTCACCGGCTTGACACCATGATCTCCATCATCATGATCTCCATCATCATGTCTCCACGAAGTTGCTCGCCAACTATTACTTCTACTACTATGGCTAACGCGTTTAGCAATAAAGTAAAGTAATTACATGGCGTTTCTCAATGACACGCAGGTCATACAAAAAATAAAGACAACTCCTATGGCTCCTGCCGGTTGTCATACTCATCGACATGCAAGTCGTGATTCCTATTACAATAGCATGAACATCTCATACATCACATATAGATCATTCATCATTCATCACAACTTTGGCCATATCATATCACAAAGCACTTGCTGCAAAAACAAGTTAGACGTCCTCTAATTGTTGTTGCAAGTTTTACGTGGCTGAATTAGGGTTCTAGCAAGAACGTTTTCTTACCTACGTAAAAGCCACAATGTGATTTGTCAACTTCTATTTACCCTTCATAAGGACCCTTTTCATCGAATCCGCTCCAACTAAAGTGGGAGAGACAGACACCCGCCAGCCACCTTATGCAACTAGTGCATGTTAGTCGGTGGAACCGGTCTCACGTAAGCGTACTTGTAAGGTTGGTCCGGGCCGCTTCATCCCACAATACCGCTGAAGCAAGATAAGACTAGTAGCGGCAAGAAAGTTGACAACATCTACGCCCACAACAAATTGTGTTCTACTCGTGCAATAGAGAACTACGCATAGACCTAGCTCATGATGCCACTGTTGGGGAACGTTGCAGAAAATTAAAATTTTTCCTACGGTTTCACCAAGATCCATCTATGAGTTCATCTAAGCAACGAGTCATGGGAGAGAGATTGCATCTACATACCACTTTGTAGATCGCGAGCGGAAGCGTTCAACGAACGGGGATGAGGTAGTCATACACGACGTGATCCAAATCACCGGAGATCCTAGCACCGAACGGACGACACCTCCGCGTTCAACACAGGTACGGTCAGCGTAACGTCTCCTTATTCTTGATCCAGCAAGGCAAAGGAGAGGTTGAGGAAGATGGTTCCAGCAGCAGCACGACGGCGTGGTGATGGTGGAGCTGCAGTACTCCGGCAGGGCTTCGCCGAGCTCTACGGAGGAGGAGGAGGTGTTGGAGAGGGAGAGGGAGGCGCCAGGGCAAAGGGTGCGGCTGCCCCCCTCCCCTCCCCCCTTTATATAGGACCCCTGGGGGGGGCGCCGGCCCTAGGAGATTGAATCTCCCAAGGGGCGGCAGCCAAGGGGGTGGAGTGCCCCCCAAGGCAAGTGGGCGCCCCCCACCCTAGGGTTCCAACCCTAGGCGCAGGGGGTGGGCCTTGGGGGGCGCACCACCCTAGCCCCTCCTTCCCACTTCAGCCCATGCGGCCCTCCGGGATGGGTGGCCCCACCCGGTGGACCCCCGGGACCCATCTGGTGGTCCCGGTACAATACCGGTGACCCCCAGATCATTCCCGATGGCCGAAACTGCACTTCCTATATATAATTCTTCACCTCCGGACCAATCCGGAACTCCTCGTGACGTCCGGGATCTCATCCGGGACTCCGAACAACATTTGGGTTACTGCATATACATATCTTCACAACCCTAGCGTCACCGAACCTTAAGTGTGTAGACCCTACGGGTTAGGGAGACATGCAGACATGACCGAGACGGCTCTCGGGCAATAACCAACAGCGGGATCTGGATACCCATGTCGGCTCCCACATGCTCCACGATGATCTCATCGGATGAACCACGATGTCGAGGATTCAATTAATCCCGTATACGATTCCCTTTGTCAATCGGTATTTTACTTGCCCGAGATTCGATCGTCGGTATCCCAATACCTCGTTCAATCTCGTTACCGGCAAGTCACTTTACTCGTACCGTAATGCATGATCCCGTGATCAAACACTTTGGTCATATTGAGCTCATTATGATGATGCATTACCGAGTGGGCCCGGTGATACCTCTCCGTCAAGCGGAGTGACAAATCCCAGTCTCGATCCGTGTCAACCCAACAGACACTTTTGGAGATACCTGTTGTATACCTTTATAGTCACCCAGTTACGTTGTGACGTTTGGCACACCCAAAGCACTCCTACGGTGTCCGGGAGTTACACGATCTCATGGTCTAAGGAAAGGATACTTGACATTGGAAAACTCTAGCAAACGAACTATGCGATCTTATGCTATGTTTAGGATTGGGTCTCGTCCATCACATCATTCTCCTAATGATGTGATCTCGTTATCATTGACATCCAATGCCCATAGTCAGGAAACCATGACTATCTATTGATCAACGATCTAGTCAACTAGAGGCTTACTAGGGACACGTTGTTGTCTGTTATTCACACATGTATTACGATTTCCGGATAACACAATTATAGCACGAATAAAGACAATTATCATGAACAAGGAAATATAATAATAATGCTTTTATTATTGCCTCTAGGGCATATTTCCAACAATAACCACAAAATCTCAAAGGAAAAAACTCAATTCATCACAACAATATAGAGAGGGGAAAACACCATATAATCAGTCTATATTAACAAAGCCCGCGATACATCAAGATCGTGACATCTTAAGAACACGAGAGAGAGACACAGAGAGAGAGAGAGAGAGAGAGAGAGAGAGAGAGAGAGAGAGAGAGAGAGAGAGAGAGAGAAAGTAAACACATAGCTACTAGTGAGGGAGTCCTTGACTAAGGGGTCTCGGGCGTCCGGCCTATTGGACATGGGCCAGACCAATGGGCTGTGAAGATAGAAGACCAATGACTTTCTGCGTGTCCGAATGGGACTCTCCTTGGCGTGGAAGGCAAGGTTGGCGTCCAAATATGAAGATTCCTTTCTCTATAACCGACCCTACACTAGTGCAGAACAGGACAATAGCACCGGTTCGTAAAGCCCTTTAGTGCCGCTTCTGTAACCGGCACTAAAGTGTGGTCACTAAAGGACCCCCCTTTAGTACCAGTTCAGCACGAACCGGTGCTAAAGGCCAACCACGTGGCACGAGCCAGCTCCAGGGGCCGGGAGCCCTTTAGTACCGGTTGGTGACACCAACCGGTATTAAAATGTTTGGGGGGGGGGGGGGTTTGGGTTTATGTTTTATTTTTCATTTAATTTTGTGTTTTCCGTTTAATTCTTTTTCGTTTGCTGGTATTTTATGTACTACACATTGTACACGTTATGCATATATATATAAATAGAATTTCTAGTAGAACCGGTCATATATATATATATATCATCAAATGTCTCACAAAAACCACCATATTAATTAATTCAGACATACACACATGTGTGTATATAAGTATATATATATATATATATATATATATATATATATATAATTAGCTAGCTATATACAATTTCTCCTACAATGTTGCCTTCGGAGCCAGTGGCATTAGCCTAATTGGTGCCTTCGGAGAACGATGACAATTGGAAGTGGTTCATGGGGCGGTAGCGGGTAATACTATTCTCCCTTCGGATCTATGACCTGGTCGAGCAAAAATCCCGCTATTTCCTCTTGAAGTGCTTGTACGCGCTCCGTTTCTCGGAGCTTGTCCCGCACCTCTGTGAACTGTTAAGAACAAGATCAATATGCATGTGTATTAGTTGTGTGACTAGATATCGATAATGGTGTAAAAATTGTGAATAGTGTTCTGACAAACGTACCCATTCCTGTCTTTGAGATCTGCTCCTTTCGGACGCCATCATGCGAATGTTCTCGCAAACGCAGTATGCACACATATCAGTCCCCTGCGCCTGCTGAAGGGCCTTTACGAGAATGGAATTTGATCAGATAATAATTAATCAAGCATGATAATTAAAGAGATGGCAGCTAGCTAGCTAGCTAGTACTACTTAATTACTTACCTTGGGTCGAAACCATTTCAGCTTTTCTTTCCATTCGCCTTGAGTGACGCTGATGAACCTTGCCCAAGCCCTGCCCGCCGACAAAGAAAATGAATAAAGGGGTCATTAAATAGTTCATATCATGAAATGACGAACTAAATAGGCCGAGATATATAGTTTAATAATGATTAAAATTACCTGTTGACTATCCCAAACAAATTGTTATAGTCAGTTTTTATTTTGAGTAGTGAGTCCAGTATTTCAATTGTTCCGGCGTCAACTTTAATGATACACAAGATCCAGTGAAATCTGCATGCACACATGTTTGCATGTCTTAATTAATTAAGCGGGCATATGTAAGCAAAAACATGTAGCTAGCTAGTAGGCAAAAACAGAGAATTTGTAGTACAAGACAGTGTGACTCACTGGAAGTTGTAAGGAAGTAGTATATCTTCATTGTATTTGAGGCGCTTCAAGAACTCTAGCATGCTGTCCTCTACATGCTTTGCATGATATGCATCTATTTTCCATGTGTATTCATTAACGGTGTTTGGGTCAATGAACCCAATGCCATAGCGTCCACCTTTTTTCTTTTCATACATCTTCATCCTGCATAATACAACAAAAAAGAATATAGTGAGGATAATTACAGGTAATGATTGATCAAAAGGATCACTACAGATAGCTTGAGACTTAAATTACAGAAAGAAATCACTTGCAGACAATAGCAACTGAGTAGATTTGTCGAGTGCGTCTTGATTGTATAACTGAAATAGTTCATTATACTCAACAGCCACAGCTTTCTGATGGTAGTAATGATCCTTCTTGACTTCCACCATGAGGGACTCTCGATTGGAACTCTTGGTAATGTCCATGTACCATTGATGCAATTCATACATTCTCGTTGGGAGCTTCTTGACCTCGTCCGGCTTGACCAAAGGTTCGCCCCGGACAGATTTCCGTTTTATTTCCTCCTCTCTAAGCACAGGCATGGGCTCGATCTCGAGGAGTTGTCCAACAGTAATATTGAGAATTTCAGCCTGCTTTAAATGCTCCTCGGTTATTACCACATTGCCCACCTTGGGAACGTAAACTTTTTGCCCACAATAATATTGGGCGCGCGTACTCTCACGTGTTGTTGGCACAACAAGCTAGGGAATCGATTGCGCCGCCTGTTCTCCCAGCTGGGGAACGGTTTTCCCGCATTTTTTGACAGCTGCTTGTTGTTTGCTCGAGCTCGAACTCGCCTCCCTCTGTAGACGTGCTCGATTTAACTTCCTGATGTGGCGCTCATAGTCTGTGTCAACAGGCTTCGGAGATGGTGGTTGAGCCATACGAATGAAGTGGTCAATCGTTTCCTCAGGCACTTTCTCCCTTGGCGGCGGTGGCGGTTTCGGTGCAAAATGGGCTTCCACCTCGGCCTTCGATATGGCTGCGTTTTCCTCCTCGTACTTGTCATAAGGCCTCTGCGAAAGAGGCGCGAGGCTTGGACCATATTTATATCGCTTGCCTCCGCCTGTACTTGCTGTACTACCTCGACTCGTACCGCTATGCACCATAGCTGCGGGGTGTCTCTTCTGCGATTGCTTAGGCGGCGGAGACGGCTGACGTGGCTGAGTTGGATGAGGAGGAGTGGCCTGAGGCTGTGCCGGACTTGGAGGAGGAGTGGGAAGTTGTGCCGGACTTGGAGGCAGAGTGGACGTCTGACGTTGTGTCGGACTTGGAGGACGAGTGGCCTGACACTTTGCCGGACTTGGAGGAGGAGGAGTGGCCTCACGCATTGGTGGACTTGGAGGAGCGGGAGTCTACTGACTCGGTGGCGGACTTCGACGAGGAGTCGGGTGACGCGGTGTTGGTGGCCTTCGAAAGACGATGCAATCCTTTCTCCATAGGATGACACGATGTATGGCCTCTCCCAATGTGTGCTCATCGTCACCTCCAGGAATGTCAAGCTGTAGCCCCGAATATGGGTCCACCACCTCATCAACCAAGACATGAGGATAGCCCGCTAGAATCGGGTTGCAACGGAAGGTTGCTTCGGGGGGATTTGTAAAAGCAACAGCATCCGCCACCTTCATGGATATGTTCTTCATTTTGAAGTGTAGCTCGCAGTTAGTGTTCTCCATGATGTCATCCACGGGGTATCTATCCAGCATTGCGTCGCCCGGGGCGGAACCCACGCTGCTTCTCGGCATGGAAGGGGCGGTGCTATCCAATGCTGGATCATCCGCTAGCTCCTACAGCTGCTGAGACCCCCTTTACTTGCAAAGTGAGTCGATCTACTCCTGCTGCCGCTGGAATTTGACTGCCAAGTCCGCGTGCGCTGATTCTAGGCCTTGAAGGCGTTCATAGTCCAGCTTCCTCTGCTCCTCCTCCATCTTCCTCTTCTTCTCCTCCGCAATCTTCCATCTCGCACGGGTTCTGTAGTCGGCGTTCCAGTCTGAAAACCCCTCATACCACAGAATAGCGCCCTTGCCTCGTGTTCTTCCCGGGTGTTTAGGATTTGCCAGGGCGCACGTAAGCTTGTCGTTCTCTATGTTGGGCTGGAACACCCCTGATCGAGCCTCTTCTAATGCAACAAGTATCGCATCGTCGGCTTCGTTCAGACATGCCTTCGTCGAAACTTTGCCTATCTTCGGGTCCAACTCCCCCCATGTGCATAGAACCAAGTCCTGCACCTGGGGGGCCAGCTCCTAGTAACCGGAGTGACACCTGCATCCTCCATCTCTTTCTCAGACTTATCCCACTTAGGCATTGCCACGGTGTAGCCACCTGGCCCCAGCTTATGGAACTTATCCTTTTTTTCGGCATTCTTCTTGTTTATTCTCGACCGTTCCTTAGCTAATTCCGAATCCTTGAATTTCACGAATCGTCCCAATGAGCACTTTGCTTCTCTAGTGTTCCCTCGAATACTGGAGTGTTCCTTCCTCCCTTGACGTACTTGTCCCATTCATGGTTCTTGTGGTTCTTGAATGCAACCGCCATCTTCCTAAGAGCAACGTCCTTGACTTTCTGCACATCTGCTTCTGCGAAATGATCTGGTAGGGTGAAATGTTCCATGAGAGTATCCCAAAGCAGACCTTTTTGTCTGTCGTCGACAAAAGTAAGATCTGGACGTGGCTTTGTTGGCTCTCTCCATTCTTGAAGGGAGACCGGGAGTTGGTCCTTCACAAGAACTCCGCACCGACGAACGAACTTGTCCGCAATCTTCTTAGGCGCTAATGGTTCGCCATTAGGTCTGATTGCCTCGATATTGTACTTTACGCCCTCCTTCAACTTTTTGTTCGGGCCTTGTTTTGTCCTGTTGCCTGAAGATTTGCTCGATCCGGATGGCCGAAAGAAGAAAGATCGATTCGTTAATATATCTTCAAGTCAAAACATGTGATGTTCACCATATGCCTACTTATATAAATATATATACCTCGCCGGTCTTTGCTGTTTCAAGATCAACATTTTCTTCGTCATCAGCATAATCATAGTTCATGACTTCATCAATTCGGTCGTCGCGATCGAATATCATATCACCCTCCCCGGTGTTGTTTAGAAATTCGGAGCCGTCATAATCTTCTTCATTTTGATCATCATCTGGCCCGCGAGGATGGCGTATCATATCGAACAGGGCCTGTTCTCCCTCTCTGCCGGTATTGTCCGCCGATCACTTCCCAGATATTTGGGTGTGAAACTTTTTCTTCGCGTGTGTCCCTTTGCGCCGTTACCATGGAAAATCTTCACCATTTAACGGGATGCTCGGGTCAATATTCACTGTGAATGGAGCAATTTCATCAAACTTTTCATAATCTTCTGACATGTCTGTCTTGTCATCCACTCCCACGATGTTTCTCTTCCCAGAAAGAACTATGTGCCGCTTTGGCTTATCGTACGATGCATTCTCTTCCTTATCTTTTCTTTTTCTCGGCTTGGTAGACATGTCCTTCACATAGAAAACCTGTGCCACATCATTGGCTAGGACGAATGGTTCGTCTGCATACGCAAGATTGTATAGATCCACTGTTGTCATTCTGTACTGCGGGTCTTCCGTTACCCCGCCTCGTGTCATATTGACCCATTTGCACCGAAACAAAGGGACCTTCAAACCACGCCGATAGTCAAGTTCCCATATGTCCTGTATATAACCATAATATGTTTCCTTTCCCGTCTTGGTTTCTGCATCAAAGCGGACACCACTGTTTTGGTTGGTGCTCTTCTTATCTTGGGCGATCGTGTAAAATGTATTACCATTTATCTCATACCCTTTGAAAGTCATTATATTCGAAGATGGTAACTGGGACAGCAAGTACAGGTCATCTTTAATAGAGGCGTCATGCATGGTACGTGTCTGCAACCAGCTGGCGAAACTCCTGGTTTGTTCACATGTAATCCAGTCATCAGACCGCTCCGGGTGTTTGGAGCATAGCAAATTCTTGTGTTCATCCATATACGGAGCCACCAAGGCAGAATTCTGTAGAACTGTGTAGTGTGCTTCAGTGAGAGAATGTCCGTCCATACATATTATTTGTTCCCCTCCTAGCATGCCTTTTCCATCCAGTCTGCCCTTATGCCGCGATTCAGGAACACCAATCGGCTTAAGGTTAGGAATAAAGTCAATACAAAACTCAATTACCTCCTCATTTTCATGGCCCTTGGAGATGCTTCATTCTGGCCTAGCACGGTTATGAACATATTTCTTTCAGACTCCCATGAACCTCTCAAAGGGGAACATATTGTGTAGAAATACAGGACCCAAAACGTTAATCTTTTGAACTAGGACATGCATCATGATGTTGAAGAAGGATGGTGGGAACACCAACTCGAAACTGACAAGACATTGCACCAAATCATTCTCTAACCTTGGTATGATTTCTGGATCGATTACCTTCTGAGAGGTTGCATTGAGAAATGCACATAGCTTCACAATGGCTAATCGAACATTTTCCGGTAGAAGCCCCCTCAATGCAACCGGAAGCAGCTGCGTCATAATCACGTGGCAGTCATGAGACTTTAGGTTCTAGAACTTTTTCTCTGCCATGTTTATTATTCCCTTTATATTCTATGAGAAGCCAGAGGGTACCTTAATACTGAGCAGGCATTCAAAGAAGATTTGCTTCTCTTCTTTGGTAAGAGCGTAGCTTGCATGACCCTGATGTATGCCGTCTTTTCCGTGCATACTTTGCTGGTACTCCCGTGCCTCAGGTGTATCTTTTGTCTTCCCATACACGCCCAAGAAGCCAAGCAGGGTCACACAAAGATTCTTCGTCACGTGCATCACGTCGATTGCGGAGCGGACCTCTAGGTCTTTCCAATAGGGCTGGTCCCAAAATATAGATTTCTTCTTCCACATGGGTGCGCGTCCGTCAACGTCATTCGGAACAGGTTGTCCACCAGGACCCTTTCCAAAGACCACCTTCAAATCCTTGACCATATCATGTACATCAGCACCAGTACGGTGGCGAGGCTTCGTCCGGTGATCCGCCTCACCTTTGAAATGCTTGCCTTTCTTTCTTACGGGATGCCTGCTCGGAAGAAATCGACGATGTCCCAGGTACACATTCTCCTTACAATTAGCCAAATATATACTGTCGGTATCGTCCAAACAGTGCATGCATGCGCGGTATCCCTTGTTTGTCTGTCCTGAAAGGTTACTGAGAGTAGGCCAATCATTGATAGTCATGAACAACAACGCCTTTAGGTCAAATTCTTACCCCATGTGCTCATCCCACGCAAGTACACCTGTTCCATTCCACAGTTGTAAGAGTTCTTCAACTAATGGCCTTAGGTACACATCTATGTCGTTGCCGGGTTGCTTAGGGCCTTGGATGAGCACTGGCATCATAATGAACTTCCGCTTCATGCACAACCAAGGAGGAAGGTTATACAAACATAGAGTCACATGCCAGGTGCTATGGTTGCTGCTCTGCTCCCCAAAAGGATTAATGCCATCTGCGCTTAGACCAAACCATACGCTCCTTGCGTCATCCGCAAACTCCTTTCCGTACTTTCTTTCGATTTTTCTCCACTGCGACCCGTCAGTGGGTACTCTCAACTTTCCGTCTTTCTTACGGTCTTCTTTGTGCCATCACATCGCCTTGGCATGCTCTTTGTTTTGGAACAAATGTTTCAACCGTGGTATTATAGGAGCATACCACATCACCTTGGCAGGAATCTTCTTCCTGGGGCGCTCGACCTCGACATCACCAGGGTCATCGCGGCTGATCTTATAGCGCAATGCACCGCATACCGGGCAAGCGTTCAAATCCACGTACTCACCGCGGTAGAGGATGCAATCATTAGGGCATGCATGTATCTCTGCACCTCTAACCCTAGAGGGCAGACAACCTTCTTTGCTTCGTACGTACTCTCGGGCAATTCGTTGTCCTTTGGAAGCATATCCTTTATCATTACCAGCAACTTTCCAAATCCCTTGTCAGATACACCATTCTCTGCCTTCCATTGCAGCAATTCCAGTGCGGTGCCCAGCTTTTTCTTGTCACCTACGCAATTCGGGTACAACAATTTTTTGTGATCCTCTAACATGCACTTCAACTTCTTCTTCTCCAAATCACTTGCGCAGTTTCTCTTTGCATCGGCAATGGCCCGACCTAGATCATCAACGGGCTCATCTGATGCCTCTTCTTCAGCTTCTTCCCGCATTGCCGGCTCAGCTTCTTCCCACATTACCGGCTCAGCTTCTTCCCCCATTGTTGTATCATCGTATTCAGGGAACCCATGGCCAGGATAGATGTCGTCGTCCTCTTCTTCGTCATTGTCTTCCATCATAACCCCTCTTTCTCCGTGCTTGGTCCAAACATTATAGTGGGGCACGAAACCAGACTTAAACAGGTGGACGTGAATGATTCTTGACTTAGAGTAATTTTGACCATTCTTACAGACAGAACATGGATAAGGCATAAAACCATCCGCCCGCTTGTTTGCCTCAGCCGCAAGCAGAAAAGTTTGCACGCCATTAGTGAACTCGGGAGAGCATCGGTCATCGTACATCCATTGTCGGCTCATCTTCAATACAAAGCACCAAAAACACCAAGTTAATACAAGTTCATACATAAAGTTCATACAACACTTAAATGCAACAAACAAATAACTCTCTAGCTAAAGCATTTAAATGCAACAACAAATGCGATCAAGATCGCAACTAAGGTAACAATTGATCCAACAACATAATGATACCAAGCCTCACAATCGATGGCATATTTTCTAATATTTCTAATCTTCAAGCGCATTTCTCCATCTTGATCTTGTGATCATCGACGACATCGGCAACATGCAACTCCAATTCCATCTTCTCCCCCTCAATTCTTTTCAATTTTTCTTTCAAGTACTCGTTTTCTCTTTCAACTAAATTTAACCTCTCGACAATAGGGTCGGCGTTTTCTCTTTCAACTAAATTTAACCTCTCGACAATAGGGTCGGTTGGAATTTCCGGTTGACATACCTCCTAGAAAAAATATCTATGTCAACTTGATGGGCATAATTTGTCATAAACATGAAATGCAACTAGTTTTAAAAGAGAATATATATACCACATCCGAATCATAACAAGGACGAGGGCCGACGGGGACGGATATCAAAACCATGGCACTATGTATAACAAACAACGTACGGGTAAGATAATTATACGAGTAACTATATATCCAAATCACACAAACATCAATTTTTATATAAAATTTCATGAACAAGAGGATCACCACAAGGTGGTGCCGGCGACGGGGCGGTGCGGGCGATCGACGGTGGTTACGGCGGAGATTTTGAAAGCACTAAGTAAACCACACCTACATATGCAAACTAAGTGTTATTTTTGACCTCAAATTGCATATAAATCAAATACTAGCACATATAATTCCTCCCAAATTACTAAACTCACAAATTAAACACTATATAAAGCATTACAAGAGCTAATCTAGCAATGAGAGATGAAAGGACAAAGTTGCTAACCTTTGTGATCATTTGAATCGATGGGGACCTTCAAATCTTGACAAATTTTGGGCAAAATGTGTGATGAGCTCGAGAGGAAGACGGGAAGAACAGAGAGGGAGGGGAAAGGAGGAAGAATAGAGCGAGCTCGCTGGGTGGACGAAGGGTTTATGTAGGACGACCTTTAGTACCGGTTCGTGACACGAACCGGTACTAAAGGCGCTGGAGGGGCCCATGACTGACAACATCCTGCCACCACTCTCATTAGTACCGGTTCGTGGCACGAACCGGTGCTAAAGGTTCGCCATGAACCGGTACTAATGAGAGCGTCCCGGCTAGCCGTTGGAACCTGCACTAATGTACACATTAGTGTCGGCTTAAATTCAAACCGGCACTAATGTGCTTCACGTTTGATCCTTTTTCCATTAGTGTTATGTAATCCTAGATCCCTCCGGTGTCTATATAAACCGGAGGGCTTAGTCCATAGAGGGGAGATAATCATAGTCATACAGGCTATACTTCTAGGGTTTTAGCCATTACGATCTTGTGGTAGATCAACTCTTGTAATACTCATATTCATCAAGATCAATCAAGCAGGAAGTAGGGTATTACCTCCATAGAGAGGGCCCGAACCTGGGTAAACATTGTGTCCCCTATCTCCTGTTACCATCGACCTTAGATGCATAGTTCGGGACGCCCTACCCGATATCCGCCGGTTTAGACACTGACATTGGTGCTTTCATTAAGAGTTCCACTGTGCCGTTGTCAAAAGGTTTGATGGACCCTTCAATCATCTACAACAATGTTGTCCAGGGGGAAGTCTTCCTCCCCGGACATATCTTCGTGTTTGGCGGCTTCGCACTGCGGGCCAACTCGCTTGGCCATCTGGAGCAGATCGAAAGGTACGCCCCTGGCCATCAGGTCAGATTTGGAAGCTTGAACTACGTCACTGATATCCATGGAGACTTGATCTTTGACGGATTCAAGACCACGACAGCCGCTCCCTGCCACCAGAATGAACATGACGTAAATCAGTCATCGGACCATACCCAGGAGATAGCACCTCTAACTGCTCTCGCCTTAGATCCGGAGCAGACCGCACCAACCGAGGACGCGAAGCTCAACCCCGCCACGGAAGCCGCAGACTCAGCGGCGTTGGAGCCGCACACAGACCTAACTTCAAGTGACATATGTGTCAACGAAACCATGGACTCGTCTTCGGCTACATCTTCTGAACCTTGTGCGTCCGCGTACGTCGAGCTTGATTGGTCATCGATCGTTGAATTCAGCTCCGCGGACATCTTCCGATGCTCGCCTTTGGGCGACGTGATAAACTCATTAGGAACTCTATCCTTAGCCACCTAATTATATCCGGTTCGAACTAGAGGCTGATGACAGAGAATTTCGCTTCCCACCCCCCGCCCACTTCATAGCCACTGTCGAAGACTTAACCGACATGCTCAATTACGGCTCCGAAGACATCGACGGTATGGACGACGATGCCGATGAGGAGGAGGGCCAAAACGCGCCATTTACCGGACGTTGGACGGCCACTTCTTCGTACGATGTGTACATGGTAGACACACCTAAAGAAACAAACGACGATAACAAAGAAGATCCAGTCGAGGACAAAGCCCCTGAGACACAGCCAAAGCAACGGCGTCAGTGGCGCCGCTCTAATTCACGTCGTGGAAAAGACAGCAATACCGGCATGGGAGATAACAATACTCCGGACGATGCCGAAGACAATGAAGATCCCGTTGAGGCAACTTCTGAACAGGACGAACGGGAAGAAGGGCAAGTCATCCCTGATGAACAGGCCATACATACAGACTCAGATGACAGTAATTATCTTCCGCTCTCGGAGGACGAGGTGAGCCTTGGCAACGAGGATTTTATCATGCCAGAGGAACCTCTCGAGCAGGAGCGCTCTATGTGCCGGCTAATAGCCACTGCAAGAAGCCTGAAAAAGAAGCAGCAGCAGCTTCAAGATGATCAACATCTTCTCAATGATAGATGGACTGATGCCCTCGCAGTAATACGTCTCCAACGTATCTTTAATTTTTGATTGCTCCATGCTATATTATATTCTGTTTTGGACATTATTGGGCTTTATTATACACTTTTATATTATTTTTTGGGACGAACCTATTAACCGGAGGCCCAACCCAGAATTGCTGTTTTTGCCTATTTCAGAGTTTTGCGGAAAAAGAATATCAAACGGAGTCCAAACGGAGCGAAACCTTTGGGAACGTGATTTTCGGAACGAACATGATCCAGGGGACTTGGAACCTACGTCAAGAAAGGACCCAGGAAGGAACAAGGTAGGGGGGCGCGCCTACCCCCCAGGGCGCGCCCTCCACCCTCGTGTGGCCCACGTTGCTCCACCACATACTTCTTCCTCCTATATATACCTACGTACCCCCAAATTACCAGATACGGAGGCAAAAACCTAATTCCACCGCCGCAACCTTCTGTACCCGTGAGATCCCATCTTGGGGCCTTTTCCGGAGCTCCGCTGGAGGGGGCATCGATCACGGAGGGCTTCTACATCAACACCATAGCCTCTCCGATGATGTGTGAGTAGTTTACCTCAGACCTTCGAGTCCATAGTTATTAGCTAGATGGCTTCTTCTCTCTTTTTCGATCTCAATACAATGTTCTCCCCCTCTCTTGTGCAGATCTATTCGATGTAATCTTCTTTTACTGTGTGTTTGTTGAGACCGATGAATTGTGGGTTCATGATCAAGTTTATCTATGAACAATATTTGAATCTTCTCTGAATTCTTTTATGTATGATTGGTTATCTTTGCAAATCTCTTTGAATTATCAGTTTGGTTTGGCCTACTAGATTGATCTTTCTTGCAATGGGAGAAATGCTTAGCTTTGGGTGCAATCTTGCGGTGTCCATTCCCAGTGACTGTAGGGGCAGCAAGGCACGTATTGTATTGTTGCCATCGAGGATAATAAGATGGGGTTTATATAATAATGCATGAGTTTATGCCTCTACATCATGTCATCTTGCTTAAAGCGTTACTCTGTTCTTATGAACTTAATACTCTAGATGCATGCTGGATAGCAGTCGATGTGTGGAGTAATAGTAGTAGATGCAGGCAGGAGTCGGTCTACTTGTCTCAGACGTGATGCCTAGATATTCTCATAACTATGCTCAATTCTGTCAATTGCTCAACAGTAATTTGTTCACCCACCGTAATACTTTTGCTCTTGAGAGAAGCCACTAGTGAAACCTATGGCCCCCGGGTCTATTTTCCATCATATTAATCTCCGACAACAAGCTATTTCTGGCGCCGTTTTTATTTTACTTTCTTTACTTTGCATCTTTATCATAAAAATACAAAAAATATTATCTTATCATATCTATCAGATCTCACCCTCGTAAGTTACCGTGTAGGGATTGACAACCCCTTATCGCGTTGGTTGCGAGGATTTATTTTTTTGTGTAGGTGCGAGGGACTCGTGCGTGGCCTCCTACTGGATTGATACCTTGGTTCTCAAAAACTGAGGGAAATACTTACACTACTTTGCTTCATCACCCTTTCCTCTTGAAGGGAAAACCAATGCAGTGCTCAAGAGGTAGCAGGCAGCCGAGGAATATGGCCCCAAGCGCCAACCCAAAAGTTACCCAAAGCGCACATTGCTACCCCAGTTCGATGATGAGGCGCCGGAGCCCATACCATCATCGCGCAATGCGGCTGAACGACGACTAAGTGGTCGGCACAAAGCGGCAACCCAAGCCGAACACCAGCCCGTCCTACCTCACTGTAAAGGCAGAGATAAAACAGCTCGAAGTTACACATATGACCTTCGGCAGGACCTAGACAATAAAGAAGGATGCACTAGATTGATATACGGATCGCGAGGGCGTGCCTCGACACGCGACTACGGCTACCTATCCGGACATGACCAACCTAATCACGCCCGGACTGAAACCCGTAGACGGACTCCATCCGAGCTATGTCGAGATGTGGCCCGACATAGAGGCGCCGCACACCATCTTTGCTTCACTGATAAAGTAATGGATCATGAATTCCCAGAAGGGTTTAAACCCGTGAATATTGAATCATATGATGGAACAACTGATCCCATGGTATGGATCGAGGATTTTCTTCTCCATATCCATATGGCCCGCGGCGATGATCTCCATGCCATCAAATACCTACCACTGAAACTCAAAGGGCCAGCTCGGCACTGGCTAAATAGTCTGCCTGAAAACTCCGTTGGCAGTTGGGAGGACCTAGAAGACACCTTCCGTGACAACTTCCAAGGTACATATGTCCGGCCACCAGATGCCGATGACTTAAGTCACACTGTCCAGCAGCCCGGAGAGTCAGCCAGGAAGCTCTGGACTAGGTTCTTAGTTAAAAAGAAGCAAATCATCGACTGTCCGGACGCGGAAGCCCTAGCGGCCTTCAAACACAGCATGCGGGACGAGTGGCTCACCCGCCACCTCGAGCAAGAAAAACCAAAATCCATGTCAGCCCTTACCACCCTGATGACCTGCTTTTGCACGGGAGAAGACAGCTGGCTCGCTCGTAGAAACAACATCGTCGCCGATCCGAGCACTTCCGAAGTCTGAGACAGCAACGGCAAGCCACGACGCAGTAAACACAAGCGTCACAATAATAACGAAGGACCACACAGCACAACGGTCAACGCCGGATTCAGAGGCCCCAAACCGGGTCAACGGAAAAATCCATTCAAGGCAAACAGAGACGGACCATCCAATTTAGACAAGATATTGGATCGGCCCCGCCAGATTCATGGCAACCCCGATAAACCAGCCAATCACACCAACAGAAGCTGTTGGGTCTTCAAATAGGCCGGCAAGCTCAATGGCGAACAAAAGGGGAAGAGGCTGCCTGGTGACAGCGACGACGAAGAGACTCACCAACCAAGCACCGGGGGTTAGAAGCAATTTCCCCCCGAAGAAAAAACAATGAACATGGTATACATGACACACACCCCTATAGGGGAGCGCACAGAGCGCTCCCTCCGAGTAGAGGATCATACTACGGCTACTTTAGCCGAATTACAAAGCGGCCTTATCAAACCGCATACCTCATCGGCCATTAAGCCGTCGGTCTCCATTCAACAGGACCGATTAATTTTAGAGCTTGGTAGCAGTTCGGTTTCCGCTGTTCGCCTCATATACCTGCGAAGTCTGTACCGTGCATACATAACTATGCACTGAAAATACCCTTGGCATCGGCAGAAGCACAATACGGACGGGCCTACAAGTACTCCCATAACCTCCTTTTCTTTTTCTCTAACTACTCTTTCTTTTTCATTATCCTTTATAACAAGTCGCTCAAAGGCTGGTCATCTCATGGACTCTATCGGATTTTGGGTTCGTATACTCACCCAAAGGCTATTCCTATTAAGGAGCCCCTTCACCGAGGAAAGGCAGCGCAGACGTGCGACAGGAGGTCCAAAATAACTTTTTGTAGACCGCA
Source organism: Aegilops umbellulata (assembly GCA_032464435.1). Lineage (NCBI taxonomy): Eukaryota > Viridiplantae > Streptophyta > Magnoliopsida > Poales > Poaceae > Aegilops > Aegilops umbellulata. The sequence continues at coordinate 23,090,413 of CP136054.1, forward strand.
CTCTCTATTTCAAGCCTGTAAGTGCCTTTTTCCGCAGCCTTCGACCCCAGGCATGTCAAATAGCCGGGGTCGTGGTGTTATTATCTGTAAAATGTCGATTGGCATATCACTCAGGTTCCAGTGAATGTAATCCGTATTCAGTATTCACTTTTTTCTAAAGAACTAAATTTTGCTCCTTTGCTTGTTTCACACACGCACCCCGCATAAATTGCCAGGGGCTCGGTATGGGAACAAATGAGTTGCCAACAAGTGTGAACAGGTTTATAGGATACTTCGGCGTCGCAAGTTCGGCCTTATATGCATCAGCTCCGAATCATGTCTTGGGTCAATAGTTGGGTTGCCCGGGTCCTGTGCTTACTACCTTACGTTCCGCTCTATCAGCTAGGGTAGTCAAGGGAGAACTACTGCGACTGTGTTTCAGGTTCATCCGGTCAAGCACCTCAGTAGAGAAAGCCGAAAACTGACTGTCATGATGCAGCGAGAGCTGGTCAACCACTCAATGACTTATCAGAATCTTTTGCGATTCCCTCTGTATTACACGAAGGACCTTTCTTCAGGTCATACATGTAACGTACCGTATTGGGATAACCGCGTACATGCCAGGGGCTATATCATAGACCCACCATAAAACTCCTATGGCTAAGTGAAAGTGTTAACGCCTCTCCTCCTCTGAGCTGCTGCCGGCGCTTACCATCATGCCTATGCTAAATTCCACTAAGTCTAAAAAACTATTGTTATATAACTTTGCATTTTTCCTTGATGCTAGCCTCAAATATGTAGCTCAAATGAATATGTTTGGTAAGGATGTTTTGTTATGGCTAGTGCATTCTTCCCATACCTTTGTTGCCATGTAGGACTCCTGTAGCATATGTAAAGCATGCTCTAAAGTGGTCATCCTGATAAAAATTGTTCTAAATTTACTGAATTTTTTGATAGTGGTAAATAGTGCACATCAAGTGTATGATGAAAGACTAGAGGGCTCTAGGAAGTTTAGGAATTTTTTACAATTTTTGTGGTGAGGTGTTGACGCACAAAAGAGAGTCTGGCAGAGTTTCGAATTTTTTGGAGCAATTTAAATTGGGCTTTGACCATGGAGTTTGAATCTGTTCTAAATTTGAACTGAATGAAAATTGAAATTTTGAACTATGGAACCAAATGTTTTTGGTGGAATGGGTTGTGTGTACTGTCAAATAGTTGGAGTAATTTTTGTGGGTGCAAAAGAATTGTGGAGAATATAGATCCTTTTCAAATCAAAGAATTTTTTTTGGTTAGAGTTCATTTTGTCTTTGCTATGTTTCTGCCATGCCATGCTATGTTTTTTGCATGAAATATGTATGAGATGTTAGATGGATAGATAGATATGTCTGGATGGATGGATGATCATTTTCTCTTTAGAGTTTATTTAGAGCTCATTTTGATGTTCATTGAAGAAATTTTTGTTGTGGCAAAGTTATGAAATTTAGAGCTTTTGACCTTATATGGCAAAGTTGTGGCAAACTTTAGTAATGTTGTGGCATATACTCTACTCTGCTCAATATCGATGAAATCATGGACAAGTTTCTGTCAACATTCTTGTTGTTATCGGGTCAAGTTTCTGTCAAGTTACTCTACTAGCAATACTTGGGTTTTGCCTAATTTTTTTTCAGTCAGTGGAATTACAAGTTGTGGTGTTGCATCTCCGTGGAGTTTTGGTCCCTCCGCTGTTCGACCAAAAGTTTTCCATTTGTTCTATGTTGAGTTTTGTTCATAGGATGATGGTTGGTTCCTTTCTTGAGTTGTGTATTCATCCATGTGTATAAATCTCGTTTTCATTTTGTATTCATATTGTGTATAAACCTTGTATTCATCTTGTCGTTAAAACATAACCACGATATATAGCTTTGATTTTGAGGCATATGGAAACATTAGAGAGGGGGTCGTTAAAACATAACCCTGAAAACTTCGACATGAGTGGGGGGGGGGGTGGTTCGTTAAAACATAATCCCGATAAATTCGACATGAGGAGGTCGTTAAAACATAACCCCGATAACTTTGATTTTGAGGCAGTCTGCAAAGTATGCTCTCTCGAAAGACAGGACGACTCATCAAACATGAGGGGCGGGGGGATCGAGTCATTGACGATCGTCTGAAACTGACTATTATAAAACTTGTCAATTTTGCATGATGATTGCCACTAATCCATTGCTCATATGTATATGATTCCTTGTTGTGATTAGGTCTATGTTTGCCACTAATCCATCTCTCATGGTTGTATATTAATTGCCATGTTGTAATATTTTCAGATACTATGGACAGAGACTTAGAAAAATTAGAGTTGTTGGGGGATATAAACTGCGACGGAGGTGATATCACCTTGTCGTTTCTCAATAACACCGATGGCGAGGAAAGAGAGGATGACGACTCCGATGATCGAATGGAGGAGGGAGGTGATACGTCTCCAACGTATCTATAATTTTTTATTGTTCCATGCTATTATATTATCTGTTGTGGATGTTTAATGGGCTTTATTATACACTTTTATATTATTTTTGGGACTAACCTACTAACCAAAGGCCCAGTGCAAATCGTTGTTTTTTGCCTATTTCAGTGTTTCGCAGAAAAGGAATATCAAACAGAATCCAAACGGAATGAAACCTTCGAGAGAGTGATTTTTGGAACAAACGCAATCCAGGAGACTTGGAGTGGACGTCAAGAACGCGATGAGGTGGCCATGAGGCAGGGAGGCGTGCCCAGAGGGGTAGGCGCGCCCTGATGAAGCGATGCACCTAGGGTAGGGTCATGGACCTGTCCGAGATACCCTCCCCAAGGACATCCTTAGAAGAAATCATCTTTCAATCGACTTAGAAGTGTTCCACTCGACAAGCTTGAAGACACTCGACCATGAAGACTGTCACTCGACCATGAAGCTAACCACTCGACCACTAGGAGATCTAAAGTCACTCCGCACGCTAACGGTCGGTCATTAAGTAGCTTTTATGGTCATCATAGAACTTTATTTGTGGCGTTATTAGTAATGCCCAACCTTAATGTACCTTAAACCCTGCATAACTGAGGGCCGGAGGGGTCTGGCGAACTCTATATAAGCCACCCCCTCCTCAGTGTAAAGGGTTCGCACCCCTGTATTTCATACACACATAATCCTGTCGACCGCCTCCGGGCTCCGAGACGTAGGGCTATTACTTCCTCCGAGAAGGGCCTGAACTTGTAAATCTCGTGTGTCTACAACTACTCCTTAGCTAGGATCTTGCCTCTCCATTCCTACCCCCCTACATTACTGTCAAACTTAGAACCACGACAGTGGGCACCCACCGTGGGGCAGGTGTCTTAGCGGCTTGTTGGGGAAGTTGCGATTTTTCCGATCCCCTTTATCATTGTTTCAGTTGGAGTTTTGGTGGAGGGCCGCGAGATCCGTCTCGGCGCACTCACGTTCAACGCCGACGAATCCGCTTGGCTTCAGGAGGCTCCGCTCGACGTCGATGCGCTCCCTATCCGCGGGGCAACGCACTTTCACGCGTGCGTCCGCGGCGTCCTCTTGAGGCAACCGTCAACCCAGTATCGGTCGGACCCTGTGTCGTCCTCCCTCCCTGTTTCCCATCGGCGCAAGCGCTCAAGTCGGCCACCCGCCAAGTCACGGCGATCGAGCCCGACGAATCTCTCTACGGCCTGTTCGACTGGCTTCGCAGAGACTGCATCCGAGTGTGACAGCAGTGATCCAGCGGCGGAGGTTCTGATGGTCGATGGACCACGCAGTCCTCCCGGCTTTCCCCGCGCCGATGGAGGCGATCCGTCGCATGCCCAAGAACAGTATCTCCCCGAGCCCCTCACTTCGCTGCAGAGGGAAGAACTTCGTCGCCGGAACATGGATGCGCTGCACACTCCTATCGTTGGCGAAACCCCCGAGGCCCGTGCCTTAGAGGACGTGTGCTTGGCCAACTTGGCTGAGCGCACTCGACTGGAGAACCTCCAGCAAGTACTCGACGTCAGCTCTTTCCACCACCGACTCAGGTATATCGAACATCGATTCGGAATTTAGCAGCTACAGCCCGTATAGCAGAGTCGATTCAGCCTTCCCAGTCGGAGGCTGGCAGAGGCTTGTTACAGATCAGAGCATTACTCCGGGCGACAGGAGATCAAAATTCAGCTGTTTCACAGTCGCGGAACAGAATCCACAGCAGATCCGTTGCTGCAGATACAGTCCAGTCGGCTCACAGCCCAAGATCGCCCCCGAGGTGTGAAGGACGTGGGGACCGACGTGATTAGCACAAGAACCATGAGCAGTATGATCACCGACTCAATCGTGATGATCGTCGTCGAGTGCCTACCCTTCCCCCGAGGAGTGGATCATACGTGCCTCGACAGCAGGATGACAGACGCCCTCACAGTGTTGGGCGAAGGATTCCAGTCGACCCCAAAGAACCAGATTTTGATGCGAGATCCATTCTCGTTCAAGGTTTGCTCGACAGGAACAGAGCTCATCGAGAAGGTCATGACAGAGATGTACCCACCAGCAGCAGAGTACACGTCTCAGGAATAGAGTGCTTCAGCAGAGCCATCAGGGCCGCGGTGATTGATACGTCTCCAACGTATCTATAATTTTTTATTGCTCCATGCTATATTATCTACTGTTTTGGACTATATTGGGCTTTATTTTCCACTTTTATATTATTTTTGGGACTAACCTATTAACCGGAGGCCCAGCCCAGAATTGCTGTTTTTTTTGCCTATTTCAGTGTTTTGAAGAAACAGAATATCAAACGGAGTCCAAACAGAAAATTCCTTTTTGGAACGTGATTTTCGCATCGGATAAGACCAACGAGACTTGGACCCCACGCCAAGGCATCGAAGAGGCGGTCATGAGGGTGGGGGCGCCCCCCTCCCTAGGGCGCGCCCCCCTACCTCGTGGGCCCGTCGAAGCTCCACCGACGTACTTCTTCCTCCTATATATTCTCATAACTATGCTCAATTCTGTCAATTCCTCAACAGTAATTTGTTCACCCACCGTAGAATACTTATGCTCTTGAGAGAAGCCACTAGTAAAACCTATGGCCCCCGGGTCTATTCTCATCATATCAATGTCCATCACTTTAATCTTGCTTTGTTTTTACTTTATCTTTTACTTTTCACTTTGCATCTGTATACCAAAAATACCAAAAATAGTATCTATCGGATCTCACTTTCATAAGTGATCGTGAAGGGATTGACAACCCCTAATCGCGTTGGTTGCGTTGAGCTCTTTGTGTTGTGTAGGTACGAGGGACTTGTGCATGGCCTCCTACTGGATTGATACCTTGGTTCTCAAAAACGGAGGGAAATACTTACGCTACTCTGCTGCATCATCCTTTCCTCTTCGGGGAAAACCAACGCAAGCTCAATAGGTAGCAAGAAGAATTTCTGGCGCCGTTGCCGGGGAGTCTACGCAAAAAGTCAACATACCAAGTACCCCTCACATTAGTTGCCATTTGCCTCTCGTTTCCCTCACCCCCACTTCACCCTTGCCGTTTTATTCGCCCTCTCTTTCCCAACCTCCTTCTCCTTTTCTTTCTCGGTTTGCCTTTTTCTCGCTTGCCTTTTGTTTCCTCATGTGTTAGATTGCTTGTTTGTCGCGATGGCTCAAGATACTACCAAATTGTGTGACTTCACCAATACCAACAATAATGATTTCCTTAGCACTCCGATTGCTCCTCTTGCCAATACTGAATCTTGTGAAATCAATACTGCTTTGTTGAATCTTGTTATGAAAGATCAATTCGCCGGCCTTCCTAGTGAAGATGCCGCTACTCATATGAATAGCTTCGTTGATTTATGTGATATGCAAAAGAAAAAAGATGTCGATAATGATGTCGTTAAATTGAAGCTATTTCCTTTTTCGCTTAGAGATCGTGCTATAGCTTTCTTTTCGTCTTTGCCTAAAAATAGTATTGATTCTTGGAACAAGTGCAAAGATGCTTTTATCTCTAAGTATGTTCCTCGCGCTAAGATCATCTCTCTTAGAAACGATATTATGAATTTTAAGCAACTTGATCATGAACATGTTGCACAAGCTTGGGAGAGAATGGAATTAACGATACGTAATTGCCCTACTCATGGTTTGAACTTGTGAATGATTATACAAAAAATTTATCCGGATTGAATTTTGCTTCTAGGAATCTTTTAGATTCGTCCGCGGGAGGCACTTTTATGGAAATCACTTTAGGAGATCCTACTAAAGTCCTAGTAATATTATGGTTAATTATTCTCAATGGCATACTGAAAGATCTTCTAATAAAAAAGTGCATGCGATAGAAGAAATTAATGTTTTGAGTGGAAAGATGGATGAACTTATGAAATTATTTGCTACTAAAAGTGTTTCTTCTGATCCTAATGATATGCCTTTGTCTACTTTGATTGAGAATAACAATGAATCTATGGATGTGAATTTCGTTCATAGGAATAATTTTGGTAACAACGCTTATAGAGGGAATTTTAATCCTAGGCCATATCCTAGTAATCCTTCTAATAATTATGGAAATTCCTACAACAACTCTTATGGCAATTATAATAAGATGCCCTCTGAATTTGAGAATAGTGTTAAAGAGTTTATGAATTCACAAAAGAATTTTAATGCTTTGCTTGAAGAGAAATTGCTTAAAGTTGATGATTTTGCTAGGAACGTTGATAGAATTTCTCTTGAGGTTGATTCTTTAAAGCTTAGATCAATTCCTCCTAAGCATGATATCAATGAGTCTCTCAAAGGCATGAGAATTTCCATTGATGAGTGCAAGGAAAGAACCGCTAGGATGCGTGCTTCCAGAGATGACTTTATTAAAGTGTGTTCTTCCAATTCCTATGAAAATCAAGATGAAGATCTAAAAGTTATTGATGTGTCTTCTATCAAATCTTTGTTTTGCAATATGAATCTTGATGAAACTGAATATGATCTTCCTTTACCTAGAAGGCATTCTAAAAATTTGGAGTATTTAGATCTTTATGATGAAATTGATGAAAATGGGATTGAAAGAAATAAAAATCTAGATGTTGCTAAACCCACTATATTGGATTTCAAGGAATTTAATTATGAAAGTTGCTCTTTGATTGATTGTATTTCCTTGTTGCAATCTGTGCTAAATTCTCCACGTGCTTATAGTCAAAAGAAAGCCTTTACCAAACATATTGTTGATGCTTTAATGCAATCTTATGAAGAAAAACTTGAGTTGAAAGTTTCTATCCCTGGAAAACTCTATGATGAGTGGGAACCAACTATTAAAATTAAAATTAAAGATCATGAGTTTTATGCTTTCTGTGATTTGGGTGCTAGTGTCTCCACTATCCCCAAAACTTTGTGTGATTTGCTAGAGTTCCGCGATGTTGATGATTGCTCTCTAAACTTGCATCTTGCGGATTCTACTATTAAGAAACCTATGGGAAGGATAAATGATGTTCTTATTGTTGCAAATAGGAATTATGTGTCCGTAGATTTCATTGTTCTTGATATAGATTGGAATCCGTCTTGCCCTATTATTCTTGGTAGACCTTTCCTTAGAACGGTTGGTGCGATTATTGATATGAAGGAAGGGAATATTAGATTCCAATTTCCATTAAAAAGGGCATGGAACACTTTCCAAGATAGAAAATAAAATTTTCATATGAAACCATCACGAGAGCCACTTATGGATTGCCTTCCAAAGATGGCAATACCTAGATCTATCCTCGGTTTTATGCCTAGCTAGGGGCGTTAAACGATACCGCTTGTTGGGAGGCAACCCAATTTTATTTTTAGTTTTTTGTGTTTTTATTCTGTTAGGGAATAAATAACTCATCTAACTTCTGTTTGGATGTTGTTTTGTGTTTTAATTAGTGTTTGTGCTAAGCTAGACCTATTGGATCTTCCTGGATGATAGTTATTTGATCTTGCTGGAATTTCCAGAAACTTTGCGTTCAGTGCCCGAATTGTTAAAAATAATCAGAACATGATAAAATACTGATTCCAATTTCTGCTGATCAATAAACAAGTTGTATAGGTCGTCTAAGTTTGGTATATTTTTTGGAGTTCCAGAAGTTTGCGTTAGTTACATATTACTACAGACTGTTCTGTTTTTGACAGATTCTGTTTTTCATGTGTTGTATGCTTATTTTGATGAATCTATGGTTAGTAAAATAGTTTATAATCCATAGAGAAGTTGGAAATACAGTAGGTTTAACACCAATATATATAAAGAATGAGTTCATTACAGTACTTTGAAGTGGTCTTTTGTTTTCTTTCTCTAACGGAACTCACGAGATTTTTATTGAGTTTTGTGTTGTGAAGTTTTCAAGTTTTGGGTGAATTCTTTTGATGGGTTGTGGAACAAGGAGTGGCAAGAGCCTAAGCTTGGGGATGCCCATGGCACCCCCAAGATAATCCAAGGACAACAAAAATTCAAAGCTTGGGGATGCCCTGGAAGGCATCCCCTCTTTCGTCCACTTCCATCGGTAATTTACTTGGAGCTATATTTTTATTCACCAACATGATATGTGTTTTTCTTGGAGCATCGTGTATTATTTGTTTCTTTGTTTGTTAGTGTGACACAATCATCCTTGCTGTACACACCTTTTGAGAGAGCCATACATGAATTGGAATTTGATAGAATACTCTATGTGCTTCACTTATATCTTTTGAGCTATGTAGTTTTGCTCTATGTGCTTCACTTATAACTTTTTGAGCGTTATAATTTTTGCTCTATGTGCTTCACTTAGATCTTTTAGAGCACGGTGGTGGTTTGTTTTAAAGAAACTATTGATCTCTCATGCTTCACTTCAATTATTTTGAGAATCTTAATAGCATGGTAATTTGCCTAATAAGAATATTCTTGGTGTTCAAGAGTTGTGAAATTTTCTTTTGAGTGCGTTGAATATTAAGAGAAGATTGAAGCATGATAATTGTTTTGAGATATGGAGGTGATAATATTAAAGTTATGCTAGTTTAGTAGTTGTGAATTTAAAGAATACTTGTGTTAAAGTTTGTGATTTCCGTAGCATGCACGTATGGTGAATCGTTATGTGATCAAGTCAGAGCATGATTTATTTATTGATTGTCTACCTTATGAGTGGCGGACGGGGATGAGCGATGGTCTTTTCCTACCAATCTATCCCCCTAGGATCATGTGCTTAATCCTTTGCTTTGATAACTTCTAGATTTTTGCAATAAGTATATGAGTTCTTTATGACTAATGTTGAGTCCATGGATTATATGCACTTTTTCCCATCCTTCCACCATTGCTAGCCTCTCTAATACCGCACACCATTCGCCGGTATCATACACCCACCATATACCTTCCTCAAAACAGCCACCATACCTACTTATCATGCCATTTCCATAGCCATTCCGAGATATATTGCTATGCAACTTTCCACCATTCCGTTTATTATGACACGCTCCATCATTGTCATATTGCTAGCATGATCATGTAGTTGACATCGTATTTGTGGCAAAGCCACCATTCATAATTCTTTCATACATGTCACGCTTGATTCATTGCATATCACGGTATACCGCCGGAGGTATTCATATAGAGTCATATTTGTTCTAAGTATCGAGTTGTAATTGTTGAGTTGTAAGAAAAATAAAAGTGTGATGATCATCATTTTTTAGAGCATTGTCCCAAGTGAGGAAAGGATGATGGAGACTATGATTCCCCCATAAGTCGGGATGAGACTCCGGACGACAAATAAAAAAATATATAACAAAAAGAGGCCATAAAAAAAGAGAAGGCCCAAATAAAAAAATGAGAGAGAAGGGACAATGTTACTATCCTTTTACCACAGTTGTGCTTCAAAGTAGCACCATGATCTTCATGATAGAGAGTCTGTCGTTATGTCACTTTCATATACTAGTGGGAATTTTTCATTATAGAACTTGGCTTGTATATTCCAATAATGGGCTTCCTCAAATTGCCCTAGGTCTTCATGAGCAACCGAGTTGGATGCACACCCACTTAGTTTCTTTTGATGAGCTTTCATATACTTATAGCTCTAGTGCATCTGTTGCATGGCAATCCCTACTCACTCACATTGATATCTACTGATGGGCTTCTCCATAGCCCGTTTGATACGCCTAGTTGATGTGAGACTATCTTCCCCTCTTTTTGTCTTCTCCACAACCACCCCTCTATTCCACATAGTGCTATATCCATGGGTCACGCTCATGTATTGCATGAAGATTGAAAAAGTTTCAAAAAAGATAGAGTATGAAACAATTGCTTGGCTTGTCATCGGGGTTGTGCATGATTTAAATACTTTGTGTGGTGAAGATAGAGCATAGCCAGACTATATGATTTTGTAGGGATAACTTTCTTTGGCCATGTTATTTTGAGAAGACATAATTGCTTTATTAGTATGCTTGAAGTGTTATTATTCTTTATGTCAATATGAACTTTTGTCTTGAATCTTTCTAATCTGAATATCCATACCACAATTAAGAGATTTTACATTGAAGTTATGCCAAGTGGCACTCCGAATCAAAAATTATCTTTTTATCATTTACCTACTCGAGAACGAGCAGGAATTAAGCTTGGGGATGCCAGATACGTCTCCAACGTATCTATAATTTTTGATTGCTCCATGCTATATTATCTACTGTTTTGGACTATATTGGGCTTTATTTTCCACTTTTATATTATTTTTGGGACTAACCTATTAACCGGAGGCCCAGCCCAGAATTGCTATTTTTTTGCCTATTTCAGTGTTTTGAAGAAACAGAATATCAAACGGAGTCCAAACAGAAAATTCCTTTTTGGAACGTGATTTTCGCACCGGATAAGACCAACGAGACTTGGACCCCACGCCAAGGCATCGAAGAGGCGGTCACGAGGGTGGGGGCGCCCCCCTCCCTAGGGCGCGCCCCCTGCCTCGTGGGCCCGTCGAAGCTCCACCGACGTACTTCTTCCTCCTATATATACCCACGAACCCCCAAACGAACAGAGACGGTGCCAAAAACCTAATTCCACCGCCGCAACTTTCTTTATCCACGAGATCCCATCTTGGGGCCTGTTTCGGAGCTCCGCCGGAGAGGGACGTCATCACGGAGGGCTTCTACATCATCATAGCCGCTCCGATGAAGTGTGAGTAGTTTACCTCAGACCTTCGGGTCCATAGTAATTAGCTAGATGGCTTCTTCTCTCTTTTTGGATCTCAACACAATGTTCTCCCCCTCTCTTGTGGAGATCTATTCGATGTAATCTTCTTCTTTTTGCGGTGTGTTAGTTGAGATCGATGAATTGTGGGTTTATGATCAAGTCTATCTATGAACAATATTTGAATCTTATCTGAATTCTTTTATGTATGATTGGTTATCTTTGCAAGTCTCTTCGAATTATCCGTTTGGTTTGGCCAACTAGATTGGTAGTTCTTGCCATGGGAGAAGTGCTTAGCTTTGGGTTCGTTCTTGCGGTGTTCTTTCCCAGTGACAAAAGGGGCAGCAAGACACGTATTGTATCGTTGCCATCGAGGATAACAAGATGGGGTTTATTTCATATTGCATGAATTTATCTCTCTACATCATGTCATCTTGCTTAAAGCGTTACTCTGTTTTTAACTTAATACTCTAGATGCATGCTGGATAGCGGTCGATGAGTGGAGTAATAGTAGTAGATGCAGAATCGTTTTGATCTACTTGTCACGGACGTGATGCCTATATACATGATCATGCCTAGATATTCTCATAACTATGCTCAATTCTATCAATTGCTCAACAGTAATTTGTTCACCCACCGTAGAATACTTATGCTCTTGAGAGAAGCCACTAGTGAAACCTATGGCCCCCGGGTCTATTCTCATGATATCAATCTCCATCACTTTAATCTTGCTTTGTTTTTACTTTGTCATTTAGTTTTCACTTTGCATCTTTATACCAAAAATACCAAAAATATTATCAATCGGATCTCACTTTCGAAAGTGACCGTGAAGGGATTGACAACCCCTAATCGTGTTGGTTGCGTTGAGCTCTTTGTGTTGTGTAGGTACGAGGGACTTTCACGTGGCCTCCTACTGGATTGACACCTTGGTTCTCAAAAACTGAGGGAAATACTTACGCTACTATGTTGCATCATCCTTTTCTCTTCGGGGAAAACCAACGCAAGCTCAAGAGGTTGCAGTGATTCCTCCCAACTTCATGTTTGCGACTGGAGTCAGTAAGTTCACTGGTGAGTCCAATCCTGATACTTGGCTTGAGGACTACCGGGTGGCTGTTCAGATTGGCGGCGGCAATGATGAAGTGGCCATGAAACACCTGCCTCTTATGTTGGAGGGCTCGGCCAGAGCATGGCTGAATCAGTTAGCACCTAGCAGCATTTACACTTGGGAAGATCTTGCCCGAGTGTTTGTCAGAACATTTGAAGGAACTTGCAAGCGACCAGCAGAACTGACAGAGCTGCAATCTTGTGTGCAGAAGCCGAATGAAACTTTGAGGGCTTACATCCAGAGATGGATCACATTGCACCACACAGTAGAGAACATATCTGATCACCAACCAGTCTGTGCCTTCAAGGAAGGCGTTAAGTACAGAGAACTGAACCTGAAATTCAGTCGAACCGGAGACATGTCTATGAGTCAAATGATGGAGATTGCCACAAAGTATGCCAATGGTGAAGAAGAGGATCGGCTCCGGAGTGGCAAGCACAAGTCAGTCGCCCACGAAACCGGAGGAGGGAACTCCAGTCGGAAGCAGAAGCGGAAAGCCGAGCCAACTGCTCCTGGAGAAGCCTTGGCCGTGACTCAAGGAAAGTTTAAGGGGAAGCCCAAAGGGCCTTGCAACCCTAAGAAGGTGAAAGACCAAGACGGAAACGATGTATTGGATCTGCCATGCCACATTCATACAAAGAAAGATGAAGAGGGTAAACTCATTTACCCGAAACATACCACTTGGCAGTGTCGGCTCTTGATCCAGCAGTTCCAAGGGAAACAGCCCGAAGATAAGGAAAAGGAGTCGGACAAAGCTGAGGACAAGGAAGATAGTGATGATGGATACCCCCAGGTCAATTCCACCCTGATGATTTTTGTTGATGTTGAAAGCAAAAGTCGACTGAAAGTGATCAACCGAGAAGTGAATATGGTCGCTCTGGCGACACCCAGTTATTTGAAATGGTCTCAGACTGCCATCACATTCGACCAGTCCGATCACCCGACGCACATAGCCACCCCTGGGAGGCAAGCTTTGGTGGTCGACCCAGTTGTTGAAGGCACTCGACTGACCAAAGTTTTGATGGATGGAGGCAGCGGCCTGAATATACTGTATGCAGAGACGTTAAAAGGGACGGGCATTCCGATGTCCAGACTCAGTACCAGCAACATGAGTTTCCATGGAGTCATTCCTGGGAAGAAGGCTGAGTCACTCAGCCAAATTGCTCTTGATGTGGTTTTCGGTGATTCCAAGAATTACCGCAAAGGAAAGTTGACGTTTGAAGTGGTGGATTTCCAGAGTGCTTATTACGCTATTTTGGGCAGGCCAGCTTATGCACGTTTCATGGCTCGACCATGTTATGTGTACCTCAAATTGAAGATGCCTGGTCCCAAATGTGTGATCACTATTACTGGCAATCAAAAGAAGGCGGAAGAGTGCTTTCAGAAAGGCTCAAAGATCGCCGATGCTCAGATGGCTGTGGTAGAGCTGCAGGAATACCAGAAAACGGCAGACCCGAGTGATTTGTTGCGAGCCAAGAAGCCCGCTATGGAATCAGCATTTCATATTCACCCGACCGATCCCAGTGCTGCGCCGACCCATATCTCAACAACACTCGACTCCAAATAGGAAGAAGCGCTCGTCCAGTTCCTCCGTGAGAACTGGGACATCTTCGCATGGAAGCCTTCTGACATGCCAGGTTTTCCCAGGGGGATGGCTGAGCACCATCTACGAGTCGACCCAAAAGTGAAACCTGTCAAAGAACATCTTCGATGGTCCACCATCCAGAAGAGAAAGGCCATTGGTGAGGAGGTGGCTCGGCTCTTAGCAGCGGAGTTCATCCGAGAAATTTACCACTCCGAGTGGCTCGCCAATGTTTTCATGGTCCCCAAGAAGGACAAGTCACTCCGCATGTCCATTGACTTCAAACATATCAATCGAGCCTGCCCGAAAGATCATTTTCCTCTCCCCCGCATCGACCAGATAGTCGAGTCGCCTGCGGGATGTGAACGTCTGTCTTTTTTGGACGCTTATTCCGGTTACCATCAGATCCGTCTGTATGGGCCCGATGAGATCAAAACAGCTTTCATCACTCCATTCGGGTGCTTCTGTTATGTTACCTTGCCATTCGGCCTCAAGAATGCCGGAGCCACGTTCATGAGGATGATTCAGAAGTGTTTTCTCACTCAAATCAGTCGGAATGTGGAAGCATACATGGATGATATTGTGGTCAAGGCACGGAAGGGTTCCGACCTGCTGACTGACCTTGCTCAAACCTTTGCCAACCTCAGGAGGTATGATATCAAGCTTAATCCATCAAAGTGCACATTCGGAGTTCCTGGCGGAAAGTTACTTGGTTTTCTCATTTCTGAACAAGGAATCGACGCCAACCCAGAGAAAGTTGGTACTATACTCCGAATGAAACGTCCTGTGCGTGTGCACGATGTCCAGAAGCTTACTGGTTGCTTGGCCGCTTTAAGTCGATTCATTTCTCGCCTCGGTGAAAAGGCATTGCCTCTTTACCAACTGATGAAGAAGTCAGACAAGTTCGAGTGGACTCCTGAAGCTGATGCAGCGTTTGCAGAGCTAAAAGCCCTGCTCTCCACCCAGCCGGTGCTTGCTGCTCCAATCAGCAAAGAGCCTTTACTGCCTTACATTGCAGCCACAGGACAAGTTGTCAGTACAGTACTTATAGTCGAGAGGGAAGAAGAAGGAAAGGCCTTTAAGTTCAACGCCCAATATATTATGTTTCTGAAGTTTTGACTCCATCAAAGCAAAGATATCCCCACTATCAGAAGCTTGTATATGAGATTCACATGACCGCGAAGAAGGTTGCACATTACTTCTCTGACCATTCCATTACAGTTGTCAGCGACGCTCCATTGTCAAAGATTCTTCACAACAGTGATGCAACTGGTCGAGTGGCAAAATGGGCGATTGAACTCCTCCCCCCTGGATATCAAGTTTGAGGCAAAGAAAGCCATCAAGTCCCAAGCTATAGCAGATTTCGTCACCGAGTGGACTGAACAGCAACTGCCGACTCAAGTTCACTCGGAGCACTGGACCATGTTCTTTGATGGCTCTAAGATGCTGAATGGCTCCGGTGCTGGGGTAGTGTTAGTTTCTCCCCGAGGAGATAAGATCAGATATGTTCTCCAAATTCACTTTGATTCCTCCAATAAGAAGCAGAATATGAAGCACTTTTGTATGGGTTGCATATGGCCATTTCACTCGGCGTCCGTCGCCTCATGGTCTATGGCGACTCAGATTTGGTGGTTAATCAAGTCATGAAGGAGTGGGACATCAGAAGTCCAGCCATGACTGGTTATTGCAATGCAGTGAGAAAGCTAGAGAAGAAATTCGAGGGGTTAGAGCTGCATCATATACCCCGACTGAAAAATCAAGCAGCTGATGATTTGGCGAAAATAGGTTCCAACAGAGAAGCCATTCCCAGCAATGTGCTTTTGGAACACATCCACACACCATCAGTTCAAGAGGATCCTTTCACTGAAGAAGCCCCACAGCCAAAAAGTGTCACGGATCCGACTAAAGTTGAGGTTCCAGCGGTGGTCGACCTGATCATGGAAGTTTTGGTCATCACTCCCGACTGGACGGTGCCATACATCGTGTACATCCTAAGGAAAGAACTCCCAGAGGACGAAGAAGGGGCTCGACAGATCGTCCGTCGATCCAAGGCTTTTACCGTCATAAAGGGACAGTTGTATAGAGAAAGCGCGACTGGAGTCAGTCAGAAATGTTTACAACCAGAAGAATGTCAAATAGTTCTTGATGATATCCACTCGGGGACCTGTGGTCATCATGCGTCCTCTCGGACCATTGTGGCTAAAGCATACCGAGCGGGATTTTACTAGCCAAGAGAAAATGAAATGGCGAAAGAGATAGTCGACAAATGCGAAGGATGTCAGTTCTACTCCAATATGTCGCACAAACCCGCGTCAGCCCTGAAGACCATTCCAGTCGTCTCGCCCTTCGCTGTTTGGGGATTGGATATGGTTGGACCCTTGAGAACGGGCAGGAGCGGCTTCACTCATGTGCTAGTGGCAGTCGACAAGTTTACCAAATGGATTGAAGCTAAGCCTATCAAGAATCTTGATGCCTGCACTGCTATCAGTTTCACCATAGAGGTGATATTCAGATATGGAGTTCCGCACAACATCATCACTGATAATGGGTCAAACTTCGATTCTGACAAGTTCAGAGCTTTTTGCACCTCTCAAGGCACACGAGTCGACTATGCTTCAGTCGCTCAACCCCAGTCGAGTGGACAAGAAGAAAGAGCAAACGGCCTAATTCTCAAAGGACTGAAACCCCGACTGATGCGCGATCTCAAGCACGCAGTAGGCGCATGGGTCGACAAACTTCCATCAGTTCTTTGGGGATTGAGGACCACTCCTAATCGATCGACTGGACGAACTCCGTTCTTTCGAGTCTATGGAGCTGAAGCAGCTTTGCCGAGTGACTTGCTTCACAATGCACCTCGAGTCGAGCTCTACTCTGAAGATGAAGCAGAACAAGCCCGGTAGGACGCAGTCGACCTTCTAGAAGAGGAAAGAGAGATGGCCATGATCCGATCGACTATCTATCAGCATGACTTGCGTCGATTCCATGCCAGAAATGTGAGGAGTCTAGCCTTCCAAGAAGGAGACTTGGTTTTCCGAGTGGATCAACAGAAACCACACAAGCTTGCTCCTACTTGGGAAGGCCCCTTCATCATCACCAGAGTTCTCCACAACGGAGCATATCAACTTTACAATATCGAGCATAAGAAAGACGAGCCACGGGCTTGGAATGCGGAGCTTCTCCGCCCCTTTTACACTTAAGTACTCACTCAGATGAGATGTAATAAGAGATACCTCTGTAGTTTGTTTATCAAAGACAAAAGTATTATAATTTTCCCAGTGATTGTTGTTGCTTTTGTTTACGTGAGAAATCCCCCAGTGGGTAGCTTAGCTGCGAATCCGTTTCGCCTAAGTTTGTAAAAAAAATTCCTATCGAGTGCTGAGCAAGCCTCTCACTCGAAGGCTTAGCTGCGAATCCGTTTCGCCTAAGTATTTGAAAATCCTACCGAGTGGTGAGCCAGCTTCCCACACGGGGGCTTAGCTGCAGTCCATGTACTCGCCTAAGAATTTAAAATCCTACCAAGTGGTGAGCCAGTCTCCCACTCGGGGGCCTAGCTGCAGTCAAGTACTCGCCTAAGTTTGAAAAATCCTACCGAGCGGTGAGCCAGCCTCCCACTCGGGGGCTTAGCTGCAGTCCAAGTACTCGCCTAAGTTTGAAAAATCCTACCGAACGGAGAGTGACCCTCCCACTCGGGGGCTTAGCTGCAGTCCAGTACTCCCCTAAGTATTTTAAAAAGCCTACCGAGTGGAGAGCGATCCTCTCACTCGGGCTTAGCTGCAGTCTAGTACTCGTCTAAGTATTTGAAAATCCTACCGAGTGGAGAGCGATCCTCTCACTCGGGGGCTTAGCTGCAGTCCAGTACTCGCCTAAGTATTTAAAAATCCTACCGAGTGGAGAGCGATCCTCTCACTCGGGAGCTTAGCTTCAGTCCAGTACTCGCCTAAGCATTTAAAAATCCTACCGAGTGGAGAGCGATCCTCTCACTCGGGGGCTTAGCTGCAGTCCAGTACTCTCCTAAGTATTTAAAAATCCTATCGAGTGGAGAGCGATCCTCTCACTCGGGGGCTTAGCTGCAGTCCATTACTCGCCTTAGTATTTAAAAATCCTACCGAGTGGAGAGCGATCCTCTCACTCAGGGGCTTAGCTGCAGTCCAGTACTCGCCTAAGTATTTAAAAATCCTACCGAGTGGAGAGCGATCCTCTCACTCGGGGGCTTAGCTGCTGTCTAGTACTCGCCTAAGCATCTAAAATCCTACCGAGTGGAGAGCGATCCTCTCACTCGGGGGCTTATCTGCAGTCCAGTACTCGCCCAAGCATTTTAAATCCTACCGAGTGGAGGGCAATCATCCCACTCGGGGGCTTAGCTGCAGTCCAGTACTCGCCTAAGCATTTAAAATCCTACCGAGTGGAGAGCAATCCTCCCACTCGGAGGCTTAGCTGCAGTCCAGTACTCGCCTAAGTATGAAATCCATCCCGATCCGCAAGGACGACGAGGTGCGGGTCAGCTGTTACCTTCTCCTTTGGAGCTGCACCACAAGTACAACATGCGCTCCATCCCGATCCGCAAGGACGACGAGGTGCAGGTCGACTGGATTTTCCACCTCAGAACTGCATCCCAAGCACAAGGTCTATTTCGAGTGAAGAACAGAGTTTGCTTGAAGGCAAATGCAAGCAAATTCAACGATAAACCAAGTTCAGATAAATCCTAAAGGTCCCAGACCGCAGATGAAAGTACTCGAGCATTCGGCCAAAAAGAGTTTAACGGTTACCAAATACACTCGGCATTCCGAGGAAAATTTAAAGCGAAGCATAGAAGTTTTACTCCTCAGGTGGAGGGCTGGAGGGCGCGACAAACTAGTCCAAGTAAATCCCGTCAGCAATCCGAGTGGCTGCAGCAATGAAGGTCTCCATGAAAGACTAAAAGTTGTGCTTCCTAGTATTGGCAACATGGATAGCCGCCAGCTTTTCCTCTCGCGCCTCCTTGCAGTGAACAAGGACCAAGGACAGAGCAACGTCAGCGCCGCACCTGGCAGAAGACTTCTTCCATTCCTGTACTCGACCTGGAACTTCATTCAGTCGAGTCATTAGAGACTCGAGGTCATTTTGAAGCGTCGCTCTTGGCCAGAGCACGGTGTCGATCCGCGACGTCGCAACCTTCAGTCGAGAAAGGTAGTCAACCACACCAGCAACACGAGACTCTAGTCGGAGCACGTTCATAGCAGCTTCATCCTTCACCAGAGAGTTAATGGGGTCCAAGCTTGTCTCCACTCGACTGGTCTCCTCCTCGAAGTTCTGGCAGAATTCTGTAAACACAATTCAAAGATAAATCAGTGGCTCTGCGTTGAGTTGATGACAACAAGTCAGTCGGGTAGGAGAGATTACCCTCAAGCATGACGAATAACTTCTTGGCGAGCCCTCCCAGATAACCCTCCAAATCATTCCTCTTCCCCGCCAGATCACTTGCCTTGTCGTTCAGAGCTATCTTATCATTCTTCAGACGGCTGACCTCTTTGTTGGCCGCGTCGAGAGCAGCTTTCAGTTTGGATTTCTCCTCTTCAAGTTTACTGACTGAAGCTAGCTTTTCTTCCTCAAGCTTCGTTTTGTCCGAAGTCGCTTTCTGCGCCTCGGCAAGGTCATGGTCCTTCTTATTGAGAGCCTCCTCCATTTTATCTGCAAAATGACAATGGGATCAGCATCACGAATGGGCAGAAAGAAAAGACAGTCGTCAAGTTCTCACTAGCCATACCTTTTGCTTCGTCTCTCGCCTTCTGCAAGTTCTCCTGGGCAAGCTTCAAGTCAAGGTTGAGCTGGATCTATTTGTTTTCCAATTAAGTATACAGAGCCACAAGCTCGTAGGATTTCTGTGAAGAGTTAGTCGACAGACATCAAAGATGGGTTGCTTCCGAGTGACTAAGAGAAAAATCGTAACATTTCTAAGACTACAGCTGAATCAAAAATATTCGACAGTTGTCTCGGGTACTACACCCAGTGGGTGCACTCAGCGTGCCCCCACTGGTTCGACCGACTCGGCCCGACCAGTCGACCAAAAGAAGCTAAGAGGTTATGATCTCAGACCATAGCCAACTGCCAGCAGTCAGTTACGGTAACTCAAGCCTAGCGCATTGGCTATCGATGCTACCTGGCAA